>CM065794.1:13897204-15097204 GCA_033296515.1 Macrochelys suwanniensis
GAAATTACAGAATAGCCTGTCCAGATGGAAAGTTTTTTCTAAGTCCCACTGAACTTTGTGGGGTGGGGGAGGGGGAGTGGTGGAGAAGGACGGGTCCAGAACCTGGATCTAGATCCACATTTTGGGGCTTCTGCCCAATTTTACCGTTAACAGGAAACTGCCGAATTAGCTCGGGTTTGCTTGAAACTAGCCCCAGATTTATGTGAAAGGCTCATGCCACAATTTCGAAAGTGACTCGTGATTTTGTGCCCCCTGCATGGAGACCCCTTAGAGGGGCTAGATTTTCAGGCTTCTGAAAGTCTTGGCCTTCATTCTGTCCAGGAATATCCCAAAAGATGTGAGCCCACTACCAGAGGACACGTACGAACACAGACACCAGCCACGACTTATTCCTGTAGCAGGTGCATCTCACATACATCACAGTTGTTTTGGGTGGGATACTCTGATACTAATGACCTGAACCTCCCGTGTCTGTGAAACTGGGCTAGCAGGCACATGATGATAATGCTCCCTATGGGCATTTACTATGTTCTTCTGGACATTCAAGGACCATTCCCTGGTGGTATTTTGGGACCTTCAACTTCTGGTGGGAAACTGAAAATGCCAAGAGACACAGCAAACACCTGTGCAATACAAGGCAACTTTATTTTGTATTTTGTCCCCTGCAGCCTGCATCCTAATCCGAGATGGGTGTGAACCACCCCATTCAGAGTTGAATCCTGGTCTGGAGCTGAACTCCTTGAAAATGTGGGGCCTCGGGGTAGGTGTGGGGTTTTCTGTGACGTGCAGGATGCAGCTCTTTGTGCGGAAAGATGCAACATGCAGGAGGCTTGGCCAAAGCACTGACGAATATGCTGCAGAGAATAATCCAGAGATGAGCTAAAGAGGTGTCCACTTGTGTCCCTGCGTAGACGCAGATTGTGGAGTGATGCGGAACCCGCTTAAATCGTGGCTCTGAAAATGGAGTGTGAAAGTAACTATGAGCATGACTGACCATGTCTGCTGTGCATGAGTAGGCACCTGGAACTTGCAGATTCCTGGCCCAGAATGCATAAGGGCACAAAACCCAGGCTAGATTCTCCGGAGGAAATCCCGGTGGTGGTTCCAAAGTCCTGGTCAGGAACAAGGAGGGGGGTATTTTCAGGTTATCGCACATAACGGTTATAATTAAGCTGGAGTGAGAGCTTCAGCGCGTGTAAATCAGCAAAATTCTGCTGGAGTCATTGGAGTGATGCGGACGGAAAGATCTGGCTTTTGGTCTTTCCCGTCGCAGATTTCTTTGATTTGCCAAGTTGTTTTGGGGTGATTTTGTTGTACAGAGACTGAGATGAAATATTCCACCACTTCCGTCATCTCCTCTTGAAAATGTGATTAGATTTCAGCCACCCTCACTGACCTCTCTCTTCCACCGACAGCTTTCTTCTTTGCGATCACGGCTCTAATTCCTTTCTTTTCTGTTCCTTGTTTGAGTTCCCTCCAACCTCCAGAGCCCCAACTGCACGGCTGGGATTTCAAAGGCCATTTTGCCGCTCACTACAGGTCTAGTATCTTGAAGCCTGGCTACACTGATGGGACCGTAACTAGGAGAAAGAAGGAGAGGAAAGAAAGGATGTTTGAATGTAGGATAAGGAATCTTCAGGCTTTAATTGTCTTGAGTGATAAATGGGGCAGAACCAGTGAAATTTCCCCGTAGGACTTTAAAAAAATTTTTTTATGAAACTTGTACTGCGCCTTGAGTGGGATGTAAAAAGCCAGGCCCTCTTCGGACAGGCCTGGATGTTAAAGCTTCTCCTTGTACCCAAGACCATTTCAGGGGGAAGCCGGACTACTTCTAATGGGCTGAGCAGCAGATGTGACTTCAAGGTGTCGAAAGCTGTAGGTAGAAACAGTGTTTAATTCAGTCCAGCAGAGCATGATGGGCCCCATCACATCTTGTTAATATTTACACTTCCAGGGAAGAATAAGATAATCCAGCGAGGGCCAGTGTCTTCGCGATCAGCTCATCTCTCTTCCCCACCCTGCCCGCTAGCGCTGCTTCCCTTCTGCAGCCAGCTGATTCCTGGCCAACACAATCTCCGCTCCCTCCCCCTTGCTGATGTCTTACGTGGGGAGGGAAGGGCAGAGTTTCAAGGGCATCTCACCAAGCCGCGTCTGTCTGCATCTAAGCCCTTCGACGCCGGCGTCACAACCTGGAACGTGTTGAAAGGAGAGAAAGCGAGCGAGCAAGGACCGCATTTGGAGCCCACTCGAAAGGCACAGATGGTGTTTATCCATCAGGAGCAACCCAAGCCCAACTTCTGCTGCCTGCGTTCCTGAATTCTAGTCATGTCCCCGGCAATCTGCTGAGTTTTCCAAGTGGGACCCACACATGGTGATCAGTTAGCCCCTGAGCATCAGTGTGCAGAGGGTGTAATCCGGGAGCCTCTGTGTTGTGCGGCGAGTCATGAGGCTGCGGTATTTTTCAAGTGGGTTAAAATGAGCTGCTGAGGGTGGTGGCTATGAATCCAATGCACAAAGTGAAGGCCAAGTCTGCCTGCCCTACGGTGAAGACTTAATTCCCTTCCCATGTCTGAGGCAAGACGCCAGACTCCAGCTGCCTTCCCCTCCCTGCTGTCCTGGGACGCTGGCGTCCATCACCCTGGGTTTTGGGTTTCCGCAGGAGGGTCGGACTGGAATGAGGACTGCACCCGAGCTGGGAATAATGACCTGAAGCTTCTACAGCCGGCCCTTTGCCGCGAGATTTCTCTCCTCGCAGCCACAGCTCGAGTCCCGCATTCCTCAAAACATTGCCCATCCACGCAGTTCAGTCTCTCCCTCAGGGGGGCCTCAGTGGGCGGCAATAGAATCCAACAGACCATCCTGGGAGCTGCTGGGAGCCTCCCGCAGAGCCCAGACCAAGCAGGGAGTAGTCACGATGCTAGGATTTGGGCCAGGCAAAGCAAAACACGGGACTCTCGCCACCGCAGGCATCAGTGACGTGCCCTGGGAAGAGATGCACACGCTTGTTCCTGGGTGGCAGGCACCAGTAACGCGGGCTGGAGAGCAGGGAGAGCTGCTAAGGTCTACGCCAGCTCCGCGATGGAGGACAAATTGCCAGAGACAGGGACGTCTGGCTCACGGCAGTTTACGCGCCGCCTCGCCTGTTGCTCCCGCGCTCAGCCCAGTCTGTCGGCGCTCACTCTCCAAACACCTCGGTGCAGCGAGGGTGGCTTCTTTTCTACCCCAGCTGCAAACCCGGTTGCCTCTTCCCCTGGGACGTCACCCTGGAAACCAAAGGCCTTGACTTTCAGTTACACTAAGGTCCCATGATCTCACTCTGACAATGTAAAGAGCTGGTAGAGGGGCAGAAATAGCCACTCCCGTCCCCCCCCCCCCACAAGAATATCCTCTGTGCTGAGTCTCCTTCATGGAGCAGAGCTGGTGCTCTCCACCGATGCTGCACCCAGGTCCTGGTGTCTGGAGTACATGCTGCTACAGCTAAGTCCTGCTTTCCATAAAACAGCAGAGCGTAAGTTAGAGTGGCCCCAAGACTACTCTCATGCACACCAGGGGCTAGGTAGGACCTGGCATGGTCCCAGAATGCAGGGAGCACAAAGGTGGCATAAAGCAAGCTTATTCTCCCCCCCCCCCCCCACCCCCACCCCGGCTCCTGTCCTTGCCCTACATGCAGGAATGACACCATGGAGAATCATGCCCGAAGCAGAGCCGCGGACGGACGCCATGCTCCTCTCCTATGGCACTAATGCCCTTCAGGCTGTGAACAGCCCAGCTTGTAACACCAGCTTGTTCGATCTGAAACAATGCGTCCTCTGGACAGCCTGGCTGCAATAATACAGATCAAACGGGCGTTGCCAGTGTCCCTTTAAGATCGCTTTCCGGCGTTTCACTTTCAGACGTCTCCCCGCAGAGGCTGGCGCTATCCTGCACTGCCTCGCCTGTTCCTCTCCCCGCTTGGGGGATGTATTTGGTTCTCGGGCTAGCTTTCCATGGTGACTTATTGGAAAGCCCTCTCCAGGTGGGCCTGAGCTCGTGTTTACCGGTTTACTCCGATGGAGCATGAACGTGGCTGCGTTTTGCCAAGACACACAGGCAGTGGGAGAGCAGCCCGTGTTCCGATCCTATGCTGTTTGTGCTATTTCACTGGCACGTTAGACTGGGTCTAAGAGGCTTGGGGATCAGGTATCAGTTCATCTCTTTAAGAAACAGCTGTTGTGTTGCAACGCAGAGGACGAGGGCACAGAGAACCATTTGAACAAGAATCGCCCTCTGTCCCTGTATTTTTTATAGCACCAACCACAAAGCAATAACTTAGAAACGTATTTAAGCTGGCACTTTCTGTCGCTGCAGCAGAGAGAACGTTTCTGCTCTGCCCAATCTACTCCTGGGGAGCTCTGTTGTCTAGAGCAAGGAGCATCAGGACTCTAGGATTCTGAGCCCTGTCACTAACTCGCCGTGGGAATGTCCACAGGGCAATAAAACACCCACGGCTGGTCCGGGGGAGCCGACTAGGGCTATAAAATTGCAGTGTAGACGTTCGGGGTTGGGCTGGAGCCTGAGCTCTGGGACCTCACGAGGGGCGAGGGGCCCAGAGGCCGGGCTCCAGACCAAACATGAATGTCTACACCGCAATTTTACAGCCCCCCCAGCCTGAGCCAAGTCAGCTAATTCAGGCCAGGTGTGGATGTTTAATTGCAGTATAGACTCACCCTTGATCTTGGGTAAGTCACTTCAGCCCAGATCCTCAAAGGTATTTAGGCTCCAGTGATTTCAATGGATGTTAGATGTCTAAATATCTTTGCAGACCTGGGCCTTCCCCTCTCCATGCCTCAGTTTCCTTGTCCGTAAAAGAGGATAATAATATAACCTATCTCACAGAGGGTGCTTAGGAGAGTGAATGAATGCTTGAAAGCACTCTGAGATGCTCATGTGGCAAGCACTAGAGAAAAGGCCAAGTTTAATGGTTGTTTCTGAGCGCTTTGGTGTTTAGGAACATAGAACTTGCCAAACCAGGTCAGACCGGCAGTTCATCCAGTCTGGTATCCTGTAGCTGACAGAAGCCAATGCCAGCTGTTTCAGAAGACAAAACCCTGCGGCTGTGGGATAACCTGCCACCAGGGAAAATTTCTTGCTAACCCCCATCAGTTAGAGAAAAGAGTGGCTCATAGCTAGTCTCCATAACCATGTGTTCCTAGTACTATCCTTCCCTACCTCATATCACTTGTTTGCTTCCCCCCACTTGTCTCTTACTATGTCTGAAGAGCACCCGATACAATGGGCTACTCTGCTCCTGAATGAGGCCTCTGGCTGCTATTGCAATACAAACAAATCATCATCGTTTATAAACCCCTTGGACAAAGCCTGGGGGAGATTCCTGGAGCCAAGTCCTCCATTGGCTGTAGATGTCCTAGCATGATGATTATTTCCCGTGCTTTTCAAACAAAGCTGTCACCACTATTTCACAGCTGGTTGAAGGCGTATTCCAGATGGCTCCACTTGCAATTGCCAATCAAATAGTTGTTAATAACCATCTGATAGACAACACCTCGAGAGCAGGGCACTGCAAGTCAGGACTCCTGGGTTCTCGTCATGATTACTTGCTGGCTGTGCGGATCTCTAGGTGACTCTGACTACCCATCTGTAGGTAATAGGGTCAGTTAATCTTTGTAAAACATTGTGAGAACCCTGGTGAAAAAGCGCTGTAACTGCAAAACACGATGATTATTATTTATTACTATTCAATTATTGCTGTAACTGCAAAACATTATTATTTATTATTATTCAGTTATTCCTATTAATAAGGCAGGGGGCTGCAGGCGGGAATAAGGCCCACGTTCCAGGGAGAATGACTGAGCATTGCCGAGCAAAATGTGCCTGCCAGATGTTCTTTTTGAGCCATGCGGAGTCTCCTTTCGTTACTGCCCAGTTAATAAACACTTGTATCACGTTGCTGAGTCTCTCTTACGGTTTCAATGAGGCCAGTGCCACCAAATTGATGCAGCCACAGCCAGATCCCAGGGTTTTGGTTTTTTTAAATTTTAGATAACTGGAGAACATTCAGAACAGGGTCAACAACACACACAATTAATAGACTAGACACAGGCTTCTGAGAAGAGATTAAAAAAACCAAGGGCCTGATTTTCAGCTGGTTTAAATAGGTACCGCTCCATCCATGGAGCTGCGCCAATTTTATACCATCTGAGGATCTGGAGCGAAATATTTAGCCATATCAGACGATGACAAGAGAGTGGCTACGATAAGCATCTGCGGTTATCAGCTCAAGCCTTCTCCCGAGGTGTGCAACTGCTTATAGGGATCCTCCTTCCCAACCCACACCCTACCCAACCCACACCCTAGATCCTCTTTCACTAGAGAACCCCTCCCACTCCCTGATATCCAAGTGGGGTAAGAACCAGCTGTTTCAGTGACTCAACAGAGCCCACTTCACCTCTTCCCCAGTAGGATCAACATATACTAATGGGAGGGGGGGATTTCAGGCTAACACTGTCAACCTGGGGAGTGGTGAAATCTTCAGCATTAGAATAATCTGAAACCAGGCCAAGCCTGGAGAATATACTTGAGGGAACAATCCTGTGTTGACCAGGGATTCATTAGATGACCATAAACGGGTGAAGTGGTTCAGCACAAAATGTATCTTTATGGTCAGCAAGGTCTTTTCTTCAAGGGACCAATGTTTAAAGCAGCAAAGTAGGGGGACATATGCAGAAACAATAAACAGAAAATTTCCCACCTTGGGGTTCAACTGAACCCTATGACCCTGGCTATGGAGCCTGTGATGCTGAGTTTACTTGCAGCATATTATTCAACCGCTAGCTATCTCTGTGTGTTGCATAGAGTGTGGTCCCTGGTAAACAAGACAGACAAAGCTGGAATTCAAGCTGTGTGGAAGCCTGTGGCTAATTCTTTGATAAACGCCACCTGTTAAAGAAGATCTGAAATTCCATATGTCATGACAGGGCCCGACTTCCCGAAAGGCATTCATTCCCACACCTTCTATCTTCAATTTTTAACACAGCAACCAATTTACAGTCCTTCCTCACTTGCTTATTCCCGGGGAAGGGAAGTTGAGCTAAGACTTGGCCTTTGGTTATTGGGGACCAGATAGCACCTCTGCAGACCTTTCCATCCTTTTATTTTGGTGGCCCCTAGTGGTGTGCCACCACCTCTCCTCACCCGGCAGGTGCTCTGCTCATTGCATTCTGCACTGTGCAACGCAAGAGTGTGTTGCTTTGAAAGCGGAATGCTCCCCGAGTCGCTTGATGGGCATTTGCATAACACACTCCGACAGCACAATGACACCTAAGGTTATACATCAGCAGTGCACTTCTTCCCCCTTTTAAAATTAGTTCCATATGCAAAAAAGGGGGCAGATGTTTCCTGCTTATAAATGAAATAATGTTGTTTGGGCCTCCTAACATCTGTTTGCTGTAGAACTAATTAGATACCATAAGCTGAACCTCAGCAGATGCCAGGAATGGGTTCTAATCAAGGAGAGGTGCTGTCACACAAGAAGGCCCCTTGCCGGCGAGAGGGGGCAGAGGAGAAGTCAGGGACATTTCAAGAAGGCCCAGCACTCTGGCTGGTTTCCACAGAAGCCTGAGTTCTGGGCACTGCTCCAAATGAAGGAATTTCTGGACCGGATTCTGTTCTCACTTACACTGAACTAACTCCATTGATTTCAAAGGCATTCCCTTGGGTTTGAGTGAGAGCAGAATCATGCCCTCTCTGGGATTTTACTCTCTGCCAGTTGCAATCATTTGCAGAAGGAACTGCGGGAAGATGGAAGCTGCCTGTCTCTCTGTGGCACTGCAGTTGAGGGTTTTTTGTCTAGTGCTTAGAGGAAGTGACACATGTTGTCAGGGTTCCTGGGTCCTCTTTCTGCCTACACCATTGGCCCAGGGTGTGAGCAAATCAATTTCATCTCTCTGGGCCTCAGCTTCTCATTCTGTGCGATGGGTGCAATAATTGCACCCTCTCTCACAGGGTGAGACATAGTAGTTTCTAAAGGGCTTTTGGGATCTCCATATCGCCAACCCTAAGCACTCAAAATCAAGAGTCAGCAAATCATGAGTTTGGCTTAAAAATCATGAGATTTTTAAAAATAATTTTGGGGTCATTGTTCTTTGTCTCCTGCTTTCTGAGCTTTTTGGGTGCCCTCAGGTCATGTTTTCAAGCTTTACTCCACAACTATCAGAGCAACAAATTTCCTTTAAAAAAAATGGAAACTGAGATTCTCACAACTCCAGGAGCTGGGGATTTAAGAAAAAAAAAATCACCGAATATGGTGAGACTCACAATAAAATCATGAGAGCTGACACCAATGTTGCACCTTCCATCCATTCGAGTGTAACATTATTAAACCAGGATATGTCATGTCATTCTCACACTCCTTTACCAACTAAGGGCTGCATTTTCAAAATTGACTCGTGTATATTAAGTGCCTCAGTTTTGGGAAATCCAGCTTGAAACACCACGAGGGTTAAGTTCCAGAAGGGCTGAGTTTCAGGAGGGCTTAGCACCTGGCCCCTCGAAAATGGAGGCATGCAAAATCACTGGTCACTTTTGCCACGTTTAGGTCTAGACACCTACAGGTGATGCACATGCACCCACTGAGAACAGCTTGAAAAGTGCATTGTTTTGTTTTGTGGTATATTATAGATCTTGTAGTTAAGGGAACTGCAGGAGCTAATCAATGTATCGATATCCAGCTGTTCCTTAGATTCTTCCTCAGGCTGCTATTGGTCTGTCTTCACTAGTTCTGGTTTTGCTGTTAGCCATCAGCAGAGGGAGGCAAGGCAAACACCTACGTTAGTTCTTGCAATTGGCATTGGTGTGGAACCGGATGAGAACATAAACATAATTAAGGGCAGAAAGCAGATTTGTGAGTCAATGCCTTCTGAAAGGTCAGATGCGCTAACCAGGTTTGTTTTTCTACACAGCATTTAGACTAGCTACATCTAGTTACTGAAGAAGAGCTGTGCTTAAGCTCAAAAGCTTCTCTCTCTCACCCGCAGAAGTTGGTCCAATACAAGATTTTATCTCCCTCACCTTGTCTCTCTAAATACTTCTGTGGCATCCATGCCAATAGAACCTGAGCGCCTCACAAACATTAATGGATTCACAACCTGCCGGTGAGCTAAGGAAGGAGTATCAGCCCAGTTTTCCAGATGGGAAACCAAGGCACAGAGGTTGTTTAAAAAAAATATCAAGTCCTTGTGCTCCCGTTTGTCTGCCAGTGTCCACCTTTTGTCTCACGTTTAGCTCATAAGCTCTTTGGGGCAGGGACCATTTTTAACCCATGGTGAGGATCTAGCTAGCTAGTTTCTTACAGTGGGGCCCATGATAAGAGTATCTGAGCATGCCCTATTGTGTTCCTGTACAGTGTGTACGCGTGCGTGTCTGACAACACTTGACAATTGCGCTGGTGGACAGCTTGATTGCACTGAGCTGAACTCAGCCGTCTCAAGATTGCCCAGGAATGGCAGTGAACTGCTACAGACGTGCTTTCAAGGTAGCTCGGTAACGGTGGAAGCTGGAAAAAAACAATCACCACTATATGCATCCCGTAGCTTCAGCTGTGCCATAGAGCCAGGCTTTGGGTGACAAAACCTTTCCACATAGCAGGATGTTCTATTATGCAGCCAATGACTTTATTTTATTTGTCTGTAAAAGAAAATTAAAACAGAACAATCCCAGGTTAAAACATCCACCAGGTTCCCAAGAAACTTGTTTTAAAAACTCTGCGAACACTCAGGGTGACTTCAAGGTCCTCTCAACTCCTGCACCTCTGGGCGCTGTCCCTGTCAAGCGGATCCTCCTTGCTTTCATAGGCCTCTCTACGCAGCCTGTAGAATTGGGGACTCCCACTTTGGAAGATGGGGGTCAGCAAGGATCTATGCTTTACAAACACTGAAGAGCATTTGGGGCTTTCGGCCGTCTGGGAAGATGCTGTGGGAGATTTTGATGATTGGTTTCTAGAGCCGGGGAAGCTGTCTGCTGTTTGTCAGCTTGTTTGTGTCTACGAATCATTTCACGGCAGTCAGGGAAGAACTGGAGCTGGTAGAGAGCGAAGAGCAGTGGCATTGGTTCCCGGAGGCAGAGTGGTCAAGTGGACAGGGACCTGGCCTTGTAGTCAGAACTGTCACTGACCTACTGTGTGACCTGGGGCAGGTCACTGCCCCACTCTGTGCCTCAGTTTCCTCTCCCACATGCTGTTTAGATTGGGGGAGACGGGGCCATCTCTTACTCTGTGTATGAGCAGCAGTGGGGATCCATTCTCAGTTGGGACCTCTAGGGGCTAGCGTAATACAAGTGAGAAATAATAATTACAAAGTAACAGGGACAGCAGCCACAGGCCTGCCTTCAGTACTGATGTGGGGCAGAAACCCCTGGCAGTGGGTTTAATGATTGAGCAGCGGGATCATCCATGGCCGAGCCGAGCTTGGGAAATCAGGATTCTTGTGCCGCGGTGCAGTTAATCATTGAATCTCCTTAGGGCCTGGACTGAAAAAGAGTTATTCCCTTGTAGGTTGGGCTCTGGGCTGCTCAATCATTTCTCGGCTGCCGTGCACAGACACAGAGCTGGGGAAGCAGTCCGAGCTCTTCAGAGCAGGATCATCAATAATGCACTAGTAATATAACCTTCAACTTGCTCAGAGACTCCAGTCATTCACCTGTCAGTGCAATCTATTTATCCAGAGAAGCAAGTGCTCTGCCAGGGAGGCTGGGCTTGCTCTAAAGTTATTGGCGGTGAGCAAACTTTCCGCGTATGGCATCACGTGACCCCCCCTTCACTTGCCGACACGCTCCCTCTGTCCTTGCGTTGCTTTTCTCGCTGACTTTTGGGCACTCGCCATAAGCAGGACCCCCGTCTGACGTGCCCACTGTCTGAGCTGGGCAAGCAGCTTCCCCATTTAGGTGGCCAAGTCTGAAGACAGGGGTTACCAACGTTCAGTTCAGGAGTGTGTCAGATCCTGCTCCACAGATACTATTCTGGGCAAGAGGCCAGTATGTGAGTGGCTTGCTTTCTTCACGGTCTCACTCTGTTCCTTCTCCACTTCCAGGATAGGGCTGCTGGAGGGGACGAGGAGCTGTGCTCAGAAACCGGTTCCACTGAATAAAAATGCATCATGCGCTCAGCTGCTGCTAGGAGAGGAATTTGACGGTTCTACTCTAGCCTTTGCCACTCCATGGCTTTTCGGAGGAAACTTGGAGAGGTGACAGGCCTGGCTGATAGTCCTTTGCACTGACAGGTTTTAGGGCTTTCACATCTCGAAATCTCCAGGCTCTTTGCGAAGATAGAGTCACAATGTCTAAGGCAAGAAAGAGCCAACAGATGATCTTATCTGATCTCCTGTATATCACTGGCTACCAACACTGCTCAACACCCCACATGAAACCCAAATTAGAGCCTTCAGCAGACTATTATATGTCGCAGGCAGAGAATAGGGAGGACCGAGGCGCATCAGTGCCTGTGGCCCCCACTCTGGCATGGAAATGATGCATCGGTATCATTACCCCCCATTACACAGATGGGGAGACTGAGGGACAGAATGGGGAGGTGACTTGCCCAAGGTCATAGAGTTAGTGGCAGAAATGGGAATGGAACCAAGGAGTCTTAGTGCCCAGAACTCTTCCTTAGACCACCTTCCCTCCCTTCATAGAACAGAAGTGGGGCATTGTGGAGGGCGTTGGGGAGTCTGATGAAAATTCCATTTCCCCCAATGTAATGAAGGGTCAACCAATGCAAGCAACTCCTTGTAGGCAACGCAGAGCCAGACAGGCGGCACCAACTCTAGGAGCCCAGCATTATAAGGTCAAGGCTCAGGTGCCTGAGAAGTGAGGGAATTAGATTCTCTTGTGCTATCTGTTGCTCCTGGCTACCAGGGCAAACTCCAACTCACCCTCACCCTGGGAATGTGTCCCTTTGCACAGCTGTCCTGTTGAGCACCGCACAACATTCTTGCTGCTTGTCTCAGCTGCCTGTGAAATGGATGGTATCTTCGCCCTGTCGCCTTCCACCCCCAGCTCCGTCTATTCCCAGCACGCTACTAAATAATTTCCTGTCTGCTTCTCTTCTGAAGCAGTGAATAATGAATAATAAAATAGAGTCATTGGCAACCAGCTGGAAGGGGGGGAAAAATTGTTGATAGTGACCTGGGAAGCCCAGCTCACATTTCTGAATGAGACCTTGGCTAGCCAAGCAGGTATCCTGGGGACAGAGCTATTTAAAGCCACTCAATGCCATCAGAATCCCAGCAGAGGGTAAAAAGAGCTGGTCTGAGGGCACAGGGAACAGTGGTACAGCTCGTCTGCGCATTTGTGCACAGGCCCAGTATGTGGCCCTATAAATGCACCGTTGTCTCCGTTCCCCAATGCAGTTTGCAGCCGAGGAACAGCAGCCAGGGAAATACCCTCAGCTCCCATCAATCCCCAGCTTTAATGCTTACCTGATCCAGTTTATACTAACATTGCAGATGGTTTTTCAATGTTATGCAAGCTACTACAAGTCTCATCCATTCTCATGCTTCAGGGGCTGTGCTGGCCACTAGAGGGGTCAGGAAGGAATTTTTCTCCTTTATGTGCAGCTGGAGCTACTGTGTTCTAGGCGGTTATCATCAGGATAAGCCTTTCTCTGAAGCATCAGGTATTCCACTTCCAGGGTGCAAGATACCCATTTTTATGCACCAATGGTTTGATCCATAGTGTCTAATTGTCATAGGTTTGTGAATAGTGATCAAATCCTCTTTGTTTCTACTGAAGCATTCCTGAAGAAGTTCACACTGGGGGGAAAGATACTGCTGTAACCTTCAAGCCAGAAAGCATATCAATTTATTGCCCCTAAATGCTATGCAGTAGCCTAAACCTACCTCACTTAGTAGGCTACAGTTTACCAACCAGACATACAAAAATGTCTCCATGAGGGTCCTCTGCAAACTGCAATAAGGGTGTGGGTGTGGCCTCAGAATGTGGGAGGAGTCAGAGCAAAGCTGAAATGCTAACCTGGGGAAAACAACGTACAGGGAAGTTTCAGACTCAGTGTTTCATGTTAAACTATTTATGATTTGATTATTATAATCCCATGGAAATGGAGGATATGATAATATAATGCACTGGTTCTCAACCTTTCCAGACTACTGTACCCCTTTCAGGAGTCTGATTTGTCCTGCATACCCCCAAGTTTTGCTTCACTTAAAATCTACTTGCTTACAAAATCAGACATAAAAATATAAGTGTCACAGCATACGAGTACTGAAAAATTGCTGACGTTCTCACTTTTACCATATAATTATAAAATAAATCGACTGGAATATAAATATTGTACTTACATTTCAGTGTATGGTATATAGAGCAGTATAAACAAGTCACGCTCTCTGAAATTTTGGTTTGTACTGACTCCACTGGTGCTTTTTATGTTACTCGTTGTAAAACTAGGCAAATATCTAGATGAGTTGATGTACCCCCTGGAAGACCTCTGCATACTCCCAGGGGTACGTGTACCCCTGGTTGAAAACCATCGATACAGTGTTACCAGAGATGGGCTCACACCACATTCTGCATCAGCACTAGAGCTATTCACAAGAGTAGTTTTCCCATTCCATGAAAGTTTAAGATTAAAAAAAAAAAAATTCCACCCCAAATTTGGACAAAAAGTTGAAATTTCAACAATTTTTACAAACCAACAATCTGGGGGCGGGGGTGGAATTTGGATCAGGCCAATTAAGATGTTTAATTTCAATCATTTTGACATGTTTTGAAACAAAAATGTAGTTTCAAACCAATAGCATGAAACTTTTGTTTCACAAATGGTGAAATTGGACGTGTTGACAACTTCAAAACATCTCGCATTGTTTCAACTCGAAGGAGGAAATTTGTCAGAACCGGCTCTTTCTTGCCAGCATTTCCTGTTTTGACGAATCAGCATTTTCCGACGAAAACATGTTTTTGTCTGAAAATTCCCTGACTACCGCTAACTGGGACACACATCTGGAGGGGCTCAGAGTGTGAGCACAGAGCTAAATCCAAATTTCAGAGCCGGCGTTCTTATCTGGACAATGGGCTGAGCCAACGCTGTGGCTCCGGACAGCGTCGACGTTTGGGTTCAAAATCCAGCTCCGACGTTTGTGTCTTGGTCCCATCTCTACATTTTAATTTAAAACCTAAAATTCTAGTTTTGTTCCTCAACATTAAAAATAAAGTGTTCCGGTACCCAACAACGGGAGCAGCTAGACACACTGAATGAAGAGATGCAAGACATAAATCACAGTACTGCCAACTCCAAAATCATAAGATTGGGTTAAAAATCATAAGATTTAAGGAAAATAATAAATTCGGGTTCTTTGTATTTGTCTTCTGGTTTGTCTCTTTAGGGGACACCCAGGTCACATTGACCAGGTTTTCTCCACAACCATGAGGGCTACAAGCTTTTTTTAAAAAAAGGAAAGCTGAGATTCTTACCTAATTACTTGGCCCCAGTAGCTGGGGCTGTAAGGAAAACACCAAACATCACAAGACTCGTGATAAAAATCACGAGATTTGGCAACACCAAGATCATGCTATTGCTATCCATAGGACCCCGCCCATAGTAGAGACACACAGCACTGAATGTACAGGCAGCATTTCTGAGCTCCCGGCAGTCTTCAGCGGTAGCAATGTACAACAGCAACAAAGATTGCCCAATCCCCACCCCACCCCGCCTTGCAGAGGGGCCCTGTAGGTGTAGCTAAGCCACGGAAATGTTTCTCTTTCTCCAGAATGAGTTGGAGATTTCTGCATTAAAACCGGACCTATTGGCTCAGTTTTTGGTGCATGGCTGCGGGAGGCAAATATCAATAGAACGAGTGCCATGAGTCTAAGGTCACGGACGGTGCAAGGTCACGGATGGCCACATTTGCCCTCTGGGGGCTAGACTCTATAACAGGCCCTCAGCCATTTGGTTTGCTGGATACTTAGACTTTCACAATATGACTTGATTTGCTATTATTAGTATTAGCAGAGGGGTGCCCACTTGAGCGCAGGGCCCCATGGTGCTGCACACACACACAGAGGTGCTGGAAGCAGGGGTGCTGCCACACCTCATGGCTCGAAGTAGTAATAACAATCCAGCTAAGGGTTAAGTTAAATTGAAATAATGGTGTTTGCACAGGACTTAGCACCAGTTTAACTATATCGGTTTCAAAACTGATTTAAATTAAACCTGTGCAACTTTCTCATGTAGACAAGGCATGAGTGTCTGTACAGTGCCTGGCGTAATAGGGTTGTGAGCTCAGCTGGGACCTCCAGGCCCTAGTGAACTATAATCTCTGACTGAGCAGCTCACAACATTTATTTAAGTGAGTGATCTGTGTAGAGACATGGTTCTACGCTCCTCTCCCTCGGTACAGGAGTGGGTAGCATTGACTGCAATGTTCATTTCACTCTTCTTCTGCTCTCATCCTTCCTTTTCCTTCTCATCCCCATTCCAGGAACAGAGAATGTAGTGATTTTTTGTGGGTGCAAATGCCCTGGGAAGGGTTTAGCCTCCTCTTGGTTGGCTTTGTCGTCTTCTTCTGCATGGAAGGTCTGGTCCCGGTTCATTCCGTTTGACTCTGGCAAAGTTGTTTAATCTGCCAGTTGCTGCAGGCTTCTGCCCCTCCCCTGCTCTTCCAGGTCACTCACCGAGGTGAAGCAGACAGCGAGAGCAGGCTACGCCGGGCTGTGTCAACTATTATCTTAAGAAGTCAGGCGAGAGTCAAGGCCGCTTGGCATATGCATTTTAAATTGGCCTAAAAATTACTTGGCTACGGACTTAATGAAGTGTTAATGTATGAAAATCTCTCATTAAAAAGCAAAACTGTGGAGGCTTTTGATGGCTGGATGGCTGGACTCTGAACTGAGACCAATTAGATATGCAAAATTTTCTCCAGACCTCTGCTTCTCTGCCTGTCAAACAGCTTTGTTTCAAAGCTACCTTGCTTCTTTTCTGTTTTCTTAACCGCACCGAGTTGAAGAGAGAGCGCCAGGTATAATTCAGACTTCTGCTGTTGCACCCTGCATTGCCGCCCGTCGCTTCAAACGCAGCCTTGGGTTTTGTTTGTGGCCTTTTGTTTTTAGCTTTGGGTGTAAATAATTGGGGTCTCTTTAGTCTTGGAGGTGACCTGCAAAGGAAAACAAATAATTGGATTTATGCCATTTTTGGTTCCTCAAGGAGGATAAAGGCAGCTTGAAATGTTTGGTGAATTTCTTTCTGCTTGGATTTTTAACATTATAATTTATACCAGCCGGCCAGGTAGTCTCAGGCATTAGAGCAACACAGAGGGGCAACTGATCTAAAAGAAGGATAGCTCAGCAGCTAGGGTACTAAGTCTAGGCATTGGAAGACCTGGGTTCAATTCTCTGCTTTGCTACAGACTTGCTGTGTGACCTTGGCTGAGTCACTTGTCCCCTCTGGGATACTAGCACTGCTCTAACACACAGTGGTGTGGGGAACATAAATATGGTCCAGATTGTGTGGTGCTTGGATACTTTGGTAACAGAGGCCATGTAAGTCTCTGAAGTAGAGGAGGAAATTTGCACACCAGACCCGGGTGCATCCTGGCTCTGATACTCACCCAGAGCTCATGTCCCCAGTGGATACCTCCACCCCAGCTGAGGTGGGAGCTTGGAGGGTGAAGGACCATAATGCTGGTGCTCCAGCTGAGCCTGGCATGACTAAAGACTACAGTCACAAAACCTTCTCGCATCCAACCTGAAGGGAGATCCCCTCCCAGCTCTGCTCTTAAAGGGCCACGCGGTCCCAGCAGCATGGGGCTCATTTCATGTTAATGGAAGGGTGGCAGCTTCAGGTGGAATATGAAACCAGGTCCTGTCTTGTCTCATGCCGCCTCCCCCACCCCTTGTGAATAATTTATCCCCACCATCCCTGATAGAAAACGAAAGGGAAAGTGTTATTATTCCGCGTATTTTTACACTCTGTTGCCCAGAGAGGAAAATGGCACATTTACTTCTAGTCGCCCTAATAAAACACACTCTGAAATCCCCCCTCATCAATATTCAAGCCGCTCAGGCCACTGGTGTTAGCTGCACAGCTGCAGGTAACTGAAGGCCATAGCGACAGCACTCCACAGGGGACTCCATCCACTTCTGCTGGTGGCTTGTGAGGACCTGCCTGGAGATTTTCTCTACAGCTGGCTCCTCCTCGTCCTCCTTCCAGTCAGGGGGAGAGAACCACAGACTAGGGCAAAAGCCGCAAACACGTGTGATAGACAATGGAGGCTTCAGGCGATGTAAATGAAAATAAAGAGGTAGATGCTGTAAGGCTGGGAAATAAAACAATACTTTTCCAGCATGCTTCACCAGCAAGGCGCTTTGCAAACGTTATGTGTAGTAGTCTTTGTATTTTGTATGCTGTCCTTAGCCTCTGTTTGTCAGAGGGGGGTGATGGATGGCAGGAGAGAGATCACTTGGTCATTACCTGTTAGGTCCACTCACTCCGGGGCACCTGGCATTGGCCACTGTCAGTAGACAGGATACTGGGCTGGATGGACCTTTGGTCTGACCCAGTACGGCCATTCTTATGTTCTTATGTTATGTTCTTATTACACTTGCCCTCCAGACCGAGATCCCAGCCCTGTTATGCTAAGTGAGGTACCCCCAAAGAATAAGAAAGAGGCTCAGCCCTGAAGAGCATCCACTCTAAGGGCAGGTCTACACTGCAAAATTAAGTCAACCTAACTTACGTCAGCATGCATCGCTTGTGTGTGTCTACCCTTTGCACCTTGGGTCGGCCGTGCACATCCTCACCAGGAGCACTTGCACCGATTGAACTGTCGTTGTGGGGCATTGTGGGATAGCTTTTGAGAGACAGCAACAGTTGATGTAAGCAACACAGTGTCTCCATTGATACTGCTTCGACCTCACTCCATCGACATTGACTCTACACCTCTTGAGAAGGTGGAGTTATTAAGTCGGTGTAGTGGGTGAGTTACATTGGTGGGAGCGAAATTTTAGTGTGGACACTTCCATAGTTAGGTCAACATAAGCTGCCTTGCATTGACCTAGCTCTGTAGAGTAGACCAGGCCTACATAGGCAAGGGTGGGAGGCAGTAGCTGCTATTATCACCATTTTACAGAATCATAGAATCTCAGGGTTGGAAGGGACCTCAGGAGGTCATCTAGTCCAACTTCCTCATTCCTTTACAGATGAGGAAGCTGAGGCAGAGAGGGTGAGGCTAAGCTTTTCGAAAGTGATGAGTGGTCTCAGGTACCCACCTTGAGATCAAGTGGCCTGAAATCAGAGGGTGGGAGTTCAGCTGGGCATCCAAAATCACGAGCCACTTTTTAAAAGCTTGGCCTACGTGACTTGCCCAAGATCACATGGGATTCAGTGGCAAAGCCAGGAAATGAAGTCAGATTTCTTGAGTCCCAAGCTAGTGCATTAACTACGAAATCATAATCCTAGAAATCAGAAATGTAGGAATGAAAGGGACCCCAAGAGGCCATCTATTCCTGTCCCCTACACAGAGGCAGGACTAAGTATTTTCTATACCAGTGATTCTCAACCTATTTACCATTGTGGGCCGCATCCAATACTACCTGTATGGCCCCGAGGATTTCACATGGGCCGCAGCTCTGTGCTGATTGGGCTGCAAGTGGCCCATGGGCTGCAGGTTGAGAACCACTGCTCTAAACCATTCCTGACAGGGGGTTGTCTACCCTGTTCTTCAAAACCTCCAATGACGGAGATACCACAACCCTCTTAGGTAATCTGTTCCGGTGCTTACCTACCCTGACAGTCGGGAAGCTTTTCCTAATGTCTAACCTAAATCTCCCTTGCTGCACTTGAAGCCCATTGCTTCTTGTTCTGTCTGCAGACCCCTCTCTCTTCCCCCATTGGGTAGGCTGACATTATGATCCCCTTTTTGCACATGGGGCAAATGAGAAGTGGGAGAAGTGAACGACTCTCCCTTGTCACACAATGAATCTGTGGCCAGGAGACTGAGGGTGAACTCCTGGCCCCAGTGAAGTTGATGGCAAAACGCCCAGCGACTCCAACCGGGCCAGGATTTCACCCTCACTGTGCTCAGGCCATAGGTGCATCCTGCCAAATAGCTCAGTGAAGTAATGTCCATCTCCGCCTGGAGCCCAGCAAGGAACAGCTACTGAATGAGCCAATAATAATTAATGACCAGACGGGTGCATTTATTTGGGGTGGGCTAGCACTGGGATGGTTGGATCCCCATTCAGGTCTGGCCCCAAACGTTCCTCAAATTCGGCGGCATATGGATGCTCTGGTTCTGGATCGGGAGCATTTCAAAGAGAAGCCGGGTTTGCTACAGTTTGGATCTGGCTCTCAATCGGATCCCTTGTTGCACTGTGGCATGGCAGTAAAAGTGGGTTGGGCAGAAGAGGTCTGAGGGGCGCTCCGGGCTGGAACAGCAGGTCAGGACTCAGGTGCTTTGCAGGAATCCAGTTCTGTCGATCTCTGACAATTACGAAGCACCCGTCATCACAGTATCAAGAGATTAATACTGCCCGGAATAACAGCCAGGTGGCGTGATTGGTGCACTGGCAAGATAATGCAAGGGAAGCTTGCACAGCGTCTACTCACAATGCTCCTGTTTCTGCAGAACAGTGCACTAGTCTCTCAGTTCCCTGAGCTTGAAATTCACCCAGAGAAATGTTAAAAGGAAGCCACCATATCTGGAGACTGCACAGACCTGCGAATTCGGCTTCCAAGCTGGCGCAGGTACTGAGGCTGTCTCACAGCGTCAGGCAGCGTCTCGGAGGCTGCGGGAGAGTTGGCTTGGCTTCTGGGAAGTGAGAGCAAGTTCCAACCCCGGAGTCATCAGAACTGGGGCCTGTCTAGCGAGACTGTCAGCAGCCATAATTCACCTCCATTTCAGAAAGGCTGCTGGTACTGCATCACAGGAATGATTGATCTGTAAGCGCAGCAGAGGGGGGGCGGGGAACTGCCGGAGCAAATTCGAAACTGCCTCAGGGAGAACTGGGGTGAGGGAGGCACTTGGATGAATCCAGTGACTCCAATAGTTCCTGGCTGAGAAACAGGAAACTGGGCCCCTGGGTGGGTTGACTCAGTTTCTGTTTATTCCTTTCTGTCCAGGGAGCTGGATGGTCCAATGGTTAGGGCACGAGCCTGGGACTTGAAAGACTTGGCTTCAATTCCCTGCTCAGCCACAGACTTCCGGTGAGACTCACATTGGGTGAGTCACTTAGTCTCTCGGTGACTCAGTTTCCCCACCTGTACACCAGGGATAACAGCACTGCCCTGCCTCACAGGAGAGTGGTAAGGATACATGCATTAAAGGGGGGCTCAGACATTCTAGTGATGGGGTCCAGGTAGATGGCATAGAGAGATCTGCTCTTGTATGGCTGAATCTTTACTACATTCAACATCGCTAGGCCTGCTGCTGTTCTCATGCTGGTGTAGGTCGGGGCAGTTACGCTGGTGTAAACCGGACAGACTCCAGGAACCGTTCTTGTGAGAAGTTGCTCTTTGGTTGTTAGGGGCTGGAGGCTGTGGCTGCAGGGGACCTGCGATTAGTGTCTGTGCAAGAATTGGAGCGTCACTGCATGTGGGTGTGTGGGTGCAGCCGTGCTAGTGAGCATCTCTGTGAGCATGTGTCTCTCCCTGTGACTAGACGTGTGTATCTCTCTGTGAGTCGGGGGGGGGAGGATGCCTGTTTCTCTGGCGGGCTCTGCCTGTCCTTGCACGTAACTCTTGTGCTCCTTCGCTGCACTTTGGGGCTCAATTGCTATTCCCCACCCCTCCCAGGGTACACCCAGATCTAGGCACTAGTCTGGGGAAATATCCACCTGCCGGGGTGCTGCAGGGCCCAGCGGACGATTCTGCCTCTGCTCTAGACCTACCTGACTTTGGCTGGCACTGAGAGGCTCTTCGAATCCCTCCGTGCTCTGGACCGTGACACAAGGTCCCCTTGCCACACTGGCTGGTGGGAAGAGTAACCAAGATTTAGTAGGTTCCCTTCTGTTTTTATGTGACCATCCTCTCAGGACTGGGGCGAAGCAAGAAAGCCCCATCAATCGTGATTATCAATCCGTGCGGATGGCTGCGTCAGGCCTTGAGCCTGCAGCCGCCTCGGGAAGCCTGCCAACGGGTGGGGAGACGTAGGGGAGGACCGTTCCCCAGCTCCACCTGCACCGGTCCGACCGATGCACTCCAGCTACACGGGCAGAAATACACACGCCGGCGGAACACCCTGCCGGGGCCCTGCAGATGGCAGCAGCTCCACAGGTTTGCCTTTCTCCTCACACCCCGAGCTGAAGGCCACCTCCTACCAGCTCCGAGCGGAGCCAGCCAGGCTCCTGTCATGCAGGCCTGGGCTCCCCCTGCTCCTTTCCTTAAAGAGCACAAGCCTGATCCTGAGCTCATTACGCCTGCAAGGGAGAAACGTCCCCTTGAATTAGTGCTGCCAAGCCAGCAAAGGGCTCCATGCAGGGCCGGCTCTGGGTTTTTTGCTGCCCCAAGCTCCGAGAGCACAAGTGCCGAAGCCAAAAAACAAAAACAAAAAAGAGGGCCGGATTGCCGCCCCTTGAAAAGTGCCGCCCCAAGCACGTGCTTGGTTGGCTGGTGTGTAGAGCCAGCCCTGGCTCCATGGCATCTCTATGACACACCTCCAGCATCACACTCAGACCTGCACATACCGGCACCCCAACACAGACTCACACAGGCACCACCCCCAACACACACCTGCACCAACAGAGACTCACACTTGTCCACACCTATACCAACACCTACAGACTCCCACTCACTCACACACACACACACACACACACACTGGCATAGACATCATCTGCCTCATACACACCCCGATGTGCACACACACACACTAACACCTTTCAGCAGAGACACATCCCCTCACACACGCCCGTTTTACACCGACACACTCAAAACCAGCCCCACAGGCAAACGTGCTCCTGGATCCTCTCTCTCTGACACATCCATCAACACATGTGCTGTCACGCCCACCCACACCCACACCTACATCCACATACAATTCAATTCAATACCACTTTGTTGCCATGACAACTGTTGCTAAGGTGTACAAGAGGCAGACTTGTCAGGTATGTCAGAAGCAAGTAGGATCTGCCCAGGATGGAGCGTCGTGAGGTATTTGGGATTTGAGCTGTTTCCACTTGTCACCAGTATCCTCTCCTGAGCCAGTGGCAGGTTGCTGTGGAGGATAATCCCATCTCTGCTGTCTGATTGGCTACCTCCCACCAAAATAGACTGATGTCCTAAAGTCCTGACCTGCAGCCCCCCTGCTATTTCAGTCCTGGGCTTCCCCCGCCCAACTCTGCTGATGCCACTCAGTCTGGACCCCCAGCTCCACCTGCTATTCCAGTCCCGCGCCCAGCTCTGCTGATCCATGCACTTTTCTCTTGGCCAGCACCTTTCCTCTCACTCACTCTCCCTTACTCTCTCTCCGTCTCCTGGAAAAAGATTTAACCAAGTCGATTGCCTTTTATCTCGCGCACGGCAATAGATATCACAGCTCCTGCAGCCAGGAGACCCGAATTAAGAAATATTCTTGAGACAAGCAAGATATTTAAAGGCTGATTCAATTAATTTACCTCTTCCCGTACTGGGTAAAGGTGTAAAAATACTGTTCCTTGACAGTAACAAGCCCGTGTTTAACAAGCTGATGCCAAACCTCTACAGCAGAGATAAAACGAGAGGCCCTAGTGTTTGGTGTTATGAAAGCATGGGCATGATAAATAAAGTCGGGCCTGGAAGCAGCAGCTTGAAGAATACTTGTTGCCTTGAGCTGAAAGGAAGACATGTCCTTGGGGCGGGGGGTGGATCTGCTGTCCGCAGTGAGGAGGATGCTGCGGTAACACAGACTGCGTTTCCTCCCATTGAGGACCTGGTGCTTGCTAGCTGCTGCCCTCCCCTCCTTCTGTTGGGGGGACGGAGAGGGAGACTAGATGCAGCCAAGCCACAAAATATGTCTCAGGATCTGGATTTTGGTGCTGTGTGAATGTTGGGTTTCAGTTTGGCCCATTGCAGAAGGAATCAAACATCAGGTTTGGATTCAGAGTGTAGCCGGTTCTCAGTGATGAGATCAGAGCTCATGCCAGGATTGCTGTCGTTAATCCACCTGCCCAAGAGGTGGTAGCGAGGTCGAGGGAAGAATTCTTCCCTCAGCCTAGCGCTTTCTACACTGAGGAGTTCGGTCAGGATAGCGACGTCTCTCAGGGCTGCGGCTATTTCACACAGTTGACAGACATGGCGATGCCGATGTGAGTTTTCAGTGTAGACCAGCCCTGGGTTATTCATTACCAATCTAGCCCTTCTTAAAAAAATCTTTTCTGTTTGTGAATCATTTGTGATTCTGGCTTTCTCCAAATGTGTTATTTGTAAGCATTCACCAGGTAGTTTGGATGCACAGTGTTCAGTCTAGATAAGTGGCTTGGAACACGAGCTCGTGTTCTGCATTTTGCCTACTTTTGTTCCACTTTAACCTATGCATGGGGGACATCGCAAGAAGGCAGTAGACATATGAGTAGCTGCCACAATGCAGAAATTTGGCTTTGCCCAGTCTTCACAGTGTGCCACAGACATGTGGTAGAGGAACGCACAATCAGAAGACTGGAGGGTGGACTGTATCGCCTGGCTATCCTTGATGATGTAGCAGTTAGATGGATGAAGAAACTAGATATTGATTTGTGACGCGTATGAAAAAAGAAGATGGCTTTTGATACGCAGGTGGTAAATGCTATAGGAAACCAAAGATAGACAGAGGGGTGTGTATGAGGATAGCTAGACCAACCACGCACTGCTAATTTGGCTATGTAGTGTGTGACTGGCCACATGAATCACATGGTATTTTTTTCTGAGCCCTGATTGGATGACAAACTTTTTAAACAGGAGGATATCAAATAATGACTAGCAAATCTGGGTTGTTTGTATGCAAAGACGGAGAGTCATCTGAGGCCACTTCTCACAATATATACACCCACTCACACAAACAGCAAACAACCAAAGCATATAAGCGCCGCTGAATCAGACAGCCGTTTAGCAGTCAAACGAATGGTCTTGTACGTGAACCAGAAACCTAGAGGTGAAAGGCCACACAGCCCTTTTCCCATCCTCTGAGCCATCCAGCTCTTCCAAGTCTAGTTCTTTGTGATCCGAAATTATACAAGGGAAAAGATGTAGCTTGTTAAATTGCTTCTTTCTCTTCAAATGAGTTTTCCCTTTTCTCTTTTCTAATTATGCATGTCTTTGTTTTGGTAGCTAATGTGTGTGCATAATGCATGTTTTGTAGCAATTGTTTCATTTCTGAAAGAAATACATTGAATATTTGTTGGCATCCGACAGTGTCTCGGCTCTATATTGTACTGCAAGAGAGAACGACTTACTGGGCTAACCTAACTACCGCTCATCTGTCTTCTGTATTCTCCCATACTCACCAAAGGAGGCAATTGGTCCAAGGGAACTCCTTGTCTTACAGCACTGGTCAGGTTTTTGCTGCCTTTGTGTGTGGGAAGCTATTTGCACAGCTAACATGTGGAATTAAATAAAAACATTACCTGCTGTGCATGTTGTTTAAGAATAGGCACATTTACAAGTAAATGCTGCTTTTAAAAATCTAGTGACCTCCGTCGGGATTTTGACTCCAAACCAGTATTTTACACTTACACACTCCTCTTCATCTGAGAATTTCAGAGTATTTTGTACAAACAGAAATTAATTCTCGTGATATCCCTTGTCACCATGCCTCTGTGGGTCACAGCTGAGAATGCCAGATTCAGGACTAACTGCATTCATATAATCATTAGATTATACCAAGCCAGTAACAAAAGTAAACTTCTGTCTCATCACACTGGTTAACAAGAAGTCAAAAATACTGTCTCCCTAACCCTTATTTCACCACCCAGACACTGGACTTGATGATGAGTGGTTATTGAAAACCAATTTAATCAAATATAGGGTTCTTCTAATCTCAAGAGGTCAGCCACATAGCCAGGTCAATTTGTAACTCAGATTTTACCCAATAATCATGCTGCTGCCAATCCTTTAGTAACTAAAATCTAAAGGTTTATTAATAAAAGAAGAGAGTTAAAATAGTTAATAGATCATATAGTTGCAATGTTCTTATATCAGGTTGGTAGCAGTGATGGTATAGATAGACTGCTAAAGTTTCTCTGGTAACTTCCAAAAGATTGGAAGGTCACCAGTCCATAGTTTAATCTGCTCTTTTTAGTTGTAAATCCACAGTCCAGAGAATCAGGGCAGGAAAGAGGCAAAATTGAGTCATTCCAGGGGTCTTTTATAGCCTTTGCCATGTGCCTAGACATTTTCTGTTTCAAACAAAGCTGACAGCCCAGTCTGTGGAAAGTTACTGGCACAAGTTTGAGTCCAGGGTCACATGAACATAACACATGCCCTTACATGGCTTGATGACTCACCGTAGGTAGACATTGGCTGCCTGGAGCATCTGTAAGAAGAACTATCCGGGTGGAATGAGTTTCTTCTGTGGCTCATTGTTAGAGAGAAGTGTTCTTAATGGGCCATCCAGCTTGAATAGTCCATTCACAATGGGCTGGCTAGACTGGGTGTAAACCATTTTGTGGGTGTTACCCCAGGAACAAACATCTGCGACTCAGCTATATAGCCAATATCCATAACTTCAGATACAGCGATGAGACATGGATTTAATCAGAAGAATCTTATGTAGCAAATCGTAACTTTTCCATTGACACCTTACGTGACATGGGCTTTCTGCAAGATTTCTTGCAATTGCATAACAGTGGCAGTATCACTAATACATATGGTTATATTTCAATCAATACACCATCACAGCCCTATGCGGTGAGCATATCGCATAGCCAAACCCTACAGTATCTACTCTGCCTATATTCAGGGAAAACGCCCCCAGATTCCAATGCTCAGTGTTGGCAACATATTCCGTGAGTAGGGGGAGAAAAAAGGCTACATGCATTGAGTAAATGCTTCATTGCTGGTTGGACCCTCAGCGCAACATTAAAGTAACCTTTTCAGTTGTCCAAAACAACACGAGCCAGATGTTGAGCTGGCATAAACTTGTGTAGCTGCAGCAAATTCAACTGATTGAGTTACACCAGCCCATTATTTTAGCTCATTTTGACGTCTCTGGTTTGTTTCCTGTATTTGCCTCAAGGTTCCTCTTTCTTCCACCACTCAGCTATGGTACACAGTCGTTGGTACTTCTGGGGGTGTAACTAGGAAAATAAGGATGAAAACAAGCAAACAACTGCTCCCCCCAAACGGATGCCCAAAGATCCGTTTACCTCCCCCACCCAAGCAAGTTCTCAGTCTCCCCAGAAGGAATGCAGATTGGCTATCAGGAAAAATGGCCTAATAGCAAGGTCTGGGAGGCTTGGGAACAGTCTCCCAAGGAAAAGTGATAAAAACACCCATTGCCCCAGCCATGTCAACCTGGACTGTGCAAAGCACTAGAGACCATACTGCAGGGAACAGTCCTGCCCTAGCTGAAGGAAAGGGACTGGATGGGGCACCAAATTTGGATCCAGAATCCGGGATTTTGATTCTCCACAAAGAGGGGCTTGGATAGAGAGGGAGGGCAGAGGCAACTCTTCATATTGGCTCTGCCTATCTGGGCACTCGCGTGGTGCTCATCCTCACGGCATCTGTGCACTTCCCAAACATGAACAGACCTGGCCTCAGCCGTGTGAGGCAGGGAAGTGCTATTAGCTCAGTGTGAGAGCTGGGAAACTGAGGCACAGGAGGGTGAAATGACTCATCCAGAATCATAGAATATCAGCGTTGGAAGGGACCTTAGGAGGTCATCTAATCCAACCCCCTGCTCAAAGCAGGACCAATCCCCAATTTTTGCCCCAGATCCCTAAGTGGCCTCCTCAAGGATTGAACTCACAACCCTGGGTTTAGCAGGCCAGTGCTCAAACCACTGAGCTATCCCTCCCCCATCGCGCTGGGCAGCCATGACAGAGCTGGGAATCGAACTCAGCGCTCCTGAATCACACCAGAAACCTTTGGGAATCACACACAAAACACCCCCTCAATATTCTTGGGTGGCCAGCTCCCTGGGTGTTAATCTGTAGTTGGTCGGGGCAAGATCCTCAGCTGGTGTAACGTGGCACTGCTGGTCTGAAATCAAGGGAAGCGGGTGCTGAAAGCACTGAGTTGATAGAGCTCTGGCCGAATATCCAGCTGAGGACCTGGCTCCTAACATCTATCGGTGAAACCCTAGGAGGTCCTGGACTACCACTGGTGTCTCCGGGAACTGCAGTTTCCCAGCAGCTCTCCAGCTTTGCCTCTCAGTTCTGCCGTCTGCTTTCTTTGCTGGCTGAGCATGGTGTATAATTAAACCAGCTGGAGGGAAAAACTTGTTGGAGTTTTAATAAGCCAGGGAAGGCCCATTCTTCTTTAAGGGCCAGTGAGACCACAGGGAAAAGTTTTCCACGGCTGAGTTGCATTTATCTCTGGTGCCGGCTGGTGCAGGAAAAGCCCCTGGCGAGACTAAAAGATAAGGAGGTTTCCATCAAGAACCCTCAGCTCATTGCAGAAAGAATGGAAATTGCTTTTGCTGCTGCTGGTGTCATGTTTATTTATCCGGCGAGGCTGCGACCTAACTTCTAATGGTTTCATTAGCCTAGCTGGAGGCATTTGTTTTTATTTTATTTTTCTGCAGCGTAACATGGCAGAAAGATTCTATCAAAGGCCTAAGATTGTCCATCACTGAGGCGTGCTGCAGGGGAGGGGGAGCCAGCAGCAACTGAACTGCATGAGGAGACTTACAGGGTTTTTTCCCCTCCTGTAAATGTGGCCTTCACAGGCATAAACATTAGGGTGGTTTAGTCTGGAGAGAAGAGCTAGATGGGAGAGGGCTCACAGCAGTCTTTGAGAGGACTAGAAACTGAGAACTGGGCTGGGAGTCAGGATCTCCGGACTGATCACCATCCTCTTCATAGCAGCCCCTTATTTTTAAAATTCAGGGGTGGCCAGCACTAGAGTCTTTTCTGGCTCCCATGGATCCAGCCAATAGATAGAGGCACCTAAGGTCATAGTCTCATCTGGTCTAAATCGGCAAAGCTCCATTGAAGCCAATGGGAAAGAAACATTGAAAGTTTCAAGTTAATCGAGATGATACAAAACAGCGAAGTATTCGGAACAGCTGACACCTAGAACCACATAGAGGACAGAAGTTCTGTTTCATGAGGGATTTTGAGATTGGGCTTCGTTCCGAACCAAGAGAAAATGGAAAATGTCAATATTCTCTGCAAAGGAATGACTTTAGAAAACTCGGTCATTTTGCATCATTCAGAATGGTTTGGTTTGACATTTTGTTTCGACTTTGACTTTAAAAATATTTTGTATTATATTACAATATGCAATATAATATAAAACAAACAAATTCAAAGTGAAGAGTTTCAAAATGAAAACTAAAAATGTTTAATTCTGAAATTCTTGAATTGGAACATCGTGACATCAGAATTTCCCCCCGTCTTTTTATTTTAAATGAAATTCTGGGGAAATGAACCTGATTTTGTGAAATGTTTCTATGTAACCACATCTTCTGACAGAAAATGGTACCATCAAAGCTTCTCTGGATCGCTTTGCTGACTACTCAGGAGTCGAGCAGGTTGAAAAATTTGAGACCGAACAATTTTCCATTGGAAAATACAGTTCTGTGAATCTCAAAATGATTCACGGGAACATACTGATTTTGATGAAATTTTCAGTGACAAAGTGTCAAAATGAGCCATTTTGATTTTCTCATTTCATTTTGTTTGAACTTGTATGTTATATTAAACTGTTAATTTTAATATTTTAATATTTTATCGATTATATTTAATAATATATCAGACATGTAGGGCTGGAAGGAACCTCAAGATGTCATCTAGTGCAGCTCCCTGTTCTGAGGCAGGATCAAGTAAACGTAGACCATCCCTGACAGGTGGTTGTCCAGCCTGTTCTTAAAAATTTCCAGTGACTGGGATTTCACAACCTCCCTTGGAAGCCTATTCCAGAGCTTAACTACCCTTAGAGTTAGCAAGCTTTTCCTAATATCTAACCTCAATCTCCCTTGCTACAGATTAAGCTCATTACTTCTTGTCTTACCTTTAGCGGACATGGAGAACAATTGATCACCATCCTCTTTAACATATTTGAAGACACTTATCAGGCCCCCCCTTAGTGTTCTTTTCTCAATAAAATCAGGCCCAGGGTTTTTTAACCTTTCCTCACAGGTAAGGTTTTCTTAACCTTTTATCATTTTTGTTGCTTTTCTCTGGACTCTCTCCCATCCGTCCACATCTTTCCTAAAGTCTGGCACCCAGAACTGGATCCTATACTCCAGCTGAGGCCTCATCATTGCTGAGTAGAGTGGGACAATTACCTCCCGTGTCTTACATACAAGACTCTTGTTAATACACTCCAGAGTGATATTAGCTTTTTTCACAATATAATATAATATGTAAGCCTCTGACTACCAGATGCTGGGACTAGACGACAGGGGATGGATCACTTGATGATTACCTGTTCTGTTCATTCTCTTTGAAACATCTGGCATTGGCCACAGCTGGAAGACAGGATTCTGGGCTAGATGGACCATTGGTCTGACCCAGCATGGCAATTCTTATGTTCTTATTATAATGTTTCATCATTATCTAAATGAAACATTTTAATCTTATTGAAATGAAATCATTCAATACTACCAAAACAAAGAAGTTTGATGTTTCCTCACTGAAATTTTTCAGAATTTCTGTTCCTTGATAAATTTTGAAATATCAGTTTTTTGTTCTGGTTTTGGAATATGAACAGACATTTTGCAATATTGGTATTTCCCATGAAACAGAAATTCCAGTTCCCAACCAGTTCTACGCAGCAGGCTGCAGGACTGGAGTTACAGGCAACCTGCTATTGACAATAAAGATATAGCTCTGAATTTTGCCCCTCTCCGATTTGGGGATAGAGCTTGTGAGAAAGGCTGTATGCAAAATAATGCTGTATTGTACTTGGTTCTAGGCGACAGGCTAGAACCAAAAGAGCTTCCTGAGTTACCCAGGGCTGGCAGCTCAGAGGTTAAGACTCTTGATCATGAAAGGGCGGGGAAGCTGCCCCTTGACAGTTCCGCTGCATTGCACCCACCAAAGACGGCATCATTAGTTTTCTCATGCCTGGCTGAGGATTATTTCTGACAGCTGTTTTATTTTCATTAGGAAATGCAGAGAAGCAGGTAGAAAACTCGGTGTTTAGTGCTGGTTGCCATGGAGAGTAGCTCCTCGGAAAGCGATTCATAGAATCATAGTATATCAGGGTTGGAAGGGACCTTAGGAGGTCATCTAGTCCAACCCCCTGCTCAAAGCAGGACCAATCCCCAATTTTTGCCCCAGATCCCTAAATGGCCCCCTCAAGGATTGAACTGACCCCAGCCCATGGCTGGTGCAATGACCCTGGTTATATGAGCACGGTGGCGAATGAATACTGATGACATACAACTGGCTGGGAGCTAGTTGGCATTCAGAGGCCAAAACCAGTCTTGGGTTTGAACCTTTCAAGGCTTCCTTGGGAGAAAAGATTTGAATACATTGATTTGTGGGGGAGGGAGGGAATGTCTAATTGCGCAAAGTTTTTTTTCTCTGAAAAAGGAAGCATTGTCATTGGATATTTCCTTGGGATTGTGTTCGCCTAACATTGCCTTAAGGCGTGCTGGTCCGTGGACTTTGGAATGTTATTGTAGGGTTGCTGTATCCCTATCTTAGGTCCTTATAAGCCCCACCATTGCCACAGTATCTAAGCACAATCGTCAATGTATTCATCGTCACAGCATTCCTGCGAGGCAGACCAGTGCTATTATCCTCAGCGTGTAGATGGAGAACTGCGGCAGAACGAGACTAAGGGACTTGCCCAAGGTCACACAATGAGTCTGTAGCAGAACAGGGAACTGAACATCAAGCTACCGCCTTCACCACTAGAGACATTTGAGCAAGAAAATAAGATAGTTCACTCTGTACCGATTAGAGGAGCAGATGTTTTTAATACCCTAGAAAAATGATTCCAGGCGAACAGTTCTGATCAGCCCTACTCAACACTCCCTCTACACCAACAGCTGGGGTTCTCCCGGGCCAGAGGACTCTTCAGCTGGTTGGTTAAGCCAGCTTTGTGGCCCCATTGCAATGTCAAAGCAATGCAAAGAGTGCAGGAATTGGTCTTTATATTTACAGCTATCGTGTGTGTGCGTGTGTGCGCGCACATACATAAAGCTACTCACACAGAGTACCTATAATGCCTTTGACTTTAGTTTCCTTTTATTCAACCGGAGTTAGAATATATAGACTGGCACAATAATAGGGCAGGTTACGGTAACGCGATGATGCCCTTTAGAATTCAGGACCTAACACGAATTGACTTCTCCTGCAGAAGGAAAGAGGAGAATGCACATGAATGACGCTCAGGCTGCACAATGCTTCTCTTCAGGCCATGAAAAACATAGGAGTGGCGAGAGAAATTGAATCCAAGCCAGGGACAGTAGAGGCTATTAGAATAACGCTGCAGAGAAAATCAAACCAGTCAGTGTGACATTGAATGCAGTGTCCCCTCCTGAAATATTATTCAAGCCCTGCATTTCAGGGTGAGCCTCAGTAGCACAGAGTCAGAGAGTTACATGGATAATGGGAGGTGGGCAGGATAATAAGGTGTGTATAATGGGAGCTGAGTAGGAAAACAGGAACACAATGGCCTCCCTGCTACATCAGACTATTAGTCTATCCAGTTCAATATCCTGCTTCCAGCATCAGTCAACAATAGTCCGTGCTTTAGAGACATGTCAAAGTCATCGGTGCAAGTGTTCAAGGCATCCAATCAGGGAGTGGAAACAGCTCATCCAACCAATCACAAATAAGCAACGCTGCTCAAACTTGCCACACTCACATTCAATCCAGGGGAAAATAAACATTCAAAAAGCCATTCAAAGAAGCAGTGATTTGCATGTCGAGCAATAGGGTAAATCCATTGAGTGAAGCTCAAATCTTAAATCAGATTGTTTGCTCAGCTCTAAAGACACTGGGTGTAAAGTGCAGAAGTACTGTTAATAAACTCCCAGCACCAACATCTAAACACCCCTAAAATGTGGGATTGTTTTGTTCAGGGGGGCAGGGGGAGGTAGTTCTGCTATAGAAACAAGGGCCAGGGGACGTTTTTCAGACCCGCATTCAAGCATCCCTGAATGTCAAAGGGTCAATTTTTTGAAAGCACCTAAGTGTCTTAGGTACATCTCCCCTGCCCAAAAAGACCCGCGTCAGCGAGTGTCAGAGCCCAGGTTAACTGACTCCGGCTGGCAAGGCTCACGCTATGGGGCTAAACGTAGCAGTGCAGCCATTCAGGCTCAGGCTGGAGCCTAGGGTCTGAGACCCATCCCCCTCGCGCTCCAGCCCAAGTGGGGAAGTCTACCTTGCTGTTTTTAGCCCTATAGCAGGGAGAGCCCAACCAGCCGGAGACAGCTGACCCAGGTGCTCAGCCTCACTACCACAGGTCTTTTTGCGCAGGTAGACATACCCCTAGGTTAAAAATAGCAGTGTAGACATGGGAGGCACCACTTAGGTGTGCAAAGAGCCATGTAGGATACATACCCTGGGTGTGAAAAGGCACTTACTTGATTCTAATCCAGGCCTCATTGTCCACATTGTTATTTAGACCCCTGCTGGGTGTTCAATGTCTCTACTCTACATGCTACTGGGAGTGTAGATGGACCCTTCGACGCCAAAGTCTCATTTTCAAAAGTGACTTAGGCAATTGGGAGCTTAAACCCCACTGACTTTCACTACGATTTATGCTGCCCAGGGCCAAATTTTTAAAGGTATTTAGGTGCCTAATGATGCACATGGGAACTTAGTGGGATTTTCTGAAGTGCCCGGGTGCCTAACTCTCATAAAACTCAATAGGAGTTGGGCACCTAGGCACCTAGCTGAAAGTCAATGGGACTTAGGCGTGTAATTGCCTAAGTCACTTTTGAAAATGGGATGTGGGTGTCTAAATCACTTAGGGGCTTGTTGAGAATTTGCCCCAAAGTGTTTGGACCTGGGGTTCTAGAATGAATCTGTCTTTAGCATTATACTGCCAGGATGTTTAAGCATGTGTCCCATTCACTTTAACAAGCATCATCTCATTTCATGAAAGGGAACTACGCTCCTTGGTGTCACATACATTGGCACCTGGGCTCACCTGGGTGTAGTATCTCTGCTCCTCCCAAGGGCAGGCTAAGCCACACGGAACCCATAGATTGCTTCTTGAGGTTCTCTCTTCAGGATAGGAGCTGACTTGACTACTGTATGCTTTGTACAGTGCTGAGTGTAAAATGTATGGGCTGAGATTGTCCATGCTGTCTAGGGGATTTGGACACCTGGGGTCTGATTCTCATTTACACTAAGGCTGCTTTATACCGCTATGTAAGTGGAGTGTAAATGTAATCTTTACCCACTTTAAGACCCTTTATGCTACCAGAGGGTGTACAATAGCCTAGGTGTAGCTGGGACGCATGCCCAGAGGTCTCATTAAAATGAATGGGAATTGCGCTTCCAAATCAGTTACTTCCCTAATGCAGCAAAGCGGCTAAACACGGACTGAAATCCCATTGAAGTCAATTAGATGTAATCAAGTGCTTAAAGTTAAAAATGTTCTTAAGTGCTTTGCTGAATCAAGGCCTGATGTAGCTTAGCAGATTTCAGCCATAATAATAAATAATAATAGGGCTAGCATACAGCAAGGGCAGCAAGCTAACAGACACCGAAAGCCACCGATTTCCTTTCTGCTTTGAGTGGTGCCATTGGTTCTGGTTTTGGAGAATAAGATTTCTGACCCTCATCCATCTTTCCAAAACCCAGCTTCTGTGTCAATCCTCTAGGGGATGGACAGATCTGCACCGTGAATAACATTCCCTTAGTGTCCGTTGTCCCACGGCCATCCCACTCAGCCAGCGATGACATTTATTTCTAGAGCAAATAATCTTTTAATTCTCCCTTTTCTTTCCCCCCGTTGTGACCAGGCTCCTCTGTGCACTGGAAACCAATGGGGAAAAATGAGGGGGGTGGGGTGGGAGAGAGGCAATAAAGGGATGTTTACAAATGAAAGAGGTGGGTGGCAGCGGAGAGGAGGGAACCCAGCCAGCTCGAGTCCATACTCTGTGACTCTGTTTAATGAGCTAGGAAAGAAGGGCAGCCACCAGCGATCAATGCCTTCTATTTCTCCCTACGGTTCCCACCGTCCCCTTTTGATTCCCAGCCATTCATATAGGAGCCATAGTTGCAACACAGGAATACTACAAAGGACACAAGTCTCCAGTGCTCCAGGATTGATACGTTCCCCTCCCACCTCAGCAATAGCGGGATGACTTCCCAAGCCCTTCAGAGCCTTTAGCCAAACGCAAACAATGGAGCAAACGGTAGCTTCTAAAGCAGCTCAGCCTCTCAGAGGCGCACAGAGCATATTCTGCTAACCCCTTCCATGCCGCACGCTCGGAGAACTCAGGGAAGGTGATCCACAAGGTTTAGCTTGGTGGTTGCCATGCCATAGTGAATATCTGTGAAATACAAGGTCCTTAGTGAGTGCTGATGTTCCAGCTCAGTGCAACACAGAGCACCTAAGGGTCTGTAAAGATGAACTTTAGGGCTTGATTTTTCAGCACAGCTCCCCCACACCTTCCATTTTGCATTTGCAATTCACACCTCTGGAGTTGTCAGAAACGGGGCTCTAAGTCAAAAGGAGCATGGCTCGTCCCTGTGGACATTTGTGTGCACAACAGAAAGAACTCCTTAATGATACAACCTGATGGGTCCTCTGTGCTCAGGACTGGCCCAGCACTGGAATAGCACAGCTGTCTGGATTGGAGAGTCTGCCTGACATCTGTTCGGTCAGGTCCCTGACTCATCCTCTGTCTCCTTGGATCCCAGAATTACAGTGAACGGGAAATTAAATGCACTCCACTAGGAGCAACCCTCGTTGTAAGGCTGGCAAACGGACTTTTTATCCCCAATGCACATTTGATTTTGTTTTGTTTTGTTTACTCTTTGTCTTCCTCTGAAGCATCAGAGATTGGCCCCAGATAGGGTAGACAGTGCTCTGCATTGATACCAGGTGCCTGACTGGTGACTTGCTCACATGCTCTGGGTCAGATTGATCATCAGATTTGGGGACAGGTAGGAATTTCCCCCCAGGTTAGATTGGCAGAAGTCTGGGGGGGGGGCGGTTTCACCTCCTTCCTCAACATGGGGCATCACCTGCTAGGATCATCTGGGCATGTCTCACCTAATCAATTCTCTGCCATTGCATTGGACTCTGGCATTGGTAGAACTTTGGTCTCTCCTGGTCTCCACCTGTGGCATACAACAATTTAGTTGCCTAAGCTCTGAAATGTTTTGGTTTAACTAAAGTCTTTGGGCTTAATATAGAGATATCTGGGTGGAAATGAATGGCCTGAGATATACAGCAGATCGGACTATATGATCTGGTGGTCCCTTCTGGCCATAAACTCTGAAATGATGAAGTTAGTAGGGCTGCCATGTGATCACCAAATAACCTTGGAGCCACTTGTGACCCCGGGAATATTTTTAAGTGGCTGATTTGCTGTTGAAAGATGCTGGATTGTCAGGTAGGGAAAGGGACAGACTCCTGCCGGGCCCAATCCTGTCAGTGCTTCAGGCATCTGACCCTGACCCCAAAGGTCTCTAGACATGAGAAGAAAGGTCAGTGTCCATTAGTGACAAGGCCTCACCTAGTCACTGGAGCAGACGCCCGCCCCCAGCCCTGCTCTGCTACCCTGATCTTTAGGAACATTTTAATCTGAATCCAGGCTGGTGAACGTGGTCTCATCTCTGTGGCCTACTTGGTCCATGGCCTTTTCTCATCAGCCATGATGGGGAATATTTATCTCACTAGGGACTCCAGACTGTTGTCCCTGTTATTTGGCTCCAGGATGAAATAAAAAACATCTCCAAATGCCAAGAGAGGCCGATACTTCCTAGTTATTTCTTGTTTGCCAGAAACTTTCTGGAGGAAAATGCTCATGATGGACATGTGGCTGTAGCGCTGTCGACAAGGAAATGTTTCAATGGGTGTATTGCAAGAGGCATCCTATCAAGCGTCCAATTTCTGAAGGATTGTGCTTTCCTTCGAGGAGGCAGCGAAGCGCTGCACTCGAAAATGACTGTTTTCCTCCATCGGAGAGCCATAGGTCTAATTATCACCCAGATCTGCTGTAGCTGGGTGGCTTGTCAGTGTAACGTTGCTGGATAATTAAAATCCCAGGTTTCCACAGCAGAAACAAGCAGTTCCTCATTAAAATGGGATTTTCAGATTATTTTTTTTTACTCTCCCTCCAGACCCTCTGGGGTGAGGGAGAAACAAAACATGCAATAAAGTCACACATTGTTGCTAGCTCAGGTGCAAAAAAGGAGGATCCAGAATGGGGAAGATTGTTATTCCTCGATGTCCCAACCAAAATTAGTTCCCTATTGTGCTGTACATACACATAGTAAGAGATAGTGCCTACCGCAAAGAGCTGACAGACAAACAGACAAAACCTAGTAGATGAAAAAAAGAGGCAAAGGGATGTGCCCAAGGTCACCCAGAAGCTTAGTGGCAGAGCCAGGACTGGAAATCACATCCCCGTCTGGTGTTCTAGCTACTTGGCCACATGGAGACAAATTAAAGGAATATCCCAAAAATATCAATCTTCTCTTTAGGGGAAATATAAAATATATGGGGTGAATTTTGGTGTTGGGTCACCAGACCAAAGCTCTTGGTAGCTGGGAAGTTGTCATGCTATTTCTTTGTGGAATCCCTTTTACTTTACAGGAGTAGAGAGTTTTTTTTCCCTTGTTTCTAGAACACCCAGCACAGTGGAGCCCTGATCCTGACTCATACAATAATACGTAAAATAAATAATAACAATACATGCATGGGCACAAATAAATACGACTATGTAAGAGCAAATTCAGCAAAGAATGTCCATAAGAGAACCACGCAGGAAATGGTTTTCCTGTCCTCCGAAACACTGAGATCTCAAAAATTTTCCTGTTGCACATTCAGACAAAATCAAGACATTTGGAAATTTTTCTACCAAGAATATATCTGCGATAATCCTTCCCCAGGGTAGCCAATCCTCAGATCAAGGACTTGAAGCTGGTTATGTCACATCCAAAGTTCTGGGTTTGACAAATCAGCATTTTCCAAGCAAAGTTGCATTGGAAAATTCCCAACTGCACTAGTCCATGATAGACATTTATACAGCTGACTAAGAAACGTCCTGAATGGCTCAGTGCAGGAAGCTGGGTTCTGAACTTACTTAGATTTCTGCCATCCTGTTGTCCATAGCTCCAGATACTTATATAATAGATACTTAACTGACTGTCTTTTCTATGTGTTTGTACCACTGGGCCTTGATCCTGAGTCAAGCCGCTGAGTACCACCGCCTGTAAGACAAACAAATCAATAACAGTAACTCATACATTATAGAAAATGTTTGGTTCCAGCTATTCAGAAATATGTCAGACCATGACCCAAGGTTACAGCGCTACACCCAAGTGCCATGAGAGCATTCCAGCCAATCAGAACCTAGCTTTAGATTCAGTCATGTGCCCTTTCATGGCTTAATCATCCTCAGGAAATTTCTGAGGCTTGCAAGATCATTCCATCCAGTCAGTGGCTATATTTTGACCTGGTCATGTGACCGTTATTTTGCAATTCCCGAGCGGTGACCAGATAGCAAGTGTGAAAAATCGGGATGGGGGTGTGGGGTAATACGTGCCTATATAAGAAAAATCCCCCAAAATCGGGACTGTCCCTATAAAATCAGGACATCTGGTCACCCTACCCAGCCCAGAATGAAAGAGGAAAGGCCAGAGTTGAATTCTCTTACTCACACTGAATACTCATCTTACACCAGGAGTAGTTACATTGACGTCAGCAGTGCTACTTGTGGAGTAAGCTGCTACACATTGTACATAAGGGTATCACAGTCAGGCCTTATAATAGCACTAAGGATTTTAAGTGATCCCAGCTTGACTTTATCTGATACATAATGGAATTTTGAAGGCAGTCATGCTGCATAAGTACTCACCTGTAAATGGTGTCTAGACACTCCTCCTTCGGTTGCGACCGAGCAAACCTAATATAGCCAGGACAGGTTGGTCCATCAATAGGCAAACCTGCCAGAAAACCAGGCAGGGTTATTGGCAGAAGGCATGCTGTGTTATGCCTGAAGCAGTATCTTTTCACAGTATTAGGGGGCCGCTCTGTTGCTGCGGGCGCCTTCTTTCAAACAAAACATAACACTTTGGCCCTCACTGCTTGCAGTTTAGCCCAAATCTTGTGGCTCTTTTCGCAGGAGTCAGGATGGTCACTGGCCGCAGGCTCATTTAGGTCATTTCAGTGTGCTGCCAATGTAAAATTCCTCCTACATTTTCATGGGGGCTATGTTATTTTTCTTCATTTTCTGTCCTAAACCATCCTATCAGATTTCTGTGAGCTGTTACATGCATTTTATACTCCAAGCTCACAATTCAGTTGCAGTGAGTGATGCAATTATTCATACATTATATATGGATGAATTTTTATCTGGGATCAATTTTATATATATATAAAATTGATCCCAGATAAAAATTTTAAAAATAATTATTCTGTTAGCATTGTTTCCATATAAATATTTAAACCGTCTGTTTATGTAGCGAGCTAAACAACTAATCCCTGTGCAAACATTTTTTCCCCAGCACTGGAACATCTCTGTGTTGCATTACCATAGTAAATTTGCTTTGGTTTTTGAGTTCAGGGTGTTATAATCAGATGTACTAACCTACGATCCAGATGCTGCATTCATCTGCTAATGCCAGAAATTGGACAGTGGAACATCCCCCCTCTGCACTGTTGTAATCAGATGACACAGTCCACATTTCATCAGAGATTACCAATTCAGCCCTGGTGGTGACAGTCTGGATTCCTATATTCACCCCTTTTACAAGACTATGATACATTTTGTACAACATATGCCCTGTGAGGTATCATTTGAAAATGCATAATTCACTGATCAATATTGTCCTGGTAAAATATGCGTGGGAATGTTGTATATAAAGTTAAGATTCTACGGTATAACATTACTGAAACATGTTCCAAGTGCTTGCCCTAGCAAACTCCTGTATGTTCGCAAGGTGAAAAAAGTGTCGTAAATGTAAAATAGACCCTTTAAGTTAATTTATTTGCCAAAAAGAAGTTTAAAGGGCATGATGTAAACAGGCTGTCAAATATTTATGGGCCAGCCTGTCACTCCCTTCAATTTCATTGCTTAAGGGAAGGCAAAAGGACTTAATCCTTAATTTAAAGTCCTACACGGCGAAAACAAAAATATTGTAAAACCAATTTGGCAGGTAAAACTCTCAGCATCGGATGTTTCTTTTGGAAAATATCAGGGAATCCAATTAAACTCCTAAAATTGATTTTGTAGGACCACTAGCTCTTACACAAAAGGCAGGTGATGGTGACTGGCTTTTTCAAAGTGAGTAAAAGCTTTTCCCTTAAAGGGTGATGTAACTTCTAAAGCCCTGGTAGAACAGATGTTTTCTCACTGGGGGTTGTCCTCAAAATTAGCATCCAAACTAAAAAAAATACCCCCTTCTATGGATCATGTATTTTACAATTGTTAACATAATTTAACAAAAGTGTCCGAGTGGTTAGAATTGGCCTACGTCAATAAAATAAGAATGAAAATAACTGGAAAGTTGGAAACCACGTCATGCTCTTCCATATGATATATCAGAGCATGGTTGCTGCCAAAGGTGGTTGACGGTTAAAACCAGCTCATCTTATTAACAAGCTCAGTTTGTTTGTATGTAAAATGTAAGTCACTGGTAACAAACAACAGGTGCCAGGGGAAACACCTATCTTTGCAGGTCTTCAGCCATCCAAGCTCCTCAGAGAAGACTGAAGTTGGAACTGGCTCACAGCAAAATGGGATTGGCCGCACCGTTCCTCCTTGGCAGTAGCCTTGATGTCATGACCATTGGTTCGATGCCGCCAATCAATTACATGCAGACACTTGATTTCCTGGAGTTCACCCCCAAGTGGAGGAAACAGAAAAAAATGAACTTACGTGCAAAAACTCCAAATGTAAACTCTCACACTGTAGTAACTGTGGTCTGAAGCCAACAGCAGCGGTCTGCTGTAAGATCACCTGCCGCCATCCTGCAAGCAGCATGAGCTCATCCCCAAGTGGCGGTACACCGAGGTGCTGAACCACTGGAAGATTGCAAAGCTGCTCAATCTCATCAGAGCCCAGAGAAGAGAACGACAGTCCAGTGGTTAGGGCACTAGCCCGAGGCTTGGATTCAGTTCCCACTCTGCCATTGACATCCTCTGTGATCTTGGGCCAGTCACTCAACCGCTCTGTGCCTCAGTGTCCCATATACACAATGGGGTCAATGGCTCTGCCCTGCCTCACAGGGTTGCTGCGAGGATAGATACATTAACCACTGTGAGATGCACTACAGTGTGGGACAGATACATTCCTAAGATAGATAGGAATGGCCCATGTTATACAGGAGGTCAGACAAGTTGATCACAGCGGTCCCTTCTGGCCTGGGAATCTATGAGTCTAGAGTTCTGATCCAACACCTAATGAAATCAATGTGAGTCTTTCCATTGACTTCGGGGGTTGTGAATCAAGCCTCAGGCTGAGGCTAGTAGCTTGGTTAAATGGAGAACATGGGAGAGAGAGAGAGAGAGCGAGAGAGAGAGCGCATTTACAAGTCATCGCTAGAACCAGATCCACTGGTGCGGTGGTTGCAGCTGAACCCACAACAAATAGCTCTCACTGCAGAATAAATCAAGGCTTTTCCTTGCAGATTTTTAAATAAGGGTAAATAGTTATTCACATGAAATATGTATCTTATTTTATACAGCCATGAAACACTCCCCTGCCCCCAGCCATTATTACCCATGCCCTAATATACTGTTATGTGTTTTTGTAACAATGATCGATAAGGCAGTCAGGCGGGGGGGACGGGGGTGGGGGTGGGGAACATATCACCAGGGAGCTAATTAGTTTTTATTACTGTAATAACTTACCATGTGGACCTGATGCTATTAAAAAAATGAAAGGTTTATCTTAGAGATAATTATTTCTCCTTTGAAAGCATGTGTGGATACGCACGCATACCACACACCCCCCCATCCACCCCTATGGACCAAAGATAGGTGGATGAGCTCCAGTGATTAACTTCCTGAATATGAGATCTGGATTTATTTTGGAACTTAACTGTTAGGCAGAGAATATACCCGGATTTTGTGTCTCTCTCTCTTTAGCAGCATCATAACAAAAGACTGGTCTCTTTCCCACTGTGCCCCTTAATGCTTTGGGGCATTCTCTTTTCCACCTCCTGAGCCTCACAGCCAGATATAAGATAACCACAGCAGAAAGAGACATAAGCCACCATGCACCAAAGTGTGTTAACTGGCGACGCAGCTGTGGGTTTTGTAGTTGCAGAGATACCTGGAGCATCTGCATTATCACTTTAAGTGAGGCACACATGTTCTAAGACAGGCAGCACTGTTTAATGGATTGAGCCCTGGCCAGGAGGGGGGTGGTCAGGAGAGCTTGGTCTATTTCCAGTTACGGCACTGACCTGCTGTCAGTTAGTCGCTTCATTCCTGTTTCCCCTCCCACCTTTTATTTGTCTTGTTTAGTTTGATGGTGAGCGTTCAGGGCAGGAGCTGTGTTTCACTAAGGCTCTGTCTTCACTGCACAGTCAACCCAAGCTCCTGCTACTCGTCCAATGCCTTCCCACCATTCCCTCCGCCCCAACACCAAGGCCAGACAAGTGCTCCTGTAATTCACCCAATTGGCTCAGCATCCTAGAGCATCTCAGCACACAGAACGGTGGGATGGGCCTCCAGACACCACGGGCGAGTGCCGATACAGTGAGGCCACAGGAACATGGGTGGGGTTTGCAGCGGGGATGCTCACATCCGGGCTAGGCAAACCCAGGTGCTCGGACCCCAATTACCTGCTGTGCAGTGAAGACCTGCTCGATGTGGCTGTACAACGCTCAGCACAATGGGGAGGGGGGGCTGTCTCGCTCCCAGTTGGCACTAGCCGCACACACGCAATGAGTGATGATAATAATTGCCAGGTCCTTCAGAACTGTAAAAGCCAGGCGCATTTGTCCTAATTACATTTCCGTGAAAGAGATTGGTTAAGGCATTTCTGGGGCTGCAGCTCCAGGTGCACAGCAAGCATTAGTGCATAAAGTGTCAGGAGATGAGAAGGCAAAGTAGGGCGAGATGGAGGTGGGTAAAACACAAACACATTCAGCTGCCTTGTCAACCAAACCGCCCCAGATGTGTTATGGAATTTATTCCGACAGCACCCAGCTCAAAAGCCAGAGCAGCATGTGACATTCTAAAGCAGGCTCCTCCGTCCCCTCTTCAGCTCATGGGGGGGGGGGGTCTAAGAGACAACATCTTTGAGGCAGACAACACGTCTGTTGAAATCAATGGGAAAGGCTAGATTCTTTTACCTAGGAGATTAGAAAGATCAGCCGCTATTTGGGGCAGAGGAATCTTCAGTCTCCCAGGTGAGCTGGGAGAGATGAGACATCTCTGTACCTGACGGAAAACGGATTCCTGTGGTAGCACAGCGAGTGTCTCTCTATCAGTCTCGCTCAATGGCTTGTCAAATTCCTCGATGCTCTGTTTTCTAATTGGAAGTGGCTCCTGCCAGGCATACCCGGCATCCTTCACTCCCCCTCCCCTCCACACAGAGACTGCTGGGATTTTGGCTGTGCAAGCAGAAGGACTTCGCTGTTTGAACATTAAAGGTTGCTTACAGACTAACCCATCCATCCGGCCAAACTGCTGCTAACCTGAACGGGCGTTAGAGCTGTGCCACAGGCCAGAGGACTGGACACAGTAAGATGCTAGTTGAACCGGCGTCTGCATGGCCCTGTAAAGTGAGCATCAAAAGGGCACCGTGGGGTTCTCGGTGGTATAGGCGCTGTGGAAGGGAAAGTGTAAGAGGTGGCAGTGGGGGAACATAGGAGCCCAACTAACAGAGACAGGCCATTTGCACCCCTCGTCTAGGGCAATGGATTTTTTTTTCTTAAGTAGAAGCAATGAAATGTGTGGTGCAATGTCACGGTTGCTGGTTGGTTTTATTGTTGGAGGCAGGAGCTGGGGCAGTACAGATCTTACAGTGGTAAGATAGATAGATGGGGGGGTTGTATGAGGATAGCTAGCTAGCTAGATAGATGGGGGTGTATGGGGATAGATGGGGGTATGTAGGGATAGATAGATAGATGGGGGGTGTATGAGGATAGATAGATGGGGGTGTATGGGGATAGATAGATAGATGGGGGTGTATGGGGGTAGATAGATTTTTTGCTATTTACTTTTTTTGATACAGCAAAGGAAACTACATCAAGTAAAAGCAGCATCAGAAGCTAGATTAGACTATTGGCTCCATCTATTCCAATTTCCCACAATGGTGCAATGTTGCATATGGAGGAGGAGGAATTCCTTCTAAGTCGATTAAGATGCACATATTGCAGCATGAGGTCAAGGCACAGCCATTTACCCAGCTCCCTCTGTGGCTGCCTCTTTGTTCATCCTCTCCTCTCCTTCGCAGAAAAAAATTGCATCTTTTTAACTGGTGCAAAATACTTTAAAAGACCCCTTTATGCCTGACTGCTCTCCCCCCAGGAGAAATCCAGGCATGATCTTCATCCACCCGATGAGCCCAAGGAATGCCATTCCAGACAAAGAGCAGCAAAGCTGGGAACCGCAGCATGATCTCCGCGGTGACCTTGGCAAGAACATCGTATGCACCGCGGCTGGGCTTTCGTTTGCCCGCTGACGTGTGTGGCTGCAGTAGAACACGGAGGAACACGCCACACCACTTAGCCTCAGCCCCGGCTTGTGACAAAAGAGTGGAGGTGAGATGCACGTGCATCATAGAGACACACACGCAAACAAGGGGGTGCGAGCAGGATTTGGGTACCCAGGCCTCGCTCTCAATCCTCCGCTCAAGGCTGAATTTTGCCCACTCAGAGGAAGACCCATGGCTCTGCAAAGCTCTGGGGTTTCCCTCTGCGGCCATATAGAGCCTCGCCCAGCCTCCTGGCATTACCAGCAGCGATGGCAATGCATAAATGCCTTGGAAGCCAGGGCCCAAGCCTAGCCTTACATGCACATGTGCTACTTAGTGCTGGGCAAACCTTTTCCATCAAAACCTTCCCCCCCCCAACAGAAAACCGGGGTTTTAACTACATGAACTGTGGCTGCTTTCCTGGAAAAGTTTAATTTTTCACTAGAAAACTGAAAAACAGTTTTTTGTTCTGTTTTGTTTTCAGCTAAAAAGCTTTGGGGCTCGTCAACAAAGTCAAAATATTGAATGGAACCAAACCCCAGTTTCCAACCCACGCTAATAATGCCCCTCCCGCCAAGTAGTTGGCCAGCTGCTGGAGGGAGATAAGGATGGGTTAACATGGCTAAAGAGGCAGAGGACGTTAACATTGTGGGTGACCTCGTGTCTTCAGAACTAGACATGCCTTTTGCAAAAGCTGGTATCTCTGCAAACAAGGGGACCAAAAAGAACCCAGTCTCCTCAAGGCAGCGTCATCATGGCCCTGAAAACACAGACATCTTTCTAGAGGGGCAGATCAGTAATGGGGGGTGGAGCCGAGGCTGGGAAGCCATCTCTGGATCTCTCATGACTGTACACTCAGCGCCGTCTCAGGCAATGGCCTGTGAGGATGCGGGATGAGCTGGGTGCAGAGGTAGCAATGTGGCATAAACAGAAAGAGCTGCCGATTCCCGGCAGCGCTGGCTGGGAAATGGTTCCCAGCCCTCGCCCTGCAAAGTACTTTGATGACAATGTTTTTGTTTTTGTCAGCACTTGGGGCCTTTGGTTGAAAACCCAGAATGATTTAGATTAAAACGGATTTTTTTTTCTGCAAAAATTTCTGTTTCATTGGGAAAAACAACAACCAATTTTCTGCCAAAAAGAATTTTTCCAAGAGAAAATTTTAACCAGGGCCAGTCTCTGGAACAGCTTAGAGCCTCCTGCTGGCGTCTTTTCCTGGCATTCTCTACCCTCCACTCGCTCCTGAATTCCTCCACCCCATGAAAAATCAGTGCATGTGACACCATATTCCCGCTAACCACCTGGTATGTAGCTGGCCCTCCATCATCATTCAGCCACCATTCCACTGGGCCTAGGGACCCACATGGGCACTGGACTTACTTGCTGTCAGGATGAGCCTGGCCCATCACCCTGCTGATCATTACAATATCAGATGCTTTTGTAAGGCTGAGCTCCTCCGTGAATCATCAGTTGCGGGGCTCAAACCGAGGAATCCTACAGCGAGAGGGTCTACTCCCGGTGCTACAAGAAAGCTGCCTGCTGAGCTGGCTGTAGCAGGTTTTGTGTGTGGCCTAGCCAGGAGCAGCGGACAGAGTGCCACCCTGCGTGAGTGTGGGTTACACAGTCCTCTCAGCTCATTCGCCCTCTCTCTCCCCCTTATTCCACTCACCTCATTTTCCCTCCCTGCACTGGGAACAGATGTGATCAAGTGTCTTTGCTCAACTGCAACCTGCCTCCGGTGCACAGACGCCAGCGGGCCCGGCTAGGCGCGTCCGGACGATAATCCACTGGCGATAAATCGCCTGCGTGAAGGGCCTAGCAATAGCGACTGACACGGCCTGATTGGAATACGGATGGGCTCATCCGAAGCAGCCCAACTGGAAATCTGGCTGAGCCAGACTGACGTTACAAATCTCTCCTGCTCTAGGTTTAGTTAGCTGAGATATAGGCTCCGGTTCGGCTAACTGTCCCCCCAGGGACCAGACCTGATTTAAGTGAACATGCTGGGGAGAAAAATGCAGAAAGGTTTTTCTTTACTTTCCCCACAGCTTTCCTACCAGCCATAACATTGAACAAGGAGACACTGCTGGGGACTGGGATGGTTCAGGTGACTGGGGTGACCTCCAGACACCTCTAGGCTGCTGATTCAGACCTGGATCAGGTGAGCAGTGATAAAAGTCACCTTGGCGCTAGGATGTTCCTAGCGCACAGGTGTTCATGGCACAAAAGCTGCAATACTGTCTGGGTCCTTCACTGGCACGCTCTGCAGAGAGGCCAAGGATGGACTGGACCCTGGGGACTGAAGCATCCTTAGCCCTAGATATTGGCCCTCTAGGTCTGTGCTGGGGTATGTCTAGGGGGAGAAGCTTGCAGTTCTTCTGCACATTCTACCTGCCGTGTGCATAAACACAGACCATCTGCCTCCAGACCAGTGAAGCGGACACCTTTCACGAGCACTGAAATTCACTCTCTAAAACCAATTAACTGGCAAACCCTGTTCCCAGAGTCAGGTACTTTCCCCTGATGCTGTTTGCTCCTGCAGCACTAAATAAAGGACAACATGATTATGCTCCGGGTTCTCTTGTAAAGAAGGAACTTGCAGCCCAGTGCACATTTGAAGGCGCTGAGTGGGAAAAGAGCTCCCAGAGTGTGTTTCCCCCATGTCCTTAGGAAAGGCCAGTCAGTGGCTCCTAATTAACACGCCATCTGGCCCAGCCAGTGTCCTGTTTTCAGTGCAGCGGGGCTGCTTCACACAGAAAGGCTGCACAGACGACCAAAAGGTAGTTAATCAGCTCAGCAATTGAGCGGCATGGAGCAAGGGAGCATCTGAAGTCCAAGCAGTATTGCCACTGCTGTGTGAAGCGGCACACGGAAGAGAGTGGAGGTTGAAAAGCTGACAGGAGAGCCTGGTCCTCCTGCTTTTATTTTTTTCCTTTAATTTTTCTTTTAGTGAAATTAGCGTTGCTGGATGTGAGAGGGGTGACAGAACTGGAACAGACGGGGATGGTGCAAGCAGGTGCTGGCCTAGCTCTCCCCATCAGTTAGGGTACTAGCCTAGGATTTCGGGGATCTGGGTTCAAGTCCTTCTGACTCCTCAGGTGAGTCACATAGACCCACATCCACAAAGACATTTAGGAGCCTAACTTCCAGTTAAAGCAATGGAAATGAGGCCCCTAAATACCTTTGTGCAGCTGCACAGCGGGGATAACAGCACTAGCCTGCCTTCCAGGGGTGTTGTGAATGAAAGATTATGGGGGTAGTCAGCGGCTGGGGTAATGGGGGGTCAGATAGAGGAGTGAGCAAGTTACCTTTGCCCTCTTTTACTTTTCTCGACAGAGTTGACACAGAGCAAAGACGGGCCGGGTTGGTGTGGGGGTGGTTTGTTTTTGAAATCCAGCAAAAAATGTGTTTGAATTGGAACACGGGGAGTGTGCAGAGGCTGGAGATGCTTGTGGGCCTCCACCGGCCAGCAAAGTGAGTGGTAATTAAAGGAGCAGCAGGAGGGTCCCCCCTGCCTGCACTCGTCCTGACACCAATTTGCCTCCATCACCCGAACCACATGGCAACTCAGTCTGGGATATCAAAGCCTCTTCCTTCCCACTTCCCTTTCCCCCGCTGGCAGAGAGCCACGCCGGCACCTGCATGTAATTCTCAGTGTCAGTCAAAGAAGGACGCAGCCCGGCTCCTTTCTGGCTCGCGGCGAGGAGATGGGACGTGGCTCTGGCAGCGCGGATGTTTGGAGCTTGCAGGCCGGTCAGTTTCCCACGGAAACAGGGAATTTGAGCTCCTGTCTTGCAAGCTGATCTCCAGTAACGATGTAACAAGGACTGAGTGGAAAGTGAAGCCGGGTGGGGAAGAGTTGGCATGGTGCTACTGGTGTGCAAGGGGTGGGGGTGGGGGTGGGGGTGGGTCTCTAGACCGAATCTCTCTCCTCGCCCTTGTCTCTCATTTTGCTCTCATTCCACAAAACCTCCACAGGACAAGCAGCAAATCCCCCCAGGAACGATGCAGCCTCACCTACCACCCACAAGGGAGTTAGCTGAGCAGAACAGCCTCGGTAGGTTTGAATAAGATTGAATCTAAGTGGGAATAAGCAAGCCACATCGCAGCACGAGAGACGCCCGAATCCCAAATGCTGCTCCCCATCATCTTGTCACCTTTGATATTGAACCTTGTGAAGTGCTGAAAGACTAAGTTCAATTTCTGCCTCGAATAATTCATGGAGGCCTTCAAAGAGCTGGAAGAAGTGTTTGAAACTGCTTCTCTTTAGCCTTGTGGTCTGCATTGGGATCCGTCAAGAGCGCCTTCTGTTGGAACTCTAATTGCATGTGCCATGTATAAGTTCCCTCCTGACCCTTTCTCCATTTCCTGTATTGGACGTGTCCTGGGAAGCATCCATAAGAGGGTATTTTCTTTACGCTACATTCAATCTGCTAGCGGTGGTGAAAATGAGGGACTGGAGGAAGCCAAGGTGATGTGTGAGCTGGATTTGCATAGCCCTGCCAATGCACATGACTACAGTCCCTGGAGCAGTTCTGTGATTCAGGTCCTGCCCCCTGGACACAGCTCTGTCAAGGCACCTGTTCTGATCTGCAGCATCCCTTGAATTTGCCAAGGAACCCCGATACGACCCTTCACCCACCCAACCACATCTGCTGTCCCACTCCTTAACCCAGCACAGGCCCATGATCTAAAGAGATGTGATTTGGGAGAGACCACAACATAGTTCAGAGACAGGTTTTCTCTCCACACAGTTCCCCCTTCATGTCTTTCTTCACCGTGAGCTATTAGTTGCACTAAGCTCTGTCCACGATGCTAGGAGTTTCAGATGTGTAGAGGAGACCACAGGGATGATGCAGTCTGTTCTCCTGCATATCACAGGCCACGGGACTTCCCTGAAGTGATTCCTACTTCAAGTCCAATAGCTGTGAGAGAGAATTCAAGCTTTCCAACGGTTAATTGCCCTCACAGTTAAAAATGTCTATCTTATTTTGAGACTGAATTTGTGAAACCTGCAGCAGCCGACACTCCATCTCCTCCATTTAACTTCCCTGTGTTTTAGGTGTTTCTAAGCAGCCTATCACCCTGGTATCTACATTCACCATCACCACCCCTTCCCCAGGTGGCTTTGCAGCAAAAGAGAGGCAGTGTGGTCTAATGCCTAGAGCATTGGCCTCAGGAGACAGGTGTTCTATTCCTAGCTCTACGCGTGACCTGCTGTACGACCTTCGATAGATCAATTCCCCATTCTGGTACTCTTTTACCTCCTACTCTGTGTGTCTTGTCTGTTTAGATTATAGCGGTGGTATAGCAGTGTTGGTCCCAGGATATCAGAAGTTGGTCCAATAAAAGATATAACCTCACCCACCTTGTCTCGCTATTTCGATAATAAGCTCTTTGGAGCACGGACTCTGTGAATGCACAGCACTTAGTACAATGGGGTTCTGGTCATTGCTGGATTCTCTAGGAGCACTGTAATATAAATAATAAGAGGCCCTGAGTCAAGTTACCTCTGTCTAAACAGGTGAAGACCCCCCATCAGTAACCTCACATCACTCCTGTGCAGTAGGGAAGGAATATTATTTATCCCCATTTTACAGATGGAGAACTGAGGCCCAGGAAGGCTAGGTGACTTGCCCAAGGTCACACAGGAAGTCTGTGGCACAGTAGTGAATTAAATCCAAGTGTTCCAAGTCTCAGGTTGGCACCCTAATCCCTGGGCTATGCTTTCTCCCAAAGCAAAATAACAACCTCTCTGAAGAATTCAGACAGACAAACTAGAAGATGCAACTTAAGATAAAAAGTGAATTCCATTATGCAGACTCACATACTAGGGAGGCACACAGCGCCTCTCGTTACATTCTGCAACAAAATATATTAATAATGATGAATTGTTTGAAATGGCTTGGATTTATGCCCAGATAGCTTCAGAGAGCCCATTAAGCTTTGGATTTTAAACCAAAGCCACTGTGACATAAACTGGAGAGGACTGCACAGGATAGCTTTGTCTGGCACAGAGAACCGAGAAAAGGGTTTGCCGATAAAAACCTAATCTCCTTTAATGACCAGCTTGGTTGTGTTTGTGGGGCAATCATTTTCAACTAGGGCTGTAGGGTAAACTCCCACTGTCAAGCTGCACAGAACTCCATGTGGGTGCAGGCTGTTATGGAGGATAACAAATCATAGAATCATAGAATCATAGAATCTCAGGGTTGGAAGGGACCTCAGGAGGTCATCTAGTCCAACCCCCTGCTCAAAGCAGGACCAAACCCAATTAGATCATCCCAGCCAGGGCTTTGTCAAGCCTGACCTTAAAAACCTCTAAGGAAGGAGATTCCACCACCTCCCTAGGTAACCCATTCCAGTGCTTCACCACCCTACTAGTGAAAAAGTTTTTCCTAATATCCAACCTAAACCTCCCCCTCTGCAACTTGAGACCATTACTCCTTGTTCTGTCATCTTCTACCACTGAGAACAGTCTAGATCCATCCTCTTTGGAACCCCCTTTCAGGTAGTTGAAAGCAGCTATCAAATCCCCCCTCATTCTTCTCTTCTGCAGGCTAAACAATCCCAGTTCCCTCAGCCTCTCCTCATAAGTCATGTGCTCCAGCCCCCTAATCATTTTTGTTGCCCTCCGTTGGACTCTTTCCAATTTATCCACATCCTTCTTGTAGCGTGGGGCCCAAAACTGGACACAGTACTCCAAATGAGGCCTCACCAGTGCCGAATAGAGGGGAATAATCACATCCCTCGATCTGCTGGAAATGCCCCTACTTATACAGCCCAAAATGCCGTTAGCCTTCTTGGCAACAAGGGCACACTGTTGACTCATATTCAGCTTTTCGTCCACCGTAACCCCTAGGTCCTTTTCTGCAGAACTGCTGCCCAGCCATTCGGTCCCTAGTCTGTAGCAGTGCATGGGATTCTTCCGTCCTAAGTGCAGGACTCTGCACTTGTCCTTGTTGAACCTCATCAGATTTCTTTTGGCCCAATCCTCTAATTTGTCTAGGTCCCTCTGTATCCTGTCCCTACCCTCCAGCGTATCAACCACTCCTCCCAGTTTAGTGTCATCTGCAAACTTGCTAAGGGTGCAGTCCACACCATCCTCCAGATCGTTGATGAAGATATTGAACAAAACCGGCCCCAGCGACCCTTGGGGCACTCCACTTGATACCGGCTGCCAACTAGACATGGAGCCATTGATCACTACCCGTTGAGCACGACCATCCAGCCAGTTTTCTATCCACCTTACCGTGCATTCATTCAGCCCATACTTCCTTAACTTGCTGGCAAGAACACTGTGGGAGACTGTATCAAAAGCTTTGCTAAAGTCAAGAAATAGCACATCCACTGCTTTCCCCTCATCCACAGAGCCAGTTATCTCATCATAGAAGGCAATTAGGTTAGTCAGGCATGACTTGCCCTTGGTGAATCCATGCTGACTGTTCCTGATCACTTTCCCCTCCTTTAAGTGGTTCAGAATTGATTCCTTGAGGACCTGTTCCATGATTTTTCCAGGGACTGAGGTGAGACTGACTGGCCTGTAGTTCCCCGGATCTTCCTTCTTCCCTTTTTTAAAGATGGGCACTACATTAGCTTTTTTCCAGTCATCCGGGACCTCCCCCGATTGCCATGATTTGTCAAAGATAATGGCCAATGGCTCTGCAATCACATCGGCCAACTCCTTTAGCACCCTCGGATGCAGTGCATCCGGCCCCATGGACTTGTGTTCGTCCAGCTTTTCTAAATAGTCCCGAACTACTTCTTTCTCCACAGAGGGCTGGTCACCTCCTCCCCATACCGTGCTGCGGAGTGCAGCCGCCTGGGAGCTGACCTTGTCTGTGAAGACAGAGGCAAAAAAAGCATTGAGTACACTAGCTTTCTCCACATCCTCTGTCACTAGGTTCCCTCCCTCATTCAGCAAGGGGCCCACACTTTCCTTGACTTTCTTCTTGTTGCTCACATACCTGAAGAAACCCTTCTTGTTACTCCTAATATCTCCGGCTAGCTGCAACTCCAAGTGTGATTTGGCCTTCCTAATTTCACTCCTGCATGCCTGAACAATATTTATATACTCCTCCCTGGTCATTTGTCCAATCTTCCACTTCTTGTAAGCTGCCTTTTTGTGTTTAAGACGAGCAAGGATTTCACTGTTAAGCCAAGCTGGTCGCCTGCCATATTTACTTTTCTTTACAAACAACAGAAACAATTGATTTGAAGTTGCCCTATGGGCTAATGACTGAATAATGGCTAATCCCAGCACCCAGAAACTGAGGGCTCAACATCCGTCAGCACTGAGATTCCATCATCCTGTGAAGAAAAGCAACCAAAGGCCAATGGACCATGTAGGTGAATCCAAACACATCAAAGCAAGGAAGTAAGACCCAAAGGAGACACTTTCTGATCCCCTCCTATCATCCCAGGGCCTGTCCACATTCATATGACTAGAATGGGTTCAGCCGAACTGAAAATGTTGCCACAGCAAAGATTACCGCGAACGAGGCTCGACACTTATGCAGCAGCTTTCAAACATGGTGCGTAACAAACATGCGACAAGCCCTGGTCATCCCCTGTTTTACTAAAGAATGGAGAAGTCAAGAGACTCAACCAAAATTCACTCTAGAGCAGTAGCAGCATTGGGAAGAAAACCTGCCTTCCAGCCCTATTATAATTGCTAGATAACATCTATTTATCTAGGTGTTTATAACTAAAAGCTGGTTGGGAATTTTTCAGTGAAACAATTTTTCATAGGAAAACACCAGTTCATTGAAACTGAAATGTTCTTGTAGAAATGTATGAACGTCAGGACCCCTGAGTTCTATTCCTGGCTCTGGTACACCCTGTAGCAAAAGCCTTAATATTACTGTGCCTCATTTTCCTTATCTGTAAATTGGGGGAACGGTGAAGCTAAATTGACTCTATTGGAAGGATTTTGCGCACCTCAGATGGGAGGTGCAATAGGCTGGTGAAGTATTAGCAAGCTCTCAGCATGCCCCTCCTGAAGAATTAAAATACCAGCATCACTGAGGGCTTGGCATATCCCCATGTAGACGTGGTTCAGGGCTGTGTAAACCTGGAGAACTGGAATCTGCTACTTTGTTCCTTCCAATTCAAAGAGGGGGGGTTGGGAAGAAGAGCTGGTCTCTTGTTGTGATGCATCTTCCCTTTGGGAAAACATTTTGCTGATAACAAAAGAAAAGCAGATGCGGCGGGGGGGGGGGGGAGTGTGTTATATATATATTCAGAGAACTCAGATGGTATAGATCTGTTTGCCAGAGTTTTCCCTTCTCTGTGAAATGAATGCAGGGCGGGGTCTTTTATTCTTAAACACCAAGCACAAATGAACATGTCAGCGGAAAGAAATGAAGAGGAAAAAGGGGGGAAAAATATGCGCTACATAAGAAAACTGCAATAAGGGAAGCGAATTCAGAGATGTCAGCCTCTTGTTTATTTTGAAAGACATGAGCACTGAGATAAAAGATTCCATTTGCAGGAAGTGCCCTGGGGCAGGATGGGGGATTGAGGAGCTGTGACATTATTCGTCTTTTTATGGCCATTTTAGAACAGGTCAGAATCTTCCTCACAGTCGGCTGCAACACCTGCTTTCCCTGCTGGGGGTGCACTGGTGGCCTTAGGCTCCAGGTGAATAAACTTGGTGGCGTTTTAGCTGCATGTCTGGCTATAGAGCGAAAGCGTTAGAGATGAAACTGGTCTCCAAGGGCAATCCAGTAGCTACTACATCCATTTCCTCAGCAACAGCTCCTGCAGAGCCTTGGAAGCTGCTTTATTGGGAGAAGGGAGGGCCATTGGTCAGGACACTATCACCAACGCTTTCAGCAGTGACTGGAGATCATTGGCACCCAAGAATCCAAGTGCAAAATATCCAAGAGGGTTGGAAAAACGAGGCGTGAGACTAGGAATCGGAGCCACTAAACGGGCGTATTAGTCCCAGCTCCGACACTGACTCTCATGGCCTTGGGCATGTCACTAAACCAACAAGTGCTTACCATGGGCTTGATGCTGAGTTCTCTGGCCCTTAAGCACCTCTTCAAAGCAAGTGCTTAAGTGCTTTGCTGTATAAGGGCCCAATTTAGGGTTCCCAGATAGAATCTGATTTTCAGAGGGTGCTGGGTTCCTGCAGCTCCCATTGACGTCACTGTCTCATGTAGCACCTCACAGAATTAGGCCCAGGATGTCTCAAGCTGGACACCCAAAAAATGGCGGCAGCCAAGCTTCCAGGAGTATGGCCGGGTTTTGCAGGCTACTGGATGACAAGTGCTAAGGGCCCCCTTCAGGAAGGCACGTAGGCACATGCATAACTTGACTTTAGAGAGACAGCCAGGCTTAGAAACCAAAAGCAGAGCAGCAGTCTTCGGCCTTCAGAGAGTGACACAGACGCCTGCCCTGTCTGTTCTCTCTTTGCAGAAAGGTCTCTGTTGGAATTAGGTCGTTTGAGTGGTTCTGGCCGATGAACTCTCTCCCAGTGATTTCCCTGCAGAGGTTCATATATTCTAATTTGATTCCAATATCCTTTACCAGGGAGCTAACTGTGACAAATGGCTGGAAACACGGAGCATCCCGCCAACAGCTGCCAGCACCGGCCTCCAGCCCCAGCTAGTGCCTGCTGACCGGCACCACCAGCTGAGAGAAGGGCCTGACGACATGTGGGGGGGAAAGGAGGAACAGTGCTTTTACCCTTGAACTCTCTTCAAAGGAAGGGGCCAAATGCCAAACCTCCTGCAAAGGGGAACACTCAGGGTGGAAGATAACGCACACCCACCTGATTCTGCAGCCGTAGAGAAGAAGGTATCTTACTCCTTCGTGGGCAGAGTTGCCACTCATCAGCTGTCCAATCTTCAGGGTGCTGACTGCCCTCAATGCCATGGTGGGGTGCAAACGTGGGAACGTCAGTGCTGAAAGCATGAGCTTCGACCACTTTAGCTAAAGGAGTAACTCTGTTAGCTGGCGGCGGTAGCAGACTCTTAACCTCTTATGTGGAGCAGCCACTAGAGGGAGACAAAGATCGACGCTCCTAATGTAGGTTCCATTGAGAGGTTTGCTCCTCCACCCCACCCCCCCACCCCCACTGCTGTGTGATGAACAGGTTTGTCAGGATTTGGGGGCAGAAGAGTTAGAAAATTGGAGGGGAGGTGCGAAGAATGAAGATTCGTGCTAACAGCAGCCACTCAGCAATCTGCCCTTCAGCTATTAGAATCCCGCCTACCAGCAGCAGTAGCCAGGGACCTCAGAGCGTGTCGGTTTGCAACCAAGGGCGCTAACAACATGGCAAAGGAGAACAAAGATCCCGAACAAAATTCTACTCCAGACCTCAGTGCATTTAGCTGCATCCCCTCTCCCCTCCCCTCACAACTTCTTGCCCAAGGAAGTGGAACATGTGACAGTGAAGGGAACGGATGATAGCACTGCTTCCCTGGTTTGTTCATCCCAAAGTCGGGCCAGCCTCTGCTCCGGATTGAGTTACTTGTCGCTAGTGGTTTTTGGAGATATATTTAAGCAGGCAGCATGGCAAGAGACTGTGAGGGTGGGGAGAGGGGATGCAGCTAAATGCACTGAGGTCTGGGGTAGAATTTTGCTCGGGATCTTCAAGCTAATGTATGAAATGTCACTGCAGAGCAGGCAGATGCCTGGAGTCTGAAAGGTCCCGCTCAGAAGATCCTCAGGACAGCAAACTACACGCTATTCACCGAACCTGCCTTGGAAGGACGAAGCGCTGAGTCAGCAATGACAGAGCACCAACCTGCCATGATGCCCACTGGTTTCATCCTGCCACGGAGAAGGGGCTTGGACAGATTCTCACCTGGTGTCTCCATTGACTTCAATGGAGCTGCACCTATTGGTACCGGCTGAGGATCTGGCCCTAAGAGAAAGCTTTGGGGGAAAACGCGCAGCACTTGGCATCAAGTCTTGGCAGCAGAGGCTGGAAGCGAGAGACAAAAGGAGAGAAAAAAAAAAAAACCTCCCCCTTGGGAGAACAAGCACAAGGAGCAACAGCATGGGCCATCAGATGAGGCACCGCGCGGCGGGGTCTGAACGCTCATCACTGCTCTGCCACCGACCCGCTGGCTGACCTTGGATAATCCATTTCCCCTCTCCGTGCCTCAGTTTCCCCTCCTGCCCTTGCTCTGTCTTGCCGCTTTCAACCATTGGGGCAGTGACTGCCTTGCTGTGTGCCTGTGCGGCACCTAGCACTGTGGGGGGCAGGGGGGGCGTGTCTGAGCTCAGTGGGGGCCTTGATGTGCTACTGGGATATAACCAAGAATGCTACTGACCATAGGAACACCTGCAGTCAGGCCTGGTGGCTCCCCCGTCCCCTCCACAACACGGGCTGACGCCTGCCTTTTTGCGCAGCAGTGACAGGAGAAACTATGATGGAGAACGGCCATTAAAGGGTCACCATGCCCTTCTGCAGCGCCCAGGAGTTAAATGCATCTCCTGTCACCAAGGCGCTGCTTCCCAGGCTTCCCATCCTTCATCTTCACCCGTGACCGATCAGCTAGGTTACAATAATTCTCCAGACACCCTTCGGGAAAGAGGCTCTCTCTCTCCCAGACTTGGCCCCGGACCAGTCAAAAACTGTCCTGCTGCCATTCGCCGCATGGAGCTGGGCTGTGTCTCGGGGCCCTGTTCTGCACTGCTGACAATATTTCTGTCCAGCACAAAAACAATTATTTAATTAAGGCCATTACCCTTGCGTGGCCAAAGAAACCATTGCTACTCCTGTGCTGATTTTGGGGGGCTGAAGTAAGCCAGAGACTAATGGCCGGGGGTTGTTAGAATCAAGCAGCATGCAGGAAAGTCTTGGCTTAGCCTCCCTCTTCAGCCGCTGCATCTCAGTCCTGACCTGCAGGCTCCCTGGTTTTCCATTAGGCGCTCTCATGCTCAGTTCTCCTGACCTGGAATCCCCTCAATATTCCAGGTCTGGGCTCCCCACACTGCTAAGAGTCACTGTCGTAACCTTCAACATCTCTGCCTTTCCAGATCCCCTTGCACAGATCTGCTGATGCCCCTAAATCCTGACCTGCAAGAAGTACTGCTGTTCCAGCGGTGTGCTCCTGGCTCTGCCAACGCACCTCAACAGCTGACCTCCTGCTCTTCTAGTCCTGGGCTTCTCCCCACAGCTCTGGCGCCTCATTCGTCTTAATAAATCCAGCTGTTGCTATAGTTCTAACTCACTTCTGGATTAAAACATTTTGTTTTCCCTGAACACAACGAACTAAACTGCCTTGTCAAGGCTTAAATTGCAGCACTCTGGTCTTTCCGTTCTCCTTCCCCGGGAGATCAGAGAGCCGGCATTACGGCTCTGAATTTTTTTTTAAAGAATGAACTTTACAGTCTGATCACACTGGGTGAAATTCACCACTGTCAGCACAAGCCCTGTTCACCCCATAAATCGTCTTCGTGCTGGCTCCTCTGCCCAGGGGTCAATTTCACTCATGGCATTATTGAAGGGATGCTATTAGAACGTCACCTTTCCTGGCCTTTAATGTGCAGGGAGAACTCACGGGGGGGGGAATCGGCTGGTGCTGAGTGACAGGCCCAAAAGTTAGCAGGCTCCAGATAGAAATATCAGACAACGCCACGGAAGTTGCCGGATATTAAGTCCAAGTCCCCCAAAATGTGTCACAGCCTGGCAGTTTTCAGGTTATTTGTGGCCTTGTATGCAGAACAGGCTGGCTGGCTCCGCAGGCCTCCCCATCAGCTGGCCAGCAAAGGAGCTGACATGGAAAGCTTTATAAATAACACATGGAAACAGAAAAGCAGCTAAATAATACAAGGTGGGGGTGAGGGAAGAGAGAAGAAAGTGCCATTTGAATAATTCAGCTGAGCAGCCACCAGGCATGTATTATTGAGAAAGGGATGCAGGCAGAGGTGAGGGCAGGGCAGCAAGTCCAGAGGACGATACATATGGAGGTGATGAACCTCAGTAATCTCTGACCTCAAATCCACTTGGCCCTGGGGTTTCACCGGCAATTGGCCCGGCTTGTTTGAACTAGTCTTAAGGTCAGCACAACCATGTTTTGGAGGCAGAAGGTCCGTCTTTTGTTGCCGGTGGAAAGGCAGCCTCTTGTGGGTCTCTCTTATGTATGATACCTGATCTGTGGCTTGTCAGCCTGGCCCTGCAGGAGAATATCTGACGCTGAATACCTCTCCCACCTTGTGCAGTGATGTGAGGAGCACAGCTAGGGGCTCAGCTTGCAAACAACTACCTGAGGCCTTTGTTTTCGGTCAAAGGCAAAGTCTGGGGGTTAGCTTAGCACCCCTACAATGACTGCAAAGGGCCAGATTTTCCAAAGAGCTCAGCTCCAGTGTAAGGGCTGGATTTCCAAGTGTGCTCAGCAGGCAGCTGCCCCCATTGGGACACTTATGGGGAGTTTTTCATAAGAGCTCTGCACCCAATGTGCTCGTTCGAAAAACTGCCCCCACTGATTGGGCTTGCAATAATAAGAATAAAAGGCTCTCTAATAGTTCTCTAGTTCCTTTCAGCCTACAGGACTGCAGTGAGCTTTCCCAACTAGATTTGCATAGACATCACGCACACATTAAATTTCTCTTGTTCCTTTTCTCCCCGACTATAAAGAGGCGTAGTATCAATGCACCACTGAAGCTGGGGAAGTAACTGGCCAACAGTCAGAAAATTCGAAAAGGTTGAATGCGTAAGCTTAACGCTGCATTCTCGTGCCTCTGCTTTAAAATAAAATTTCTATATGTATCATGCGCGAGTGTGTCATTGCCCTCTGCTGGATGGACTCAGACCTACTCAGCTGTGTGCCATAGGCCTTGTACTGCTAACCATTGGCAGCAATCCTCCTTTAGCTCAAGCGAAAGGCCCATGTGCTTTTGAAGATGGTCGTTCTGAGCTCTCCCACCTAGGGTGACCAGACAGCAAGTGTGAAAAATCGGGACAGAGTGTGGGGGGTAATAGGAGCTTATATAAGAAAAAGCCCCGAATATCGGGACTGTCCCTGTAAAATCGGGACAGCTGGTCACCCTACTCCCACGCTAAGATGTTGTACTTGGCTATGGCACAACAAACAGCGAACTGTGATGGCCACAGTGTTGGCATAGGAAAAAAAGCCCCTTTCCCACCCATCCCATCCCTTCCTTAATCGACCCCTGGTGATTGCTTTAAAGTGGTGACATTGCATCGTATTTTGTCACGAAAACCTGTTCTGTGGCAGAAAAGGCAAAACTCCAGAGTGGACCAAACTTGTGGAGTGTTCATGAAAACATATTTGTTTCTAAATCAATAAGAATATCAACAGGCAAATACGAATAATCAAGAAAATCAATAGTTCTGAGTGCCTCTGGGCGCAGGGGCATACTACCAGGATTAACTTCTCAGAGCTTCCCAGTGCCTTGCTGCGGAAGTGAACGGGTTGTATTAATCTGTCAAACCATGCTGCCACAAGAGATCCATCACACTATTCTAAGAGCAAGTTATACGCATGTTTAAGCACAGTGTATGTGCATCAAAGTGGCAACAATGTACCTAGATACTACTGTGATGGGTGTATTAGAAATGTTTAGATAGACAGCAAGGTAACGTGACTCTGCAGATAAATGCCACACGTGCTCACATTCTATTAAAATCTGTGTCACCGCCTTATGCAGTAACCCAGACCTGCAGTACTTCTCAAATGGCCTTTTTACAATAATTATTATCCCTTACAACCCTGCTGTAAGGGCAGTATTAATACCCCGCTTGGAACAAATGGGGAAATCGAGGCACGGAGCAGCTCAAGCAGCAAGTCCGTGGAACGTCTGGGAATAGAGCCCACAAAAGAGACATAACTGGGAGTTCACTCCCCAAGGATAAAAAGTAAAATGGTTAAATGAGATTATTGTTAATCACCTAGGCAAGAATTGCTCATAATTTGCATATGGATAAAACCTCGTTTTCCTTCACCACATAGCTAAAAAGAATGCCAAAAAGTTAGCAGGCAACGGCTTTCCTATGCAATGTGTCCCTTTGCACAGTGTGTGGATCCAGAGATGGGTCCAAATTAGAAATAACTTGCTAGGAGACTGAAGGTCAAAGAGGGCCAAGCCAACTGCCTGTTACCCCAAGAAAGCCAAACCACATGCTTTCACCCCAAATGTTAAACTGTACATTTGTTTACCTTGTAAACCAAATAGGTTATGGCTAATCTATTTCCCCCCTTCCATGTGCGTTTCACCCTCCATTGGAAGCTGCACATGTGCTTGCTTTGTGAGTCAGATGTGCATCTCTCCATATGTGGATAGTATCTCTTGTCCTGTTGAAAACCCTGAATGCCATGAAATGCTGATGTACAATCAAAGAACGTAGGAAGCGTGCCCATCAAATCTGTAAGATTACAGGGGAGGTTGTTGATTTGCGTTGTAAATAATTGTGGCACTCTAACAGTAATAGGAATAATAAGGAAGAAGGAATGTTGAAAGATATAAAGCAGGGCATAACTTTGGATTATTAAAAAACATTGCTAAAAAGGGGGAAATTCTGATGAATAATACGGATTAATATTAAAATACAATCCTTGAAATGAATCAAACATAAAAAGCCTCCAATAAGAAAAGGCTTGACGATACTTGTTACATGCCACCACTGATGGTAGCAGCAGAAAAACTGAGACAGCTGAAATCTGACCATTCTGTTGGCATATGACCAATAGAAATCCAAGGGGAGCCCTGAAATCAGGATAGATAGATAGATAGATAAACACTGGAGGTTACCATGTGAACCCCAAAGTTGTCTGAACCCATGAGGAAACTGCAGAACCCCTGTGCAATGAATGCCCACACTGACTGTGTGGAAAGAATTCTTCCAACATCCCCAGGCTCAGAGAATAAGAAGAAGTGGTGAGATTTAATTTCAAAGATTGTATTTCCCCTTCTGTTCCTTAACACAAATAACTGAAGCCTATCTGGAGAAAGTCTACACTCTGCAGTGAGACATCAAGTAAGTAGATTTTAACTAATTCATAAGCTCCTTTATAAGTTCAAACAAGTCGGCCTGAGAGAGATTTCAAACATTAACTTTAAGCAATTGCTTTGGACCAATCCATTCAAATAGCAGGGACCATGCTCTTAAAAGTGCCTCAAAGACAAATGGATCCTTGGGTGTGTGATAAATGTGTTAAGTACTAAAGAATTGATGATCAGAAGTAAATGCAATAAGAAATCTTGATGATCTACAGTGTTCCTCGGGATAACTGCTGAGTCTCAACTTTAGTCTGTGATAATTGCTTGCAAGGCTGTACTGTGTGTGCAGTATACACCTAGAACTCAGGTTGTGTCCACATAGGAGGCGTGAAACTGTTGATTGTCTGGTTCTGGGTGAATTAAGAAATTGTTAATTATTTAAGAATAGCCAAGTGTCCTGATTTGAAAAAATACTCTTCAGGTTAAAATTTGACCTGCAAAGAACCCAATATTAAATGAGTTAACTCACACTCCCTTTACTCAATAGAAAGGGGTTATGCAGTCTATATTGGCTATAATACTTATCCAATTAGCAAATCTCGTTTGTTAGATTTCAGCTTTAAAATCTAACTGGCATCTCTGGCAAATTCATAAAAATTGATCCCCTTTCGCACTTACAGTTGTCTTCCAATCCTTTGCTCTAACCACTGTAATATGCTACCTAAACACAGCCCCCTGGCATATGAGGCATGCACACATGTATCATGCCTATTATATATAGAGCGTCTTTTAATTTTGTAAGTAATAATATGATAGCTATAAATGGCAATTTCACTATGAACCGCTACTGCATATAGTTACTGGCTGGCTACCGCAGCCCATGTCTACACTGTAATTCGTTAACTTGTTGACTTCCCTCTCCCCCCTACCCCCAAACCTATGCTACAATTTGATTATATTCAAGTAAATCTGTTTGCCAACCATTAATAGCCTCCTTCTATTCTATTATTCTTTCACTAGCCTGGCTTCTGTATATAAATATTTCAGATCATTCCTCTGAATAAAACCAATTCAAGGACATCACGACCTGATGATTCCAAATTGTTATTGACACATTTATTGGCCACCGTTGTTTTGCCAGGACGCAGGCCAGGGCATGAATAAATATGCAGTTGGCAAGCGGAGGGAAGAAAGCCAGGAACAACGGCCTGGAGAAAGCGGTGACCTGCTCTGTTTGTGGGGTGGCAGTGATCAGAGATATGTTTCCATATTAGCAGCACTAAATGGCATTCAAATGAGGGACAGAAATAATTTGCCATTTGAGTAGCATCCTTTTTTCATTGGACTCTGAGATACTGGGGTTCTTGTTTAGACACAGGTAACATTTGGGCCTTTTTAAGAAGAGACACAGAGGCAGATTCAGGGAGGGAATGTCGGGTAGACAGATAGATGTCCCGGAAGTAGGTGTTCCTGGCAAGCAGACGTGCAAGCCACCAGCAACGTGGAATCACTAAAGTCAGAGAGAGACATGCCTTATGAGATCCCATTTTGTCCAGACCCCCTATGACCATTCCCGAAACTGAGATCTGGGCCCCAATGTAGTAGGCGTGATACATACACATAGCGAGGGATGGCCCGTGCCCCAAAGAGCTTACAGCCTGAATAGACAAGACCAACACCAGAAGGGCTAGGGACAATTGACAGGTAAGGAACTGTGCCCCAGAAAGATTAAATGACTCAGCCAAGGACACACAAAGAGTCTGGGGGCAGAGCGGGGAACTGAACCCATGTGTGTTAAAACCTCAATGAGTGCCTTAACCGTCTTCTCCCTGCGGGTCAGCCTCTGCCATTAAGGCAGAATCTTAAACATGGGGGCATGGGGGACAAGGGAGCAGTGCAGAGCCACAAAACCCCGGGGCGGCATTGTCACTCAACAAGGCATAAAGCCTACCCAAGCAGTTAAGAAGCACTGCACTACAGAGGATGCTTTGTGTGCTCTCAATAGCCCTGCCCCTTTCTGCCTCCTCCCCACTCCTTTTGGAGAGCCTGGTGCTCAGGGAGGGGAGGCTACTGCCTTTGACCCTTGCACGGGGGGAGGCGCAAATTGGGGAGTGCTCCACAATCTGTCCCCCCCAGCCCCAGCTGGACTCAGTGAGAGCCGCGGGTGCTCAGGGCTTCCGTAAACGGGTCCCCATTGCCTGTGCTTTGTACCATCTCATTCCGAGTGTCTCAAGGACTGGAGCGTCCCATATTTATATCTGCAATTCCCACGGCAATATCCCCGTCACCGGATTTTCCACCCTTAATACCAGGGTGTAACTGGTGCTAATTAATATCAAATATAATAAGCAAAAAAAAATAAATAATCAAAGTGTTTTCCTCCCGCTGCTTTAGCTCATCATTTAAGATTCATTGGTGACCATGGCTGGTTAATAATCTCCAGTGACTGCCGCTGCAGAGAGTGAACCGGCTGGCCCCTGCCGATTGGGTTATTTCAAACTATTCCACCTGCGCAAGTCAATAAAAGCAACTTGAACACGGAGCCTGATCAAATTCATTCTGAGGGGCAAGGCTGCCTCTCTCCGCTGCGGAGAGGTTCCGCTGGCTGGACGTGTGAACCTTGCAAGGCGAAATGTGCTTTCATGTCCTTGTGCAAAGACTAGAACACTTAAAAGGTACCTGGCTCACTAGGTCACAGGCAATCACGGATCCCGGCGTAATGCATGCTGAAAGCTCGTGTCCTGGGCGGAGGATGATTCCTGCTGAATAGGCATCATCATTTATTTATGTCTCTGGGTGAAAGGAAATAAGCAGCTTTAAATACCTCCCCTTTCTGCCTGAGTGAGCAACACAGAAGGTTATTAACAGAGAAGTCTAGATTCTCCCCAGTGTTATAGTTGCTTTGCATAGGACCAAGGCCAGCATATTGGTGATATTCAACAAGGCGTCACCACACTGTTCAGTTAGTGTGACTTGCTCTGCTCTGAATTCTGAATGCAAAGGCATCATCTACTGTGCTTTGCCTAAAGTCTTGCTACCTTGCCCTTGTACACTGGCCTCAGCCACGTTCGCAAGCTGAGCAGGGGCGAGCGTCTAGGGTGTGTTGATGGGAAACAGAAGGTGCTGCAGGAAGAGGGTTTGCAGTTCCAGTAGGTGGTGCTCTGAGTCAGAGTTGAACCAGTGTTGCAGCATTGTTTTTCATGGCGCTGGACGGCGGACTGTGCCATCTTTCATAGGAAATGTGTTCCCTGAAATCGAGGCTTATTATGGTAATTTAAGATCCCCTTGACACTTTCTGTATGTTAGCAATGGTCACCTGGCTAAGTTCCAAACTGGTAATTACATTTTCCCTGCCTACATTCAGCATTTCCACTAGACAGAGCACGCCTGAGCATTCCCTGTCCCATAGGTGCGGGAACTAGGGGTGCAAAAAAACAGCTTTCAGGCAGGGCTCCGCTCCCAGCCCCATGCCCGGGGTCTCAGCTGAGAGTCCCAGCCTCGGTCCCCGCTCCCGGAGACACGGCCCTGCTCCTGGCCTCAGCTCGGGGGGGAGAGCATTGACACAGACAAGGGTAAGGCGGCTGGCTTTCAGCAACCCCACTATTAAAAGTGCTCCAGCGCCACTGCCCTAGCCTCTATAGCATAGTGTTGCTGAGTGCTGTTAAAACAAGCTGCTGTGCTGCACAACCCCAGAGGCGGCGCATCAGATGTGGGTGATGTGGTCTTTGAGAATAGTTTGCAAAATGCCTTTGGGTCATTCAAGACGAAAGGCGCCACAGAAAACCCAAACTGTGCGTTTAGTACTTACCCGTCATGATGTATAGCAATGATTATGCGCTTCCTCGGTCTGGATTTAATTTAGGGTGTTGGGGAGGAGTGAAAGTCTAACTTGTTGATGCAACAGTAGAAATGGTTTATTACTTTTCTCTAGCTTTTTGTGGGGGAGAAATATATCACAACTTAAAACATGTTACCATGGAGACCTCTAACGGTGCAATGGTTTTAGTCTCTGAATGAAGGAGATGGTGATATTATTTGACTAGCTTCGCTGGTGTGACTTTGCAATGGCTGTTTTCTGAATTTATTATAACTGTTTGTACTGCAATAGCACCCAGAAGCCCCGGCAGAGATCAGGGCCCCTTTGTGCTAGCTTCTGTGCAAACACATTGTAATAGACAGTCCCTGGCCGCAGGCATTTTGCAATGGAAATAGACAAAGGAAGGATTATTATCCCCTATGTTACAGACGGCACAGAGAGATGAAGGCCCAGATCCTCAAAAGCATTGTAGGCACCGAACTCCCATGGGAATTAGGTACTTTGAGGATCTGGGACTAAGCAACTTGCCCAAGGTCACTCAGAAAGCTTACAGGCAAACATCCATTGCCCCACAACAAGGAATTCTTACTAACTTTCTCAACAAGCAGGTCAGCATTCCCTGCTCTCCAAAGAACCTGGGAGAGAAGATTCATTGCAAAATAGCCAGCGGATCCTGCAGGGTGCTGAGTGCCTCTGGCCAGCAGGCAAGCACTCTCTGCTCCCACTGAAAGCCAGGAGGCTCTCAGCACTGCACCAGACGAGGCCGTAGGGTGACCAGATGTCCCGATTTTATAGGGACAGTCCCGATTTTTGGGTCTTTTTCTTCTATAGGCTCCTATTACCCCCCCACACCCTGTCCCGATTTTTCACACTTGCTGTCTGGTCACCCTACGAGGCCCCCACCTGGGTTTGAGAATGCTGGGGAATCCTGACGGCTCTAACGAGATACTGATCTATCAGACCAAAAAGACCACGCCTTTGCCTTATGAAGGCAGAGGTCCAGGGTTATTTGTAAGCACTTTTGCTCCCTCTCTGTCTTCTTTTGTCACTGGATCAGATATATCGGATTTCAAAATGAGCCATTGTTAAAAAAAAAGGAAATTAGGCTCTATTTTGAGCTACCCATCCATATTCAGAAGCTCCCATCTCATTGCCATTAGAGTCACATCTGCTGAACGCGGGAGCAGGCGGAATAGTACAGATAGTTATTTATGTATATTTTAATGGATTCGTGTGGTGAGTATGCTGTTGTTACACCCAAGGCCTCGGTTCTTATTCCTGAGGATTTGGGTGACCCCTGGTTTATTCCGACTGTGTTTGGGAATCCTGCAAGTTTCAAAGGTTTTACCAAGAATGATGATTGGGTTGAAAACTTGTACCAGAAACTGCATATTTCTTAGATCCTAAAGCACTCTGGGGCAAGGAGTGTGTGTGTGTGTGTGTGTGTGTGTTTGTTTGTGTAGCACCTAGCACAATGATCCCGACATGCGAGCGTAATGCAAATAATTAAATAATAATCATAACAACTAGTTATTGGTTATTCATCATTCTCTTTATAAAACGTCAGCCACTGGAACTATGCCATGTGACTCAAGTAACCAATCTCACACCCAATAAGCACATACTCAAAGATACAGTCAAAACAAATAGTATGTAAATAATCCCTACAAAACACTTGAAAGCCGGTATTGTGGTTTCCTGTGTGTTTGTAAACCACCTAACACAAGGAGGGGACCAATCCTGACTTCCCCCTTTGAGTGCCACTGTATGGATCATATCCGTATCAATCATTAATAACTAACATTGATTACACAAACTCTTGCGTGAATTCCCATGAATAAACAGATACATTCATGTCCATCAGGATCGGTTTGCAGGCTAGTCACAGGCAGAAAAACAAGGGCTAAACTCATCTGGAAACTGAATAATTCAACCCATTCATCTGAAAAGCTCTTAGTGCACATTTTCAGTCTGCTTTGTCCCTAGCACATTAGTACCTATGTAATACGGTTGCAATCACCTGTTAGAAATGCCTCCAATTACTTCCCCCTTCTGGATTAGCTGGAAAGTGAGAGTCATGAGGACCTAAATATTTCATGTGAAACAGCAGCTAGTTGCATCACTTAGCAAAGAGCCACAACTACCCAGTGACTCGTAGGGCATGTGATCACACTGTGGTTCCCCCCAAATGTTAGCTGCTGTAAAGTTACCACATGGCCAGGTCCAGGAGCTCATTACTCGGCCTTTACTTGCGTGAATCTAGTTGGAGTTTGCCTCAGTCAGAACAAGATCTCAGCTTTGGACCATAACACTCCTTGGATCAACAAGGAGAAAGTTTTATTGGACACACAATGTTCATCAAAATTAGGCGGTGTGCTCATTTGATCACCTGCAGTTCTCTGGGTCACACGGCAGCAGAAGTGTGGCAGGAACATGTAGCACAGTAGGTACTCACTCTAGTGGGTCTAATTTTTTAAATCCAGACACCACCTCTGAGATCCCTGCATGAAATTGACTCAGGGCTGCAGTATGAGCCAGCCTCCCAGGTCTCTAGTCTTTCTTACAGCAGTTGTAAAGTCAAACAGGCACCAAGGACTTCATCTGAAATGTCACAACATGAACGGCTGTAAAGCTGGCGTGTGAAACGAAACAGGGAGACAGGCCCTGCCCCACTATGAGGGGGCTTTCGCAAGCTGTGTCTGCAGCCCTCGGCCGGCAAAGGGAGCTGACCATGCCCCAGGAATCCTGGCAGGAATTTCCAGTTACATCAGCAGTTTCTGACTGTCATTTTGACCTGCGTAAATCTTTGTTAGAGGATACCACTGGGCACTATTACGGGGCGTGGGAGTTCTGTTCTCCACCACGCACACGGACGGGCTCTCCCGAAATGTACGGAATGGACCCTATTAATTGCTCGGTAAGATGTAAAAATTACCTTTCCAGTCGGTTTTGTTCTTAATAAAGCCAATTAGGGAATTGAATCTTTTCCCTTTTTAACTCTGATATTAAGTCCTATGCAACAGGAAAAGCCGGAGGGGACTGGCTCAAAAGCCCATTTTGAAACACGGCTGCCAGGGTGCCTTGGAATGAGAGATTCAGTCCTCAGCTGGGTCAGTTAAGTGCCACATCCTCATGAATCATAGAATATCAGGGTTGGAAGGGACCTTAGGAGGTCATCTAGTCCAACCCCCTGCTCAAAGCAGGACCAATCCCCAATTTTGACCCAGATCCCTAAATGGCCCCCTCAAGGATTGAACTCACAACCCTGGGTTTAGCAGGCCAATGCTCAAACCACTGAGCTATCCCTATTGCATGCAGTTTACTAAGTGGAGGCAGCCTGAAATAGTATCCCCAAACAACCCTTTTTACATCTTTTGTACCCTCTCCTATAGAGAAAGGTGCTCCCCACTGACTCACTGGTGGTATTGGTGACTGTGCCTTTAAGGGCTGAGCGTCCCAAAGATAAAAGTTCATGTTGTTAAGCACAGCCAGCTGGAACTGGTCACAGAATAAAGTAGACGTCTTTCAAGCACCACTTAACCTCAGTCCCATGAACATTTAGGCACCAGAGTAACTTTATGTACATCAACTTAATGGAACGACTCACATGCCAAAAGCCACGCCGGTGTGTAGGAGTGTAACAGACGAGGGCCTTAGACCGTAGCTAAGAAATTAGGATACTGAGGAAATTATTTTCGGGAGGGTCTTTAAATGATTTTTTTTTTGCTTTGTGAAGCTCACTGAATGAACAAACTTGGAGCCTATTAAAATCTAAGGGACTAGTTCCTAGTTTAAAGTTGGCAATATGCAAAAACGGGTCTCTGGATCTCTGATATCTGCCAAGCCTTGAGAGCTCTGTCTCGGCATCAAAGTCAGCTAGCTGGGGCCAGGAACTGGACTGCAGATCAAAGGCTCCTGTCAATACCCAAGGGTTGGTCCATGGATCACAGACACCCAGAATTGCTGGAAGGCAATTCCCTGGATCACAGACTCTTGTCAAGTCGCAAAAACCAGTTCCTGGCATGGAAACATCTGGCCAGGGTCATGAGCCGATCCTAAGATCAGACCTCTACGACTACACACAAACCAGTTCTTGCAGGAGAAGCTTCTTGGCCACTTGTCCAGCACCTGCCTCCACTCATTTTCTGACAGTCCTTGATCACATCCCTAGCTACCAACCCACTTGCTGCTACTCTCCTTTCTCTGGGGGCACGGTACTATCGCTTGGTTTCCTACAGAAGCTTATGGATGCCAAGATGTGGGGCAGACAGGACATGCTTGCTCCCTCCCTAGCCGTATGGTTCTGATAAACTAGTTCTTTATATTGACTTTTCAGCAGCGCAAATGGGGGTTTAAGGTGATGCTACGTAGACTCGTACCCCAGCATGTTCTGTGGCTCGTTCACACAGCATCCCTCCGCTGCTCTTACAGGGGGCTTCATCTCATGGCCTCCACATAGGCGCGTGTTGGGGGTCCCCCGACGGAGTGCCTTTCATAGACTATTGTGTAATGTTCTCTAGGAGGAAGAGCATCCCACCTCTACAAGCAGGAATGAGGGGGTTTGAACCTGTGTCTTTTATTAGCTGAGGCTCCAGCCAAGATCAGGCCCTGTTGTGCTGGTCAAATACAGAATAAGAGACTATTCCCTGAGCTCAATCCTTAGTTTAGAGTCTAAACAGCCTCGATAGGGAAAAGTTGGGATGGGAAACAGAAGCACAGCATCAAAGTCACACTATAAAAAGCTCACTCGAGTCCCAACCGAGAAGCCTATGAACTAGACCTTTCTTCTGCAGCAGCCGTCTCTAGTGGGAGATTCACTTGAACCTGCAAACCAGTGCAGGCTGACCAAGGTGCAGCCAAGCACCCTCTCTGGCTGGCGGGGTGAGTGTGTCCCTTCCACCTGTGGAAAGAGGGAGGGTGATCAATAGCCAGAAGCGTGAGACTCTGGGAACGACATTCAAAAAGTATGTAAATGACCAACAACAACACACCCAGGTTCTTTTCATGTAAATGCAGCTGGCTCCGAGTTTGGACCAGAACGACAGGAAATCTGCCCCCCTCTGCAAATTGCATTTCAGCAGCTGCGGTTCCCAATGCCCCTGGAGGGGCTTCTTCTGCCTCATTAATTCGTACAGACTTTTTAACTTCCCCCCCGCCCGCACCCAAAAGCTGCTGGGGTTTATCAAGAAATGAAAGATTGAAGGACATGCATAATTAATGGCCTGGCTTTATTTAAATCATGTAACTTTGCCATCACATCTGCATGCTCCAGGTAGGCCTTTAATTCTTTAATTACAAGATAGCATGCCAGAGCACTTTGCCTGATTAACTGTTGGAAATTAAGGCTGGATTGGGGTGGGGGAACGGGGAGGTGTAAACACAGTTATACGCATATAAAGTAGCTAGATAAAGGGGTAGATATAAAGTGTTTCTTTGGATAGGCAAAGACATCTCCTTTAATGGGTCAGATCCTGAACCAAAACTCTCATTAAAATCAATAGACCTAATTCTGAAGTCCTTACTTAGGTAAAACTCCCATGGGGAGTGGCGAGGCAGCAAAACTGAAGCTCTGGCATCCTTCATATTATTTCAGGGACAGTGGGATTCCAATCCCCAGGTTACAGCCACCCACAGCACACCATGCTTTTATTGCCATGGTGGATCCAAAAGCAAAAACGGCCATTTCTCCCAGATCAAATGCAGCGGAACTCACCCAAGATGTCAACCCTAAATGATGGAAATCCTGCAAACTCTGTATGTTCTCATGAGTTTCTGGTGTCATTGAATGCAAACATGAACCCCAGCTCTGAGCTGTCCACTATCTGGGTTCTCATATGGGCACCCATCACTGTACTATCTGTCTCAAACCCAAACCCTCACATTAATCCAGTCTGACCCAAATGATGTCTCCTCGGTTCCTCTGTAGTAAAGACACTGCACTGGCCATAATACTCTCCACTCATCTCTCATCTGAGATTCTCAAGGTACTTTGCAAACATTCATAAACTAAATCTCACCAGCTTCTTGTGAGGCAGGTATTATCCCCCCCTCCGCCTTCAAGAGACAACGGCCCAGAGAAGTTCAAAGTGACTTGTCCAAAGGCATAGAGTAAATCAATAGCCGAGTTAGGATTAGAATTCCGGCATTCTGGTCTCATGCTCAGGACACTTGATGTTATATATTGCCTCTCTGGTTGGGCGTGGTATTGAACTAACCCACCCCAACTTTTCAGAGCATTAAACCAGGTTGCCAAAATGTCAGAGAGGTGTGTGGATCCTCAGCACCTTGGGGAAAAAATTCAAGCTCCTTCTATATATATATATATATACACACATATATACATATATACACATACATATATATCTATATATACACACATATACACATACATACATATATATACATAGACACATACATAGAGAGAGAGAAGCTGGTTAGTTCGTCATTCAGTGCATCAGTGCTTGGGCTGTATTGGTTGTCTAACAGACTGTAACTTCTTCGGGCTGGGATAACGCTTTCCTCCGTTTGATACAACACTGAGCATGCTGTCAGCTCTCAGTGAGCCCCAGTTCCCTGCTCTAAGAAGTAGACAACCCTGCCAGCCTAGGAGAAGAATTTTATTTCAGCAGGAAGTTTTGCAAAGCGCTCTGTAGTCAAGCTGAGCTTTGCAAGCAGAATCCAGGCTTTAGAATCAATAGAAGCTGATTTCCCTCATAACGAGCTATATTCTCACCTTCTAGAAAGAAAGGAAGAAAAAAAAAATCAATGGCCAGTTCAGGCAACTGTATTTGCTGGCAATTATTCAAGGAACATTTTCGATGCCCTCTGCAAAAGATACCATTTCCATTTGGCTCTGTTCCCAGCTGGGCTCTGAACAGAAAGAGGCAAGTAACAACTTGGCACAGGTGTATCAAAGGGGAGAAAAGAAGAAGAGGGACAAACTGGACCCAGAGTCTCTACAGATAAAACATCTTAAAGGACCAAGCAGTGGCAGTGGTGTTTCAAGTTGCTGCATGGGAGAATGATAAAGGACAAGCCAAGTGCATCCTATTGCGTGCCTTCCAAGTTAAGGGCACTGCTATTAGCTCTCTGAAGAAACACACGAAGGCAGTACTCTGTGCAGTAGATTTACAGCAGAATTGTTTTTGCCTGCTTCCAATCCCCTGTGCTTTAAGGTGGGTTTTTTAAAAAAAACTTTCTTTGTTTTATTTTAATTACATTTTTAATTTTTAAAAAAAGCAAGAACAGAAGCCAAAATCTTAGAGCTGGAACAGAAAAACTGGCACAGGGAGAATAATCGTAGGGAAATTTTCAAACACAGAGCCTCACTCAATAGCGATGACTCATTCAACCACTCTCAGACTCTGCACAGCAAAACCTTGAAACAATGGATCAAATTTAACCCTTGTGTGACTCCATGGACTTCAGCAGAGGAAAAATTTGGTGCGTCCTGTGCAGAGAAAATTGGATTACAGATTACTTCTTCCCCTGCCTTTCTTGGGTCATAACCCCAGAGAAGAGCTAAGTATTATTCATTATTATTCAGTCAAGCTGCTCTTGATTTGGAAGGGATATAAATCCACCTACATCAGGGCAGAAGCTAATCTCTAACTCAAGGGGGCAAGGAAGAAATTTTCCCTTGGTGCAGATTAATCCATAATTGCCTACTGCAGGGTTACTTAACACCTTTCTTGGAAGCAGCTGATAGCCCCTGGTGGAGAGAAGCTACTAGACTGTTCCAATGAAATCAGTGCAGATATGCCCCCTGTAAAGCCCAGGGTGATCTCCTGCACAACAAAGGACTTGTCTTCTTACCCTTGGCAAAGAAACAAAGGGAGAAAATGCTTGTTTGTTTTTTAATATGGCGTAACAGCCGAACCACTTCAAAGTAAAATGTTTTTCTGAAGTTTTCTGTGAAGTGTAAAGAGGTTTCTAACATGAGAAAACTGTCATGATGAAAAAAAAAAAAGTCTGATGTGGTCAGTCTCTGTCGCTGTTCTCTCTTGACCTGTTAACGCTGTCTGGCTGGATCACAGGAACTCCCTGTGGCATGGATGATTCTCTGGGGTTGGAATAAAAGGCTGTGGTCTAGGTCCTCAGCTGGTGTAAATTGGCATAACTCTATTAACTTCAGGGGAGCGATCCTGATTTATGCCAGCTGAGGATCTGGCTCTTGTGTGTTTGCATGGGAGCGATCTCTTCCGTATCTGTAGGGAGATGGATGTCACCAATTAACTGACATCCTCAAAAGGGAATAAACAGATTCAAAGAGGGAGGGGTTTAATCAGCGCTAAGTACCGTCTGCTGCTGTCAACGTCTGTCTGAGAAAGGCTACAGCGCCTAGCTGGGGAATGCACAGAATCCTGGAATATTAAATCTAATGGTGAGATGATAATGATTAATTATCCCACTTGTCTACAAGGGGAATAATTTCCTCTCAACTGAATAGCTAAAATATCTCTTGCACGAATACTAATTTGCTGCCATACAGCACCTTAAATCCAAGCACTTCACACCTGTTGGCTAATTAGGGCACAGCCTCCCTTCGCTAAGGGATAGCTCTGGGATCACTTCGCCCACCACTGAAATGCAACCAACTCTGGAGTGGAACATGGCAGCTGTTAAACAGCAGCTTTATGAGACTCTTGGACAGGGAGTTAAGAAGAAGAATACTGTATGCAACCGGAACTGCAAGAAGTTGGAGAGGCAGGGTGTCATCACTTGAGCTGGAGCTTGCTCAAGACATTGGCCTAGTCCAGTGTCAACTTGGGGAGGGGGTCACAACATCCCAGGGATGCTGTAAAGCAGTCTATGGGGGTCAGGACCAACATCCCATTCTTTATGGCCAGATGTGGGGGGAGGGTCCTGAAACTTTTTCCTGTCATAACATGGGGGTCGCAGTATGGAAAATGTTGAGAACCACTTGAGTCAAGTGGATTGAGCCTGTGGGTAAGCGCTAAACACTCTTGGGTTCAAAGAGTTCAAATCCTGAATGCTGCAATTATTCTCCTTATGTTGTTTTGAGCAAGTCACTTCAGCTCTCTGTGCCTCAATTTGCCCATCTTTAAAATTGGCCTAATAAATAGGAGTGGTTGAAAAATTTCCAGCAAAACTGTTTATATCAACAGAAAATTGTGGGGTTTTTTTTTGAGAAAAGTGTCTGCTTTATGTGGACATTTTTGACATTTCATTGGAAAAACAACAACAATGTCCTCAAACCAAAATATATATTCAAAGTGGCACCACAATGCCTCATGGGAGTTGTAGTATGGGTTCCTTATGCTCTCACTCTCCTCTGTGAGACAGGCTCTCTAGCTGGACTATATTTCCCATGATGCAACATGGCTAGTGACTCCTATGACATATCCCTTTTCCTCACCAAGTGAGGAGAAAATGGTATTTCATAGTAGATGTAGTCTGTCCAGAGAGTCTGACCCATAGAAGAGACTGGGGGCAGAGGGTACCCAAACTACAACTCCCATGAGGCACCAAGGCGCTATTTTGAACAGAAATATTTCAGGTTTTTTGTATCTCACCGAAGAGTTGAAATTTCAGTGGAAGCACCCCCTGACTAGGTCTGTGAATAATCCTGACCCACCTACGGCACTTGGCAGTGATATGGGTACAGAGAATTTAAGTGACTGTCACTTGCCCAGGCTGACACAAGAAGATGGGGCATTGAACCTGAGATCTCCCAAGTACCCATCTGGTAGCTTAACCAAAAGTTGATTCTTTCTGGGGTACTGTTGGGAAGTAGAGAGCTCTGATAGGTAGCCACCTCTTGGGTGAAACGTAGCAGTTGTTAAACAGCATGTAGCAACACTGCACATAGCGAGTAGGCAAAATGGCTCCTATATATTTTCAAAATCACTTTGGGATGCTTGTAGAGGAAAAGAACTACACACCCATAACATCACGGCCATTCCGCACATTCCCAAATAAAACCCCACCACCTTCCCTGCTTTGATGAACCACAGCACAGCATTGTCGAGCTACAACTTTGCACAACTCTCCGGTAACTAACAGTGCCTGGCTAGTATGTCAGATACGGGAAGGTTGGTGTGGGAGGGGCTCTATCTGTAATTCACAAATGAAAATGCCACATTTTTTTTGTCTTCCCATGAGTGGAAAATGAATAACACATTCCCCTGCCCCCCCAGGGCTGAATGATAAATTCAGCTTTTAATGCTTCGAGTGTTTCTGCAAGGAAAAGAAACCTGCCTTCTCCTCTTCCTTCATTCTCTGGTTCATTCCCTCACTCCTCCCTGCCCCCAGATGTAAGAGCTCAGTTAAGTAACACGAAAATAAGTCACACCTGTGTTTTTCATTTAGCTGCAGATTTGCTGTGGATGCCTCTCATCCATCATCTCCCGGTGATGGATTTTGCATCGCTTGTTTGTTAGCAGCGGTGTGGAATTTGTATAACCTTGCAGTCGTCTCAGGGAGATAACACAAGGCATGTGTACTTCAAGACTCGGATGCCACTCAAGGAGGGGCAGCATGATTTAGTGCAGGGGGACTCAGGATCTGCCGTGAGCTCCCCGCGTGACCTTGGGCAAATCATTTACTCTCTCTCTGCCTCACTTCCCAATATGTAAAATGAGGCTAACAGTTTATCCATCCAGGGTAGGTATCTAGTCCCACTCCACCCCGCACTATAATAGCTGAGCCCCTCAATGGTCTTTAGTAGGGCGATCAAAGTGCGGTTATCCCCAGATGAGGAACTGGGGCCCAGAGATGCCCAAGGTCATACACAAAGAGTCTGTATCACAGCAGGGATTTGAGCCCAGTTCTCAGGATAGTGCTCTAACCACTGGACCATCCTTCCTGAGCTAGGGTGTCTCTTTAGGGTGTTAGCTCTTTGGGGCTGGAGCTGTCTTTACTAGGTGTGTCTTTACAAGGCCCTGATCTCTGTTGCAACTTTCAATACAACTTTCAGTGTGACTGTCATCACTGGGACTCTGTTTTGATCAGTGTAAAAGCTTCACACTGTCCCCCTGCATTGTCTTTTGACCAGGTGCGGCGCCGTGGGTGCATGCTGCCTTCACTTCCGCAATTGAGTGGTCAGTAAGTGCACTACAAAGGATCTGGGCAAGGGGAAGCCAAAAACCTCCCAACCAACCGTGTCTCCTCTTCACTAAGGTCTCAGGGAAGGAGTAATTGTAACAACAGTTCAAAAGACCCTCCCCATAGGATCTGGGTTAGAGCTTCCAAACATTAGGCTCAGAGACTTTGTTTGCAGACCTAGTCCCCTGGAGCCTGAGAGAGAGACCATTGCCCATTGTAGCCTCCATGGCTTCTAGTCCCTGCTCTTCTGTTCAGCTTTCTAGCCCTGTTTAAATAGCCTTGCTCCATGTGGGCACCCCATTTATTACACCCAGGCCCCAGCCTGTCCCTTAAAGGGGTAATACATGCCTTTCCGGCTAGCTCGGATAACTGTGTATTTACCAGTCTTCTGCATTAAAATCCTTGCAGCCTAGTAGGAAAGGAAGGTCCTTCATTTACAGGAACTCCACGCTAATCCATGGACTTCTCTCTGCAGGTGAAGAATCATTTTGCGACTCCACATCTCTAGCAAGTGTAACGACATTGGGCACTGCCCTGGCTGGCTCTAGCGCTGTCTTCTCTGCACGCGGCTGAGCCACCAAACCTGCACTGAACACCCATCCACAGTGGCAGAGGGGCATCAGCCTGATCTCTGGGGCGAGCCATCTCGAGTCAACCTGTGCAGCACCATTACTTGCACAGAGCTTCAGGGGAGGTTCCAATCCAGCGTTCTGTGGGAACCAGGTGCCTGAAAATCCTAGCGTAGAGCTGTAACCTGATGGGAAATTCAGCGCCTCTTAGGCGGAGAGAAATTTTCTTCAGCAAGAACCAGCTTCCCAGCCCCTTGATGCCTCTTCCCAAACGATCTCCACAGACAAACGCAAGGGCCAGAGCCATTGTATCTCTGTGTGTTTGACAGGCACCAAAGGGACGTCCCTCAGATCCTAACTGATGCACCATTTGATTTCAAAGTCACTTTAATGAAAGCATACAGGCCTCAGAACAATAACACAATGGGTTCAGCGGGTGTCTGCAGGTCCCAAGCCAGCACGGTTCCTCCTGACTGAAGAAGTGAGTACGTCGGGCTCCCGCATTGGGGCTGCACCACTGATAAATCGAAGGCTGGGACAAACAGAATTCTGTCTATGGTGCTTACGTGGCCCCCCATAGCTGTGGTGTCTGGCCACCTCCCAATCTTTAATGCATTTCTCCTCACAGCACCCCCACAAGGTAGGGAAGTTCTATTAGCCCCATTTTATACACGGGGAACAAGGGCACAGAGCAAGTAAGCGACTTGCCAGAGGTCACACAGGAGGTCTGTGGCAGAGCAAGGAACTGAAGCCAGGTCTCCCAAGCCAGGTCTCCCAACCACTGGGCCATCCTTTATGTCCTAGTTTGCTGAGTGAGGCTTCCCACCAGCTCAGGGTTTTCTGGGAAAGCCTTAGCATCAGGGGGGCGATCGTACTCCTGGCGTGGCGCCTTTCACAGGTCCTGGATCAATCCCACGTCCTTTGGAAGGTGGCCATCGCACTGACAATGGAATGATCAAAATCTCAACCTGACGACGTTTGGCTGCAAGGCCGTCATGACCTGGCGATGTTCTACATCTCTCTCACGGCGTGGTGACTCGGCGCGATACCCTCGGGGAACACTCGCCAAGATAGCCACCATTCATATTGCTGCCTTTCTAGGAGGTCAGCAATCAGGCTCAATGGAGGGGTAACTGGATGAAGTTCTGTGTTGTACAGGAGAGTCCCTTCTGGCCTTGAGGTCTATGAATCTTTGTGAGGAGAAAAGAGAGAAGAGGGAAGAAATGAGACAGACGCTGAGCTCAGTGGCAAGCAAATCCTACTCAGCCAGAGTACAGGTTACAGACCTATTTTCCTAGTCTAGACAAGGCCAATTATAAATACATGAGTTGATTTTCAAAGGGGCCGGGCCCTCGCAGTTCCCCTCCGTGGGACTTAAAAATCAGGCCACTTAACTCTCCAGCAAAGCAACGTTACGATGACTTATTCTCATGCCTCTTTGTCAGCCATGGCCGCGTCACTGTCCCAGTAGGGAAAGCCAGGCGAAGAGCTGGTTTGTGGCTGCCATTACACAGCTAATGTGGACTCACAAGCTATATTGTTAGGGGGCCAGCAGCCCTGGGATTATTTCATTCCTTTTGGCTGTTCTTTTAGTGCTCCTTAGGGTTGTGGGGTTTGTTTGTTTTTTAATCGCCAGTGCCCTGTTAGAGAAGCTGATTGTTTCCAAGCCCTAGGAAACAAGACAAGGAGGTAGCCTGAGTATTTTGCATTATTACGATGACATCCCACTGTGATAATGCAATGGGTAAAGCTGAGTTAAGAGAATCTGCAATTCACCCATATGGTGGGGTTCTCTTGTCTGGAGCTACAAATTCAGACAGAACAATATCACTTGACAAAGACGGTGGCAATGGGTAGAGCCTGCATGTGTATGATAAAGCCAATGCGGTGGATGCTGTTAATTATTTATTTTGCAGCGGCAGTGCTTAGGCGGAGATAAAGTGTCTCGGGGATCTGGCCTTCAGCAATGGGAAGGCACCTAAGGCTTCACCTATTGCACTTAGCAGCATGACAAGGTGGGAGTAACAACCAAGGCCTGAAGATTAGCACGGGTGCCGACTGCAGTGTCCATTGCAAGGTGAAACACAGCAAGAAAAGATCACATCTATACATGCACGTATTCGCTAGCTTCTTTTCTGTATGTAGGAGTGCATGATATTCACTGGCAAAGCTGGAAAACGAGACTTGCAGGAAGACATTCCACATTCCAGAACAAATGCCCAATGGGGTCCAAGACCAGACATGGCAATGATCTCTTTATGGCTTGGAATTAATGAGCTAGAGCTGGGGTGCATGCCGCAAAGATAATTGCATGAAGTCCCGTTTTTTGAAATTCAAATTCAAATTTTGAAATTCACCTGGCACACTGAGATCCAGATCTCAACGGCAGCCGCTAGGTACTAACATAATATGATCCACAATAATAATGAAATCACAAGTTTAAAATTGGGGTTGGCACTCATTAAGCCCCTGCAATGGGCCACTGTTCTTCCTCCTCTCCTAGCAGTAAAGAAAATAACTGATGACATCTGGGGATTGATTTTTAAAAAAAAACCTATTTTAATTAAAAAATAAATTAATGGCTACAGTTTTCCTTTTAAAAAATAATAAAAGTCTGGAAAGAGGGATGTACAAACCAGGATCATTATAATGAAATTTAAAAATTGATGAGGAAAATTGGAAAGGGATAAAATAACATTCACCAAGTAATTAGGCAGCATTAAGGCTGCAGTTTATCTCATGTATGTTATCATTAGATGGCTGTAAGCAATAGAGCCTCTCGCTCTCTCTATTATCTATATGGATATAAAATAGAGGGTAAGTGCTGTATATTCCTGGGGCTAGTTCTTTGCACAAGGGTGAATTTCACCCTTAAGGTCTAATTGGACTCGCATTAAAATCAATGGAAAGCCTTCCATCGACTTAAAAATTGCGTCAGTGATTCGCCACACAGAGAGCAGTACTAGGCAGCATTGAGAAATTCTTTAAGAAATGTAATGGTCTCTTAAGTCAGAGACCGGAAAGGAGATTGTGGTTTTAATGTCAGGGCTGGAGAAATAGGGCCAGATTCTCTGCTGATGTAAATCCACGTAGCTCCACTGACTTATATCAGCTGGCTCATGGATACATAAATGCAACTGACTGGCCGTCAGCCTCCCATAGATGAGGTAGAGCTAGAACGTCCAACACAAGTTAGGTGTTGGAGATTCCTGGATCCCAAACCACCTGCTCCTGGCTGGATACAAAGTAGGAAGGGGTCTGTTATGCAGGTCCATGGTGGATGCAGATGAAATTTCTCCAACCATGCAAGGTAACAAATATCTCACCCCATTAGCTGAGCTTCTGTGAGCCAAGTGAAATCTTGCAGCATTTCAGCACCAATTAGTTTGAGCCCCAAACTAAGTCCTGCCCTAAAACTATAAATGAAGCAGAGATCTGAGCAGGTTCTCCTCAGCCCTTTTCCAAGCCTCCATCTTCTGCTTCTCATAGACTGGCTGATTTACCTCTGCAGCTAATTATCACAACACTTCATTACCCCACCTCAGTTGGTTCCCCTGCCCTACAATAAATGAATTTCCAGGGCCTCTCTGTCCGGTTTTACTGTGTGAAATCAATGCCAACGACTGCGCTTCTATAACTCACCTGGACAGCTGTACTGTACTTGCGCAGAATATACAGTAGCATCTTGGAGTTGCAAAGTGAGCGTGTAACTTACACCTACAAGAGGTGTTACCCCTCCAGCTCTGTGCTTGATCCACAGCGGATATGAGTCTTACAGCGCCCACTGGGAGGAGACTTGGCTGTTTAGCTCAAGCCGTGGCAGTTCAGGCAGTGTCCCGACCGAGGCCCTACCGACGTGACAGGCAGAGCAGGGGTGAATCAGGCCCATTGGCTGGGGAAGAGGGAGCTTGTTTCGACGCTTGCACATTTCTGCGGTAGGCTAGAGTCCTTTAGATTGGTGTCAGCCTGGCAGCTTTGAGGAACTATTGAAGTACAGCTGCAGCATCCCTGCCGACAAAACGACCTACCTGCCAAGATGGGCTCGGAGTTGTTTCACAGCGATCTCCATCAGATTTAGGTTTACTGAGAACATCTGTGTCATCTTGCAGAGGGAAAGGTTCAGAGGCAAGTGATGGTCACGTGAGACGCTCCGTACCTGGTTCACTTTCCCCTTGCGAGTTCTGTCGAATCGGACTACTGGCTGTCTTTTCCATGACGAATGGCACCAGCACAGTAAAAACCCCACAGAATGGCAGCATCCTGATGAATGGGGTGCAGTAGGGAAAGCAGCCGGTACCTACACTGCGAGAGCCAGCGGGGTCTGGCAATTGCAAATAACAGATACATAAAAATAAACAAACTCCTTGCATGGAATGGTCCTGAAAGATAAACTAAATAGGGAACAGGGCGACGGCTTTACCTAATTGAAACGATTAGTATAACATTTCCTTGCAACGTGCTGAATGCTCTCTGACTTGTTGCTAACAAACACAGCGTGAAGGCTTGTTTTCTTCCACAATGCTGTTGGAAAATGCAGAGGGAGAAGGAGCCATGGGTGGATTGTACCTATGGAATACCCCTAGTGTTAACCACTCATTTACGAAGCACTGATATAAATGGCTGTTAATTACCTCTGTAAATGCTTATTGTGCCGTCTAAATTAGAAGCTGCTGGAAGGGGTAAGATGTGCCACGGTGCTGACTGGTTTTGGTTATTGGTGTTTTTGAAGGAAATTGTCTATTAGGGTGCCTGGAGCTAACTGAAATGGGGAACACTCAAAGGCCACTGGCCTTGTGACAGTCAGTTCTTCTCTTTCACCCTCGGCTTCCCAGGCTGTATTTCAAAAAGCTGGCTGATGCCATAGCAACATGGAGGTGTTTAGCTGGTTATTATGTTAAGAAGCACAAGGATAAAGCATGAGACTGGTACTCAGGAGACCTGGGTTCTATCCCCAGCTCTGCCACTCACCTGCTATTTATCACTTCCCCTCTCAGTGCCTCTGTTTCCCCCCTTTCTCTGTAGAATGTATTTATATTGTAAGATCTATGGCAGGGACGCTTTCTCACTATGTATGTACAGCGCCTTGCACGATGGGGGGCCCCCAACCTGAGTTGAGACCTCTAAGAACTACTGTCATACAGATAATAGGAATGTCATATCCAATGCAGATGACTTCAGCAATTACCCTAAGGACTAAGCGCCCTAATGAACTGAGAGTAAATCCTCTTACCAAAAACTGTGTTCCAAACCTGCCAAGAAAGAGAAAAGTGGGGATGGAAACTCAGTAGCACTATGCTGCACTATAGTGTAATTAGCTGAAGCCCCACCTCTGAAAGGCACTGGCTGAGTAATGATTTTCCCATCTAATCCCATAAGCGAACAGATGCCAATGGTCTGATCCAGCTCCAACTTATTTTAATGGTTCAGGTCTTAATACCCTGCACAGTGACGCAGGACTTTTCTGTTGAGACCCACCTCGGGACCGCTGTTAAAACATCGCATTAAAAATTCAAGTTAATTGCTGCTGAATCATGCTGGCAGGTGGGTCCAATTAAATCCAACCAGGATGGAAGGGAGTGGGAACGTCTCTGGAGTTCAGAAGAGGAACCCTAGGGACAGCTGAGCTCAGAAAAGAAGCTTAGGCTGGTGTTTATGTTTGTGGGTTACCAATAAGACCAAATCCCAGCAAGAGGTTGAGTCTGGGCCCTATGTCCGAGACTGTGCACTGACATTGATCAGTCTACTCACAGCTCCATTGCACACGTTCATGGGGCTGTGGAACCTCATCTCCATAGAGCTATAGACATTAGAGATGGAAGAGATTGACTGGTTCTTGTCTGTTCTCCTCTGTCAGAGCAGGATAATCTGTTCCCCAAGGCTTTGGCCAATTTTAAGCAACTCAAGCAACGGGGCTTCTGCTCCTTTCCTTGGGGAAGACTATTCCATAGGCAGATTTCAGCGTGAGGAAACTTAGCAACAGGTTGTTGCTAACGAGGCCCTGCAAGTCTGAAAGCCCCCTCCTCAAATGAATGAAGAGCAGCTCTTATCACCCCCACAGAGACCTACATGAAGACCTCAGTCTCCTATAATGGCATAGTCTGGTACCCTGTGGGACCTCATTTGGCCAGTGCTTAGAGGGTAGCTGAATGTGAGTTGGGTGTCTAACTCCCCTCAGGCGCCAGCCAAGATGTCCCAGTTGCTACTTGATAGTTTTCAAGGTGTTTTTTAAATCTTAGAATAGTCAAAAATACCAGGCCAGGTGCATGCGGGGGATGGTAGTTTAAATTACTTCTGTTTAAAAAGCAAATATGCTGAACATGACAAGTACTTCCAGCTCCAAGACTAACTCCGGTATGCTAATGATTCCTAGCTCCAAGACTTCACTATTGCCTGGCCAAAATCCCATACGTGTACCGTAGGGGCGGGAACTCCCAGTGCAAGAGAGGGAGTAGGGGAAGTAAAGGGGGGCAAAATATGGCGGCTGAAAAATATTAGCTCTGATCCAACATGCTTTAATGCTGAAAAGCACAGCTCAGAGCCTGCTACCATAACTAGACTACCACCAATCAGGTCATAATCCTCACTGGCAGATACAGGAAATGAACAAGAATGTTACACTGGGGATCTAAGCTGCAGTAGCGTTTAACAATGGCCCATTCTGAAAGTCTTTATATCAATCCTGCCTGAGGACTCGGCATTTCTCCTCCAGTGGTGCCCTCCCAAATCAAACAGGACTATTGTTAGTTCCCTGAAATGCAAAGCAAAAAGACATACCGCTCTCAGTTTATGATGGATGGTCTATACCAAACTTCATCGCAGTCAGGTCCTTGGCATAAACCATCTGCTGAAATCTTCCTAGCCAAAGTAAGCTGGGAGTTACTGCCTTTGACTGCTGGCCTTATTCCCGGTGAGCAAGCTAGCTAGAGGAGGAGTAAATGAAGTGAGAGACGGGTAAAGTACCCTCTGATTTGGAAGAAACAAATAGAAAGTTAAAGGAAAACCACGGTGTGAGTCACACTTGCATCCAGGGAAGTCAGCGAGTGTGGCACAGAAGGCGGCAGCAGGATATTAAAGGCAGCAAAATGCCCTTTTAAAAACAAATTATATCAATTTAAAACAAAAAAAAATTCATCATTTAAAAACAAATTTCACCAAGATGCAAGCTAATTGCAGTCAATCAATGGCAAGAGGAAAGCAAGGAGGCATTAAAGAGAGAATGTCGGGCCCATTCAAGCAAATTGGGGCAGCCAGGGTCAAAATGCTAGACCAAGAAAGTACCCTTTTAAGGGACAGAAAAGAGGAATAGCAATGTGTTCTGGAAAGCAGCCCAATTCTGCAAGGTGCAGTGCCCTGAGCTCCCAGTGGGAGGCACTCTGCCCCGCACAGGATTGGAGTTCTATGTCTGGTGCTGAGTTTGTTGGAAGGAAGCTGGGTAGGGGACCTGGAGCCCAAATTCTCAGCTTATTGCTCCAGTCACCAGCCCACACCCGTCTCCAGAGCCAGGATTCAGGAGTCCTGTTCTCAGACCTCTGCTCTAACCCCTCTGCCCCAAGCTCCTCCCAGAGTTGGGAATAGAACCAAAGGGTCCTGACTTCCAGACCCCAGTTCTAACTACAAGGCCACACTCCACACGAGCAGTAAGAATAGAATCCAGATTCTGGTGCCTCTGTTCTAACCTCTTCATCCAATTCACCTCCTAGAGTTGGGACTGGAGCCAATGAATCTTATTCCCAGTGCCCCCCACCCCCCAAACCCACCCCTACTCCACATGTTGTACACCCCTTTGTTCATTTTGAAAGCATGTTCTGGCAGGAGCGAGGTATAATCGTGACAGCTCCCAGCAGGGGAATGATCACTTCTTGGCAGGGACTGATCTGTCCCCGGCGCCCCCTCCATTGTGCACCGTGTCCCCTTACCGAGCCCCCGTAACTGAATGAATCGTTCCTCGCAGCGCCAGCCCGCAGAGCGCAGCATTGTGCCAGCAGCCTGGTGCATACCAGGGACCCCGGATCTCGAAGGGGGGAGGAGAGAGGCTTCCCCCGGTGCAGAGTAAAGTGAGAATGAATTATTCTACACCAGGCACTTTCTTCCCTCATCACTGCCTGAGGTTTTTAGGTTTTTCTTGCCGACCAAGCATTCCCGCCATCCAGCCTCTTTCCATCAGGAAGCCAAAGGCTGGAGCTTTCGGCCTGGGAAACAAGGGATGGGAGGGAGACAGGCGGGAGGGTGGACGATGGAAGTTGGAAAGACAGATTTAGCCCATGGAGGGACAAAGAAATGGCTAACGAGGGCGGGAGGCAGAGAGAGATTCTGAGAAAAAAAGCAAAGCAGGGGCCAGATTCTCAGCTGCTGTCAATGGTGTTTGGCCAATTTGCACCAGCCGCCCCTCCTTCTTTGGGCACTGGTGTCTTGGCTGCCGTTTCCCTCTGAGGTCTAAACGGTCTCTACAGCCTGCAGAGCTCCCTGCCCAGTGTAACGGGACAAAGTCTGAGCTCAGGGGAGATTCCAGTTTCCAGGTGGCGGGACAGCTTCTTGTGCCTTCTTTGCTTCCCTAAGTGATAAGAGAGACTGAAAATACGTGCAAACTAAAAAACGGAATGGGAGGAAAAAACGGTCTCTCTTTCCCCTCCTGTCATTTTGATTCCATCCTGTCTAGGGTCTCTCCTGTTTGCTGCCCACTCCCCTCCCATGGAGGACTCACACTTAAGGGGCATGGGGATTAGATGTAAAAGGTTACCTTAAAAAAAAAGCAATACTCCTGTTCTGATCTCACAGGTGATCAACTCTAGAGAAATTGCTTTTCTCTTCTCTCGTGAGTGAGCTGGGAGAACAAGGCGTTAATCCAGCTGGGGCGGTTTCAAGCCCAGTACCCAGCCCAGCTTTTGTCGGGAGCTCATTTGGGGGTTAGAAATGTAATAACCTCAGCAAATAGCTTTTTGCAGCAATTCTGGGGCCGGGTGGACTGAACCCTGTTGGCAGGGACATAGGGCTTTTTCTTCCAGGCTGCTCAGTACAGCAATTAAATTACTAATTTGCTTTTCTGCTGAGCCTTTCTCCAGGGGGCACGGGGATTAAAGTTGTGCACTGTCACAGATGTCTCACTTTATGGGCTTGATTTCATACCGGGAAATGGTTTATTTAGCGTTCTGCCTCGGAGTGCGGAGGAAAGACGTGAGCTGGGGGAAAGAAGAGGAGATGCCTTCTCTGCCTACCCCCATTTGCCCTCTGTGCATTACTCTTCCTGACGTAAACTGCTGAGGAATATTGCAGCGTGTTGTGGAACAGCTGCCGTGCTCCTTCCCAGAGGGGGCTGCATTCCAATGGTTGGCAGACGTGATCCATGAATATGTGGTTTGCAGATGCTTCGGGATCCCTTCCAAATGAAAAGCACGACATCAAAACAAGTTATTCTCCATTTGGGCCATGATACTGGGCAGAACTGCCTGCCTGCAAACTAAAAGAGGTGTTTTTTTAAGCACTGTTAACAACACACGGGTGCCACATATACAACCCTTGAGCCTCGTCAACCCTAGGAAAATTCCCTGGGTGCCAGCCGAGACTGTACTGAACATGGTTTAAAGTCAGGATTAGGCTGAAAAAACCCATGATCAGGGCGCTTTTTGGAAACCGTGGTTAAAAATATGCTGTTTATGAAAAAATCGATGGGCTTATATCTTTCCCATATGCATCCAGCTAGGCATGTAATTCCCCATTTATATTCCCATCCAGCTCTGAAAATCACACACACGAGCATCTTAGTTGTCATGAGCCTGATTGTCTGAAGAGATGAGCCCCCAAAGCTCACAGCAACACGTGTTCGGCACTATCCCTAGACAAAGCAACAGTAAAATACTTGGTAAATATTTTGGACTTTCCCCCCTGCATTTTGTAAAAGATTCAAATATTTCATCCAGCAGCTCATGCGACTTCTCCTAATTTCTAGGCCAGCTCCACCACTGGGGTAATTCAGTAGCGCTGTTAGCTGTTGTAAACGAGCATAGATCCACTGAAGCGAAGGGTCTGGCCCTCTTTCTTTCTATAATCTCACCCAATCCCACGTCTATCCCCCCTCCCCCATGGATGAAATATCAGCAGCTTGGCTAATGAAAACCAAACAAGGTAAGGATTACAGGTGGGATATCATCCCACCCCATTAGCAGAGCAATTGGAGAGAGAGGAAGTCACCCTGGGGGAATAATAGAGGACAGGTGTCGGCTCAGTTTAGCTCCTGGCCCATGAATCTGCTGCGAGCCAATTCATGGGCCAGGACAAAGGGTTTGTCTGATTCCCTTTCCCACCTTTTGCTCCCATTGTTCACTTTATGGGTCTGTGAACATGGTGCTCAGGAAGGCAAGGGAATAAAGGCCTTCTGAAGAGCTGGGCACAGAGCAAGAAAGGTGGCTGGCGTGAGCATCCTCCTTTTTCCGTTACTGTCCCTCTGCTAATGCACCTCAGCCAGATCGACAGTGCCCATCTAAGCCAGCCCTTGGCTTCTCCCCCAGCTCCGCCAACGCATCTTTTGAACCCCACTGCTATTCCATTCCTGGGCACATCCCGCACTCAGCTCTGCTTTTGCATCCAACTCTCACTATGCTGCATTCCCTGCTAGGTCAGTCTTGGGTTTCCCTCCTCAGCTTTGCCAATACCGTTCAGTTCTGACCTGCAGCCGCCCCACCCGCCATTCTAGATTAGAACTGCATGAAGGAAAGAGAGCAAAGATTCAGTACAGCAACGAGAATCCTCTGTGCTCTCAGCCCATCCATATCTACGTTTATCTGCAGGCTGTCTGAAACCTCCTGTTCTCAGGAGATACGGAGAGGTCTTTCCCAGCTTGCGTGGTTGGTGTCCATAGCCTCTGTTCTCAGGAGATACGTAGAGGCCTTTCCCATCTTATGTGGCTGGTGTTTATAGCCTCCTTGCAGAGTAGAATGAGGAGATCCTTGGAAGTATATGAAAAAATGCCCAGAAAATGTAAGAAAAGCAATGCAAAAATTTATATTTTATTTTAATTCAAAAATTTAAAATAGCTTTCAAATTCAGTAAAGTATACCTGGACACAATGAAAAGCCTCATATACAGAGACAGATAAATTAAATTGAATATACTGCAGACAAGCCAAGTGTATGTATAGATTACATATTTACAATTTTTTAATGTAAACCATATTTATATATTTTATTACATTTACAAAAAAGCCAATCTTCCACTACTGTTTACTACAATAATGAAAAAAAAACCCATTTACATTGTGTCTTTTTTTAACTGTACAAACTTTTGTTTCATAAAAATATATCTCTGTACAAAAGAGGGATTTTTTTCTTTCTTTCTTTCTTTCTTTTTTTTTTTTTAAACATAATGCAAGTCTGATGGGCACAAGAATGAAAAATATGTCACATTTCATGACCCGGCCAGCTTGCAAAAAAAATGGGGCAGTACCACCTTTGAACTGTTGCACGAACAGCAATGAAAACTGGTACATAATTGGTTGAAAGCAGCTAGTGCTGTGTTTAAATAGAGCCACGGTTCATCCTGCCATGCTATTAAAAGATATCTGGTGGATTCGAAACCTCTGTGTATATCCTGTACTGTTGCATTACCTGAACGAATCAGAAAGGCTGAGAAGTAGAATGTGGGGCCCTTAATTCTTTAGTTAACTGAGCGTGTGTGCGTGCGCCACTGCCCTCTACTGAACAGAATCAGAACTGCTCAAATGTGTGTCATATATCCTGCGCTGCTCACAGCTGGCGACGATTCTAATTTAGGTCAAGCGGCAGGGGGGTCTGTATGTTGGAAGCAGGAGGATGTTAATTCTGTCCCCACTGTTGGTCTGAAGTTCTGAAGCAGAATAGTAAGTGTGACGGTCGAGAATGCTGCCGATTTGATACAATAATTATCAGCAGAGCATGAATGATTGCAAGAGGATGCTCTCTTGCTAAATGCACAGTTCTCCCTCTAAGGGAGCTGGGTCCTCACACTGTACCACAGGGATAATGCTCTGTGCAACCAGCCGGGGATCTTATTTGGTTGAACTAGTGGCTGGGATAATGGCGAGAGACCAGAGAGGTCTCAAAACTTCAACTCTGAAGCTGGTCACCCATTTGCAGGCAAAATAAAAATCACGGGGCTGATCCTGATCTTGGTTACACCTGTGTAAATGGGAGACGACTCTTTTGAGCTCACAGGAGTTAATCCACATTGACACACGCGCAAAGGCAAGAAGCTGGCCCAGTGGCTATGATACTGAATGCCGCAGCACACTTCAGTCACGCGCTGCAGAGTTCTGTTCTTCTACGTCCGTCTATCTCAATTTGCAATTGGATCCAGACCCTCTACCCATCCACACAAGTGGGACCGGGACGGAATGGGGACAATCACCCACAAAATCTTTGCTTTAGCGGGAGCTCCTCATCACTGCGTTTACCCCCCCAGTAAAAAGGGAACTCCCCTTCTCCAAGTAGCATCAGGATGCTGTCTCTGCCTCATCAGTGCATTGGGTACGACCGTTGCTCGTGTCCTGCTGGGGGAGCTGCTCTTTGTCAGCATGGGCCCACTACCGAAACTGGCAAGGAGCAATATGTGAGCAGCCCCTGGCACCGGAATGGCATCTCATTGGCATCACCGGCATTCATTGCTGGATCGGTGCCTCGGTTTTTCATCGATTCCAAGGCCAGAAGGGACCACTGTGATCACCTAGTCTGACCTCTTGCATAACACAGGGCAGAGACCTGCCCCACAGTCATTCCTAGGGCAGATCTGTTAGAAAAACTGCCCCCCTTGATTTAAAAATTGCCAGTGACGGAGAATCTCCCACAACCCTGGCTAAGCTGCTCCAGGGGCCAATCAGGCACGCTGTTAAAAATGTGCGCCCGTTTTCCAATTTGAATGTGTCTAGCATCAACGTCCAGTCATTGACTCGTGCTTCGAATACGCACACATACACAAACACACATGCATGCACGCGGCTCTTCCAAATCAATCTGAAGAGCATGGCTCTGGGAGCGCCACTGGCCTTTTTTTTGGCAGGCCTGCAGTTCAGCAAACAGGCTGCAGATCACTGCTTATTGTCAGACAGCTGTCTAAATAATAGATAGAAGTAAAATAAATATATATATCTATACGTATCTCCAGTAAAGGGGAAAGCAAAGAAAAGAACCTCCGTGTGGTTTTAATCAGACAGGAACCCAGACAATATTAGACAGGGGAAAGATACTGTTTAAAACCAAACGTAAATGTAAATAACACCTTTTTAAAAAAAAGTTTTGTTGCCTCTTCAGTAACAAAAACTGCTTCTTCTAAGTTCATTTGACACATACTGTTCGAAGTCTGCTGCATTTAGGAAAAGCGGTCGGCTCATGGTGCGAAAAAATGGCACGGTTGCTTTCTCTGACTTCAGCCCTGTCTAAGAAAGAGCTACTCGAACCAAACAGAATTAAATCCTGAATCAAACCCTAAATCCCTTTATTAGAGCCGATCAGTCTCATCGCCAAAGCGTCATTCTTTGAAGGGAACAATAATCACATCAAGTCTTCTTATCTGCTTTCATTGCAGTCAGAACAACCTGTTGGCGTCTGAGAAATGCAGTGCTGCATTGAAATTAAAGCCCTTGCTGTGTTGCCGTTTGGAGGATCAATATGGAAAGGGCAAAGGTTTCTGAACTCACTAGGGGAAAAAATTGTCTGTATTTGTAGCGTCTATTTTGAAAAAGAAGTTTTTGTTTTTTCTGTCCCCCTACGTGTGTGTGTGTGTGTGTGTGTGTGTGTGTGTGTGTGTGTGTGTGTGTGTGTGTGTGTGTGTGTGTGTGTGTGTGTGTGTGTGTGTGTGTGTGTGTGTGTGTGTGTGTGTGTGTGTGTGTGTGTGTGTGTGTGTGTACAGAGTTACAGAAGATTAGCAAATCATTAACCACTGGGACAGGAGGGACAGAGAATCATTGGTTGAGGGACTCAATTCCTACTGGCCCCACTGTGACTTCTGAGATTTCAGAGCAAGGATGTCGAAATTAACAGCAGCAGCAGAAGAAAACCAAGGGAAAATCAACAAGGAAGGGATGGGCGGGGGGGGGGGGGGGGGGAGATTTTCCTTCTCTCTAACCAAAAAAAAATCCACGTTCAGAACTTTTGCATCACTAAAAGCCCTTGCCAAAAAACAAAACAAAAATCAACAAATAATCCAATCATCTCTCCCTTCCAGAAGTCAGATGTCTCAGTTACACCCATATGCATTTTGTGCCGTGCTACCTGCATCCATCCCTTTGCCAAGAAAGCTTTTTCCCAAAAGCAATGGGGTGTTGGTTTCACAGAAGCCCCCAAAAATTGTTTCCTCCTCTAGGAAAGACCTTATCAGGCAATAACTGCTTCTCTTGAGATAATGAACAGTAGGTTGGCAAGGCAATTTAGAAGGAGATCACCTGCCTTCTAAGGCTCAGCAGCTGGGCGCTGTCTGATTTCTGAGCAGCAACACTGGGATCTTGAAGTTGGCCAGGAGGAACTGGAGGTGGCTCAATGGAGGGGAAAAGGAGAGGTTCTCCTGAGCTGTGCTGGAGGAGACACTTTGGTTGGCTTGATTATCCACCGCAAGACGTGGTGGGTGGGTGAAGATGAGGAGGATGGATGGCAGCCTAGCCAGGCTCTCTCTGGAGTAACTCAAAGTCCAACAAAGGAGCAGCAGCTTCTCCCCAGCCTCAGTGTGAGTGGGGTAGGGAAGATAATGGCCGAAGACAAATGAGGTGAAACACAATCATCAACAGGACACCTGCCCCTGGAGAATTCTGGGGCAGTGGGGAAGGAAAGGGGAGAGAGAGAGAGAGAGGAGAAAGTTATTATTAAGACATGCAAAAACCAGAGGCAGTTTCACTATCTTTCCAAGGCCAGGGCTACGCTAGAAACTTTTGCTGATGTAGCAATTCTGGCTAGGGGTGGGGATATGGCAAAATTAAGTACTTTTTCTGGTGTAGCTTATGTTGATCGCCAAACCGGTCTAAGATATACCAGCAAAAGCACTTTTTTGTGATGTTTTCTAGTGTATACCTGCCCTAAGATATACCTTATCTTGCACCCATTACCATAATATCTAAACACCTCACAGTTTGTAATGTATTTACCCTCCCATACCAACCCCTCTATGACGTAGGGCAAGGTTATGAGGCACAGAGAAGCTAAGTGACTTGCCCACGGTCACAAAAGAAGTCTGTGGCAGAGCAGGGACTTGAAGCCAGTTTTTCCCAAGTCTCAGGCTACTGCCAAAACCAAACTGGGCCACCTTGCTCCTCTCCTCCCACCGTGTGCAAGGCAGTGTCAGTAACAGCATCATGGCCTCTGCTTAAAGATGGAACCAAACTGCAGTGATCAACTCCAAAGTGTTTGGAAGTTTGGATCTCGGGTGTTGGGAACTATCTCCAATCTCTTCCCCTGTAGAACAGCCTGGTGTATCTGCCTGTCAGTGATGGGTTCCCAAACATTTGAGTTCAAGCCCTGGAGCTGACTGACTTAACCTGTCTCTACTCTGCTTAATAAAAGCTGAGATGAGTCACATATCTGACTGTAATAACTCTCTAACTGTTAGGTGTTTAATTGGGCCCCACTGCCACGGCCTCTGAGCACCTCACAATCTTTCAATGTATTTATCTTCCCAACTCCCCTATGAGGTAGAGCAGGGTTGTTATCCCTATTGTACAGCGGGAACTGAGGCTCAGTGAGTTGCCCAAGGTCACACAGGAAGTCTGTGACAGAGCCAGGAATCCAGTCCTGATCTCCTGAGTTCCAATCCAGTGCCTTCACCACAAGGCTATTCACGCTCCCCGAAGTCACAAGAGACTAGAACTCAGGCCTCCTGGTAAAACCACTAGGCACGATTCCCTACCCACCATTTTTTATTTTTATTAAGGGAATGATTCCAGTTTGAATTTTGGACTCACACCCCCACCCCCGCAGGTGTCTGTTCTCCTCACTTGGGGGAAAAGGGTAGAGGAGGAAAATGGGGGGGTGAGCATGTGCCTCTCAGGGGGTTGGACTTAGAATTCCAAAAGATGCCGATTAAAGGTTAGTTTTTGACAGGCAAACAGGGATCTGTATGGAGCAACGCCCATTTCAGTCCAACTAACAGTACGGCACTTGGGTTGAAGTAAAAGCGAGGCTCTGTATAAACTGCTTGTGTGGATTACAGTGGGTGGGATTAGTTAGCCGGTGGTCACCATTAAAGAGACCCTGTTTATAATAACATCGGCGTTTGAATGGTGACTGCTGCAGCCCGGTCGGGCCAATGAGATAGATGGCGGTAGACAGATCTGTGGGTGCCTTCAACAGCCTAGTATCAAGTTTTCTTTTCTCACTCTCACCGCACGAGAGGATGAGTGCTATACCGCCGTGCACACGGTGCTGACAGTGAAATCCGCCTCATTGGCCATGATGTCCGTGGGTTGTAGGTTTCGGTCGTACATCGGGTTTTCAAACGTCGCTCGGACGTTGGTGTTTTCATGGCCGGCGAAACCGTTGAACGGTACTTTTGGTCTTCTCCTGCAGGGTGCCGGAAACAGAATCCAAAGAGATCACGGCTAGTTCCTCACGGTATCTGGCTTGGGACCATTTCTCCCAGCTTGGATGCTGAGCCAAAACGACACTGAAAGGTCTAAGAGATGAGCCTGGGAACTTAAATTAAATAGTGTCTGCTGGATGCTAAAAACCACGGACTTAATAGAGACCCTGGTTTTATGGCTCGTGACAACAATTTGTAACACACCCCATTGCCAGCTAGCCCTCCATTATCCTATGACTGCAGAGGTGTTTATTGCCGACTTCATTTTAAGCGGTCTCCTGCAGCACGTCTGAACCTCTTATGCTTAACAATCTGCCCCACCTTGTATTTACCTTGGACATCCTGAGGATTTGTTTACACTGGCAATTCACAATTCACTCACGGTAGAGCATCAATCCTGAGAAAAAATGTCTATGCAACACCTGCAGGATCAGTCTTAAACTCTGAGGCATGAGATGTGCTTGTTTTATCTAACCTGGCATTGCTACAAATCTTCTTAGCAGTTGTTAAATTACCCAGTCCTTTGCAAATATGCTGTTACTGTATTTCCTCACCTTACCAACCACATCAGAAAGCAGAACTATCAGGAGCTCTCTTAAGCTAAGCTTGCAAATATTAATATTCCCCTCAGCACCTGGCTCTTTTCGATCCCATTTTCTCCATACATTGCCCCTCGCGGCCCAGCAACGAAAGAGGTTTTTTTAATCACTTCGCTCCTGAAACCTACCTATGTTTGTAGAGATAAAGCACAAACCCTGCAATAATCAGGGCTATGAAAGGCACAAGAATGGCAGCTGCCACAGAACTGCTGTTTGATGCGAAATGATGTCCTATTGATTCTGGATCGTTTTCAATCAGGCTGATGTCTGAAACGCAACGAAAGTAAATACGTTTAAACCACAGCTGCCGGGAACTGGGGTTTGCTCAAGTTATGCTAGAACAAGTCCACTCCATGCTTAAGGGTAAAGGTAATTTAAAGTTTTGGATTCATATGCAGGCTGGACTGCAGCTATAGTACAATGCATAATGTGGCCTAGTTTGAGGTTTCAACATTGACTTCATGGTAAAAACAAAACAAAACCACAGCAAAGATCTAAGTAAAGTAAAAATACTAAAAATACTAACACCAGAATGCTCAAGTTCCCCTTGGGAGCCAGTTTTACCTGTGCCCTCAACACCAATCTGCCAGTCACTGCTTATTCACATCTCTCCTGGGTTTGACTGGGTGTAACTCAGGTTACAATAGCGGTGAAAACACGGCAACTCAACTTTTAACTCAGGTTAGCAGCTCAAGTGAAAGCCTATAGGGCAGCCTGGGTTTCAACTCAAGCTGCTAACCTGAGTTAAAAGCTGAGTTTCCATGTCTTCACTGCTATTTTAACCTGAGTAAGCTAACCTGAGTTAAGAACATCCCCCCCCCCCCCTTTTTTTTTGTTTTTGCAAAGGCTAGACACCCTTTGCATGAAATCACCAGAGGTCAGTCCTTGCTTCAGGAGGAGGTAGTTGAGAGTAAGGGAGGAGGCACGGGTGTTTAAAAGATGAACAGATCAAACAGGAGGAATATTGGGCCAGATTCTCAGCTGGTATAAAATAAGTGCAGCTCCACTAGCATCAGTCGGATGAAGCCAATTTACACCATGCGAAGATAATGCCTGGTATATCTGAAAACCAAAATTCAGGAATGGTAAAACGCTTCATGTTTTCAAACTTTCACCGGTGCCGAAATCCAGCTTAAACCATCTGGACATTGAGATAATAATAAAATAAAATTTACCGAGTCTCTGAAGGCCAAACTGCCCAAACCCTTTGCCGCGTACAAAGCCCTGGTACACAAAAGTGCCGCTTGACGACTCAGATGAGACCTGTAATCGTGGGAACCCAAATAAATCATATTTACAATGGAGTCTCAAAAATTCATCGTATCTTACTGCAGACGTAACACGACTCTGGTGGTTAGGCCATAAATCTGTTCAAAGCACAGTGTGCAGCAGAAGCATGGATACATTTACTCACACAACGATCAACTTAGCTAGATATCCGATATTAATATTAATGATATGCTCGGTTAATATTAGAAGCATGGCCACATACAAATGACACTCTCTCCTGTTCAATGTATATTCTTTCAGAGGCTGAAATTCACCCCAGTGAGCATAGATGTAATTTCAGTTGAAGCTTTATTTTGAACTTCAAGTGGTGTAAAGGTCTCACGCTGGCCCTTTGCCCAGGGGTGAATTCTAATCATAGCATCTTCAGCAGCTGACTTCACTGACAAAACCAATGGGTTGTTCCTTTTGGTCTTGCAGAGCCAACCCAGCTTTGGGTGAGTGAGCAGAGTCTATTCTGCTTTGGCTAGCATCAACAGAATTGCCAGCTAAAGTCTCAGACTGCGGAACATTTATTAGAGGTGAGGAGAGGAGATGCAGAAAGGACTCAGCGTGATTCTCGGATGCCACATGGAGTCTGTAGCAATGGCAGCTCGAAACATAATCCTGTGACATGTAAGATGAGTGAATTTACTACGGTAGCTATTGAGAGAATGGAAGCCCACCACTGATTTTCTCGGTAGTCTTGCTTCCAACTCTGCTCTCTAATTGCACAGAATACTGGCATCCGGTGAGACGGATGCCCCACTGGGTGTCCTGAAGGCCTGCAAAGTGCTTGTTTGTTAGGAGATTCTAGCTGAAGGCACAGAGTGGCACTAAACAACTGACTGCTGAGTCTGATGGAGGAAAAATTTGTGCCGTAAAACAAGACCAACAGAGTATCCAAACTCTTGTAATGCACCGTTTGCCGCAGCACATGAAGTTTAGTATTTGGCTCTCAACAGCAGCTTGAGATGTGCAGCAGCTGGATTTTACTCTACATTAGCCACCTGTTTACGAGCAGAACTTGCTTCGTCTTTGCAATCTCTTCCAAGTTTATGCATAGCATTAATTTAGTTTAATTGCACAGAAAGCTGAAAGCATTTTAAAAAAAACCCCCAACAACCCAACAACTTGTTCCCGAGGGGGGAAATCTTGTTTGTAATAACTGCTGCACATACTGCTGACTGAACAGAGATATCTGGTCATGGGTCAATCAGATGAAGTCTCCTCCTAAGCTCCAGGAGGCCTCTCAGGCACATGTGAAGCTATCAGAGACAAAAGCTGGTGTGGGAAGCCAGCTCCTCAGGGAAAGATTAGCTCTTTTGGATGTTAAACCGAGACATAATGCTAAGTTGGAATTAACCTTCTTGGCTTCTCCTTTTGCGTTATCTGGAGAACATGCAGATTTAACAACACTGGGCAATGAAAATCCTTATGGCCATAAGTGATAGCAGAAGAGCTGCTTGTGCAATGTTAATCTAATACACTGGCAAAGAGTGTTGCATCCCCCTTTAACAGCAGAGGATAACAACCTACTACTGCTACCAGCTAAGTGAGTTACTCTTTCAGCTCAGGTGGCAGAGGTCTGTGCTGTGATTCTCAAGGTCAGACTTTGCTGATAACCCATGAAGGGGCTGTTACACTAACACACACTGCCATGCAAGAGAGTTGTGTACTTACAGTACACATTTGCACGTGTGCTGATATACTTACGTGCCCATCTAAAGCCCATTTATCATTCTTGAACTTGTTAACAAAGATCTCCACGGGTCCTGTTATCTGATAAACCTGGAGAAATAGGTGCATGTCGTCTCTCTTGTAAATGCCTGGAAAACAACACAGGGGTTTTACCAATCAGACATTCTTGGTCTAGCAAACCTGTCAGGTGCCCTATTTCGATATGGAGGTGCGGGGGCTCAGCCAGTGAGACAAATAGTCTGAGATGACAATAATGCTTGGATTTATAAAAGTAGCTTAAGCGAATTTTCTACCTGAGCCAGAGATGGGGGCACAATAATTGCTTCTTCCCAAAGCAAGAAACAACTCCTGCACCATATAAAAGTGTCACTGCGAAGCAATAAAACCAAAACAAAACACCGCCCCACAGACCTCCACAGGATAATAAACCATCTGGAGGACGGGAAGAACCTAGCCTGTCAATGTTTAAGCTTTATAACCAGTTCATTATAAGAAGCACGGAATGGAGAATAATGAGGCAGGAGGTGTTTATGCCTTTTAACCTCATTTGTATTAACTAATTGTGAATCTGCCACTGCAGCATGAAGGGAACCAAGCATGAGCTCAGGACTGGCTTTCAGCTGGAATCAGAGCAAACAAAAGTCTGTATCTTATATGCAAGCAACTCCAGGTGCAGCAACTCCTTGGTTTCAGTCTCTTTAACGCTATCAAAGAGCGGAGGTTTCAAAGCTCAGCGGTTCTGTCAAAGATCAGCAGGCAATCAATATTATTCACAAAACAGAACAACGCTGCTTCAGTTTGTGACTCCAAAGGCCACCGTTTCAGTGCGAGAGACTGACTGCACCTGCCACGGTGAGTGTGGATCCATAGAAGCCGCTGTGCTAGGTCTCCTTACCTGACACCAGCAGTTCCACGCCACTGTGGTCTATCAAAGTAGCATTGACTTTACTGGTAGTGGGATCGAAGCTAGTGACAGAGAGCATCGCGGGCTGCTTCTTGCCCATGTATTCGTAAGAGCCTTTCCACAGAGAATTCTTTGCAAACACATCGGCAGGAACTGGAAACAGTAAGAAAGGGGTGAGGAGGAAAGAGCGGGTTTTGAGCAGAGCTGAAGGAATGCAAAGTACATCCTATCATATTGCTGGATGATTGATAATATTGTGAACATCCCTTGGGAGGAAAAGAAGACAAACAACAGGCAGATCCATTGGAATGAATTTATTTCAAGGTGCAATTTCAGCTGGGTTAAAAATGTATTTTAAAAAAGTCTAATATGAATAGAAAACTGTTTGTCGTGTTTGGAAACTCAGATGCAAAAAGATCTCGCTAAACACATGAGAAACACAAAGACTAGAAACTGAAGGGAAACTGATCAGTCTGGTTTCCTGGTTCAAGTGGGGAAAGGGTAAAAAGAAAACAAACAGCACAAAATGTCAAAAGTATTAAGAATATTTGTATTACAGTGGTGCACAGAGGGCCTGGCTGAGTCTGAGGACTCATCATGCTGGGGGCTGTATATACACATAGTAGGAAACAGACCCAGATTTTTAAAGGTACTTATGTGGTGCTGTGCTCAACATTGCAAAGCCTAAGTGATTTATGAGCCTAAATTTCATTTTCCTAAATCCCATTGACTGTCAAAGGGATTTTGGCTCCTAAGTGCTAAATTTCTTTTCAAAATGAGATTGAGACTCCTAAATTAGGTAGGTGTTGCAATGCTGAGCACAGCAACGCTGCATTAAAAATCTGGGTCATAGTGTATTAGCCAAAGAAATTATAATGTAAAGACAGACAAAATGCAGGAGAAAGGAAATGGTATTATGCCCATTTTACAGATTGCAAACAGAGGCACAGAGCAGTTTAAGGGAGTTTGGTCCAAGTCACACAGAGAACCTATGGGAGAGCTGGGAATTGAACCCAGGAATCCTGAGTGTTACACCAGGGTCTTAATCACAAGACCATCCTTCCTCTAAAGAGTACATTTGATTTTTAAAGTTCTCTCCCAAAGGTCTCATGTAAAAAATGGTGAAAAAAATGTTTTGTTTCCATTCTGCAGGATTCGAAAATGAAACCATTTGTCATGTTTTAAAAAAATTATCGCATTTTATTTTTCGAAAAATTTAGAATCTCCCCCTCTTCCTCCTTTTTCCCCTTTTTTTTTCTGCCAAGGAGCATCAAAGGAAAAGTGAAACTGTCGCTCTGATCCATATTATATTTCCAAACTTTTCATAGAGTTTAAGGACAGAAGGGATCATTTAATCATTTAGTCTCACCTCCTGTACACAGGGCCATTCAATTTCACCCAGATACCCCTATATTAACACAAAAGATTTTCATTAGACTAAAGCATTTTTCCTTGGGAGCCTAACTTGTGTGCCAGAGAGAGTAAACAGGAGAGATGAATGACTGAGGCCCATGCAAATTCTCCAATTTTTGAAAACTTAAGGAGTTTAATTTGTCCTTTTGCCCTTCTGTCTGCAATTTGTCCAAAGTTGAGGACGTTTTGAAAAGTGGCAAAAGGAAAATGAAAAGAAAAAACAAAGTGAGAAAACCCCCAAGCCCTGGTTCATTCTATTGTATTCGGTGGCAGAAAGGAATAAAGGAAAAAAGGAGGAGAGAGAAGGGGGAAAAATCAAACTCTGACATTTTGAAATATCCAGTTTTGACAAAACACTGGAAAATAAAAAATAATCCCACCCCCAAACCACCCCTTACAACACAGCTTTTCAGATACGTTTTCTTTATGAAAAAACAACAATAATTTTTCATTAAAAAAAAAAGTTTCTGACTCAAACATTCTGACCAGCTCTAGTCTGAGGGGACATATAGGGATAAGATTTTCAAAGGAGCCAAAGAGAAATTCAATAGGAGTCATGTGACTAACTCCCTTGGGCTGTGATTCTCACAGTGTGGCGCTACCACAGAACCCAGTGGCTAGGGGACTCTGGGTGTTTCCACCAGCCCTATAGTTTAAAGAACTGCAGGGCACAATCTAAGAGTTATTTGTTAGCCTTCCTATCGATTTGATAACAGGAAAGGGCAGGGGAGCTGTTGATTCCTCCTTGCTACCTTCTATTTCCACATTTGTGTGTTAAGACTAAATATTGATGCTTCCGACAGAATAAATAGCCATGCTACAGTACCTGACACTTTAGCAAGGGGTGGATCCCTGGCAGTACCAACCGGTCTTCCGCTAGGTCGTATATCAGCTAAAAAGAACGGGCAAAACCACAGCAAGTGAATATTACGGGACGCTGAAGTATGGTTTAATCACTTCCCTTGAGGCAAGGCATGATGGATACATGGGAGTCGCTTCACACTCGTTTCCCAATGCTCAGATATTTGTTACAGCTCAGAAAGGAGCAGTGAGAGGGGATAAATGTCGAGCTAACGTTTCTCACGCCCACAGTGAGCGTGCTCACCCCCGGTAACTGGCACCCCAAATGGCCTCCCAAACAGCCCGTTGGTAACTGGAATAGCCCTGGGATTTGGAATTCCCCTCGTATCCATCTGCATTTCAGTGAGGAGTCTGTTTCCGTTGGGACTTTAACTAGGGTTCTTCAGAGCCAAATACCACTGCAGGTAAAAGAGAGAATCTCCATTAGCTGCTAGCCCTGGTATCGATGAGCCTGGTTCACCTGGCTTTGAAGCCTATGACAGTGTTTTCCTTGACGTCATCGCAAGTTAGATCAGGCTTTATATGTTTATACGAGACCTGCAGTCACGAAACAACAAGACTATTGCCAGCTTCTCTCAGATGTATCCTGGATGTTGTGAGACAGCAAATTCCCCATGGATCACAACTCCTCATCCCTGTAGTGATGGGATGGGCTTCAAGACACAACCCAAGCCAATCGGTCCCTTCCCTGCCTGGGGGCTCTTACCAAGGCAAATGGGCGGTTTCCCTGTCCAGCTGCCATCCGCTTTGCAGGTTCTGTGTTCGGATCCTCCCGTGAGATAGTACCCACTCTGGCAGGAGTAAATCAAAGTGTAGCCCAAGGAGGGCAAATCCAGGGCACCTACGTTAGCATGGGATGGGGTCTCTGGCTGTTTGCAGTGATGAGCTGGAAAAACAGAAAGGGTGGAGATGAGAAGACCCACCTGGATATTGACACGGGGTGAAATCCTGACTCCACTGAAGTCAGTGGGAGCTTTGCCATTGACTTCAGTGTGGTCAGGATTTAACCCAAGGGAGTTTTGTCCTGCTTAAAACTCTCTGAAGCCCTTCAGTGAAGATGACCAGGTTGGGCATTTTACAGATACAGGGAATTCAACAGGCCCAAGACGCCTGCCTCAATAGTTGGACGCCCATTTCTTTGAACGTAGAGCACCACTTTCAGCAGGTCCTCTGAATCAGAGCCGGTGTGCTCCCAAACGCTTCTGCAAACGGTGTCAATGAACAGTAGGATTCCTCTGGGAACGCTCAAAAGTGCACATCTATGGGCAGAAAAAGCCACAGTGCCGGGTTTCAAGTTTGCTCCCTGATCCTACGTGATCAGTTTATGAGTCAACCAATGAGCTTCCCAGCTAGTGGCGCCTCTAATTTTACCAAGGATTTGAGAGGTGAGCCCTGTTCGTCCCACACCTCTTACGTCCTCCTCAGTGACAAAGATCCCCAAATCAGAACTGTGCCAAAGAGCCCCTTGCCGATGCACGAGGCAGAATAGAATTCAGCTCATTCTCCCGCCGCTCTGCAAGACCGTGCACCTTGAAGTCAGCAGGCACACAAGAGAGAATGCATGGGGCAAGAAGGGGCCATTTTTATCCAGTCTCCTATCTGAACCTCACTACACTTGAAAAAAAGGCCAGAAAGAAAATCTTCTAATCTCCCCCATTCCTCCTTTGGCCGTAGTCCCAGCATCGTGTCACCAAGTTAACATGCAGACAGAAAATGGCTTGAAGGCAAATCCTGCTTTAATCTTGAGTTACTTTTGCAGAAGAACATTGAACCCTGCTAAGGCTGTGATTGTATCAGTGGTTCTACACGGTGGCTGACTGATGGATTCTCCCCTTATTTCGCCTCTGTTCCGAGGATCCCTATTGACTAGCCTTCTAACTAATAATTTATACCTACCTGTCTGCAGAATCACAGGGTCAAATCTTCAGAGGTGCTGAATACCTGTGTTCCCATAGTTACTGAGAGTGGGTGTGAGATTTACTGCTCTATGCAGTCCTGTTGTTAAACATACCACCAATTTCCTTGGGGGGTTACTACACACACCTAATAATCTCATTGGTAGGAAGCTTTCCCCAAACCTTCCTCTGATTTCTCCTTCTGTCGATCTCAAAGCACTTTACAAACATGAATGAAGCCTCAACAGCCCCTGTGCAGTGAGTATTATTGTTATTATAATCTACATTTTACAGGTGGGGAAACAAAGAGACAGAAATGACTAGCCCAAAGTCACACAGAGAATCAAATGGTAAATCTAGGTAACTAGGAGTCCTGGCTCTCCATGCCTATGCTAATCAGTAGATGATAATTCAGATTTCAGTAAATTAGAGTAACTGCACCTAATTCTACTCCTGTCAATTGCACTGCCAGAGGAGGCTTCAAGAAGAACTGATAGATGGCAACGCAGTATTTCTCCCTGTTATAAGCAAGCAACAGAAACATTTTTGCTTCAACTCTCTTAAGAGCAGCAACTGACTGCCACTCACACCCATAGCTGCTTCTTCATACTCAGTGTCTTCCAGTCCAGCAGCAAGGGAGGTGAGTGCGTGATCCAGTCGAATTACAAAGCTAAGCTAAGCTAAGGAGAAACACTGCTCTCTGCCAGGGCAAACAGCAACACAGCACACAATTGCATCTTTCTCCTCCAATTCTCCATGTTAGGAATTTTAATGGCTGATGCCCAGTTCAGCTATGTCAGGTAGGCACACTTCGCTCTAACGACAATAAACATCTGAAATAACCTCCTGAAGAAGGCCAAGAACCCATTCAAGAGAATTCTAGGAGCAAGGGAGTGAGAGAACAAGACCTTGGGATTAAAGGGAACTGGGCTATGACCGATGTTTTCCTGTTCCTTAAAGGGCCCAGTCCAGCTCCTGTTGGGAATTTTTCCATGGATGTCCATGGCGGCGGGATCAGGCTCGAAGCAATTTATGGCTTTGAGTAAGTCCCCTGGTCTGAATTTAAATTCAGCGTGAGGCCAGGTGTTTGAAGGTGTTCACACACCAGGGTAAGGAAAGTAGTGTCATGATCTGAGTAGAACAGAATGGCACAAAATCCCAATCCACATTTGATAGGAGATTTCCCACCCCCATCCGCAGCTTAAAGGAAGAGTAATAAGGTTCTCCGTACCACAAATTCCCAATCCCTACCCCATCGAAAGACCTGCTTTCATGTAACCCTGATTGCTTCCATTCTCAGTTAAGGGCCCGTGCTTACAGTATAACCTTCAGTGGGGCATCTCAACATCTTCAGAGCGCCGAGAAAGAGACCTCTGCTTTAAAGTCATGTGTCCCCAACCATGTGTTGCAAGATGCCACCTCACATGGCACTGCCCACCAGCACCACACTAAGCGTATGTCTTTACGGCAAGTAAAAGCTGCGTTCTAAACCCGGGAGCTAACTTGGGTTAAAACAGCAGTGAAGACACAGCAACTTGGCTTTTAACTGGGGTTAGCAGCTTGAGTTCAACTCCAGTCTCCCCAGTAGGCTTGAACTGAAGCTGCTAACCTGAATTAAAAGATGAGTTGCTGGGACTTCAATGCCATTTTAACCTGAGTTAAGAACACACCTTTTTTTTGCAGTCAAGACAAACCCTCCGCAGGTTTAGTTCTTGCAGATTGTGTAGCTTTTCAGTCGACATTGGGCCAATACAAAGTTGTTAATTAAATGTATGCAGTACATGCACTTACAGAATTACATTAACTGGATAAGATCATGGTAATAAGTCACCCCAGAAGGGGCAGGAAGAAGAATTCTAATATTTCTGATGAGGCACTCGATGCCATGATACCAAATTAGAGCTCAATACGTTGAATTAAATTCCTCCCTGTATAACGGGGAGAAGATGGTGGAGAACTGAATGAGATACCTACAATTTATTCCAGATCTACAGAAACATCATCCCACTGAAGTGGTCTTCTGGCTGAAGAGTATCACTTGGTCCCTCCAGCCTGAGATTCTGTGTCTTGGCCATGAAACACAGTTGCAAAAGTACGAAACACACCAAGCCTCATCTCAGCACAAGATCAAACTCTTTGGCTGAAGGGAAAAAAAAAATCACCTGAAAACAAAGCTGGCTGTTCTCATCTGTTGTATCCATGTCACCAGAGAAGTGGTCTGCGGTTTTGCAACAGAGAGTAAGAACATATGATATTTCAGTGCCCCCTGCCTTCTAATGCGGAACGGCCAAAGTCTCGCTGTGTAAAGCACGCTGACATGGCCAAAGGAGTTTGTTCTACAGACAAAGCTTCCCCGTGACACTTACGAACACAATCGGGCTGTACTCCGCTCCATGTCAGGTTGGGGAGGCACGTTCTAGTGGTCGAGCCTTGGAGCAGGTATCCTTTCTGACACCTGAAGAACATGATGCTTCCCACCTATCGCAACAAAAGATAAAGAGCTGGATTGTCCAGTGTAATCGACCAGTTGAAACACACTGTGTTCTACGCCAAGCCCAGAGTGTTCAGAGCTCTTGGCTGCATTTGCTTAAGTGGGTACAGTGCTGCTCCATTCACAGAGACGAGCGTGGCTTTTTTGTCAAACAATTACCCCCAAATTAGGAGGATCACAAGTGATTTACAACGGATCAAAATTTTTCAAAATGTTGATTACAGTATTCATCAAAATTGTGTCCATACAAAAATCCAGGAATAAAATTTCATTCAAATGTTTAGTCCATGTTTCACCTACACTGGTGTTATTTATTACAGTAGCACTCAGAGGCCCTGGTCAAGATGAGGACCCCATTATGCTAGGTGCAGTGCAAACATGGAAGATATATGGTCCTTGCCTTAAGGAACAATGTTTATTTTCTTTATGATACATTTCTAAAGGGACATTCAAAATAAATAATGATAATAGGAAACATCCTTTGCTTACATTATAGATGCCACCTTGGCTTATGGACACTGAAAAGGATTCTAAAAATCTAATTTACTTGTCACCATTATTTATTTTTCACACTTTGTTCTACTGGGACAGCAAAGCCAGACTAGTCAGTTTCAGGTGCTGTTTTCACAGGCTAGATGCTAGCATGGTGCTATTTCTTTTGGGTTTCCATCATTGCATGCAAATGTTTCCTTTTAAAGACAGAATAGATTAAAAATAAAAAAATTGTGAGAGCACTTTTCACTAAATTCTATATAAACTCTGCTCTTTTTTAGTTTGGTTTTTGCTGTTGGTGGGTTTTTGTTGCGTAAACATTTTGATCATTAAAGAAACCCCCACAACTAACAAACTATCAGAAACATTATTTTAGTTTTTTACATGGAAGTGCAAGATACATAGTGGGCTGTAATCCTAGCCCCCTCTTAAGTCAAATGAGCATTTTGCCCATGATCAAGGGGTTAGAGGGAAAGGACTGATTGAGGTGTACACACCTTTCTGACTCCAATTATCACAACTTCCTGGCATTTGCACATGTGGGTGCTTACCAATCCTTTTTGCAGGCTCAACATTCAAAGGCAGCTGGACATTTGGCACATTTGATCATCTTATCCACCTCCCAGAAGGGCAGAAGTAACGTAAGATTTGCCCCTGCAGTTTCTCCCATCCAGTACCACCTCCTCATCAGCCAATCAACAAACATTCTGATTTTGTGAGGTTTCCCCATGTGCAGGCTCTTGCGAGTTTCTGCCTGGCTGACGATGACCGGCTCTCGTTAACACAGCCCAAGAGCACAGCCTCATCCACAGCATGGGTACCAGTGCGGCTCAGCTCTCAACATCACTTACCAAAAAAATAAAATCACGCTTGCGGAGTCTCCATATTAATGAGGACCTAGAATTAACACACTAAACCCCTGGATCAAGGTAACAAATTAGCTGCTTTATTAAAGAAATCCACTTTCGGAGGAAATGCCTCCTCCTGTCCTATCCTAGCATGTAAGGTGTCTTTTGTAAAACACAGGAGGGGAATCCACAGGTGGAACATGGAGGGGATCTCTCCGTGACATTACATTGATTTCTTCCCCCATCAAGCCTGAGATTAGCAAAGCCACTTAAATGATTTGGATTGAAAAGTAATGGAAACAGGGCATACAGTGCTAATACTAATTCCACTAATAATAAATCTTAGTTAGCAGCGTAATTAACAGCATAAATCTAATACTTAACCACACTGAAAGCTCGCTGTGGAATCATTGCACACTCTGGCAAGAGCCCATATGCATGATGTCTAATTGAGGTCTCAGGGACTTCTCGAGCAAGTCAGTGCTAACCGACAACAGTGCAGCTCGCAGCATCTACGCAACTTGCGCTTGTGTAATGGATAAAGAGACACGGGCATCTGATGGGCATTACATTACCTGATAACCTTGGGAATTGTTCTGCGTTCCAAAGAGAGGCACGCCAGGGTCTGCACATGTAGTGAGAGTTGGATCTTAAATAGAAAAAAACCGAACACAGCCATATTAAAAGGACTCGGACAGTGAGGGTGTTAGTGAAATCCATTTCAGAGCTATGCATCCTCCCGGCTCGCTCTACAGCTGTTTCACCTTCCTTTTCACGTGGGACTTATGTATTTTGCGACAGAACTAATATGTACCATCAGAGAGAATTAAACAGCTCTTTCTGTCTCTTAGCCTGTGGTGGGTCCAACACAGTGTAACGGGAAGCACTGCGCCCCTCAGGGAAAAATAAACAAGACAAAAATCCACCAGTGATGTATATTTCCCTCCCTTTTCCAGTTCTCCACACCATTCGCAATAGTTCATTTAATACATTATTAGACCAGGGATCTGTGCAGGAGAAGGTACTGTGGCATCCAAGGCTGGCCTGGGCACATTCCAATAGCACGCCCCAAAGCTGCAGCAGGAGTTCCTAATTCACCTGGCCGTAGCTGAGGAAAGCGCAAGAGTGGTTGGAAATATTTAGTAATTTAAAACAGGAACCGATTTTTTTGGGGGGTAAAAATAATCCTCCAAAAACCCCTTCCATTATTCAACCACCTCTAGAGAGTGTCTTTAACCCCATGGGTAAGCAAGAGAGTGTCTAGAGAGTGTCTTTAAGCCCATGGGTAAGCAAGGCCCGACCCACAGTCTTAACTTAGAGACACAGACAGTTCCCCCAGCTGCACCTAGCACCACAGAATGTCTAACCGGCTGTTCCGTTATCACTGTCTGGGCGGGATGGGAGATATAAGCATTTTTAAAGGCATATTGGTAATGTCTCCCCCATCTGGGCATTTCAGGTATTACAAAACCCTTTCCCTGGCTGTTCGCACGAGGCCGAGATGTTGTCACTTTGCACACTGATGTACAGCCTCTTGGTTTATTGGTCATTTTCTTTCTATCAACAGGGTTGTTTAATCTCATTTTCTAATGCTCCAGGCAGGGTTTACGCAGGGAATAATAAAGTGGTTAGATTCAAAGTTCCATGCACGGTCCTGGAATAGCTGGATTCTGCTACAATAATCTGCAGTGAAACGGGTCCCAGTCTTGACATGTAGGTCCCATCTGTGCTACAGTTATTATGGTACTGGGTCACCCATATGCAACTCAGTTGTGCTCTGACGGGACCTTTTGGTTTTGGCCTACGACAGCCACTAGCTCCCTTTCTATCTTCTCTGCCTCTCTGCAGTGGACAAGCAACATTATGAAAGTTGTTCGGTGCAGTTTTCCATCAGGATTCTGCTCGGCTGCCTCTGTCACCAAACGCTCATCTCAGAACCCTGCTATTTCATGGTGATTGATGGTGACCGGAGATGTTAATGCAGCTCAGATATATAATCTCTCTTTATGCCTAGTTTGGTCGCAATCCATCAGAAGATGGATACATGCAAGTCAGGAGAAATACCTGCCGCTGCCATTACAGCATATATCACTTTCCTCTTCCAGTGCGTAGACAAGAGCTGTGAATCAGTTGAATGAAAGCCAAAATGTATCAAGTTTGTCCTCGAGTTCCAAACTGATCAAAGAAGCTGTAATCCCTGCCTGATAGGTAGCAGCAGCAAGGCTGATTGGGAGGCAAAAAAACAAACCAACCCCAACGCAACCAAACACACAAGCAAAGATACTGAGGATGGACAGTCCCCTGCTGGATCCACTGGGGAAGCAAATGGCTGACAATGTGCCATTTCCTTGCAAACTCTGTGAGCTTTTGTGAACCTGTGAGCTTAACAGGCCAGTGGGACGCTGAAAAGCCCCCTCTCCTGCAGTGGGATGAGAATGGGCAAAATGTTTGGAACAGGAGGAGCAGCTCTGAATAAGATTCTGCCCGGCAATGGGCTGAGAATGGCTGATATGGCTGGATCAGTAGGTGACCTGGGTGTGAAATCGGCTGTGGGCAATGTACATGGGCATTGCATTCAGGCCTTGATCCCGAGTCCTTGAGTCGGGCTCAGTAGGAATAGGCAATGCACAGATGCACAGAAGTTTAAACATTAGTCAGAGCCGTGTGCACTGAGCAGAAGTAAGTCACAAGCTCCCAGGGTGCTGGGTCCCTCACGTGCAAGAGCACAGGATAAAAACAGGGAGTGTGATTGCAACATTAGCAATACTAGAACTAACAGGGGCTCAGACAACATGATGATGGCCTGGTATAAACGCACAGGACAGGCAGATGTCAAAAGACAACGGGCGTGCATGCAGACTCTCCACAGTGCCGGATCGGGGTCTCCTGTGGCCATGATCCTGTTCCTCACCCTGGTTTACACTGAGCTGCTATGTGAAGCACCCTGCACCGCACTGAGCAGGATCAAACCTTCCTTGGTAACTCTCTCCCTAAGCTAAAAAGAGACGCAAATGAATCGGATTTATCCAGACATACCCACAGTGCGAAAAGCCCCCACAACCAAACACACAGCAGGAGCAGAGATCACTCCCTCTCCTCATGGCGGCTAAGGGGGAAAGGGCACACCGATGCTGTAACTAACAGGCCCGGATTTTTATTCCTTATGACCTGACTAATCAGCCTCTCCATACAGCATCCTTACGTGCTTCCCTGAGCTCTCCACAGGTCCTTGGGAACCGCACTGAGTCAGTAAACAAGGGATACAAAGGGCAGCCGGTCTGGGGCTGCAACACACAAGCTAATTCATTTCACTTATTCAGCTCTGCTGAGCTTTTGTCATTTATCACCGGTGCGGTTTCCATGGCATCTGATGGAGGCCCCCCAGATAAATCAGAGTGTCTAAACTCTCTAACTAACTAACTAAAATGAAGTCCCATCCCACAGATGAGGTGGAGGCTGATGGATCACGCCAGGTGAGGTGTATTCAATCCGGGTCGCCAGGCTGTATTTTGGGGACCTGAGAGCCTGGCCATCTAACGAACCTCAAGATCAGATGGGATCTGAATAAATAATACTTTTTTATCGGCTGCCTGGACTGGAAAGAGACATGCTGGATCAAGGTTTTCACAGGCAGACAAGTTTTTTCCCTTCTTGTGATTTGTACTAGGGAGACAAATTTGAAGGAGGAAAATAAATTTCGTTGGCAATACAAACGACTGTGTTATTGCACTCTTTAATGCTACACTCGTCCAGAGGTGTGGATGCCACATCCTGAGCGTATATTACAGGGCCCTGAATAAGGACTCGTGGAGATGTGATGAAACACTGGAGGCGAACCCAACTGTGGTAGTTAAATTCCTAGATGCTTTGGTGACCGGCGCTACATGCATAGCTAATGGTACACGTATACTTGGCTAACTTGCTAGATTAAAGATCACGAATGGTAGAATGAAATCTAATTAGTCCTTCCTCATCACACCATCCCACATATGAGAACAAGGATGCGATTGATGGCAGGTAAATTTAGAACAACACAGCTTCTTTGCTCCTGGTGCCTGGATAATAAGGTGACGGTGGCATTAGAAATGCATAGTTACATGGACAAGTTAGAGGGATAGACGGCATGTCGTCAGCCCATGGAATTCACTGCCACAGAGGCCTGAGTCAAATACTGAAGCTAGAGACAGATGAGGATGGTATGACTACAAATGATAATGTAGCTTTCATGGGGCCTTGGAAACCACTGGTAAGTGACAGACAAGGGATATGTTAGGGATATTGGGATTTGTATCCAAGTCAGCAGCTCAATTCCACAGCTATGCACAGTAACTCGTATGGTTTTGTAGTCTGTGGACAGCACCTTTACCTTTCCAGGGGTTTCCTGTTCTGCTGGGAGCCGCTGCCATTTTGGGTCCCATTCAAATGCAGCATGTTACAGAGGACACACACGCTGCGCTTTCACATGGAGAATTTACTTTGTTCCATCAGGAGCTCGTGTGACAATCTGGCCCCCGTTGTGGGTGCTGGGCACTTCTGGAAACGTGGCCCTGGGTCCCATCAGCAAAAAATCTCCCACAGGTTCCAGGGACTGAGACTTTGCCATGAAATACGGATGGCCGGTGGGGATGGCCAACATACAGAGCAAGGGATAGCTCAGTGGTTTGAGCACTGGCCTGCTAAACCCAGGGTTGTGAGTTCAATCCTTGAGGGGGCCATTTAGGGATCTGGGGCAAAAATTGGGGATTGATCCTGCTTTGAGCAGGGGGTTGGACTAGATGACCTCCTTAGGTCCCTTCCAACCCTGATATTCTATGACTGGAGCCTGGGAAGCTTGCAAATGAGGTGAGCCCACTGAGATTTAATAGAGAGGAGGGTCTGACAAGTTAGCAGAAGGAAGGTGAGTTTGTCATGTGCTGGTCTCCTCTGCAGAAGATGCTCCACTATCTTCCTCCAGCTCTAACCACAGTGGACAGGGCCGAGTAAGTAGGTGAAAGGGGGAAGAGAGCCTGAGTAGATTGATAAATGAAGGGACAATTGAAGCTTTGGAATGAGAAGTCAGATGCAGGATGCCCCCTTACCTATGCAGCTGGGCTGGGTTCCACTCCACGTCCCATCAGACTGACAGAACCTCCGAGCTGAGCCCACGAGCACCAGCGGGGACAGGCAGGAGAACGAAACAGACGAGCGGTACGTGAATCCTCTGTCTTCTCTCCTGCCTTGAGCTGGGGTCCCGGGGTCACCGCAGAACACAGCTGGAAAAGCCAAAGGGTGGTCAGAGGATGGTGATGAATCTCAGTAAGGGCAAACAGTGTTAATGGGTTAAAGACAATTCTATTAATGGCCCAAACCTCCCAACCCCGGCTTTCAAGCGCTGCGATGGGTTGGGAAATTACTAGTGGCAGAAGGTGCGCTGGCTGCTTTCTGCTCACTTCTGTCTTTTTGTCAATGACTGTTTAATTAACTTTCACTTTCCAACATCTCCTGGCAGGGAGGAGGAACAGACGGTTTGGATCCTTTTGGGGGGGGTCTTTTTTCTGCTTAACGTTGACTATATCTTTAATTGCAGAATGTCAAATTGCCACGCGGCGCCGTGTCACACGTAAAGCCTGTTAATGATATCATAGCCGGGGAAAGGTGTAAGGAACACGGTCGGGTCTTTGTGCTGTTTAATATGAAAATGGCTATTGTGCAGCTGCCAAATACTCAAAGCAAAAATCCGGCTTTATCATTGTGAGCTGGTTCACTAATCTGCATTGTATCACGCACGCAGGTTTTCAGCCAGCCACAGCGCTCTGCCTTTGCTACAAGTTCCAAGGCTTGCTGTAACACTGCAGGGCTCTTTTCACGTAAAGCCTTCGCAAGCCGCGGGGGCCAGAACTTCAGAAGAGCTCAGCTCCAACAGAGGCACTTAAATCGGGGCCGGATTTTCAGAAGTGCACAGCGCATTGGGTGCATGGCGGGTGTTGGGGGCTTTTGAAAATCTGGCCCCAATTTTGCATGCTAAGGGCTTGGAAAGCTGGGTCCTGATCGATGATCTTCACACCGCTCCTCTAAGGTGGCGATGAGTGTCTCCATGTTACGGAACGGGAAACTGAGGCACACAGCAGCTGGGTAACTTGCAGAGCAAGCAGGTGGCAGGGATGGGGAGAGCACCCAACCCCCCTGGGCCTACCATTCAGAGCACCACACTTCCTCCTTTTCGCCAGCACGCTGCCATCCAACTCTGCCCCGATGGGCCGACACCCTGGTCTCACTGAAGTCAGTGGTAAAAGTCCCATTGATCTCAGTGGGGTCAGGATTTCACCTGGGGTCAAGAATCAGTGGAGTTAGGTCTCCAAATCCATATGAATGTTTAATGCCCCACTGGGGAAGTCCTTGTCTTGTGAGGATGGGACAAGGATTTCCCCCGAGGCACAGACCTAGATGTGAGAGATTAGGGAGTGGGGGCTCAAACCTGGGTCCCCAAACAGTCCTCAGACCACAGCCACCACCCAGTAGCTCACTGGTACTAACAGGGAGTGTGGGCTGGTGGACCCTACCTAGGTCACCTTAGGCACTGCCCACGAAGCTCCCAATTGGCCTCTTTGATTGGCTCACACTCACTATTTAAGCCACAAGGAAGCCCAGCAAGTTGTCTGAGTAACTATTTGAATCCCTGGCTGGTTGCAACATTAGACCCCTGCCTCCTTGCCTGACTCCTGAGACCTGCCTTGTTCCTGATTCCTGACTTCCTGTCGTGTTCCTGCCCTACTTCCTTGTTCCAGATTCCTGCTTCTGCACTACATCCCTGGCTACTGATTCCGGCTCCGATCCTTGGTTCTTGGCTTGGTTCTTGACTCTGCCTCTGACCTCCAGTTCCTGGCATCAGACTCCTGCTCTCACCACTAGGTCTGACCACGCATGTCCTGATCTATGACAATAGCTAATTCCCATTATTTGAGAAACAATGTATAAAATCCCACCATGAGTTTCATCTCCTGGCAGGCACACCTTTAATGGACAGTATTAAGAACTGGGTCGCTATCCCTAATATCTCCTTCCAAGGTGCAATTCACCCTTATGTACCAGGCAATTTCCAGACCAACAGCCAAGCTTATGCTTTGCAGAAAAGTGTTTTGCCTTTAATTCAAAATATTTCCTGCTACTGTGGGTGCATGCATGAGCCATGATGCTATCTGAAGGTTGGGGGAATAAGTCAACCACTAATTGTGTATGGGTGGGAAGAAACTTCTCTGGACCTATGGGCAGGTGATGCCATAATCATCCATTATGGAGATTTCATACTTTTCTCTCAAATGTCTGGTACTAGCCATTGCTCGAGAGAAGATACTAGATTGGACGGACCATTAAGTGGATCAAGAAAGACTAATCCTTTGGAGGTGGTGGGACACAGGGGGGTGGGAGTTTAAGGCCAGCGCTCCATCTGCACATGAATATGCATGGATGTCTGCTTACGAAAACACTGCGGCAGGTCTCCGGTCCATGTCCCATTCCCTTCACAAGTCAGGACGGCAGGTAGCGAGAGCTGGTATCCTTCCAGGCAGGCATAGCTCACGCTTGACCCCCAGTTGAAATCTGAGCCCACGACTTTCCCGTTGGGGATGACTTGTGGGGATTTACAGGTGATAGCTGAGCAGCAAACAAAAAGTACATTCAGTTGTAATGACTTCTCAGTGTAGTTATTTCCATTAACAAACAAATCCACCTAGGATTAAAGTTACTTCCTGTGAACTGAATGCATCACAGGGAATTTAGCTAGAGGTGATCTGTGCAAATTTTCTGTTATATGCATGTGTGTTTGTGAATCCTGGGATTTTGCTTTAGGGTCAATCAAATCCCAAACCTCACAGTCAGATCACCAAGTTTTTGCTAGTTTCCACCTAAGATGATGAATCTGATCCCATCTTAGTTGGAACATCACCCCAGATACTCCAGAAGTTTCACAGACTTTGGAAAACCTAGACAAGTTTCAAGTTAGCGATTACATCAACAACTAGGCTGAATTTTCCCTGGTTGGAACGTTTTATAGTACTCTGCTTTCAAGTGCATATGAGCACTGGGCCAGATTCTCAGCTGGTGGTGTAAATCAATGTAGCTCCCAAGTGAGAATCTAGCCACATTGTGTCTTGCCCTTGCTACGTTAACTCAAAGTGGCACGACGAAAAAGGAAGGAAGCATTTATCTTCACAGCCTTGCAGGGGAGTGAAGTATTTATGGAAGATCCCAAGTGACCTGCATTTCTGAGAGGTGGACCTTAAGAACTTTGCAGACTGAGATCAGACAAGCATCCAGATGCAGCTTCACATTTTGTTGGCACCCCTGGGTCAGCAAAACACCGGCAAAGAAATCAGCCTCTCTTGCAAGATGCCCAGTGATTCCGCCTTCTGAGCAGAGAAGCGGAAGCAACCACAGCACTGAAAAATAATACAAGCAGGGGCTAGACAAGCTTTCCAGGCCTTTTGGGAGGCTGAAGAAAATGCTTCATTCAAGTTTGATTTGAGTTTGGGGTGAAGACTGGCATATTTATGCAAAGTGCTTCATCCATTCATAATGAGGGAGATTCAAATCTCTTTTACAATGGTGTAAATCCCCAATAATCCCACTGATGTCAATGGACTTACTCTTGAGTTACGCTGGTGCAAATGGGATCAGAGTCTGACCCTTAGAGGCTACCCCAGTTAGGAGGAAGCTGTTTTAGAGGGCGCTCGCTGTCCATGTTTGGTTTCAAATAAAATGTGGCTTTCATGTATACATACTTTTATTTTTAAATGGACACATTTGATCTTTAATAGGGGCCACAGGTTCTTATAATATATGGAGATATGCCTTATCTCATAGAACTGGAAGGACCTTGAAAGGTCATCAAGTCCAGTCCCCTGCCTTTACTAGCAGGACCAGATACTGTCTCCTGACAGATTTGTTTTGCCCCAGATTCCTAAATGGCCCCCTCAAGGATTGAACTCACAAGCCTGGGTTTAGCAGGCCCATGCTCAAACCACTGAGCTATCCCTCCCTGCAACGGTCCCTTTCAAACCATGACATGTCCAAAAGGAAGCCAGGCTGGTTCGGAGGTTTGTTAAGAATGGTTTGCATTAGGTCTACCATCACACACTGTTATGTCGAGCGAAAGCTGTTGCATCACAGATTTCGGCTGGGATTGTCAAAGGAACCCAAGGGGGTTGGGTGTGGTTAGTACTCAGCTCTGTGCAACACCAAGGTGGTGAAAGTGGCTCAAGACAGAGTGAAAAACCATTAAACATCAAATGCCTCTGATCATTAGTAAATGTGCAAAGAAGAAACTATGGCAAACACATGAAAACGATGGGAATCTTAAACCGGAGCTACTGTAGGCTGGAGGGATTACCCCGGCGTGAAAGTTCCTCTGCAGACTAGGGTATATACACAGCTCAACAGCACTTTAGCACGGCAGAGCTATAATACCGTCAATCATTTCTACAAGAAGTACTTACGAGCGTCATGCAACAGTTATTGGAACCGGAGATATTCGTGCAACGGGATTAGTAAATCATAAACCCTACTTAAGAAACCATAAACTGCACAGGTTAAGCATTTTGCAGCGGCTGGGTAATTTCAAAGTATATCACTACAAGGCAAAGGCCTGGATTACTGATATCTTCTAAACCACAGCGCAGGGTGCACACTGTGGTGGCTACTTTTGGATTCTCTTGTGCATTGGGATGCTTACAACGATAGATTCTGCAGCCCACTTTTAACCAGGCTCGGGCTGATCTTCCCTCCTACTGCACGCCATGCATACAACTGGGCTGCCCAGAGGAGCTGGAGTGGGTGCTACCTTTCAAAATCATTTATTGTGTGCGCTCCTGCAAGCCTTCCGTGTTCTCTGCATCTTGACCTCCTGCTGTCTGTCCGGTGACACTAACAGGGCAAATGTGACACTGTGTACTGTACCAAGTTTCCCTCCGCTAAGGAGAATGAGCTGCATGCAGTAAAGATGTGCAGTTATTTACACCAGGGCAAAGGAGTACTGTGTCCAGTTTTGGGCCCCACACTACAAGAAGGATGTGGAAAAATTGGAAAGAGTCCAGCGGAGGGCAACAAAAATGATTAGGGGGCTGGAGAACATGACTTATGAGGAGAGGCTGAGGGAACTGGGATTGTTTAGCCTGCAGAAGAGAAGAACGAGGGGGGATTTGATAGCTGCTTTCAACTACCTGAAAGGGGGTTCCAAAGAGGATGGATCTAGACTGTTCTCAGTGGTAACAGATGACAGAACAAGGATCAATGGTCTCAAGTTGCAGTGGGGGAGGTCTAGGTTGGAGATTTACCACCTTTTTCACTAGGAGGGTGGTGAAGCACTGGAATGGGTTCCCTAGGGAGGTGGTGGAATCTCCTTCCTTAGAGGTTTTTAAGGTCCAGCTTGACAAAGCCCTGGCTGGGATGACTTAGTTGGGGATTGGTCCTGCTTTGAGCAGGGGTTGGACTAGATGACCTGAGGTCGCTTCCAACCCTAATATTCTATGATTCTATGATGTGTGTGAGCAGGGGGTGGGGGGATAGCAACATGCTTCTAATTCAGAATGGAAACACTTTGCTCTGGGGAAAGGCAATGGAGAATCAGATCCAGGTTGTCCTAGGAGGCAGCAGATTTACCTTCACTGGCCATGCTGAACTACAGTCCAGTGAATGTCCTATTTGTGACTATTTGGCTGCACGTGATGTATCATACAGTGCCTGGGCAATTTCAGAGTAAACGCTGTCCCTGCAGGGCAAATATAGGAGTATTTCTTTCTTATAAACCACAGTACAGGTTAGATGCTCATTATTTTTAGACCTACTCAGCATAATTTGCTTGAATGAGTGAGGAATTGCTATGGTTCAGAGCATGAGCCCTTTAACGCCCACTGATGACCAGTTACTCACCAGTTGTTCCAATGACTACTCATATAATTGCTGCATCAATAAGAGCAAAGAGTTCGGAGTCTGGCCCCATGTAGTTATGTGGCACTTTTGCGGTAGAGCTTACTAAGATATCATTAGTCACAGGAGCCTGGAGGCCTGTAACTGAACATCCTCAGACATTTATAGTAAATCGGGTCTCACCCTTGCAGACAGGTTTGGTGCCATTCCATGTTCGGTCTTTTGTGCAAATCAAAGAGGACGCCTTGTCCGACTCCATCATGTAGCCAGGTATGCACTGAAACACTACAGTTTTATTGTAGTTAAAGTCATTTCCCATCCGAAAGCCATTGGCTGGTACACCAGGATCCCCACAGTTTATCACTGGGAAAGGAGAAGAAGCAATGGTTAAATTTTCTGGTGCACATTGCATGTCTCAAGCATATGGATATGCAATGGCTAGAAACCTCACAGTCCCCACTGACGTTCAACGGATAATGGTGATCTATCAGCCTCTGTATGGGCTACAGCATAAACCAGGGAGCTGGATCAACCAGGGCAAAGTTTGGAAGAGGTGTGTGCAGAACACTTTGCCCGTGCTCAGTGGAGTGGACAATAATCATAACAAATGGCACTAAGGCCTAGCATTGTGCAAAACGACGTGTTAATTAGCACATTATGGGGGCTATGAGGTTTAATCATAACCAGTTAACATGCCTTTAAACATGACTTGTCCCTGTTTGTCCTAGATGCTGTATGTTGTTTGCCAACAGAATACATTTTCCTAACACAGGCCTGGCCTCATACAGCATCTTTCATCCATCATTCTAAGGACCTAAGTGAACCCAATATATGTTCAACAAAAGCTTCTGAGCTATGGCCAAATCAGGGCCCGTTCTGGGAGCTGACACGCCATAGGGCAGGACTCCTCTGTAGTAGGGCTTATGTTTAGTCATGAGATTTATGACTGCAGAGCTCAGCTGAAAAGACCACCCGAAGCTGGAGTGTCCCATGAGGCACTCAGGGGCCTCAAAGAGTTTGCACGAAGAATTATTTCCATCGGCAGCACATAGTTTTATGACACTTCTGAACACAATGGGTTTACACGTGCATGCTGATGCTTGCAAGTCGTAAACTGGAGTCATAGACACTCTTTGAAAACCTAGCCCTAGTGCCTTATGTTTGTTATTTACTGTGTCTTCCAGGAATCCACTCAGACGCTCACCTGTACACTCAGGAGTGCTGCCTGTCCAGGTCCCATTGACAGTACAGTGCCTGCTCAGCACTCCTGTGGAATAATAGCCTTCCCGGCACTGATATATAATGGAGCTGGAGAAAACCAAGCCGTCATTAAATACAACTCGTGCGTTGCTTGGGGTCCCTGGGTTTCCACACGATATAACTGAAAAGCCAAAAGAGCAGAATTAGAAAAAAATTTAAAGATGATCTCAACCAAAGCAATCTAGCTGCAAAAACCTCTGGATTAATTAGTGGACCACATGCTGTTTTGGAGTGAAATCAGCTGTACCTACCAATGCAAGTAAAGTATCCCAAGAGCAATGGATACACCTTGCCCTGGGAAAGCAAGAGGAAGCACATCTCAATGCTGTGTGACTTCTGCGGTGAGCGACTGAGAAGTTCTCCTGCATCAGAAGCTAATTTCTCCAGCACAAGATACTCCAGCACATACCCCATTGATTTCACACTCGGATTCAAGAACGTACCCCGGCTCCAAGCCTCTGGATTACAGGTATCTACTGAATTGAAAGATGTGCAGGTTTTATGTCCCTGGATACTGATCACTCTGCAGGACCGAGCCGTTAAATGAGTCGAACCTGACATGCGGCTCAAAGAGACAAAGCTGGGCTCTGTGTGGAAAGATGGAGGCAGTTGTCACCTCAAGGGAGGAGGAGGTGGCACCTAGACATCTCAGAACTAGCAGGTTATTGGAGTCTCTCATTGTTAGTCTGAATTCAAGCCCAGATTGGTAGTGACCAAAACTGATAGCCATTGAATGCTGGCTCGGTGAGCTGTGTGAAACAAGGTAGGTTCAGCCCAGTTTCCAAAGGGGCTGCTCAAACAGAGAAACTGGCAATGATTGCCACATTAGTGTCAACAGAGGGGCCGATATGAGCCATGAGACACCTTCAGGTGACCCTTGCAGCTCAAGATTACGACAAAGCCGGGCATGGGAATCTGCACCCTGATCTGGCTCTGAATTTCACAGCTGGCCTCAAGTCTCTATCATGGGTTGAACCAAACCCTTAGGTCCTAGCATCTGTAGACAGTTAAATTCTTAGGATCTGAGCTTCATAGCTGGGGCTCGTATCTGCTTTGGAAGCCAATCTTTGCAGACTTCAAGGGAATCAAAGCAGCAGGGGACTCGGCTACCCTTCCATAATGGCAGCCGCTCCTGCTTATCGCCTGCGTATCTCCAATTACGCTTTCAGCTGGGGGAGAATTTGCGAGGCTACAATTATAGGTTTGTCAGCACCCAGGTTTTATGTCTAAACTGCCTCAGTGCCACTGCAATAAAAAGGCATCCGACTGAATGGCAGTACGCACAGCCCTGTCATGGCAAAATAAGTACCTGCAATAATTGCAGCCAGCCCTCATTTACTGTGGAATTACAGTACGTGAAAGAAAATCACATGAATCAATAAAGACTTAAACCGTTTGTCTCTATATGACAAGGAAATTCCCCTGGCAATGCAGCACCATCTCACACGCTGCAAGAGCATCAGTTTGGAAATAACAAGGTGCCCAAGTCTCCACGCTCTATCGCTGCCCCCCAGACCAGACTGGAATATTGCCTGCCACTCTGCACAGGGAAATGCATCTCACTTGGGTCACGGTATGAATGCACTGTGTACAGCCGCCCAATGGAAGGAGAGGCCCCCTTCTTCCTTGTTACTTGGTTTGCTGACAGCAGGTTAACATATGAGCTTGTCGGATGTGTATCTGTTTGACAGGGAGAAACTAATAACCATTCCAGCTCGTGTGCGCAGACATTTTGCATGGCACGAAAATCACGTGGGGTGCCCTCTAGTTACAGATTCCTCATGCAGCCAAAGTCTCCATGATACATAGTGTCATTTCCAATAAATGTGGGGATAAAAGTCAGATTCTATCAGTTTAGGAAAAGCACTGGATTAATATTTCACTGTCATGTCCATGCATCATCCTCTCTCTCCCCTCCCCTACCTGCCTCGCATACGCACACACCAAAATGCACCCAGCCGATTCTAAAATAGCCCCTGCACGGCTGCTACAAAAATGAATTGTGACTTCGGAAAAGGAACGACGACGGTGCAACGTTACAGCACAGCCGAGCACGTGAATATAGAGTAATTCTAATCGGACGTCAGCCAAAAGCCTGCATTGGCCCTGGAGATGAAAGAGACCTCAAATGTATGGGCAAGTGCTCAGACTTGAAAGTCATATTTAAAATAACTCAGAGACTAATCCAGCAAGCCACGATCCATGTAAAGAATTTCCCATGGCATTAATGGGAGCTGAGAGCACTTGGCACCATCGGGTGACAGAAGAAAACTGAGCGGCACTGGTGTTTGGAGGGAGCACATATCAAAATCAACCCCACTCCCCACCAGACAAGAAAATAGTTTGAGAAGCGAAATACATGGGTTGGGATTGTTGGTCTTGTTCCTTCTTTAACTGGAAACTATTTCAAGGGAAAAGACCCGTATAAAATGATAGATTTTAACAACGAAGGAGTGCAAAGGTGTAGGGAACCCATGGCCCTGCCCCCTTTTCCTTGGCCACACCCCCAGACTGATGACAGGAAGGGGAGCGGTTGTGATTGTTCTGTACTGCCATCTCCCTAAACTGGGGTGAGCCTCCTGCGGCTTGTTCCGGTGGCTGGGTTGTTGCCAGGAGCGTGGTGCGAAGCAGCCACACTCCAGCTCTGAATCTGGGTTTATAAATCTTCACCTGCATTACTAACAGCTCGTCAGACTGTCAAAACGGAGAGGAGTTTAACGATCTAATTCACTTTTCACACTTTATGCTGATTATTTTCTTGAACTTCCCCTCAGCCCTGGAAAGTGAAATGAGATTGATCTGTTTAGTCAGTTTCACTTTCGGGTTCTAGCAATAATGATGCCGTGCCGTTCTGTCGCGCCGTTCCTCTCAGGGTCTCGGTGCGCTTTCAAATGAGTAATGACGGATGCCCCCCAGGGAGGCATTATTATGCTGATTTTAACAGATGGGAAAATCAGGCAGAGAAAGATGAAATGATTTGGCCAGGATCACATCATGATTCTGTGAAATAGCTGGAAACTGAACTCAGAAATGCTGACTCCCAGTTCTCTGCTCTAACCACTAGGCACCTTCTCCTCGCAGAGCTGAGAACAGAACCCAGGAGTCCTGATTCCCAATCCCCTGCTCTAACAACTAAAACAGGCTTATTGTATTCCAGAGTTAGCACAACACACTCTGGTTTATGAACAATGCAGTGGAATGCTTACCACTCAAAACGATGCATACAGACACACATCTAATTGCAAACATTTCTATTAATAACGAATTGTAGTAAATCTCTTCACCCCACATTTTTTTGTTTCCGTGGCACCCCTATATTTTGTGCCTATATTATTCTGATGGAGTCCCTTTGACGCCAACATGATAGACGTGGCTGTTAAAAGTAATCACCATTGCTGCTAAAGATAAGGAGAGAGCCCTGTGCTGGGGGTGGGGGGGTGGGGGGAAGAGCAGGCCGAGAATTACAATGAAGAAGGCGAGCGTTGCTTGGGAAGTAATGGGACTTTATCATTTGTGGTGGCACATGAGATTCACTAATGGGGTGGCTAATACCATTATGCAGGGAGAAAGTAGCTCAGCTGGGAACCTGGCTGCGTGCCTACACAATATAGTAACGGAGCATAAGCAGCACCCTTTCCCCTGCATGAGTTATCTGCACTGGCCAGCAAAGTCAGAAGGAAGCCAGGGCAGCGTTGAGACTCCAGCTCAAGACACAGACAAACACCACACTGTGGTCAGACCCCCTGAAACACACCTCTGGACCAGGATTTTGGGAAAAAAACCTCAGCACCAGCTCAGGTTTTCAACAGCGCTCAATGCATTGGGTGCTGAGACCGTTTGCAAATCTGGTTGTAAATGGAGCAATGGGATCTGGCCATGAGCTCTTCTGAAAATTTGCCCACTGATGTAGTTTGGAAGTTGTAGATCCTTTCAACATGTAATTGTTGTCGCTCGTTGCTGTTAAGTCGAGGGCAAGTCTGATTGCTTTCTTGCATGGCTTCCTACTTATTCAAGTTGTGGTTATTAAATAAAGAGGGCTACTAATCAAGAGTGACTTCAAAATGAAGGCGAGTAGTAACAGTTATTGGTACAGGAGTTTTCACCAGTACTTGTGACATTTCACTCCCTATTCTTTATGAAAATATGCTTATGATATGAATATGACATAACTGAGATACTTTATGCAAGATGGGTTTTGTAAGATATCATTGGAAAGGTTATAATTTACTGAATGTGATTATCCAATTTGTATGCACATATCATTTCGGTATCTAAAATTAGGAATATGGACTATGTAACCATTACAACAGGGGGAAGACACCCCACCAGATGACAGGCCATCAGATCTGATGAGCCATCAGGAAGGAACAACAAAGCCAGGAAGATACTAATCTCTCTCCTTCCTCGGAAGCGTCTGGGGACATAACTGTGTCATTACTAGGTCAGGTGGTCTTGTCACCTGATACTAAACATTACCTGGGACTTGTAACTTTCCAATGGAAGGGAATAGGGGACAAAGGATTCCCACCTTATGTAAACCCTAGTTAAGGGTGAGGAGGAAAGCAAACAAGATTCCTCCTCTCCATGGCCTGTCTGCCCATGAAGAAAGACTGCTAAAGCCACCTGAAGGGAAGGTGCAGGGGTGGGGGGAGGAGGGTCCAGACTGAGACAGGGGTCAAGTCTGAAAAGAAATATAACTGGAGCTTTGAACCACAGAAACTTTGCAACCTGCCTAAAATAACATTTAGGGTAAGAAATTACATTTTGTAACCTGTTTCTTAAGTATATTGAGCGTACTTCGGTTTATTTGGTCAGTAATCTGCTTTGTTCTGTTTGCTCTCTCTTTAACCACTTAAAATCCACCGTTTGTAGTTAATAAACTTATTTCTTGTTTATAACATAACCCCGTGTGTACAGTTCATAATTGAAGGGGGGGTGGGGGATAAGAGGCAGTGCATAACTTCCTCCACATTGAGGGAGGAAGCAGATTTTATTATATATCTTTGGGTCCGCACTCCAACGGAGGTGGACACCTTAGTGCTGGCGCAAGTCCCTTAAGCTGAGCCGTCCCAGAACTGATCTCAGGGTCTGTTTCATTCTGCAGTTGGGTGTGGCCCTGCCTGTGTGTGCGCTGGAGGAAGCTTAATAGCTTGGCTCAGCGAGACAGGTCAAAAGGGTACTCAGGTTGGCATAACAGGCAGGCTCAGGGTATCTCAGCACATCAGGTGGCATCCAAAGGGGGGCAACCCATCACAGCGCTATCACACAGTCTTCCAAGTTCTTTTTCTGCGAGCAAGTTTTGACTCTTGGGAAGACCCGCCGTGTGGTAGTTCGTTCTGCGTTACGCCAGGGTGTGAAGAGGCAGCTTGGGGAGAGAGGGAGCAGGAGAGTTTGTTTTCTGCCTTAGGCTCTGATTAGAGTCAATTCTTGATGCCCAGTTGCTTCCAGGGAACCAGGCAGGGGTGTTGGGATGAGATTCCCAGAAGAAGGGAGTGTCCTGTGAGCTGCTTGACCCTCTCAGCTCAGGACTGATGTATGGGCCTAAACATAGCAAGTTACATTTAGAATACACTCAGACTATGTCGCTGATTTATCCTCCCCGGGGAAGCCAAGCTACAAAGCCATGGGCACCAGCTATCCTTTGGCATAAGGGGCATCACAAGTATCAGAAGAAGTGGCCATGTTCTTATTTATTTACTATGGAGGCTTCTAGGGCACGCGTTCTCATTACATACCGTTACATACAGTGCTGCTCTTAACATCCCAACTGCCCGGCAGGGTGAATCCCATTGAATTATATGGAGTGGTGTTTCTTTTTAATTTTTTTTAAAAGGCCCTTCCCCTTCAGAACTGGTGGCATTTTAAGGCTCCGTGATTGTCAAACAACTATTCCCTCGAGGAAGAGCAATAAAGCTTCTCTTCTCTCCTACAGATTAAAGCTGTTTACTAAAGAGGATTTCAGTCTAGGTAGCATGTAAATAAAATGTCCCACTCATGCCCCACGGTCTAATCCTTACAGTGGACAGAATCGTCCTTTTGGGTCTTGCTGCCCTTCAGCAGACAGGCCGAATTGGTCTCCTAACAATGCCTGACACATCAGGTGAAATCCACTGCGAGAATAACACATAGCTGAGAGCCTTTGGAGTCCTAAAGCCTTCACTTTGCAGATGGTAATTTACATACCGTTTAAATTAAATAGTAACCTACATTCCACCCGACATGCAGAGGAAAAAAAAATCCTGTCACAAGCATATTCTCACTGGTCAAATTGGGATCAATTAAAATAAACACATTTCTGTTTACTTAAACTGGCAAACACCAGCGAGGGTCCTGCCTCATTCTGGCTGTGGATTTTGTTTAATTCATCTGGTGGGATAATAAACATGCTAAAAGCAAATGTTCCATTCAGCTTTTCAGGGAAGGGGAGAAACTATAAAGCTTAACGGCAACTAACAATGCAATTTCAGCTTCTATTGTGAAGGAGAGCAAGTGATTTTTGTTTTGTTCTCCCCACCCCCTCATTCCTTAGCGCTGTGCATGGAGAGATGGATGGTGAAAAAAGCGGGGGGAGGGAGGGGAGCTTGTAAATTTGCATTTAACATTTTAAAACTTGCTGGAAATTAAAGCTAAATGGGGCTTGAAATCTGAGATTTTAGAAAGCCTGGAAAGCTGGGTTTGCTGGAAACGATGCAGCCTCAACTGTCTAACACAATCAGCAGCGCTGAGGAGTTCCAGCCGCTACCGATAATTGACTCGTTTGATTTCAATCCATTTGTACCTTATGAAAAAATGATGGTGTTTTTTTTTTAAAATAATCCCTCCTCTTTTTTGTTTGAATTTTAGAGCCGTTGAAAGGCACCTGACAGCTTGAGGGAATAAAGCCCTTTCCTTACCCAGCTGGGCACTCAGAAGATCTGGATTCGGTTCCTGGCTCTGCCACACCTGTTCTACATGACCTTGGGTGAGCCACTTTGGTCCTGAGTCAGCAAAACACTTCAAGTTAAGCGCATGCTTAAGTTCCGTGGTCTTCAAAGTGAAGCAGGCGCTCAGCTGCTTTGTGGGACTGGGATATCACCTCTTTCTGCTGCAGTTCCCCCACTTTTCCCCCGCCCGGTCTATTTAGATGGCAAGACCTATAGTGCAGGGACTGTCTTGTATTATGTGTCCGTACAGCACCTGGTACAACGGGGTTCTGATCTCAGCAGGGACCTCTACGTACTACTGTACTATAAACAAGTTACACTCACACCGCCTGCCAAAGGAAATAGAGGATTCTGCCCAGGACAGCACCTGAAGGGAGCTGACGCAGCCTTGGTTTGCAGGGGGCAGCTTGATCTCTGTCCCGTTTCATTTCTCAGCCTCTCTGGCAACATTAACAAGGATGGCAATTAATCAATAGGGCTTTTTTTGTGCCCTAGACCTTGGTCTACTCAAGAACAGACAGAGCTCCTCCACGCTCATTTTGCATCACGGCTAACAGAAGGGAACGATTTTCACTCGCTGGGCAGGGTTGAACTGAGGCCCGGCAGGCCCCGCCTGGCTTGATTATGCTTTCTGTTCCTAGCCGCCAAGCACGAGGTGTGAGTCAGAGACAGACAATGCCCTACAGAGGCGCTGAATGGCTGCGTTGGCATGCTGGAGCTTTGCCACTCCAATGCTCAATGGGGCTCCCAGGGAGACTGCCATACATTCAAACGGGCTAATTCAGAAATATGGAAGGGGAGATGCAATTTAGCGGGTTTTTAAATATGATTAGCCCCGATTTAGGGACAGGGAACATATTAATCACTCTGATTTAGATCACGCCTTGGAGACCTTTAATCACCAGGTTTTAATGAGTTGGGAAATATGGAACTTGGGTGCTGGGGATATTCTCCCTCCTCCCCTCCAAAAAAAAATCTTTTTGCTAATAAAAGACGACTCCTGGCTCTGGAAATTCTTCTTGCACCTGGGCTTATTTACAGAGGGTCTGCTGAACCTGAGCCAAGAGTTATGCCTTTGATGAAGTTGCAATTACTGACAGACATATGAGCGGCTGGGTTGGAACAAGCTTTTCCATAAGATTTCATTAATCTGGGAACTTGGTTACTTACTGAGAAACCATCATCACATACTGCAGAAGCTAAAAGAGCCCCGCATTGTGTGTGGTTTCTAAAGCAGACCGATCAGCTAGTGACATGTAGAGTACGCGGGCCACAGATGGGCTTCGATGCAGCAAAGCAGTTAAGCACATGCTTAGCTCTAAAGCACATGAGAGGGACTGATGCATACATTTAAGCCCACCGCATTTCTGTAAAGCAGGGAAGTCTGTGTTTATGTCCCATCGACGCCAATAGGCCTTAAGAACATGCTCTAAGTTAAGGATGTGCATTGCCAAATCGGGTCCTTGGTGACTAAAGTCAAGCACCTAAATAAGAGGCCTGACTTGTGGAGGAGTTGAGCACCTGTGGCTTCTGTTCAGTATGGAGCTTCTGCTTAAATATGGATTCACGCCCCATTAGCTTTGGCCTTACCCACTACATGTATATCCTTAGCTAAAAATACATACAGCTGATTAGGGGCCAAAGAGATTTGGGGGCACTGAGTTGGGGACAGCACCTTCAGCAATGGTGGAGGCAGGCACCATACCTGGATATGGCCTACTGGCTTCAGGGACACTGACGGAAACAGAGCAAAGAACAAGTTTTCTTTCACTTGCCTGCGCTCTTCCCCCAAGTGCAACCTGGTGGATAGTGGGCTGGGGCCAGGGCTCGGCCCCCATCCTGCCCAAACATGCCCTGTCTGGGCAGATAATTGCTGCCAGCTACACTGGCTTCCCCTGGGGGGCAGGGGGGGGTACACGGGGATGGGAGAAAGGACTTTGCCACCTGCTTTCCACCTCTTCCAAAATGCACGTGCCCAGGGCCAGCCATAATTTGAGCGCTGCTGGCTAAAACCCCACCACCCTGCTGCGCGGGCCAAAAATGATCGCGCCCATGGCTAGAACAGTGGCCGTGGGCATGCCAGGCTGGGAAGCAGAGTCAGCATGGTTGGCTCAGTTCTCAAACCTTGGATTCCACCAGTGAGCCAGTGGCTTACGTCTCCGATCAGCTTATGCCCCAAACACCGTGCCCTGCCCTGCACCGTTTGGCCCAAGTGACAGTCTGCTCAGTAGAGACAGGTCTGGAGTAGTCGGGGGAGGGGCACTGGGGAGTCTGAGACTGGCCTGGCAGGGGGGCTGCAAGTCAGGGCATTAGCAGCGTTGCATGCGGCGAGCCCCGCCCTGGAACAAGAAGGGGTGCTGCAGATTAGTACAGGGATCCTCTGGCAGAGTTGTGTTGGTTCAGGGTGTGGGGGGAGGCTGGGTCTTGAATGGCTGGCTGTGCTGCAGGTCGGGATTAAGACGATGTGAAATAACAGCAGGGGAAGAGCTTGCATGACCCTGCCGGTGCTGCCTCAACGCTGTTAGTCCTCTCTCCTGCCTGCCTTACATGTACTCGCAACATTAAAACAAAAAGATAGAAATCCCTGCTCCGGAAAGCTGAATCTAAGACTCGGAGCGTGCAGCCCCACAGATACCTGACCGTGTTTGCACCTTGCCATGAATACAAACGGCAGAGACACAGCGCACGACTCAACATTGTGAATGACTTGCCTGTTTCGGTCGGCGAGTGCCTAACACTTCACAACCACATTACAGGAATAATGTTACTATTATTCATAAAGCTGGGATTCAAAAATAAAATAACCCCACTGTATCCTGGTGCCTTTTGAATTCCAGGGGTTATTTATCCCAGTATTAATATATACAGCCCCTGCCGATCCCCTCCACCAAAAAAAATAATAATAATGCTCCTCCCGCTCCAAGGCCTCAGTATATTAATAAATGTGACACGGTGTCTTCAATCAAGGGCTGCATCAATCTGGAATAAATTTCCAGTTCATTTGCAAACTCTCTCCGAGCTCTTGGCTTTCAAATCAGCTGAGGAGAAGGACTTGCGCAGGTCTCCTTGCTCCTCGGTTTCCTGCCTAGTTTGGGGCTTTTGTTCTTTCGCGGATTGATTTTTAAATACGTCTGTAATAGCAACAGTCAGCAGAGTGGCTCGTGGGAGCCGGCCCGGGGTTTGTCAAGTTGGATTAGGGGGGTTTATTCTTTTTCTTCAAACAAAATAAAAGGGATTTTTTAAAATAAAAAAAATGTTTATTAGGATTTCAATTTGCATTGTGCACCGCCGTGTCATGCAACTTACTCATGCATGCGCCAGCTCTAGCTTTCACAAAGGTTCCAGGCAAGGAAAGTTTCCCTTTCTGCTGAATTTTTTCCCCCAAAATGGCATTTAATCCATGGGTGGCCCAGGATTTGGACATTCTAAGCCCAGAAGGAACCATTACGACCATCTAGTCTGACTCCAGGATAGCTCAGACCAGAGAATTCCACCCAGCCATTCCTGCACCCAACCCAGTAATGGGCGAGGTGGGAACACGGGCTGAACAGAGCTGAGGATCAGCCTCCAGCAGACACAACCGAGGTAAAGACAGGCCAACGGGCTCTTCCTCGTTCCAGCCTCAGATGCTGAAATGAACCCAGCCATCGCGTGACACCAGTGCATGAGGCCTGGCAGATCCAGGATGGACACAGCACAGAGGGTGTTGCCTGCGAGACATGTGCCGTCCCCGTTTCCACTGGGAAGTGGAACATGTGGGATGAGACCTGCAGGTATTTGGAGGGTGCAGAAGTGCGAACCACTGTCCCCTCAACGATTGGCAGGAACCCCTGGAGCAAGCTAATGAAACAGGTGCCCCAACTAGAGCAGGGGGGAGGTGAGCCGTGCTCCCGCCCTCCCCCCTTAGGGGAGGAAGGGGGGCTTTGGTTATGCTTTCTGCCCCCCCCCCACACCCCGCACTGCAAGGCTGGGTGTGAGGCAGCCCTAATTATCTTCCTGTGATGGCTCCGCTAAGTAGGGCCCCCTCCCGGCTGCACATCCCCAATCTCCCGGCCAGGCGAGGGGAAAGGAACCGGGCTCTGCCTGGAAGCGGTGGCTGCCGGGAGGCAGGGAGCTGCAGAGAAGCTGAATGCAAAGGGGAATCTCCAGGAACAGGAGGCAGAGCTGAGTGTGGACCAGGCGGTGAATGCCGTACAGGACAGCGGGGTGCGGGTCTGTAAGGTGGGACCTGACCGCGCAGTGGCAGCGGCTGGGCAGGGAAGCACTGCAGAGAGGCCCCCGTGAGACACAGTAACTGAGTCTGACCTGGACAAACACAAGCTCCTATTTGCTTGAACAGAGTCTGGACTGGAGAGGACACCTGAGGCTCCAAGCCAGCGGTGTCCAATACGTTCGCCACTAGCCACATGTGGCTAATGGGCTATTGAATTGTGGCTAATGCATGTGGCTTTTTTATAATGTGGCTAATAAGAAAAATTCAGAACCACAAGTGTGGCTAGCAGTGTGGCTAGTGTCGAATTTCTATGGGACACCGCTGTTCTAGGCCCTGACTCTACATTGGACGGCTCCTGGGACCTAGACATTGCTTGCTAGGGCTCACTTTGAACTGTTTCAGCCTCTGTACCTAGGGTATTTGTAATCTTTCCCTTTCCTGCCAACTTAGTAAAATACCCTGGCCCTTCGCCATGTGTCTGAGAGGTTACTGGGACCCATCAGGACTAGCCCTCACAAGGCCGCGCCGATGAGGCAACCACGGTGCTTGCCTCCGGGTTGTGGTACCTGGGGCACATACCGGCACCGTAGGGGTGTGGCGTACCCCTGGGGAGACAGCCCGTAAGGAGGGGAGCGGTACCTTCGCACTCCGGCTGGGTGCCGCTCCAGGAGCCGTTGGCGTGGCAGGTCCTCTCCGATGAACCCCGGAGGGTGTAGCCCGGCTCGCAGCTGAACCGAACCACGCTGTCCGCACCAAACTCGTTGCCCAGCCTGATGCCGTGCGAAGGGATCCCTGGGTCACCACACGTTCCCTGGCTGCCTCCTGCCGAGCGGAGAAAAACACGTTGTCAGCGACAGCCGGGGAAGCCGTGCCGGCGTCGGTCCTGGCCCATCTCCCGCCCCCCCCAGCAGCAGAGGAGTCATCAGTGCTACACAAGCAGAGTAGCCAGTCTACAAGCTGCATCTTCTCATTAACCTGCTAGTTATCTGCTGGGATCATGAGGCCATAGTTATTGGAGCCTCATGGATAATCCATCCACTCCCTCTCCCTGCCGTCCCAGGGACGTTTGCTCTAAATACCCCTAAATGGTATTTCCACCCTTCCCTTGGGAGACTATGCACAGCCTGAGAGATCTCACAGCCACTACGTTTTTTCTCTGATAGCCAGCCTGAATTTTCTCCCTCAGTTTCACCCCTCTGCTCCTGGTGACTCCCTTGGGGACCATGCAGCAGAATTCCATAGCGGGCCAGTGAGCTCCAAGTTCCCCTTTCACCCATTGGTGATGTGGGGGGCGGGGGTGTGTGTCTAAAACTGCTTTCCCACAAGTCAGCCAAGCCTTGAAACGTGGTGGCCGTGACGGCCCAGGTGTGGCACGTTTCATCATACTGCATGCATCACTGTAGTCAGTGGGGAGGGTGAAATTCACCCGGTGTGGAAAGCCAGCAAAGTCTGAATTTAGCCCTTGTGCTGACCTTCTGCACAGGTGGTTATTTCATTCCCAGAACAAGGAGTAATGGTCTCAAGTTGCAGAGGGAGAGGTTTAGGTTGGATATTAGGAAAAACTTTTTCACTAGTAGGGTGGTGAAGCACTGGAATGGGTTACCTAGGGAGGTGGTAGAATCTCCTTCCTTAGAGGTTTTTAAGGTCAGGCTTGACAAAGTCCTGGCTGGGATGATTTAGTTGGGGTTGGTCCTGCTTTGAGCAGGGGGGTTGGACTAGATGACCTCCTGAGGTCCCTTCCCACCCTGAGATTCTATGATTCTATCCCATGTGGCTACCATCTTTGGAAGCTCATTTCTTTTTAAGCCCTTGCAAAAGAGGTCCCATTACTTCCAAATCCCCAGAAAGAAACCTAGACAGATGCAGAGACTTTCTGCAGCAGCTGCTCAGGCAGCAAGAGGTTTGTTTGCCAGCATCAGCCAGGCGGATGGTTCCTCTCCAAGCAGAAATGATGAGATGCTCAAAGCCTCCCACCCCGACCCCGTTATCCTCACAGAGCAAGGAGCTGTTGGCTTTGCAGCACAGACACGCTAGGACCCCAGCTGAGAAACATCCGCTCGCAGACATCGCTAACGCTCGGCACTGCTGGCGGAAAGTTAGGGGGACATGAAGAGAGAGGCAGCTGAAAAGATTGCCTTGCGGGCATTCTTTGAGAACATGTCTCCCCACATCCCAGGCTCATGCCAAGTCTGTCTGTTATCAGCTCTCTCTGCTAATGATCTCTGTAAACACACCAGCCCCAATCCAGGGAGCAATATTTCACTCCTGCAGTTAGAGCTTAAGCCCCCGGCTCCCAGGCCCTCTGTGTTTTGCTACAGTAATGAGCTTTGTGGCATCGTGTCGGATATAAAAAATAATGAAGACATTTGTCACCCAGGAAAATACTTGTTTTTAAAAGGGTGGAGGGAATCCCTCTCTCTGGCCTCGCTGTTCTCCTCTGGGGGCGACTGATTCCAAAATGGCTGGTTCTGATTGGCTAAAGCCACTGTCACAATTAACGAGCTGCCTGCACATGGCGAAAACCTTTGCATTGGAAACAGCATCAACTGGATTCTGGCCTCTGTGCATTGCTCTGGGCTGCAAAGGATGGCCCCAGAGGAGAATTCCCTCAGTGAGAATCAGGCCCTTAACTGATGTGTTCGCATTGCTGATTATTAAAGCACAGGCACAAGGCAAAAGGTCTGATTCCCCATCACCTTGATCCTTATTTGCACCAGTGCAAATTGAGTTTGCTGTGAAAAAGTAGGAAGTCAAAATCGTTGGCCGACATGTACCAGTGGTCATGTTTCATGCCCACTTTGCAGGGCTGGAAATGACTCACATAGGGTGCAAGGAAGCTGGGAGGGGTAGCAGGGAGGAAATCAGGTCCCAAGTGGTTTTGAGTTTGTTGCAGAAGGTGGGGTTTTCAAAAGCATGTGGCACTGGCTCCCTCTGAAGTCACCAGTTGACCTTCCACCCCACCGGTTTCAACAGGAGCAGAGTTAGGCTAATGCCAAAGGCTTTTGAAAAAAATGGATATGAATTAAAGAAGAAACTTTCCAAGTGGCCATAAAATGCTAAGCAAATCACAAATTGTTCTGTAGACACGTCCTTCAGAGAGGATGAAATCGCCTCTTAATATTTTCCCCCTTTTGAGCGCAGGTTAAACTTGGTCAAGTGGAGCTGCTAGGTCTAAAATAGCATAATTAAAAATTAACCACTCTCTCCCATTGCTTTTACTCCATCTAGAGACTTGGATGTGGGTGAGGAACAAGACGGGAACAAGGATGGATTCCTCTCCCCTGATGCCCTACCCCAGATTCTCATCATCACAAGTGGTGTTTGCTTATCAGGACATTTCTCAACCTGGGGGCGGAGATACCCCCCTCTGGTCCAGAGTTCTGGGACAGCTCAGCTCTCAGTGAGGCACCAACATCTTCAAAAAATCTGCCTGCAAGTGTTGAGATGGGAGCTGAGGGTTCTTGTAAATCTATCCCTTATTTTGACACCTGAGCTCTTTTGAAAACATGGCCCTGATTGCAGGTGATGAGCGCTTGGAAATCGGCTACCGTGAGTCTATCCCTGCCCGTCATGGAGACGAGACATCCCATGTATATGTGCACCATCCAAAGACAGCGCTGCTGCATGGAGCAACAGATCAGATGGGCGCATCTGACTTATCTGAATGCATAAGAGAGGAAGGGAGAATCTGAAGTTACATTGTGAGGAGCAATTTGTGAGTATGAAACCTCCCCCCCAATCAATGCTCTTCACAGGAGCACAATAGGAGCCATTGAATAGCAAAGAGCAGGCTGCGGTATTGACTGTGCCGTGTTATTTGTTATGTTTAGAGCATTCGCTGCAATGATTTATTCATCCTGTGCCACAGGGACAAGGTTGACTCTTTAACGGCACCCACTATCCAAGGTGCTGGAGGCTGGATTGCTGAGCTCTAGTTGGGCTTTCCAAATCCTGCAGGATCCAGATCCCTGCTTTGTTCAGAAGACTATAGATCGGAGAGGCCTCATGGCTTCTCTTCTCCAGCCGGAGGCCGGGCGGAAGTGTGGCGGATTGCCCCCCTGTGGGCCTGTGAAGAAGCAAAGGGTGATCGCGCTAACCCTGGCCAAGTCTCCTGGCCTTCTCACCTGAGCAGTGAGGGAGGGAGCCACTCCAGTGCCCGTCCAGCTGGCACATGCGAGTGGAATTGCCAATCAGACTCCGCTTCCCCAGGCAGCTATAGCGGACGACAGACCCTACCGTGTACCTATCGCCTGAGATCTGGGAGTGGGGCGGGGAGCCAGGATGGCCACAGGAAACCACTGAAACAAAGAGAACAACATTATGGCTCGCGTGACTATTTAACTGCAGGGGACGAGCGTTCAAAAGGAAGATGTCATGGGTGCAGCTGCAAAACACTCCCCTTTCGCACCCACAAAGTGGAATTTGCAGACACAGAGCAATCAACCGTTATGGGCCAGACCCCTCAGTCGGTGTAAACCAGCATAGCTCCATTGACTTCAATAGAGCCTCACCAATGTACAAGAGTTGAGGATCTGGCCCTACGTGACCTTAGCATGAACTGCCCGTTGAAATCTTACATACCCTTACTCCCTACTCAGGGGAATTGGCACAAGAGTCATGCACCATTGAGGTGCTCAAAATAGAGAGTTGTAACGGTGCACAAACCTTGCATTGGTCCCTGGTGGGGATTTCACCAGGGCTGGTCGTGTAAAAATTTGTACGGGGGCTGTCCCAGGTCTGTGCATGCAAATACCCAAATGCACATTTTCCAGGCATGCACTTTGCACGTTCCCGTGAACATCCATCCCCTATTAAAAGTGAATATTTACACACACACGCGCACATATCCCTTGGCAGTGAGGGATTCTGTCAACACATAGCCGTATTAGATGCAATGTCACACCTGATGAAATTACTCTGGCAGCTGGTAAGACCCGCTCACCCTATGATTGCTAGTAAAAACACTGTTAACAATAATTAATTGGTTTATTTAGCTTAGCTATCAGGGTAGATGAAGCTTGGCTGTTCACATACAAGCTGACAGCTCTAAAGGCGATTAAATATGATCTGATCTAAAAGAGTCTTTAAGTGAGGGCCACATGCCATTAGGATTTCTGAAGGGAAATATCAGCCATGGATGCATTTCCCCCTTCTGCGTAGGTGGAACGCATGATGTATGCTTCAAGAAAAAGAAAAGGGCGCGTATGTTTATATACAGAACGTGGGCGCTGAAAGATACTGGCACAGAGCTGTGACTAAAACCAAGGCCCCTTTTCAAAAGAAATGAGTTTGATAGCTAATAAACTCATACTGTAACTAACAATTCAATAACGGAGACTCCAGCAGGCACATCTAAGCTAAAAATCTGTGACCGTATTGGGGGTTGTGGAGCATTTGTACAGACGGTCGGAACAAATTTCTTCCGTTGTGCTAGATTTTGCTGTGGTCGATTTCACTTATTGTATCAGAGTCCCTCTTCCACCCCTTAAAGAACAGGTTTTTTTTCCTTCTCTAAAATACTCACTAGCCAAAATGTTCAAACCTGGGTTACCTGAGGGTAACGTTCCTGGGTCTACATTTTAAAAAGTGAGTAGTGATTACAGGTGCTAAATAAAACTGGCCTGATTTTCAAAGGGGGTGAAAACACCCATAAAATCCTCTGAAGTCAATGGAAGCTGTAGGTGCTTAATGTTTTTAAACCACAAGACCATGTTTATTTAGCTGCTCGGCTATGGATGTAAGGAGCCCGGCTTGAGGCACCCAGGTTTGAGAGGGTAGGGTTGGCTATTTGATTTGAGTGCCTGTAGATTCTAAGGTATGTGGTTATCACTTGTCAGTTTCCCATGGCTTGTGCGGCATGCTTGTAAATGTAAGATGGTGGCATGCTGGTAACAAAGGAAAAGAAAATGTGCCAAAAAACTAATTTGTATGACTTGGTGTAAAATGGATAAATAAATTAACAAAATAAAAAGATTGAGGCTTTGGAACAGCTCAGCTGAATGAAACTTAAGGGGCTAGCTAGGGGATTTGATTGTCCCCCTCCATTTCTGACTGTTTGACCTATTTGTCCTGCAAGGTACAACTTCTGAACAGCAGCTGCCCCAATTGCAAGGAAAAGAAATCCTAATTATTTTACTCTTGTAGAAGGAATGTAAACACGAAAATCAGTAATCACCGCTCATCTGGAGCTGGTGTGTTTCCCTTTCACCTCACTTGCCCCCTGTCTCTCCCACATAGCCTTTCTTCCTTGTTAAGTGCTTTATGGGTTTCATGGAAAATTGACTGGGTCCACCGAGGAGACTTTAACTGAAAGGTTGTGTCTATAGCTGTGCAGGAAGTGAGCACATCCATAGAGAGGTTCTGCTTTCTCTGTCTGCCTGAGCTGCTATATAATTTTCAATCACCTTTGCCGGGTTATGATGACACATTTGGCTGCTTTGGATTTTCTGTTGGGGGCCATTAGGTGCATGGTGAATTATGCCATTTTCTCAGGGCCTAATCCAATGCCCATTGCAATCAGTGGAAAGCCCCTGCAGTCAGGCTCCAAGTGCAGTGTGACTTAGTTGCTAAAGCCCTGGACTGGGACTTGGAAGACATGGGTTCTATTCTTGGTTCTGCTGCTGGGTGACCGTGGGCAAGTCACTTTGCCTTTCTGTGCCTCAGTTTCCCCATCTGTAAAAAAAGGGGAAAGTGATACTGCCCTCCTGTGAAGTGCTTTGAGATCTACGGATGAAGAGCTAGGTCTTACTAGTCCAGCGTCCCCAGCTGCCTGCCTAGTATGAACCTCCTGTACTGTATCACAGATCTCTCTATCTACGGGTTTTGTACACTGCCTCTTCCCCATTGCAACTAAGCACCATAGGACTGGATGATCCTGTACTACTTGAAATTTGTCATTGTTGTAATAACATGTTTTTCTTCCACGGTGTCTCATCCTGTCTGGTTCCAAACACCAATCTTTGGGGTTCTATGGGTCCAGACTTGCTTGGGACTCAGAGTTCTTGGGTCTAATATACTTTTAAGGTGACAGCAGCGTGCGTGCGAGCATGTGTGAGCTATAAAGCACTCATAAACAATAATATACCCCAGGGTGCATTACCTAGGCTGCACTATAGGCAGGCCTCACAAGACAGAAAGATCTCCACTGCCTGAGCTGTGTACTTAGAACCCTAACTGCACATCCTGGAGTGTATTAAGATAGTTGTTCTGATCAGTTCTGAACGGTGCGGCTGCTGGCTCGACACCACACAGCTCAGAGTTCCCATATCCCAAATCAGATTGCTCCCTTAACCCAAGCCTTGGCACCGCATCTCCCAGCTCTCTTCACTGTGCCTTTACTTATAAACATCTGTAACTAACTTAAAGGCAGCAAGCATTAAGGCTACTTTAAGGGGAAAAAATCTACAGCAAGAGTCAAGAAGCGCGTCCTCCGGAACATGCATTTGGCAAAAGAGAAAAAGCAATGAAGGTGTTTATTTCGATGCTGAACGGACACTGCCTTTCTCCAAAGACATGTGAGCGGGTGGGTGTGTGGAAGTTCAGATGTGTATGAGCTGTGCTAAATCTGCTGTGGCTAATTACACACTGCCTTGCTATAAATTCCCTGTGTGGTATCTACTGGAGAACTGACGCTTCTCTTCGCCACCTACGATATTGCCGCTGGAGTGGAATGGGGTCAGGAATCCAAACTCAAAGGTGTCTGCATTTCATTGGTGGGTGAAAGGATCCCTACCTAATCTAATCTATCCCTAGACCATATTTTTTCCCCTCTAGAGGCACCAAAGCCTGGTGAAGTGGATAGGAAGACGACCATTAATCTCAATGGGCTTTGGATCAAACCTTGTAGGCATCATTCAGCTAAAGAGTGATGAAAACCCTTTGGGACGAAAGGCTGCAATGGATCATTTGAGTATGACTTCTTTAGCAATGCCCTAAACAAAAGGGTTATGCTCTGAACAACTTACAAAGACACTGTGGGAGGGACCGGTCCCAAGTGCCATCCCCCTGACAGGAAAGTACATGTGTGCCCAGTAAGTAATATCCATGGCTGCATTGATATGAGACAGTTGTTCCAAAGCTGAATCTGTGAGGACCACTTGGCTGCACTTGACGGATGCTGTTTTCCAGGTGCCCGGGGTCAGTACAGTTTACAACTGCAAACAAATAACAGAAAACAAAAATACAAAACAAAGGGTGTCACAAAGAACAAAGGACTCTCTAAAACAAGGGAAGTAAAAGGGGAAGGAATCGCAAGTCACACATTCCCCAGTTTGGGGTCTTTCTTTTTTCCGTCTTTTTTTTAAAAAAATCAAACACAATAATAGGATTTAAAAGAAGAGATCATCTTCTGGTCCCGATCCTGCCATGTGATGTGCAGAGACAGAGCCTCGCTGATTGGCTCACTGCAGGATCGGGCCGTTAGCGAGCAGGGGAGAAGCGCTGACTTTGCCATTGATCAGGGAGCAGTGCAGCCAGAGATAAGTGGCTTGACGGTATAGAGGAACGAAGTGCAGGGATGGGGAGGGGAGCGGTGGGGAGGTGAGAATTTGGTAAGTGAACTTTGATGCTAATACTGAAGGAGGCAGGAAGCCCTGGAAATGAGAGAGGAGAGAGGTTAGCATATGGGAACATGACTGAGTGTTTCAGGGTCAGATCCTTGGCTGGTATAGATTGGCGTATCCCCACTGACTTCAACGGGGCCTATCCTGATTGAGATCAGCTGCAGATCTGGCCCAGGAATCTTTTTTTTTCTTATTAGCAATTCACACTTCGATAGATTGGAAGGTGGTGGGGAAGGGGGTGAAGCCTCAGGATCAGCATCAGCTCTGGGGTGAATAGGTGCAGCGCCCCTGAACTCAGGGGAGGGGTTGTATCTGCTTATGTCACATAGGAATGTTTGGCCTTCAACCATCACTCTTATGTTCCCCCTCAGCTGCAAACTCTGCTTGACTTTGACTCATGATGGCATCTAACTGGATTTCAGGAACCAGGAGTAACCAAGGACGTGGCACAGAGAGAAACAAAGTCCAACTCATCTTGATCACAGGGTGTGGCATTTGCACTGTTCCTCTCTGTGCATCGCATCCTCTCTGTGCCTCCCAATTACCCTCCCCTGCTGCCTTAATAGCACCATGCCAGCTGACGGAATGACGAAGCAGGAAAAACAAAACACATCCCCAGGCTGCAAGGGTTTTGCCTTGGGCCAGAGTCGCAGCTGGTGAAAACTGGTGGAGTTCCACCCACGTCAATAGACTGAGGTGACACTGAAGGCGACGGAGCTGTGCCGATTTACACCAGTGGAAGATCTGGCACAGGGTTTGTAACTCGAAATCAAAATGTTGACAATGAAAACAGAAGAGGAGTCCCCCTGTTTGGGGCTCAGCCCAGGGGCTCTGCCCTAGGAGTGGAACATACCCTTCTTCATACCCCTCTGAGGCGCCCAAGTGCGTGAGGAGGGGGAAGCCAAGCTGCTGCTATTCCTTTGTCACAATCCTATTACACTGCACACCTGAAGGTATTTCTGATCCTTAGAGTATAGCTCTAGCCACCACCTACCCTTTCCAGCAGCAGCTTCCTTTGAAGGGCCCGAGGCATTCATATGCTCCAGGCCTCAGCCACCGTGGTCAGATGAGGGCCAGGGGGAAGATGACTTACTGCGGCAGGAGGGCAGGGAGTTGCTCCACTGGCCGTTCGCCAGGCACTGCGACTGGGGTGCCCCTTCCAAGTGGTACCCGAGGTTGCACACAAACTTGGCCACGTCGTTCAGGTTGAACTGGCTCCCCTGCGTCAGGCCGTTGGCTGGGTTGCCCGGGTGACCGCAAGTGATGGCTACAATCAGAAAGCGGAGACGTTACCCTCTGTGGCCCTTGCGGCTGCAGAAAGTGAGCCTTCAGCCTGGAAGGACGGTTCTCGAGGGATAAGGTCACCAAGAAAATCCCACCATATTCCACAACAGCATCGAGGTCCATGTCTTTGGAACAACACTGATTTACACCAGGTGGGGGCATTTCCTAAGGGAGTTCAGCACCCAATTCCCACTGCATTTCACTGTGATTTGGGCACCTAACGCCCCTAGGCTCCTCTGAAAAATCCCAGCCACTATTATTAATTCATTCACCGAGCACCCACAGAAGCTAGGCACCACCCAGACATTCAAAGCCATGAGCAATGTTCCCTCTAATTTTTGACAGGCCATGTGTGCAAAAAATGTATTCTGTGCAAATTTTTGACAGGCTGTGCGCGCACAAAATTTCTTCTATGCAAATTGTTGTGCTTCTGTGCAAATGTTTGTGTGTGCGGTGTTTCGCCATGTGCGTGGGGTTTAGGATCTGTGTGCGTGCACACACGCGCACAGCTTAGAGGGAACAGTGGCCATGAGGCCTGATTCTTCTTTCACTCACCCTGGTGTAAATCAGAAGTAACCCCACTGAAGTCCATAGAATCACACTGGGCAGGAGGGGAGAGGAAGTAGATTTAACAGTAAGGAGAAAATCAGGTTCCTAGTACCTAGCTCAAAGACAGTACAATCCAAATGGCATGAGTTGAGAGAGAGGAACATAAACCCTCTTGCTTCAGGGTGTAAATCAGCTTTTAACTGATGGGGATTAGGAAGAAACCCATCAGCAGATTATCCCAGAATGTCTACTTCAGGGTTTTCTCACACCTTCCTCTGAAGCAGCTAGGGCAGGCCACTGTCAGAGACAGGCTGCGGGGCTAAATGGACCAGGGGTCTGACCCTGTGTGGGATGTGTATGTTCTGAAGACAATACGAGGGGCAGGGTGGGGACAGAGAGACAATGGACACAGCAACAGGATTATGTGGACAACCAGTAGAGACAGTGCTTGGATTTAATATAGGCTTGGTTGGCTCATGGCTGGTTGCCCCCCCCTACAGAAACAGGTCTTAAAAGGGGATTTAAAGCCATAGCAACCTTACTGCAAGGAGTAAAGTTGGGGACCTTTACTCCAGAGTAGAGCAGTATTTTCGGTTTGCAAAGGAAGCTGGAGGATTTTCAGCAAAGAGCCTTCTGGCCACGTTAAAAACACGGCATCCTTTGATAGTCAATAAGAAAGCAACACTGATTGGAAGTCACAGAAATCGCCATGGTGGAACAGACTGATAATCCATTACTAGAACTCCAGTGTTTTGTCTCCAACAGCAGCTGTGCCAAATGCTAGAGAGGAAGGTGAGAAAAAACCTGGTCAATTGGGCAAAACTATACCATGGGGAGAGAAATTTCTTCCGGACCCTAGCTGGTGACTAGTTTAGGCCTTGAAGCATGAAGATTGATAGCCTTTTGGAGCTACACAAAGCAGATGTCAGGCTCTCGCCGAGGTACCCGTGAGTCACCATTAGGGTCCTATTATCGCAGTTGTGAACTAGGTGGTGGATTCTTTGTCAACATAAAAAGGAGAGTTTCTTTAGACGGCACCTACCACAAATTCCAGTTCATACATAGCAGAGCAACTGTTCTGGAGCAGGTTTAAGAAAAGAAACATTAACAAGTCAGGGAATTATGATCGGATAACACAATGCCCTGCTTCTATATAAATGATGACACAGCCTCAAGGCATCTATTTTCAAAACCCAACAATGCTCTGTTTTAATTACTTTAAATGCATGTTACCCCAAAGGGCTGCTGTAGTTTTAATTACTCTGAGGCCATCTTTCGAATAGGCCCCTGCTCAGGATGCTCAGAATCCACGAGCAGCCGAATCAGCTTTTAATTGCCAAAAAAAGGAAATGAAGCTAAGCTAAGCGGCTGAAAGTACTATTAAGGCCCCTGTGTTTGAAAGGTAGGTCACCAGTGCAAAGTGCATTGATGCAGTCAAGCAGTGGGACCTGCTTCATTCTAATGGGCTGGGCGTACAGACCTTCTGTTGGATTCGTTCCATGAGAAACCAGCTGATCCATGAAAAGGCGTGTGCTTTACAAATGCTGTGGTTTAATTAATCTAACTGGCTGAAGGTGTGGTTTGAAAATTCCCACCCGTCAATAACAGCTGGCTACCCAGCAATCTAACTTACTGGCCCGGGCTCATTACTCACCCAGCAGGCTAAATGTATTTTCTGCTTCTTGTTGTGGTTTGCAGATGGCTAGGAACGATGAACCGAAATCTTGCATCTAAACACTCTCACACTTTGGGTGCATTTGAAATCTGGTATCAGAGTCTGAGCCCAATTGTCATATAACCTTTATCCTCATAACAGAATGAAGGAAAACTCTGGGTCAAATGGCCCTGAATTTTGGAGCATCCATAAAGTTTTGCAGTTTGAGCCCATCCCTAACGATTAGGCCTGTGTCTGTATTATTTATTGTTTTGCAGAGCATCCATTGGCGGCTCTGTATCGTGCTCTGAAATGGATGTTGCTATCACATCTCAGCACGTAAAGCGACAGCACAGATAGGGGAGGTTAGAAGCAAACAACCGGCAAATCAGGAGAGGAAATATATGGACTGCGTCATCTGTTGATAGGAAGATATTTAATCTTTATTAACACCCTAGTCAGAAATCCAGTGAATTATTTAATTAGCTTATTTACTGAAAAGATAAATTAGCATTCTGGGCAAGGTGACTCCTAAAAATGTATCATGGGATAGGGACTAATTCTCCTCTCACTAACATCTGTGTAAATCAGGAGTAACTCCACTGATGTCTATAAAAAGTTGCTCAGGTGTAAATGAGGCAAGAATCAATATTTTGAGCCGGATTCTGGCCTCAGGTCTAAATCCAGACTAGCTTCATATATTTTAAGGCCAGAATGGGCCACGATGATTTTGTCTCCTGCCACACACAGGTCCAAAGAATGTCACCTGGTCACTCCCACATCCAGACCGATAGCCTCTACTTCAACCACAAGTTATCTTTTAAGCAGATATCCACCCTTGACATGGAGGTTTTTCTATATGACTTCAATACAGTTTCTCCAGTTTGATACCAGTGGAACTGAGATCGGAATATAGAATGGTATTATTCCATTCCAATGCACCTCCCAGGACATGGTCCTCTGGCACAGACAAGTGCAGCAATTTCATAAGCCCTCACCAGTTAAAAATATATGAAGAAAAATAAAATAAACCCAAGAAAAAGGTGAGAGGGTTTGTGGAGCTGATGAAATGTGTACAGAAAATCAGCAGTCAATATTTCAAATCTCGCCGCTCACGCTACACATACAAAATATTCTCTTGCGCATGCAGGTGAGATATTCGTGCACACTAGCACTCATTTTGCATTCACAATAGCGGCGTGCACCTGAGGGAGGCAACACACATGGCAATTTGTGAAAATCTGGCCACGGGTATTTTAGCAAGGGGAAATTCTTTGTGCAGCAGGGATCTCTTGAACAGATGGTAGATTAGAGGCACAAAATCAACAGGGGGACAGCTCATGAGAAAGCCCATAAATCACAAGTTAGCAAAATGAGGATGCTCGCCTACAGTTTGCCAGTCCTATTTTGTTCCCAGCACGGTGGCTGAAATCACCCTAGCTCTTCGGAACGCCCTGAGAATTAATTTGTTTGCTTCCCATTCAGGGCATCTTTTGGAAACCTGATTACATTTTATTCTCTCCCTTTTTGAACTGAGTTTTAATACTTGTGAAAGGTGCCAGATTCACAGCCCTTGAGGCTGGCGCTTGGCTAAGGAGAGGACAGCTGGTACAGCATGGGCTGCAGCCAACGTTCCTCATCCACGTGTCTCAACTTTGGGCCGGAAGGCCGGGATGCTGGCGTGAGATGGCAGTAGCCTCCACGCTGACTCAACTCCCGGGCAATGCAGCTGCAGTCTCAGTTCAGAGGAGAAGGGGGATTTTTTTATGGTAGGAGATAGGATCAAGACTGAGATTATCTTCCCAACCCCCAGTCATTAATACAGGCCTAGCTAGCAATCATTTCTCACTGGGGCTGAAATCTTGACTGATCACCTAGATGCAAAATGTTCCCTCCCTCCAACCAGTCCTTCCTGGCTTGTTCAAGAGACTTTTTCCCCAGTTGCTCTCTCAGTCTCTGAACTCCTAGATCAGGAGGGGGAAGGGGTGAAGTTGGGGGCAGGGCCTGGGGCAGAGCAGGGGGTTGAGCAGTGAGCACCCCCCGGCACATTGGAAAGTTGGCATCTGTAGCTCCAGCCTCGGAGTCGGCTCCTATGCAAGGAGCCGCATATTAACCTCTGAAGAGCCGCATGCGGCTCCGGACCCTCAGGTTGGCCACCCCTGTCCCAGATGAACAATGGCCTGACACTTCCGCCTCTGTCCCTTCAATAGCAGAGCTAAATAAACCTGACAACATACTTACGCACACAGACAGGAGTCTTTCCAGACCAGCGGTGGTCCTGCTGGCAGATCCTCACAGACATCCCAATGAGGCGAAAGCCGGGGTTGCACTGGTACACCACGCTGCCTCGGTAGTTGTAGTTCTCCCCGTTGATCTGCCCGTTGACGATAGGGTGGGGTATGCCGCAGTGCCCGGCTGCATGGGGCACACAAGGGAATCCTTTCAGAACTGTGCGCACATAGGGGCCGGCGGCAACAAAGCAAAGGACTTGCTATTTCTGGATATGGGGCCTGACCTGAGGCCTACGGGGTCAATAGGTGTCTTTCCACTGACAGGAATGTACTTTGGGGTCAGGCCCGGGGGCATTTCCTAAGAGGGTGAAGGTCCCGCAATAGTAAATAAAATAGCAACAAATAAAAATAATGTCTCACTTTTATAAACCTCTTTCATCTTCACAATCCAAAGTTTGTTACGTTCATTGATCAGCTGAGCCTCGAATCCCATTTAAACACGTGCTTGAACCCCTTTGAATTCAGTGGGAGTGGGACTTAAGCACATACATAAAATTATTGAATTGGGGTTCTGGTCTCTCATTCCTTTGTGAAACATAATTCATCACTTTACACAGATATCACGCCAGCACCTACCCAAACATTTCACTTCAGTTCCACTCCAAAGCCCATTCGCCATGCATTCCCGCACACGCGACCCCACCAGGGTATAGCCAGTATTGCAGGAGAAGATGGCTGTTGCGCCATAGACGGTTAAAGTCCCAATCCTGTTCCCATTGGGAGGCGTTGGCAGGTCTCCACAGGAGATAACTGAAAGAGATCCCAAAACATGCAGTAAGGAAGAGCAGCTGGGGAAATGCTTTGGAATGCAGTGTAGTCTGAGGAACCAATTGTCACAAATTATTACTGAGGCCAAGAATTTATCAGGATTGAAAAAGAGGATTAGACATTTATATGGCTAATAAGAACATCCACAGTTACATGACACAAGATGAAAACATACGGGGTATAAACTCTCATGCTTCAGGACATAAGCAAACTCTAACTGATGGGGATCAGGAAGAAACATGCCCTATGGACTGGTATTTCCATAATTGTTCAGTATGGGATTTCTACAGCATCTGGCAATGGTCAAAGTCAGAGACAGCATACGGGACTAGAAGAGTCTGATGCACGTTGGCAATCCCTATATTTTTGTATTTCAGACGCCTTTTGGGAAGATATACAGAGGTAGCTAGGTGACATTCAATGGCCTGACATATACAGGAGGTCAGGCTAGATGATCTAACGGTCCCTTATGGGCTTAAAATCTATGAATCTATGAACATTCAGGCAGCATGAGTTCTAAAGAAACTATGAAGTTGCCATCAGAAGTGTGATCCCAGAGACTTCCGTATTTATTCTCTTCCAGTGACTGCCAGATTGGCTTAAAAGTCAAAAGATATATTCCAAGGAAGGTGCCCAAAGCTTGGATGACACTCCAAACTTCCCCAGTGATTGGGGGGGACGTGTGGATCCAAAGTTTAGTTATCACAAGCTTTAGATTGAGGTCCCGCCCACAAAGTTCAGATCTGACCCTCTTCAAGCTTTCTGTCCAACCAGTCTCTAATATTTTCAAACTCCCTAACGCTTCAAACTCAACAGGAGATTTGAGGATTGAGCTGGATTCTTTCTGCCTCTTCTCTTGCCACCGAGATTCTGCAATTGGAATTTAGCGGACAATGCTCCCGATGAGGCAGAATGGGATCTGACTCACTCCCAGTACAGGCTGAGCCCTGAGATGCCAACAAGAGCAAAATCTTGCGTCTGACAGTGAAGTCGGCAGCTGCGTCTCCAGACACAAAGGTTGAGTAAAAGTGCCATTCTGAAGGAGTAATTTTTCTGTCTCTATCTGCACTTAAGGAGAGAAAAAAGACCTTTCACAAAGGCAAGATCTAAAACACAGCAGTTGCATCAGAATAGACAGGATGCCTGGAGGAGTCACTTAATTCATTTGCCAAGAGCATTTTGATTTACAGATCTACACAGTTTGCCCTTGTAAACTTGGCATTGGTGTCAGATTGGAAGCTCAGGTTTGATTTTAAAGTGGGAATTTTTTTGGGGTTGGTTTTAAATGCACACTTCACTATGGCACTAGTGGCTGGGATCTGACAGCAAAGGATGGACAATTGCATTTGGGTCCATGTAGAGCTGTTCCAATTAAATTAAGAAGAAGATCAACATGTGGCCCATCCCTTTCTCCAAGCTTCCTTCTACCCGAGGAATTTGGCAGCACAGCAACTAAGGCAGGGGTAAAGGTAGGGGTCTCTGTGTGTGTGCATGCAGGGGAGGGGGCTTGTGTGCTTGGTGGGGGGGGGGGGTGAAACAGAGTCCTCTATGAGATGCTGAACACTGCAGTCTGCCCATGAATAGGCCACTGAGATTTGCCATCCTTACTTTTACACGTTGGCATAGGGCTGCCTATGCTCCACGTCCCATTGGCCTGGCACTTGATGACCCGCTGGCCCGTGTAGTAGTACCCAGGGTCACAGATCAGCATGAGCTGGGCGTCGTACTGGTACTGGGTTTCATAGGTCAGCCCCCATCGGCCATGCTGCACCGGGATGCTGTTGATATCGGGGCAGGTGACGGCTGAACAGCCGCCACAACAGTGGGGAAGCAAAGGGGGGAGAGAAAAAAAAAAGCAGAAACACAGGAATTAATTAATGGTTTCGCTGTGGGGCTCCTTCTGCCTTAGGGCTTGTAACAGGGTGCCCTGGTCCTTTAAGGAAGGCTTCAGCACCTGCCCTGCCTGTTTCTGTTTACAGCCCAGAACCAGGAAATCTGGGGAGACATCGTTTCTAGGTTTGACGGGAGTCGGTGGCTTGGCAGCAATGGATGCTGGGAAGGGGAGGGAGGATGGCTGCTAAGAGAGAGGTCAGGGGAAAGGAAGCTCTGTCACGTCTCCGTCCCCCTCTCCCAGCATGCATTGCTGCCAAGCCTGCACCTCCCAGGCATTATTCCTCTCAGAAGTGCCTTGTTCTGGGCTGAAACTGGACAGCGACTGTGCTGGGCCTGCAGCCTCCCTTAAAGGGCCACCACACCCTCTTTTTGCAGGGCTTCTTCCGTCCTTTGCCTGAATATCTGATTTTAACCTCTGAACATAGCTCATTACAAAACAGCCAGGGATAACCTGTGAAACACAGCGGGGTCGCGTTAGGGCTTTGCTGTCCATAAGTTACGTAAGGCATTAGGGGCGAGAGGGTCTTGAAAAATCACCCCCAAAAATGTGATGCGGAATTCACCAACAGCCCCTAGAGGGCGACAGTGTAGCTCTCGCTCACACACACGTTCCATCCAGCAGAGGGGGCAGGTGCTGCACATTTTAGAAGACCGGAAACAAAGCCATCAATGTAACGGTCCCTCGGCTGGAGGGCCTTTCTAAACCACCTTGCGGATAAGGTGACCGGGCCCAGCTGGGGGCTACTCACCCACGCACGGCGGAGGGATGTTGCTGTTACTCCACTGCCCTGTCTGCAGACACTCGGTGGTGGACTCTTCCCCGGCCTGCAGGTGGAATCCCTGGTTGCAATGATAGACTGCTTTGGTACCCACGGTGTACTCCTTGCCGAAGACGATTCCGTTCTTCGGGGCTCTGGGCACTCCACAGGAGATAGCTGGGGAGGGGGGGAAAATACTGCCCTCTGAGCTGAACTGTTGATAGATGGTTAATTAATAGAACGGGGCCCACTCCACCGGTGGGGATTCCAAGCCAGATCAAGGTTTCATAGCTGGGCTGTGATGGACGGAGCTAACCTCCCAGATCCAAACCACTCCTAATTTTGAGATTTCTCAATCCAGATTCAAACCCTGAGCTGTGGCCCATCTCCAATAAACACAAAGGGCCAGATCCTCAGCTGGTGTAAATTGGGGCCGCTCCATATTTTAGTCAGTGGCGTTACGCCCCAACCTACGTTTTATACAGTGCCTATAATACTAACTACATCACAAAGTGCTCCACCGTTTTAACAGAGTTGCAAGACTAAACAAGAAGACGACCTTTGTATTTAGATCCTATAGCACCCCGGACCTCAAAATGTATTCCTAGCATTAATTAAATTGTACGACACCCCTGGATGATATCATACAGAGAATTGTATGGTTTAGTTGTGGCAGAGGCAGGACTACATTTAGAGTTACAGGCAAGAGGGAAAAAATGGTTTTCAGATGACAGGTGAAATTAGATGGCGCCAACAAAGTGGAGTGAGGCAGGGAGGCTGTTCCAGGTGACTGGAGCTGCAGAGGAGAAGGCTCTCGCACCGTTATTGCTAAGAAGCTCACTGTAGTAGCCAGAGGGAATGGTTTGGTCCAACAAACAGAGATTCTATGAACCTTTTCCATTCAAGGACTTGTGGGGCAGGATTCCACACCCTGAGTTAAGACAAGATACCTAGCTTGAAGAGAGCACACCGATTCCTCTTGATTTCTCCTATACAGGTCCAGGCAGAAAGGGGCACCCATACAAATTCTTCCTGATGGGGCCCTGCTTCCCTATGGGTCAGGATCTTGAAGCCTCAGGAAGAGGAAACCAATCCAAACGTAGCTCCAGAACCTGTCGGCTCCTGGGATGAACAGGTCACCACAGACAAATGCATTCTGACTGGCCTCTGCCCCTATTGGTGCCACCCAAGGGAGTCTGGAAGAGCAAGTCACAGTCCAACACTTCCGCCAGACAACCAGCCTTCCTCTTATTCACTCTACAGGCCATGAAAGATTGCAAACCTCAGAGCCAGTCAGGAGAGTGGCTTTTTGTGATACGGGCGTTGAGTGGACAGACCCATCTCATTTCATTCCGCACAGACCTACCATTGGTGGCATGGCTTTCCCCCCTTAGAGGTGCAAAGCGCTTTCGTCTCATTACCAGGGCTAGAGCCAATCAATGCTCCAGTTTGGAAAGCAATTAAGCAGCACCTAACATAAGCTGGTCTTGCTAATACACGCGGGTAATCCAGCAAGCAGGTATTAGCGGGATCAGGCATATCCCTGGTTGAAATGATAATCACACGTATGTCACTTCAACGAGCTAAGGAGCTTGATGAATCCGGCTAGGAGACGGGGCGTCTAGACAAGTTGCCTTGCTGAATACCAATTTCATTCAGAGGTGAAAGAAGATGGTGCTGGAAATTCATATCATTCTTAGCCTGTTAGCTGTTAGTTTGTAATCACTTTTCTGGGGGCGCATTATAGCTGATCAAAGCAATTGTTAAGAGGTAACCACCAAGCCAATAGCTTTTCCTTCGGTGTCTACCTCATCCTGTCTGCCTCTCAGAGTCGAAGAGAAAGAGGAGAGACAAGGAGACGGTGGTGTTTAGGGACTTTGCCAAAAGGAAAACTCTCAGAAGTGAAAACACTTAGGGACTGATCCAAAGTGCATTACAGTCAGTGCAGGTACGTCTACACAGTAAAAAAAACGAAAAACCCACAGCAGCGAGTTTCAGAGCCTGGGTCAACTGATGGGCTTGCAAGCCAGGACCATAAACAGCAGTGTAGACGTTCCCACTTGGGCTGAGCCGGGGCGCCAAGACCCAATCGCCTGCCCGGGTTTCAGGGCCCGAGCCCCAACGCCTGCACTGCTATTTTTAGCTGCTGCAGGGTTCTGCTTCTTTGAGATGCCGACCTCCCCTGAAAGTCTTTCTGTGGACTTCACTGGGCATTGGATCTGAGCTTTAGTGTGCATGGAACCAGAGCGCGGAGACTTTATGCCGGTGCAGGTATCCTTTAGCACCCATGGCATTTGCAAACCAGAGGACCTGGTGGCGGAGGCAAGGTACTGGAACTGAGAAGAACCAACTTCGGCCACAAGCCCCCAGCATGACACAAGGATTATCATCCCCGTTTGGGGAAACTGAGGCACTGAGCACTTAAGGTTGGGCTTTTCAAAAGGGCTGAAGAGAACTGGGTGCCCAATTTCCATTGAAACTCCATGAGATTTGGACACACAATTCCCTAAATTTCTTTTGAAAACCCCACCCTTAAGCTGGGTATCCCAGTTCCCCCATCTGTAAAATGGGCAGAAGCATCCCTCTTTCCGCCCGCCCTTACTTGTCTATTAATGTTGTGAACTCTTGGGGGGTGAGGACCATCTCCTGCTGTGTGTGCGCACCGCACCTGGCACCATGGGGCTCTAGGAGCTACCATAATAACACACAATAAATAATATTGGAGAAGCAACACCAAAGCACCTAGCAACACAGATGTAATATTGGGGCGCGGGAAATGACAAGAGAAGCAGCACTAGAACGAAGGGGCCCGGCTTGCCCCTCTGTTATGCTCATTTTACCCTGGGGTAACCCCCCTGAAGTGATACCATGTAACCCAGAGGAGAATTAGTCCCATGCTATTTATGGGCTTCTAGCACTACAGCCAGTTATTTCGTCTTGTTATGCTGGTTTCCTTGTGTCTTGGTAGCTGCATGTTTGATTTTGTTTGGACGCCTGCCATTGCACAAACCCTATGTTGACACAGAGGGTAGTCAGCAATAATCTGGGCCATTCAGGCCAGAGGTAGTTAAATAAAAAGTTCATTACACTCCTAATCCCCTCTCTTCCCCACAAAACCCTCTTCACCTGCAGATGGCCAGGCTGAAACGTGAACAGTCCATCACAGACAGCTGGTTGGGCCTTCGGATATTCTGCTTGCTGCAGAATTTGCTCTGGCGCCCTGTGCTTTGCAGTGGAAGGATGTCCCTACTTGCAGATTTGGTAGTCTTGGACAGAATGTGGGATTATTTAGAGGCTTGGTTTTTGGGATTGCAATAAACTTGCCATCTGCTCCAGCAGTGCATTACCCAGGTTGAAATGCAAGCGCTGCAAGCCAGGGGAGCCAGAGAAGAGGATGAAATATTGGAACTCTTCCCAGGGAAAGCAAAGTCAACGTTTATCTTTGAGGGACCCATTCAGAGCCTAGCTCTCAGGATGGGGTAGGGGGGAGAGGGAAGGTATGAGTGAGATAGAATCATAGAATCTCAGGGTTGGAAGGGACCTTAGGAGGTCATCTAGTCCAACCCCCTGGCTCAAAGCAGGACCAATCCCCAATTTTTGCCCCAAATCCCTAAGTGGCCCCCTCAAGGATTGAACTCACAACCCTGGGTTTAGCAGGCCAATGCTCAAACCACTGAGCTATGCCTCCCCCCTTATGTTTGCAGGAAGAATGTGTGCTAGGGAAGAGGACACAGACTCTGATGGCAAACATGAAGCTGTGATTGCAAAAACAAGGCAGTTTAAAAATAGACAGTAGAGGTAGAAAAGATGCATTAGATCATCTTGTATTGTCCCCTCTGTGCCAATGCAGGATTGCTCCCTGCAGAATGTTCTGTACTAGTTCCATAATGTCAACCAGGACAGAACAGGCAATAAAGATTACTTGGAGAGGACGGGGAAAGGAATGGAGGATTATGAGCTGGCAGAAGGGGGCTATGGGAAATGTCATTGTTAACTAAAGCATGTGTTTATGGGGACCCCAGTTCCCATTCGCCTGACACGGCTGATTGTATGAGCAATTTATTCCATGTTGTGGGACGAGTTCCCAAATCCCTGCTGTGTGATGCTAGCTACTGGAGAAGATAGACGCTGAGGACAGCCAAAAACAAAAGGTTGCCAGTTGGCTGAAAGAGAGCAACAAAAAAATGTGTGCTGGAGTTTATGTAGTTGTATTGGGCGACATATACAGGCCAGCAATTGCTCTCATCTCATCAAGGCCAGATGGGGGAGCTGCTACCCCTGTGAATTACAGTAATAAGTAACACTTAGCTAGCACTACGGAGCTCACAGCTCTTGATAATGGTGAGGAAATATGATTTGCATTTTAAAAATGGGGGAGAAAGTCCAGCACAGAGCGGGGAAGTGACTTGCCAACAGTCGTACAGAGAGACAAGGAGAGAACCCAGGAGTCCTGACTCCCAGTCTCCACCCACTAGTCCCAAAGGATGAGCTTTTCCCCAACTTCACCTATCAAATATTTGTAAAGAGACTGGGCCATACGCATTCCTGACGTAACTCTACGGAGTTGGTGGAGTCACACCGGGGAGGAGTTTGGCCCACTGTGCATTGATGAAAGAAGTAACCCAAATAAAGGCCAGACTGTTAACCCTGTCATTGCTGGGTCTCCCTGCACCCTCCGGCTGCCTTACCACGAGCGTTTCACTGGACCATGCCAGGTGGCTACAGGGCAGGGTGCATGGCCGAGTCACACCCAGTAAATCGATCCTCAAGCACGAGCAGGTGTTATCGGTGAAGCAGCTCCCGAGCGAAACTCTGCTCGCAGGCAGCACTTGGCTTTCCAAAGAGGCCCCCACTGCTTTAGAAACAGGCACATGCCTGGAATGACTCTGGAAGGAGCAGGCTTCATGCAGGGTCTGAGCTGCCAAGCTCCCAATAACACCACAGGGGCTTTCTGGCTTCCAGGCCTTGTCACTGTGACTAACGGACCGCACAACTCAGGGGAGTTTCACAGAGTCAGCTTCAGTGCCATCACTCGGGCCCCCCGTCCCACTTTTACTGCCTGGGTGATGTCCACCTCAGTGCAGTTGCAGGACGTGTGCCCCACAACCCAAGAACCAACACATTCTCGCTATATAAGTCAAACCTCCCTGGTGCTTTAAAATCCCCCGTCTTGCAGGAAGGGAGGCGTAGATCCTGAAAGGTATTTAGGCACCTAACTCCCATTCAAACCAATGGGAGTTAGGCGCCTAACTACTTTTCAGGATCTAGGCTGGAGGGTGGTTTTGTTTTGTTTAATAGGAATGCGATCCCCAATGTAAACCACCTTTTAGGGCAGGTGGCATCTCAAGGCGCCAAGCTAGTCAACGCTCAGGGGTGTTACTATCCCCTGGCACAGCAACAAGGATTTTAGGGCTTTCCTTTAGAACGATTTCAACACGTAATTCCTGCTGTCTCAGGTACCAGATAGAAATCCTTCACACTTGGTTTAATGTCTCATTCCACCGGGATTCGTGAGCCATGGTTGCCATGACAGCCTTTTGCTAATATAACTGTGTTGTTCTGTCTGATTCAGTGGCTCTATTCAACTAACCGGCTTTTACCCCAGTTGGTATTTGCCCTGGGCTACACTAGGGCGGGGGGTCGATCTACGAGACGCAACTTCAGCTACGTGAATAACGTAGCTGAAGTCGGCGTATCGTAATCGACTTACCTGGCCGTGAGGACGGCGGCGAGTCGATCGCTGCCGCTCCCCCGTCGACTCCGCTTCCGCCTTTCACCGGGGTGGGTTTCCGGAGTTGACGAGGACCGCGTTGGGGGATCGATTAAGCGCGTCTAAATGAGACGCGATAAATCGATCCCTGATAGATCGATTGCTCCCCGCCGATCCGGGGATCACTTGTTTGATCTGGGGTGATTCACTTGTTTGCTCCAGCCCCGTCCCTTATCCGCCTCTTGTTAACAGCCCAGCATTCTGTGGCTTGGATTGCTGTACCCCACTCGCCCTCCTGTTTGTCCAAACTCTGAAAAGGAACTCAGAGCAACCAAACACAGGGCAGCCCTTGCAATTGGAGAGGGGGGTCCCAGTGTGATTCCGAGCAGTCTGGAGTGTCCATATCCCTTCCTGCCCTCTGCAGTTGGTTAGAAAACAAAGAAAGAAGTTAGCAACATTTTTGTGAATTTTACTCCTGAGTTTTTTGTGTCGAAATTTCAAATTTCAACCACACAACATGCTAATTACTGAAAAATGGTTAAAAAATAGAGACAATGTTGCAAAATTTCCCATTCGTCCCCACACAGCAACAGTTTTCATCAGAGTTTTGCATTTTGAAAGATGTAGCCATTTGGCTTTTTCCCCCCAGTCCTCAGAGAAGCTAAGGTGTGAATGGACGGGATTTACAAAAGAGCCTAACATTCAGGTTTGTAATGGGGATTTTTAAATACCTTTAAAAATGTAGCCCTAAGTAATTTAAGAGCACAAGTGTATCTTACGCTCCTAAAACACGTAAGCACCTCTTGAAAATCCCCACCCTGAACTATCCTGCTACTCTGCGGGGTGAGGGATAACACTAGTATGAGAACACCTTGCCTACACGGTACCTGTTCTCTGGCCAGTTTCCAGCACCATCAATACAATGTTGATTCCCCAGCGTTGCATTCACTTGGAACATTACAGGAAGAAACATTCGGAGCTATTGGAAAACCCCGTCAGGATAAAGAGGAGTGTTTTATCAACAGAGAAAAGCAGGGACGATTGTTGGATTGAAAACAGGTACAAATACCAAAAGCAGTGAGTGGGGAGGAGAGAGCTGGGTTTTAAAAAAAAGGATGGAACATGGTGATGCAGCAGGTAATGTTTTGGTGGGAGCTTTTCCCTCTGATGCATGTGCAAAGTGCCATGTGCTAGAGACACATGATCAATAAGACAGAAATTCACAAAGGACCATTATGTGCCCAGCTCCTACTGAAAGCCAATGGGAGCTGGGCACCTACCTGTCTTGAGAAATCTCCCCGTTAGCACACAATAATTCGCCTGGGGTGGGATTTTCAGATGTGCCTAAGGGAGTTAGGAAGCACAATCCTGCCACTGAAGCCACAATCCCATTACAGGTCCAGGAGATCCATGCTCCTCAGGTGTTTCTGAAAACCCCACCTCAAGCCCGAAAGCCCTCACTCCAGGCCGGGCTGTACCATGACCCAAGCAAGCCAGCGCTTCATCCGAGCTCAGACTGAGGAAGAGCTCAGGGGATTGGGTGTCCCCACAGTCATTCATTTGCCTTCTCCCCACCTTGGCACAGAGGAACCGCTTCGCTCCAGTGGTAGTAGCCTTGAAGGTGCCTTGTGCACGTGGTAGTGCTGTGGCCAATGAGACGGTAGCCCGCGTCACAGCCGAAACGGGTCTCGCTGCCTGGCTGCAGCCCGGAATGGCTGAGAATCGAGCCGTGGAAAGGGGGCGGAGGGAGGCTGCAGTAAGGAGCTGGAGAAGGGGGAAAAAAATGTCACACACACATACCCTGGAACAAAAGAGGTGCCGTGTTGAGACAAATTCTCCTCTCTGTGTTAGGCGTTACACGGCGTCCGCTTTGCTTTGGTCTAAAAGCTTACAAAGAAAGAGAGGGATTGCGAAAAAATATAAAGCCAAAGGGGGAAATGTTACAATGGCACATAATCAGGAACGGGCATCATTAAAAGCAGTGCAAAGAACCCGGCTGCTCTGCGAGTGTTCCCAGCCATATTTAGGGTAAGACCGTAACATTATTGTGGCCTGCATCAGGGGCAGCACGTAGCCGTACTGCTCCAGCAGCAGACCAGGGAGGGAACTGTGAGTCAGAGACACGCTTCCATCCCTGCTCAACGGGGAAAGTAGCGTGCTACACTGGGCTATGCCAGATGACTTCTCCCCTTTGCACCAGCTCAGCGCTGCTGGCTGGCATCTTGGGGGAATGAAGTCACGGCTCTCCCCACCTGCATGGGAGAAGGAGCAGCCGCTCACGGAGATGGCTCTTACAGCACCGTGAGATGCAGCACTGGAGTAAGGGCAGCTCACAGTGCTGCCCTTAGTAACTTAAGGGCCTGACCCTGTGAGGTTCTGAGCGCCCCCAACTCCCACTGGATCCAATGAGTGTGGTGGGTGCTCAGCACTGCTCAGGATGGGGCCTTGAGAGAGCTCTGTGCAAGGGGCGGGGCTGTTCTTGGACACCGAAAGCATCTGAACGCGGCGGATTTCAGGTTCTGTTCCAAGCTGGCAGGGTTGGTCTGACGGTCACGTGCCCTTCAAGCCAGCTGGGGCCGGACCCGGAGCCGTTATTACAAAGCACCACAGCACTGAAAACGCTGCAGGTGACGATCCAGACGCTGCCGTGCTTTTCAGAGATTCCACGGCCAGAAGGGACCACGGCGATCATCTAGTCTGACCTGCTGTATAACACAGGCCAGAGATCTGCCCCCAAACCGTGCCCAGCGCAGACCTTTCAGAAAAACATCCAATCTTGATTTAACGATTGTCAGAGATGAAGAATCCACCACAACCCTTAGCAGATGGTGCCAATGGTTAATGACTCTCATTGTTAAAAATGTGCACCTTATTTCCAGTCTGAATGTGTCTAGCTTCAAATTCCAGCCATTAGATCATGTTATACCTTTCTCTGCTAAATATTTGTACCCCATGTAGGTACTATAATCACATCACTCCTTACCCTTCCATCGTTAAGCTAAACAAATTGAGCTCCTTGAGTCTGTCATTAGAAGGCATGTTTTCTAATTCTTAATCATTCTCCTGGCTCTTCTCTGATCCCTCTCCAGTTTATCAACATCCTTCCTGAACTGTGGACACCAGAACTGGACACAGGATTCCAGCAGTGGGCACACCAGCTCCAAATACAGAGGTAAAATAACCTCTCTAGTCCTACCTGAGATTCCCCTGTTTATGCATCCAAGGATCACATTAGCCCTCTTGGCCACTGGGTCACAGTGGGAGCTCATGTTTATCTGATTATCCACCACTACCCCCAAATCTTTTTTAGAGTCACTGCTTCCCAGGATAGACTCCCCCCATTCTGTAAGTTGGGGTCGGGGCTATCATTCAAGTACTTTTTTTGTATGGGAAGCTGGGCAAAACTCTCAATTTTGCAAGTCTTTTGGAGACAAAAAGAGGTGAAACTCAGTGAGCTCAAATGAGTTTTGCTTTGGGTTTTTATGTTTTCAGTGGAGGTCCAGGTCAGAAATCAAAAAAGAAATGTTCACAAGGCCACCCCTAGAGGAGCAAAACCACCAAGATTTACCCAGCTCTGGAAATTAGGAGTAATGTCTAGTAATTAAATATTAATTGATTCATTTACTGAGTAATGTCATTTATTTATGACATTCACTCAGGGTTGCACTCTAGTTTTATGGCCTTCATTAAGTAATTGAAATTTGCTAGCTTCCAAAAGATGCTAATTAATTTTGAGGAATTCTTAGCAAACAGTCAGTATCCAGTAATTGGTTTATGCTGGATGAGACATTAAAACTAGCCCTGTTCCCTCTGACCGCAATGGCAAAACACCCAGTGGCTGGAATGGGAGCAGGATTTTAGCTCTAGTATTTTTCTTTGGGTGCCGTAATACAAGAAGTCACTCCTGAGTCACTTCTCATGTACCAAACGGATTCTCACAGTTCCAAGTGCTGTGCTTCTGATGCTACGCACCAGACAGCTCTGAGCAGCTGCGTGGCCTCCTCAATATTAGGATCCAATAACCCAGCATCAAAGTGATCTTGAACCGAATGAAAGCCAGGGAAACGCTGTTTTAAGGACTTAGCGGTGGAAGAAGCTGTCCAGTCAGGGCTTCAGACCCACACAACAAGTGGTGCTTCCTTAGGATAAAATCCCGCCCAGTGCCAAGAGTCTGCAAAAAGCCTAGGCTGTGTGTTGGGCTTCAGTGGGACTCAACTCTACACCGGGTCGAATTTTGTCTATGGAGAGCTGTGTGGAACCAGTTTGAGATCACTGAGATCATGCAACATTTTTCGGTTCCCCCAGGAAGGGTTCCCTGGAGTTTTTGCACGCAACACTTCCTCCCTCCCCGCAAACCCTCAAAGGTTTGATGCCCAGATATCACAGGGATGCGGGCATCAGAAATACAAAATGCAGGGTGAACCGCAGGCAAAAGCTGCATGGTTCCTTTGGAAACCCCAAACCAACCCAGTTTCCCAAACATCAGTGACTGGTGCAGTGAACTGAAAACTAGGCAAGCTTTGGGCTGCTCCAGAACGCTCTGTACAAGCTCCAGCCCCCCAACACAGCCCTGCTAGGCTCATAGAACAATAACACTTACATGGGAAGAGCAAAGGGAGTTAGCCAAAGGAACGGCCACATTCTCAGGGGCTGGTTTCCAGTCTCTACTACGAACTCACCCAAGTAACGGATTTTGAAGCCCTTTCTGTTGTAGGCATGGTCGGAGGACCAGCGGAGATAGACCTTGTTCCCAGTGCTGGTTACAGTCAGAGGAGCAGAGTAATTCCCGCTTAGAGACAACAGCAGCGGACTCTGGCCAGCGGGACCTTTAGGGAAAGATCGGACAAGTGGAAGTTGGGGCCGGCCTATGGCAACACCTCCCCTCAGCGATAGCCACTCCTAGCGTCACACACCAGGACCTGACTTTTGCAGAAGGGACACGTGGCCAGACCTGCTTTTGGCCAAACTTGTGGGAGCTTTAACTTCCCCTTGAACATTGCCACGGAGTCCTGGTGGGCCAGAATTTCATCCCAGGGCAGAACCTTCTGCACACTCACCGGGACAATGAGCAAGGGGATTTGCGTTCTGGGTTCAGCCATGCGGTTGCATTTCTGAGTGCACTAATGGAGCTGCTTAGCGGTGGCACTGGAGAACCTGACTGAGTACAGGTTCCTCGGCTCTCCTGCAAGGTGACACGTCTGCCTGGTGTGTGGTTTAGGGAAATGTCCTTGGATAGCTTTAAAATCCTGTCATCCCCCCCCACAACCCATCCTCCTCAACGACCTTCCTCCTCCTTCAGCCTTGCACAGCCTCCAACTACTTCCCTCTCTCCACGCCAAGCTATCCCACCTACTTCGCTGAGCCATTCCGCCGCGGTGAAATCATGGCCTCTCCCTCATCCAGAAGTGAAGCGCAAAGCTTGAGATTCTCGCCAGGCTGCATTGCCAAGTAGAAATGCTCCCCCTGGGTATGTCCTCACTGCAGCTAAACACCCCAGGGATCAGCCCGCCTCAGTTGACTCCAGCGTGCAGGGCTTGGGCGATGGGGCTGATATAACTGTGGTGTAGACTCAGGCAGGAGATGGGGCTCTGGGTCCTTGTGACGGGGGAAGGTCCCAGAACCTGGGCTCCAGCATGACCCCGAGTGTCTACAATTACAAACAGCTCCATAGCCCAAGCCCCGTGAGCGCGAGTCAGCCGACACAGACCAGCCGCAGGGGTTTAACTGCAGCGTAGACACACCCACTTAAGGGGGGCTTTCTCCAAGCACAACCAGCGATAGGCATGTGGGGGGAAGAACCCCCTAGGCCCAGGGAAGACAGCGTTTAGTGACGAACAGCAACGCTCCCTGCTACACGGCTGTGTCCTTTCCCCCACCCCCAGCAGGCATCGTCCGTGTGATTCACTCGACAGTTACCATCAAAGATCTCGAATTCGTCGTACTGCTTCTCGCTCAGGAAGTACTCGATGGTGAGGGTGATGTTGTATCCGGGCTCTACTTTGACCACCCAGGAACAGGTCTGGAATTGGGGGTAACGCCCCAGATAGCTCTGGCTGAGGATCACGCCGGTGGAGTCCGTCAGCACCTCGTTCATCAGGCAGTGCACTAAACGAAACCCAAACAAGAGTCCACAGTAAATGAGACCTCATTTCGGGGGCCAGAAGAAAATGAGGGCAAGAAACGAAAGCCAAGGTTTTAAAACGCAGGAGCCTAGAGTCAGGCTGCAATTTCCAAAGTGGTTTAAGGGGACAAGGCTCCCAACTCCCATTGACCTTTATTAGGATCTAAGCTCCTAACTCTCTTAGGATCCGTGGAAAATTCCAGACCTAAATCCTGATTTAGGCTCCTCAGTAAGTGGGCTGCTTTTTAAGAGTGCTGAGCACCCAGCAACTCTAGCTGAAGTCAAGAAAAAAACAGGACTTTGCATGAGCTGGGTCCAATTGACCTCTGTGTCACTCAAGCTTGGTGTGGGGAAACTGTCAAAATCCATGGGAGTTACACGGGTGTAAAACTGGAGTAATGCAGGGATGGATCAGGGCCTCACCATAACTTTTGTGTGACGATCTTAAAGCACTGTGCAGCCATTCTCTTATCAAGCCTCAGAATATTCCCTCCAAGACCAAGCAAACTTTATTATCCCCATTTTACTGACTGGTAAACTGAGACATATATCTTGTGAGACTTGCCCAAGATTACTAGGCAAGTTGGTTAGACTAGAACCCAGGAGTCCTGAGTCCTAGTTGCTTGCTCTAATCACTAGATCTCACACAATCTCAGAAGTATTTATACCACTTTTGTGTTAAACAAAAGTTTGGTGTAAAAACAAACGAAAAAAACTAACCCAAGAGAAACCGAAATACAAACACACAAGAGGATCTTTATTTATCTGTACATCCATCCATCAGCGATTGTGTCTAATGTTGTACTTGGGATTACAGAAAACAGCAAGAGCTGTCCAGAAGGGACAGTGGATTCTTTCCAAATCCTTAATCCCATTAATGATTTTTTACATCTATACATTGGTGACCAGGTATCATTTAAGCTATCTCTTGGCTTGCAGGCTAACAACCACCTATAAATAACTAAATGACCGCCCCCTCCCACCGCGTTCTCCCCTTTAGTTCACACCATTAGAGAGAGAGACAAAGCTATAGAAAAATCTCCCATTACACAGCAAAAATGTTCAGATGGAGGAAAGAAGATGAAGAGATAATCATGGCTGAAGTGGAAAAAAACTAACAATAGGAAGTGATAGGATAAATAAGCTAACAGGGTTGCATCTTTGGCATTCCTCCTGAGTAACAGGAAAGGGTGGGATGCATCATACTCAGGGCATTCCATTTTCTCTCCTTTAATGCACCGTGTAGTACTAATCCAGAAGCTGCGCCTCATAGACTCTGCCCTCAGGAGGACTGTACTTAGCTAGTCAGTTCCTTGGTGCTACGGGGTTCGTGTATCACTGGCAAATGGCCAGAGAGGGCTTTTTGTCTCTCCTAGGATAAGGATGTTTGGATTGTTGTTTTAATGACTTCACGGATGTAGCCAGGTGTCTGCTGTGTCAGAACAGTGCCCAGAAAGGCTTTGTTCGGGCCGTGACTCGGGGAAGTACTTACACCTATGCTTAAAATTAAGCATGTGCTCAAATGCTTTCCTCAACTGGGGCCTCAAGGCATAACAGAGCGCTAACCAATGCCAGACAAATTCTTCCAGGAGGGGTTGAGAGCCGTCAGCTCCCATGGCTGTCAGCAGGGGCTGCAACTGGCTACATATAATTTCTCAAATCATGTCTCAGACGGATACTGCCATAAATTAACTGATATTTTACTATTCGCCCTGCTTTGCTCAGTACCTGCAGCTGGCTAGACTGAGTCCCACGGCAGGAGAAGAACCACTCCCCTGCACCATGGTCTTTCAGGGAGAAAAGCTTTGCAAGTGTGTTGGGACCCCGGCCAGTTACCTTCGCAGGTTGGGGGAGGCCCTCCGAACTGGAGATGAGTCCCCAGCTTGCACGTCAGGATTTCAGTTCCGCTCAGGGTGAAGCCAGGGAGGCACTGATACCTCACAATGTCACCTGGAAAGAAAGACAAAGGTCTCAGCTAGGGAGAAGGTTTGGTTTATTAAGGATGAAATTCACCCCTATGTATAGTGGCCAGTACAAGGCTTAGGTCCCGTTTCATTCCCGCTGTAGCCCTAACACTTCCCTCCGCTATTTCAGGAGATTGCTCAAAGGGGCTGACAGCAGGGGACCCATAAATTGCACAATTCACCTATTCTATAGCCACAGAATGCCAATCCACAGGGGTGACATTCACCCATGTGCAGCACCACTTAATTCCCACTTCAACCATCTTTTGAGGACTTCAGTGAGGCACAGACGCTCTGCACATCAGTGAATTTGACCGAGTGCCTGCACAGACATACCAGGACCTTTCTAACAGCCAGTGCTGCACAGGATCAGAGAACCCAGCTCCTTCTGGCTCGCAAACCAGTATGGATCCTGCAACCAGAACTTAGCTGGCAACGGTGTTCATAGTGTGCAAGACAGACACAAATCCAGCTGGATTTCCCCCTTAGCTATACGGGGATAATATGTGGAGTATAGATAGATAGATTATACAGGACAATACAAGTAAAATGTGGCACATGTGGGTCATATTCTGAGTGGGTGTAAACCAGTGACACTCCACTGATTTACACCAGCTGAGGATCTGGCCCCGAAGGAGCAGATACAGTGAGCCAGGTAGGTTTTGATCATGGCTACTTTTCTGGCTGTGGACATGCTTTAAACACCGACACAAGAGTGAACATTCAAAAAGCTCAGGAAGTGTGGAGGAAAGCTTTTGTTTGACGCCTCCCTGCCTGCTACCCAGTGCATTATTTTAATCGCCTTAAATATCTTAACGCTGCAGGACATGACTGAGGCAAAGAGCTCTGTACATTTCTGAACATGGACTGGGCTTTCATAGGAGACAAGTCCTTGCAGTTACACTAGTGAGGATAAAAATCCTAAAGATATCAAATCCAGCTGATTCAGTGCATAAGCCAGTCACCAAACTGGGCAAGCCCTCCGACCCCACATAATGAATAGGGCAGAATCAGATGCATTCCAGGGTTCCTCTGAAGCATATAGCATTGGAGCCAAGATATCAGCTCCAGGGAGCTCTCATCTGTTCTGATGCAGCTTATCCTAGGGGGATGGGTGGAAGGAGAAGATACCTATGTTAAATTCTTCATTCTCGGTGATGATTTCGGCATTGGGAACAATGGTCGGAGGGTGGCATTTGAAGAGCTGATAGGCTGAAAAGAAGGAAACACAGCAAACGTCAGGGCATGGAATTGCTTCCGACAGGATGTGACTCATCGGGATAAGGCTCAGTGCGGTGCATGGATCTGCTTGTCTGAAACAAACTGCCACCCTGCGGCGTGGAACAAGGGTGGAGAACCCATCAGTATCGATCTCAAGTTCCTTATCTGGTCCCCGTTACCATGAGCAGCTCACAACCTTCCACCCTCACAGCACCCCCGTGAGGCAGGGCAGTGCTACTGTCCCCATTTTACAGATGGGGAATTGAGGCACGGAGATGCTAAATTTAGGGGAAGGTCCCACAGGAAAATTGCAGCAGGACCCATGTCCCCCTAGTCCCAGACTAGTTCTGTAACCCCTGGACCATCCTCCCTCTTTCTTGGTAGGGCCACGGCTGAGCCTTAGTTTACACTTAACATCTTATGAAAATATCATCCACTCCGTCCTTCCCCAGTACGTGAACCCCAATTACTGGGCTGTACAGTCCTGGCTCAGGCTCCCTACATTATCCCAGCTTTGTTCAGCCCCTGCCAGTACCTGCCATAGCCAGAGCCAGTGCCGAAATAGCCAATGGATTCCAATATACGTCCAACCTACCTGGCTTCTGAGAAAGGGCAGGTGAGGAGATGCAAGACCCCCCAGGTGTTATTGCAGTGGTGTTGTAGCCATGTTGGTCCCAGGATATGAGAGGGGCAAGAAGGGGGAGGTAATATCTTTTATTGGACCCACCTCTATTGGTGGGAAGGACAAGCTTATGTGCTTCACAGAACTGCTCCCCAGGTCTGGAGAAGGTGACCAGAATGCCCAAGCTAAACATAAGGTGGGTCAGATTGTTAGGCATAAGGAGTTCACACATACTGTAGGAGACCACTTAAAATGAAGTGGGCAGTTACCTCTCCAGTCACAGGACAATGGAGAGTTAATAGGCAGCAGGACACTAAAAAACACAGACTTGTTTTATGCCTGGTTTTATGCCTATTACAACAATTTCTAAAACACCCTGCTGTCTACTAACTCACCGTTGTCCTATGACTGCAGAGGACCCCTTGCCCACTTTGTCTCTCTCAGGTCCTTGGGATGGTGGCTGTATAGAGAATCAGCACCATGGAGAGCACACAATGCAGCACCGCTCCTCCCAGGAAACAGGTGAATGGGAGGCGAGCGAACGGAAGACTACAAGAAACCCTATATGGTGTTGGGCTGCAGCAATTTGTTCACAAGAACATCATCCTCAGCAGTCTTGGTCTGCCTAGAATGTCTCCTATAGCACACTACAAAGCTTCCAAGCCCAAAGTCACTGGGAAGCAAGCTCTTTATTAGTATGCAAAGAGTAGAGGGCTTAGTTCATGGACAGATGAAGGGTGACTGGTGTTTATTGAGTGACTCGTGTGCTGAGGTGATGGGATCATCCACAGAGTCAGGGATACTTAGTGGAAAAGACTGGACAACCTCATTGGGATTAGGTCAATCCAGGAATAACCAGGATGGGAAGAAATCTTGTTCTGCTCTGCAGCCAAGTGAATAATTCACAATGAATAATTATTCTGAGAATTTCAACTTTGGTCCCTGTCCTTGAACTGAGATTGCAAAATTCACTGATTTGTAACTTGGAATTATTCATTATTTTATTCTGCAAATAATTCCTGGGATGCAGCTGGTTTGAACTTCCAATTGAGAATATTAAAATCGAAGAGGCAGGTTGCAGTGCACAGTGTAACGTCCCTGGTATGTGATGTAAAAAGCGAGAGTGCAGGTTTGAACCAGGTGTTTAATTATACATTTCTCAGCTGGCGCTGTGTTGGTGAAATAAAGAAGCCATCCGGTCAGGGAACAAAAACAATCCCGTTTGATTTATGAGCCTGGCCAAACACAACAAAGAGCAAATGTTACAATCGAACATACAACCTGAAATGAACTATCAGCAAATATTCTAGAACTTGAGCAAAATAATTTGCTGCTCACCAACAGATGAGCTCATAATGGCTTCACACTCTAATCCCTATGGAGATGAACACACAAGAGATGTGAACGTGGTTAAAACATCTGCTTTTGGATCTGAGTAACTCTTCTTGGAAATCATTATCTGAGGTCAGCCCTATTCTATCATACCCCTCCCACCGAGCCTGGGCCACCATGACCTTCTCTGCAATTGGTGTCAACCTGCTAAGCCCAGATGTAGATGATCCACCTACTAGAGAGGAGCTAATTTTCACTAACTCTACAAAGCTAGTGGAAACGGCAGCAGAAGAACAGTGTTCCTAAGACTTTATTATAATGTATTTAGATGCCTACATTAGGATTTAGTTGCTTAACTTCAGACACTCATTCACCTCTCTCTGTGCCTCAGTTTCCCCATCTATAGTTTGGGAGTAAAAGAACCCTCCCCACTTCAGCAGAGAGGTTCAATTCATGTTTGGAAAGAGTTGGATGAAAAGGGTGATGTATTTTTACCCATGCACAGCCTAAGGGCAGTGGACGGCCCAACGTTTGCAAAAGAAAAAAAAATCCTGACATCATCATAATGAGCTAAGCTTGAACAGAGAAGATCAAAGGGAACTGTCAGATCTGTAATTCTGTGAGATGCTTTCTATACAAGTTCTTTGCAACTTACCAAAAAGTTACAGTGAAATGATGAGCTAATGAGCAGGAGAACAATGCATGTTCCAGAGATCTGGGCAGTTTAACTGCCGAACCTGTCACTTCTCCTGCAAAGCTTCTTTGGTCATGGAGGAATAAAAGGGAGGGAGGGAGGGGGAGGAAATGGGAGTGAATTTCCCATCAGCCATTTTGTCAAGCTCCCAGAAATAAACAGTTGCTTGAAGACTCCAAACCTTTGCTCCTCTGAACACTCTGCCTCTGGATAAACAACAGGATGCTTTATTATGGCCAACACAAAACAAGGAGAGGGAGAAAAAGCCCCAGAAGAAAGAGCAAAGGTGGGACAACTGCTTTCATGGCAGAAGCATCTCTGCAAAGATTTATTTTCGTGCTAGCGGTGTGTCTGTACTGCAATCGGGGAGTGTGATTGCAGCTCATGTGGACACACCTGAGCAAGCTTTAATCCAGCTAACTTGGGTACCAGAGCAGGGAAGCGGCGGAAGCCTGGAATCCTGGGTGCTTAACTCGGGAGGTGAGCCCACCCTGCAGCTACGTCACTGCTGCAGGACCCGAGCCAGCGCCATTAAAGCTCGCTCAGGTGTGTCCACAGAGCTGCAATCACACCCTGGGGTCGCAGGGTAGACATACCCTAAGCGGCAGACGGGGCTTTAGGCCAAGATTTTCAACAGTGATTGATTATTCCATTTTGGGGAGCTCAACTCGAGCCACCATAAAGGGGCCTGATTTTCCGAGTCTGGGTCCTCAGCACTTTCTCTCAGCCGCCCCGTTTAAGTAGGTGGCACCGTGATGGGACTCAAAAATCCCAGGTTCTAATCCCAGCACAGCCACTGACGCGCTGTGTGACCATGGGCAAATTTCTCTGCCTTTGTTTTCCCTCCCAACCTCTGTCTTCTCTATACAGACTGTGAACACTTTGTGGGCAGGGACGGCCTCTCACTAGGTATGCACAGCACCTAGACGGAGGAAGCCCTGATCTCAGCTCTAGGTGCTACCGTAAAAGAGAGAATAATTTCCTCCCCTGTATGTCAGAGTGGAATAAAGATTCCGGAGTCCAAGGTTGAATTAATCCCCTTGATTGTTTAAAAAAAACAACAACAAAAACCCAGGGGGAAATCCAAACAACACACCTAGGAGAGAAAGAGAGAAATGCTATTTGCAAGCTTTAAAATGGATGTTTGACAGTGGAGAATAAAAAAGAAAAACCCCGACAAAAATTAAATTAAATGCTATTTTAAAAGTGCTTGACAGCATCTATTTAAGTGGAGAGAGAACCTAGCAATTGGAGCATCAATCTCTATTCCTTAATGGGCTACATTTCAATACAGGGCCGTGATTAAGACAGTTTCAGCATCTGGATAACACAGCCCTGATAAACCTTCCTCTGAAAGCATCCTGGTGTGTGTGCATCACAACAAAGCAGAGCCTTTGTCTTTGAAACACCACTGAGACCCACCCTTGAGTTACTGTGCCATAAACACCCTTTCCCATCACATTCACACATCAGGTTCTTGGGCTGTAACCTGAAATAAGCATTTAATAATAGGTGCAACAGCATCAAGTTTCAAGGGATGCTGCCAACCTTCCAGCCTCCCTGAATCACTCCTTTTCCAGGAGATGCTTCCCTGTAGGTGTTTAAAGGGGGATGGTTCCCGTAAGCGGATGATGCTCATCATTGCATTGGGGAAGATATTTAATGGGATGTCTTGTGTGCCTCATCTATGCAAGTCTGTGCATGCACAAAGAGAAAAATTCTGATCTCAGTTACATTGTGGCAGATCCAGGGGAAACCCTATGGAACTCAGTGGACTTACTGTAGACTTACACTGGCATATGGTAGGCACTGTCAATGAATCCACCCACTTTGGTCAATTAGGGAGCCACCTGTGGGCAAATTTCCTGTTGTACCATGTGCACCTTATCCACTGAAGTATACAAAGCTTGAGCAGACCAGAGCAAACTCTGACCCTATGTCTTTGTATCATGGTGAATGCACAGAGAAGAAACACTGCAGAGCTGTGGCTAGGCATGAATAGTAACAGTATTGAGTCCCCTCCAGAGACTGTTGCAGAGCATTAAGCAGAACCCAGGCCTTGTGCCCCCCACCCCCACCCGGATGAAGATTACCATTGGAACTGAATGATTTGGGGAGAGCTAACCAGCCGGCAGTCAGTCTTTAAATACTTTGTGGAAGTGGGTTGCCCAGGATAAGGGTGAGGGCATGAGTTGCTAGGTGAGGCCTGAGGCTGAAATGGGGATCAGATGAGTGGAATAAATATCAGATGATTCAGCTGCTTATTTCCTTGTTGTTTTCTGGTTAGCTCTGGCAGGATGTGTAATCTAAGCAACCTTAATTCAACATTAACGAACACAGCTGCAGACAATTTCTGATAGGTCATTTTAAAAAAAATTAAAAATTCTCACTGACATTTTGAATTTCAATGAAAAAATGAAAATTTTTGGTTGTTTTCCCAACCGACTCACACCTGACACTTATAGTCGGGTTAGGGTGGGTTCAGGTCGTTCAGGGGCTCCAATGCTTATGACATCTTATTGATCACTTACTAGTCCTTTATAGAATTATAGGGTTGAAAGGGACTGCAAGGGTCATCTAGTCTAGCTCCCTGCCGAGATGCAGGACTTGGGTCTAAACCATTTAATAACAATACCTGACTCTTACAGTACTTATCTTTAGATCACAAAGAACATTCAGAAAAATAACTTTAATATAAAGCGTGAATATTCTGGTGGGTTTTCACTATAGTAACTCTGATCTCTAACTCCCAGTAAAAGAAGTGTCAAGTGAATTGCAGTGGGATTTATGTACTGCTCCCTTCCATTGTCAGATTTTCTGCGGGATTTTTTTGCATAACTGGTATACACACATCCCTTGTGCATTAATACACACCTTATTGTGTTTTGCAATAATCAAGCAATTCCCCCAGAAGCCTAGCAAACATTCTTTAAACTTAGCTTGGCCATGTAATACTGGCCTTTCCATTATCGGATATAATATTTGGTGTTCTGTACAGACTGGCATGTAATTGATATTAGAGACTTTGTTGCAGTTGTTACAAGTGAATTATTGTGGTGAGTGGAAGGTCCTGTTCACATTTTCCAAAATCCCAGAATTTGTCATAGGTTCTTGTTTGCGAATCCAATTTAAACTTGGACTCTTGTTTGGTGATGGGGTGAAAATGCTCTTATTTCAGCGTCATACCTAACATTTCTCGAGCATGCGCCTCACTCAGACCGAAGAATCCCCAAATAATGCAAGGAATCATTTCTCTCACTGGGAAATGAAGCCACCTCTGGGCTGGAATGTGACTGTGGTTTAATAGAGCACAGCAAGGCTACCCAACCAGTTTAGCATGGGATTGGAAGAATACCACCATATCCAACTGACATTGCAAGCAGTGGGAGCATTAGGGAACAAAATGGATTTACACGAAATAGAATTTGCCAAGGAGAGCAGCATTAATAGCTGTCACCTTGTAAGATATGCCATAGGATCTTTCACAGCTGCCAGTTTGCAGGAGTTTTGATTTGTGTTCTGACAGGAAGTTGCCAATATATTTCTACTTCTGCATGGTGTATGCATGCCTACTTTGCATGTGCAATTATAAGTGTGTGCACAAGGCAGGCATTGGCACATGCAAAATTGCACAGAGACTGCAGGTCTCAACTCTGAGAGCCAGACCCTTTATGATAGGTCTCATCTGAAAGATGGTGCTTCAAGCAGCAGGGTATTTTCTGTATCTTGCACTCTAAATAGATCCCTTTCATGAGCATTATTCCTCCTCCTGATGACCCACAACTGGCCCAGACCCCTCTACATCCTACAAAATCGTGGGGCAAGAAGTTAAAACTCAGGCTGCTCAATGAGCAATACAGACCATAGAAATAGATAGCAAAGATTCCTCCGTTGGCTGCGTCACTGTGGAATTTCATCAAGATCTGATTGGAGGAGCTTTGGGCAGATTTCTTCACTGAGTTCCCCGTGAACATGCCCAGCTGTGGGGCTGTTTGCTGTGGTCCATCCCTGAAAGCACAAGTCAGAAAGAACACAACCACATTACACCTTTCCCTGTTATCCCAGGTTGGGACCAGCCTCCCGGCACTCCGATGCACACATTCACACAACCTCCTGTACTTTCCTGCCCTAGCTTTGTTTTCACCACCCCAATCCATGACATTAGGTTTCCCATGTCTCCTTCGGCAGCCAGTAACTTCACTTCCCGAGTGGTACAGGTGGATTCTTCCCAGGTTGGCCCATATAACTGCAGGCAATAGGGACTCCAGATGTAACCAATAATCTGCTTCTGAAGAGAGGGTTCATTTAAGCCTTCTGAACTTCACCGCCTGCCTTTGGAGAATTAAGGCCAGATGTTCCAAAGAGCTCTGCACTTCGGTGCACAGTGGATGCTGAGCTCCTTGGAAGGTCCAGCTCCAACGGTGGGCACTGAGCACTTGAAAATGTAGCTCTGAGCTCTTTAGGAAGTTTGGCCCCATGTGCCCCACTCGATGGACCAATATGGGTGGAGTTACTGTTGTGCTGTGCATGATTTATCCTCCCATCTCCTAAGGGGAGATGAAAATCCTACCCTGCCATGCTCCTGGAGCCAAATTCTCAGCGGATGTAAATCAGCATAGCTACACTGACTTTGGTGGAGTTATGCCCATTTACACCAGCTAAAGACCTGGCTCCCGATCTCTGGGAGCTTGCGTCTGAACCCAGCTCTCTATCCCTGATGCGTTGCTGTGCCCTCGCTCTGACTGAAGGTGTTCGTTGATTTCACTTTGGATTGTACAGCTACTTATGTCTGATGACAAAGCAAAAGCTAACGAGGACATCAGCAAATGTAGAATTTCCCCCCTGTTCTATATCTATCTAGTACCACAAAGTCATTCTGCAAAGGAATAAATAAGCCTGGGAAAACGTCTACTGGGAAAATCTGAAGCAAAAGGCAATTCCTATTATGTTAGTTTGATCCAGATTCATTTCATCTAAATTCAGCTTGAGGGAAAGACCCCATTTGCCATTCATAAAAAGTATCCGCTGTCAAGCCCTTTTGGCTACCAGAGAGATTTTCTCTTGTTCCCTTCAGCAGAGCATTTCAGAGATGAAGGGCTGGGCTGAGGAGAGAATCCAGCAGGAGGAGGAGGGACCTGTAACCTAACAAGGTCCAGTCTCAGCTGGGATTATGTCCTGCATTTGCCCCCAGCAGAAATGCAGCGTCTAGAGAGAGTAATTGGGTCAGATTGGCTGCACGAGGGCGGCATTTGTTTAAACTGCGCACAGCGTGGGTTTGATTTCTTTGTTTTTGAACAGGTGGTGATTGCAGAATTAGGACTCGGAAAGACCCATTGCCACTCAGTCCCTGGACAGTATTGATCCTCCAGGGGCCAAACCTTCGGCTGGTGTAAACGGCATAACTCCAATGAAGTCAACGGGAAAAAGGTGGTGAGAGCTCGAAGTCACTGGAGCTACGGCCAACGTACATCGGCTGAGGATCCATCTACAGATCTTTGTCCGGTCCCAAACGAAGGGAGTGTCCACCAGTTCCTTTCGGAAACCAGCCCCTGTTCAGTCTCATTCCCTTTGGGGGACTTTTCATTTGAAATCCAGCCTAAGTTTCAGGTTAAGATCACAGAAGCTAAGTTTGGAGAGGATCTCTCAGATCATCTTGTCTCTTCCCTTAAGCCAGCATGGCACACGGCTCTATGGAGAAAGGGCCTATCAGACACTGGGCTGATGCTTACTAGGTCAAATTCCCATTACTCCTAGCTCTATTCCAAACCCCTCCAGAAGCATTCTTCTCCCCCCCCCCCCGCAGAAAATTCTTTATAATGGCCTGGTCCAGCAAAACACTCAAGCACATGAACAACAGCGTTGAAGTCAATGGAACTCTTCATGGGTGTGAGTGCTTTGCTGAACCGGGGCCCAAATCCCTACAGATCGGGCAGATGGACCGACTGGCCAACCAAGTCAGCTCTCATGCTCCCGCCGAGACACCCACCAGATGGTGATGAAGTCATTGTAGGGCTCCGTTTGCAGCAGCGTAAAGTTGAGATGAATCCCATACCCTGCCGGCACCGTGATGAGCCAGGTGCAGTCCTGGGAATTGGGGTACTGGTTGGGGAAGCCCGGGGAGTAGACAGTGCCGTTCTGGGCGGTGATATTTCCTCCGCATGGGACTGCACGTAATTAATAACAAACAGAAACACAAGTACAATTAACAACCCCCTCCTGGACTGAACCCAATGTGCACATTAGGAATCTGTGGATCCTGTCCCAAACTTTTCAGCTCCATCCTGTTAACAGTAAACCCTGCTTAGTGCTTCAGGGCTGGGCAGAAACAATCAGGGGCTTTTGGTACCCAGTTGACAGGCAGGTGGGCTGAGAAACCACACCCCATGCGCCAATACAGGGACTAGGGCTCTCCAGCCAGGTGTACCCATAGGGGAACAGCACGCTCCTGAACCTGTCAGTGGGCAAAGCTATCCAACCATAAATACGCCACAACTTGGGTCAGAACTGCCGGACAGCTGGTGTTTTAGAGAGCGGATCTGAGACCGGGGGTGGGGATTATTAATAGTTATTATTTGCATGACAGCAGCACCTACATGCCACACACACACACACACACACACACACTTTATACAACAAGGATGAGATTTTCAAAACCACCTCAGCGATTGGGATGCTCAATTCCTCTCGATTGTAATAAAAACAGTGCAACTCAGTGATCCCCAAGGGAATCCCTTCAGTGGCTTTAGAAATCTCAGCCTATACTGATTTATTTCAAAATCACGACTTCTCTCACAGTTAAATGGACTTTCCGCTGTGACCTGCATGGGAAGGGGAGATTGTTGGACTAGGGCAACCATTACTCATGGACAGCTTCTATGCAAAAACAGACAGCGATTGTTGGTTGTGTTCAAGAAAGAAAGTATGTGGAAAAGAAGCGTTTGCAATGATATTAATAGGGCAAACAACCCAGTGTGCACAGTGACTCTTCAGCAAAAACGTCACCCCAAACTGTACTTAACCACCTCTTACTGTGCCTAAATATGTGGCGCGTACTGTGCCTAAATCTGAAGCATCAAATTTAGAAGTACTGCAGGACATGCCAATCGCTTTGTCCTCTGTTCCTCGTGGTGTAGCAGGGTTCTTGCTAAAGCAAGCAAGCAGGGATGGAAGAAAGGGCTGGACGGACAATGTGGGCAGAACGGTTATTTAAATATCTGAGGGGCTCGCTCCTGCTACCTCCAAGGCACACTGAAGTCAAGGAGCATTGAGGGTGTGCGGCCCCAGCCGCTAGAGCTCAGCACCTTGCAGGACTGAGCGCTAATGGGTGGATATTCAGACGTATCTTCCTCCGGTGTACATCACCAGAGCTCCACCGAAGTCAATTGACACCAGCTGACGTTGTGGCCCTCTATGTTTTATGCAGCCCCCCAATACAAGGCAAGTTTGGGAGCAACTGGTCCAAAGAGACGGTCCAAGCTGTCCTGCTTACAGGGGGTATCTTCAATAACCAGGCTTGCCCTTAAGGTTTCATATAAAAGACCCCTCTTCAGTAAACTGCACAGAACTCAATCTCTCTCTCTTGGAACGATGAAAGGCCAAGATAGCCCCGCTGGGGTTTGAACAGAGAAACTACACGTTTCGGACGTGATGCCAAGCCGTTCGCTCTAGCTAACACCCTGAAACCACTCTTGGAAATCAGCGCTGCAGACACGGGTCCTGCAAACGGAGACTCTTGCTAAGATCATTAAAGAATTCCGCCTCCAACAGGGAAAAATTCAGCAGCATTTTAGCGATGCAGCAATCGCTGTGCAAGGGAGACCAGATTGCAGATTGACACAATCCTACCACTGAAGCCCGATAGCTGCAAGGGTCTGTTCTCAGCAGGGGCTCAGCACAGGGGTGGTGATTAAATTTACTTTGGCGCAGCACTGGGTGTTGCAAACGCAAAGCTGATCAAAGCCCCAGTTCTTTGCCTTATTTATTTAGCTGCTCCGACACACCATAAAGTTCTGACTTTGAGAGGCGTTTGAATGGGAAAAAAGGCAAAACTTATTTAGAACAATAAAACACTGTTCTAATCAGGCTCAGTGTCAACATGAAATAGCAGGCTGGGAAAGGAGGAAAAGTTAAAACAAAAAATAGAAAGAAAACCAGGCAGAGAATGCTGGCCGTGTGCAGCCATAAACCTGTCCAAGAGCCGGCAGTAATTTCTCAGGGGTTAATAAATCAACAAAACGATGATGGTTTCTTAGCATAAGCAGGGAGCACAGATTCTGAAGTTGCCATGTGACCACGCTCAGGGAAATGTGCTCTGTGGGGAGCTTGCAGAGAAGACAAACTAATGCATTTACAATGTGGAGCCACTGTCCCTGGAGAGGTTAAGAATGGATGAGATCTGGGTTCTAAGTTTGGTCTCTGCCACTGAGTTGCTCGGTGACCATTGGCAAGTCACTTGAATGCTTTGTGTTTCAGCTTCCCTCATCTGTACAATAGAATTAATAATACACAAGGCAGTGGAGCTGAGAGGGTTAGATAATTAATATCTGTGAAGCCCACCTCTGAACTTGGAAGACAGGCGCTATGGACCTGGTTCACAGAGATTCTGACAATGGGCGCTTGAAGTGCTTTCAAAAATCAGGCCCAACAGGGATATTCTTCTCAGGGCCACATACTGCCTTATTGCACAAGCACCACTCCCACTGATAGGCAGCAATGGAACAAGCAAAGAATCAAATGCTGCTAGCCTGAGATGGGCTTGAATCATAACCCCAGTTGCAAACACACCCTAACTTTGGAAGACAAACCCAGGTCTGGGTGTGAATTTCACCACTCGCCCACACCTCTCAAAGTGGGCTGACCCCAACTCACTGATCCAAACACTGCCAGGGTCGAGACCTGTATCCGTACTCCATGGCTCAGGCCTGTCTCTAGCAGCAGCTTATGTTTCTGAGAAACTTTCATCTCATAGGATCACAAAGCACTTTAGGTTTTACAAACATAAAGGGCCACGGACTGTACAAACTATAAATGCTTTGCTCACTGATGCAATGTAGCTGGCTCTGGGGTGAGACAAGGCAGCTGTTAAACAGCACACAGCAATGCTACACGAAGGCTTAGGAAAGGAAGAGATATGCCCTCGAGGGTCACATAAATATAACATAAAGAAACTGCAGACCATATTTTTATCTCTTCTGTTGCATCCTCCAGTATCACTGAGCTGCTGTTCTGAGCTTGCTCCCTTCCCACTAATCAGCAGTGGCACAAAGCCAGACTGCACAGGAGTTTGAATGAACTTGAGTCAGCAATCTGGGCTTTGACCTAGAAAGAAGTTGGATTCAAAATACCAAGGCAATGTCATTTCCACCTTCCTCCCAGCTGATCCATCAAAATCCCCAAGGCAAGCAAGTTACAAGAAGCCAGTACTGAGCAGACTCCTCGGGCTACCCAGAAAATCCCCATGATGTTCAAAGGTGACCCGATAAAGTCGTACCTTCACACCTGGGCAGTGGGTGGTCCCAGTTCCTGTTGGTGCCGTGCTGACATGTCAGGACTGGGTGGCCAATCAGCTGGTATCCAGGAAGGCACTCAAAAGAAACGGACTGGCCAACGTTGTAACCGGCTCCTCTCACAATGCCATTCGCGAAAGGCTCAGGGTCAGGACACTCTTGGAGTTCATAGGCTGGAGACAATAAGGAGACAGGTTCTGTATTTCATGCTTTCCTCTTAAGGGCTGGAGTCATTTTTCCCTCCTGCCCAGGGTTTCGTAGTGTTAGAGCCACCGTACTCACCATATCTTGGCTGTTGCTCAAGACCAGTGGTGTCCAATACGTTCGCCACTAGCCACATGTGGCTAATAGGCTATTGATTTGTGGCTATTACATGTGGCTTTTTTATAATGTGGCTAATAAGAAAAATTCAAAACCACAAGTGTGGATAGCAGTGTGGCTAGCATCAAATGTCTATTGGACACCACTGCTCTAGAGGATGGAGGTATAATGGGTGGAGGAGGAAACGGGGCATGGGAGAGATGGCCAAAATGTCACCCCAATGGACAAAAATCCCTCGATAATTACATGTCCTGTGGCAGTAAATACCCCTTTCCTCCCTGCCTTATAGCTGGATTTAGGACCAGAAGGGCTTGAAGCTATATAAAAGTGGTCTGACCCGGTATGGCAATTCCCACGTAAAAATCTACCCCCTGCCATGATTAGGGATTTCAGGTGAAATGGCAAAATTCCCATTGACTGCAGTGGGGTCAGAATGCCACTGTTAGATTCTTCACAATGCTTGGCGTTTTTGGTGTGGTTTTTTTTTTTAAGCGTGGTGGCTCTATAAAGGGTTTAAAAAGCCAAACGTTCTTCCGAACGACAGCGATTCGTAAATCCTGCTACTTGTGGCAGGCGTGGTCCTGGAGCAATGGGCCCTGCTCTTGGTTTATCCTGTTTCTACGAGGCCTACGTCCGCAGAGTCAACCCATAGCTAGCTTCTAATGGGGGAAATCTGCCTGGCTTTTCAACAAAATGGAAGTGCTTTGGGTGATACATGGATGGCAATTGGCTAGCGTGCTCTGCCTGACATGATGAGCTGTTATTGATCAGCATAGCCAGATCTAATTTTCATAGCAATTTCCATGAGATTACCCCTGGTGCCTGGGACTGTGCTTTTTTCCCTAAATCATACAACAGCACATGAGTTATATGGTGCAAGCACGGGAAAGCCGAGGGAAAATTAATGCTTTCAGTTAGGTCTGAGTAGCTGCTTTTAGTGCTATTTCTGGGGAGTCTGCCCTTTGGCTGCATCACACGGACAGAGAGATATGCTCTGCCCTTTCTACTCCTAGGATGCCTCTCTTCTATGGTGGCAGGATCACTCGGCTCCCAGCTGCGAAGTCCACCCTCATCTCCTTCATTACAAAACTCATAGCTCCCCTGCAGGACACCCGGTCCCTTCAATGCTCGGACCCACCAAGGACGGGGATGCAGAGAAGGCCAAAGTGTTTTTGGAAATGTAGTACTCACGAGAGCTCCGGATTGACAGCCCTGCAGACTCAGATATACACTAACCCATTCCCCTTGAGGTACATATAGAAATGGGGCTATTTCCAGGTATATAAATGGAAATCTGCCTCTTTGGTCTGCTCAGCCCTTGGCTTCTTTCAGTGGGGCCGCCAGTGTATTGCAATGACCAATGGGCCCCTCAGCAGAGAGGCCAACGAGCAAATGAGCCGTGAGACACAACAACCTGTGAGACGGTCCCTTCAAAGTCACATTGGTCAAGGGACATTGTGAGGGGAAACAGCACGGCTGTTGCCCATGCTGCAGCTGGACAAGCCAAGGAGCTCAGCATCCAGGGCTGTCAACCCAGAGCCTTCCAAAAGCAGAAAATCCACTCGGAGAAGTTTCAACAAGAAACGCCCAGAGAGCTCCTGCCCAGAGGCTTTCACAGACTCACCGGCATTCACCGCTCAGGGGCCTACATGTTTAACAGTGACTAGAGATCCGGGGTGTTGAATTTTTCAGGTGCCTGACTTAAGACACCTTAAATGGGGCTTGGTTTTGAGAGAGTTGAGCCCCATCCCCCTGAAAATCAGGACTCCCTGTAAGGTGGTCTCAAGCTGAGGATGCAAAACCAGAGGCTCTTCAAATTCACTGGTCACTTGTGAAACTTTAGGCCAGGGTTTCCTTTTGAACGGGGGCTAATTTATTTCTCTGCTCCCGCTCTCATTCTCTGTTAAGATTCTCAAACCATGCCCAGTGCCATGGCATACGACTATTCAGTTAAACTACTGCACTTCTTTTCTTTTAAATGCCCAGTTCCCCTCTCCACAACCTGTCTCAGCACAAATCAAGAGTGCATCACAGCGCTAGGAAACAGAGATGAGCTTTCAGGATCCAGACTTGACTTTTGACCTAGAAAGACAAGCACTTGCAAAATTCCAAGGCAAAGTCGTGTCCATTGGGAACTACTACTTATGCACACGACGGTCTAGAGAGCCAAGATCAAAGTGAGCCTGGCCAGAATTAATTCTGAGGCATTTCACTGTTCCAAAGCACTACAGGAACATTTGTTATTTGCCCTAGGCGACAGCAGGATGAACGGAACCCAGCTATTAGGATTAAGTATGGATCTCATGTAACACCTTTCCACTCATTTGGATTAAGTCCTCATGGTACTAATTCAACACAAGAGCAGCTCTTGTTCCGTCCGCTCCCTCTCCACTGCCAACCCTGGGGACAGGATTCTTCCTCCCTGCTTGTTTGGTGGCCTTGTTACCTTGGTATTCCAGCTTAAACCCCGGCTTGTTTTGTGAATGGTCGCTGTGGAAGTACACGGTCGTCTCGTGTGACGTTGACAGCAGGGAGCCCGGGATTTCAGTGCCGCTGAACCTGCCAATCACGTTACTGGTGTCGTAAGGTCCATTCCGGATTTCAATGAAGTCGTGGTTCGGCTCGGTGGAGAAGTTCAGAAACTGGATGTGGGCGCCTGAGAAGGAGAAGAGGAGGAGGAGGAGAAGAAATGAACGCAATGGTCAGGCCAGTCAGCTAGTTCAGAAATCGGCAAATACTGGTGGATCAAGCAGCAGGACCTGGAACTATATTCATCAAGTGTCTGATGCCACAATGAGCCTGGTGGTGAGTGTACCAGGTGCATGCAGGTGGACTGAAGGAACCTGTTTACATGCAGGTAGAATACATTTGCTGTGCTGCTGAATGTCCCAGGTACGTCCAGACAGAAAGCACCTGCTGTACTGACTGTACCAGCCAGGGTCTATCATTCGGGTTATTTCACTGGAGAGCAGGCAAAGTGGACACTCAGCAGCTGAGTGCTGGAGCGTTGAACATTCATTCGCTTTCTAAAAATCATTCACCCCACTGTTTCAGTGGGAACTGCTGCTTAAGGACATAGGCCCTTAGGGTATGTCTACACTGTACACTAGGCTCAGGCTCGGACTCAGGTGTGAGCCCAACCACACACAACCATCTGACTCGGGTCAGCAAGCACTCAGGACCCGGGTCGTAGGAACCAGCTAGCTGGAGGGGTGAGAGCCTGAGTCCTGCTGTGACTCGGGTCCAAGCCCTGTCACTTTGTAGTGTGGATGCAGGTCATGCTGTAGACCCAGGTCGGAAGGTCTGTGCAGTGCAGTATGGATGTGTTAGCACGTCTGAAAGACCCGGGTCCAGCGATTGCAAACCCAGATTTACAAAGCAGCCTGGACGCTCAAGCATGGGCACAGAAACAGTGAGTCCACAAGCCCGAGTCTCACAAACATGGCTTAGTGGACAGTGTAGATGCACCCTTTATATCCAAACCTCCAGCCACACCCATCATGAAATAGGCTCAAGCCTTACCTTTCCTCCATCCATCCAGAGAGAGTGAGAGAGGAGTCCCTCTACTACTGGTAGTCCCTATTTACCAGTGTGGGCTGCATATGTGACCCAGAATGTGTTATGTGGGCCGAATCCAATACTACCTGTATGGCCCTGAGGATGTCACATGGGTCGCAGCTCTGTGCTGATTGGGCGGCAAGCAGCCCCCGGGGTTGCAGGTTGAGAACCGCTGACTAAGACTAATGCTCTCTTGGGGATAAGTTCAGCATGGGGACTGGATCACCACTTCCACTGGCTTGTGAAGACCAGGTTTCTGACAGAAACGAGTCAGACAAACTCTCCCAGCTTGCACAAAAGAGCTATCTGGCTTCAAGATTAAGCTAGATACGTTTATGGAGCGGATGGTTTGATGGGATAGCATGAGCTTAGTCAAAGGTCAATTAATTGCCATCAGTGGTAAATAGGACCAATGGTCAGTGATGGGATGTTAGAAGTTACTACAGAGAACTTTTTCCTGGGTGTCTGGCTGGTGAGTCTTGCCCACATGCTTGGGGTTCAGCTGATCGCCATATTTGGGGTCGGGAAGGAATTTTCCTCCAGGGTAGATCGGCAGAGGCCCTGGAGGTTTTTCGCCTTCCTCTGCAGCATGGGGCACGGGTCACTTACTGGAGGATTCTCTGCATCTTGAAGTCTTTAAACCATGATTTGAGGACTTCAATAGCTGAGACATAGGTGAGAGGATTATTCCAGGAGTGGGTGGGTGAGATTCTGTGGCCTGCATTGTGCAGGAGGTCAGAATAGATGATCATAATGGTCCCTTCTGACCTTAAAGTCTATGAATCTATGAGTTTAGCATTCAGGCAATGCATAGCGGGAGACCGTGATCTAACTATATCTTGATTTGCCCGCTAAACAACTCAGCTGGCTTCCAGTTGTTCTATAAGCTAACGGCCCAGTGCTGCTGGGGTTCCTACACTGCACTGTGTGGGGCTGGATTGTGACTGGGTCCTGGCAGATGGGCTATGAGGAAGGGAGAAGGAGAGCACACGGCAAATCTCTCCCCCTTTCCGCATGCTCTGGTGTGTGGCTGAGCCATGATCCGGGTGGCAAGCTGGGGTGCTGGGGGAGGCAAGGCTGTTGCATTCCTGACTGCACCCCAACATACAGCGGCACGCACGACTACAACAAGGGGGAAAGCTTCAGTTCAGAAAACTCAGACATGACCCAGAGAATCAGGTGTACTTGCAGGTGAAGTGAGACCTTCCAGTTTAACCCCCGAGTGTCCACCATCACATAGGCCACAAGCAGAAATAGGTACCCAGAAGCAACAGTGTTCGTCTGAAGAACCGATGGCCTTACCGAACCCTACAGGCAGAGAGATCCTCCAGCTGCAGTCCATGTTACTGGGGTAGTTTCCTGGGAACCCGGGGCTCAAGATCACTCCTTCCATCTCTTCTGCGGTCCCACCGCATTGGGCTGTGAGATTGACAGGGGCCTGATGTTAATGGAAAGGATCTGCGGAAAGGTCACTTACCATTTACACAGGGAGCCATCAATTTATTTTATGGGAAAAGAAAAGAAAAATTCACCATGGAACTAACATGATATTTGCCAAGCATCACCCTGATCAACCCACTAGTACGTTGCATCTTTTTCCTGCCCTCTGTGTCTGACCTATTAAAGCTCTGATCCTGTGACTGGATCCATACCTCTGAGGAGCTCTGGCCACAGCACTGGGGCCTTAGGTGGTAAGGTGTTAGAAGTAGGGGGCATCTGTTACCATGTGTATGTGCAGTATCAAGCCCAATGGGGTCTGCGGGTGGTAACAATTTCATTTCCTTAAATAAGGCACAAAATACAGCTAAGAAATCTGTCTAGCCCCTTACGTTGATTCTGAGTGCCTCCGTTTGATCCACATCAAGGTGGAACAGTTGGTATTATATTTAGCAAACTCTGGACAATTATAAATACGGAACAATGCACATATGCAGTCGGCCCAAGTGAAACCTCTACAAAGGCCAACGCACAAACATCAAAACACACAAGATGTTTACAAAAGACATCAGATTAAATTTCAACTCAAGACACCATTTTATCTGACTGACCTCTGCGTTACTCTTGTAATACATTCTAACAGAAGACATGCACTCATGCCCCTAATCCAATCTGACACTGAAGGTACAGATTTCCCTTTGTCCAGCATCTCACTATGCACGGTCATGTCTGACAATGATTCTCTTGTAAGGTTTTTCCCCCCTTGATGTTTGCTTAACATAACTGTCTTAAATTATGTAAAAGGAAAACATCTGGATGAAATAAACTGAGAGAAGCCAGCAAACCTTGCCAGGGCATTAATATGTTTTCTCCTGTGTTTTGGGTGCTTTTGTATATGGTTTGGAAATGAGAGAATGAGAAAGAATCCAATCTCTGGTTTTACATTTAGGTGAAAATTGTCATACTTGGGAGATGCTTGGACCAGGGCACCGTTGTGCTAGGCGCTGTACAGACACTAATGTCTACAACATGGTCTTGGTCCATGACTGGGCTTCTAGGGGCTATGCCAACACAAATACACCATAGTAATGATAATCTAAGAGTTTTTTTGTTCTTGCTTTTCTATCCATTAATCTTGGGCACCCCCATGGCTGCAGTATTGAGACCCCGTTCCCAGCATCTGAATTCCTTGACTATAATGCTGAGCCAAAGGGGTTCCGGCTCCTTTCTAAGCAGCTCCCATTGGCAGGAGTCCTATCTGCTCACTTATTTCTGCTGTAAGTATCTCTCTATTTATTTCTGGCCTGTAGATCATCAGATAAAAGAGCCAGCAGCGATTATAATTACTTTAAAGCTAAATGATGTGAGCTGGAGCAGCAGGGGCCTGAAATAACTGTTAACTAACTAACGCTATTAAATGCATAAATGTCTCTCTCGCAAAGTCATAAAGTGCAGAATATGAATATTAAACATCTAGAGTTCTTAAAAAGCAAAATATTGCCTTAAAATAATCCAAAAGGTCCTGCAAGCTGCCTTCATGCCTCTGTTTCTACAGTACCGGCTCCTGCCCTTATGTAAATCAATAGCCTGACACTTATTCTCCTCAACAGGAGAAGGATGGGCCTAAAGGTCCACAACCTTTCACGCTGCTGGCAACTCATCATCACCTTTCCCCAGGGCATCACCATAGGCAAGCATGATGAATGAAGCATGGTGAGATGCTGTTTCTTTAACATTCTTCTTTTCCTGCAGGGTGAACACCATTGAATGACAGGTGGTTGGGGGGGAATGGCTCTCCCTCTCCACAGGAGTGATGGTTCTGTGATGTAGATTCACAGATGGGGGCTTCGTGAATCGAACCAAACCACGTTTTGTTGTTGTTTTGGACACCAGTCCCAGGACTACGGGTCCTTCCCTTTTCACCCACGCTTATTCCCCCACGTTTTAAAAGGGCACTATAGAGAAGCAGCTAAGCCGTGGCATGAATCCTACCGATGCAAAGTGGAGGTGGATAATTCCAGCGCCGGACGGTCCCCGGCATGCAGGAAATGTGTGAGTGCCCCTAAAAAAAGAAATAAAATGTTTAGGAGATTTGGGGTTTCTTTGTTCCACAGCAATGTTGAAGTCCAGGAAACAAAAACCTTCTGGATTTGCAAGCGTCTAGTACCTGGAGCGCATAGCCTGGCTGACACTGAAAGGAGACGACATCGTTAACCAAGTACCTCTCGCCGATCTTCAGGCCATTCCCAGGCACTGCGGGTTCCGGACAGCTGGACAAGCCGACAGCTGTGAAAAAGAAAGAGTGAAACTGAAATCTCAAAGAGAGGGGAATGTGAACTATGGCAAAGGCAGAGGAGGAAGAACCTTGGGTCTCAATGGGTCAAGGACATCCTACTTACAGACGCACGACAAACAAGGGGGAGAGAGACCACGGGAGCAAACACTGAGAAAGATCCACTGCAACTGAGTGTGTGCGCTGCCAGAAATGGGCATAAACCACAGAAGGGAATCAGCAGCTTAACTCACTGTGTCCCTTCAATGGTCTCTAATGACCTCCCCGCATAGAAATCAGATGGGGAAACTCCATTTTGCCATCTCCATCTCCCTATGAAATCCCCCCAAAGAACAGGGTATCGTTGCATGCTTTGTCCAGTCCCGCTTTGAATGCCTCTAGAGATGGGGCTTCCATCCCTTCCACTGGGAGGCCATCGCAGGGTCTAACAGAGCTCACCACTGATAGTCACCTTAAATTCACCCTTCTTCCATTCTACCCCATTGGTCCTAGTTCTAATCCCTCCTCTACACAAGCCCTTTACCTCTGGGCTGGGAACACCTTTACCTGCCAACACCTCTTCCCAAGGGCCATCAGCAAGAAAGCTGGATCCCTAGCATGAAGTTTGTGCTGCATCCCATGCGACTTTCTTTTGTCATCTAACCTGATCTGTATGCCCATGCCATGGCCCCCGTCTTCCTAACACCGCCCTAATCGCCTTTCTTCATCCTCCATGAAGAAGCTCCAGCATCTCATTTATGCTCCTGGCCTCAGCAGCTTTCTCTGGTATCTTAATAGTTCCCCATGCTCTATTCTCTAGTGCTTTATTCAGTCCAATTTTATTCGTCTTGCATGAGCGGGCTCCCAACACTTCCCTTGGGGAGAGTATTTGTAGGATATGAATAAGTAAGATGTAACCTTCTGGTTGACAGGCATGAATGCTACTGATCAGACCTCCCTGACTCAGGGCTAGTCAGCAGTGTAATAATCGCTGTATTATACATAAGCAAAAATACATCAGTCTTTAAAGTAACAAAGAGTAGAGAAGCAAAGCACTGAGGCAACTAAAGCCCCCCTGAGAATGTTAAATGGTGTTTGTATTCATGTTGCTGTACATCATTCTGTATCGGATGTTGCCTGATTTGTAAGAAGAGGAAGCCAACCCCAGTTGTCCCTTGCTTGACGAACTCCATTTTATTTGAGTCACGCTTGTAGTACAAAGAGTGCATTGTTTTTCTCATATGCAATTTATCCTTTTTGGGGACAGAGATGGCACAGTCCCATTTTTCCTCTCTCTCTCTCTTTGCCCCCTCCCTCTCTCTCTCTTCAATTATGGAATGAATTTATCATTCGAGACAGGTAACAGTAATAGATGTGGGTCTCTGATAGCGTCTAAATCGAATATTCCATGATGATTTTACTCAATCCCGTTTCCTTCCAGACTACAATTACAATGGGAAGGAGGCCGACTGCAAACAGGATTAGCAACCCTAAAGGTCATATGTCCAAGGAGGTGCTCTCGCCTTTACATATGCCCCCGTCTCCCACTTCCGTGGCGCCACATGGAGATAAAACTAAGACGGTAGTTTGCAGTCACCTCATGCCCACCGTAGCTCAGCTGTCTGCCAGAACCTCTCTCACTCTCCACACTAACAGCTGTCGCTAAAAGATAACCTTCAGCATCATTCCAAGGGCTATAGTTATGCTTCAACTCTACAATCTGGAGGCTGAACTAGAAAGCGGGGGCAGCGGGGGGGGGGGGGGGGGAAGAAATAACGTTGACACGGGTTTGATGGCGACTCCCCTTCTGAAACCAGAGTCATGCTCCCTGGCAAGAAAACACGCATGGCCACACGTGTGGCTGTATCTCCTGACCTTCAGGGAGTAGTGAGAGCAGATTTGAATAAATTCTCACTCAGAAGAGTGGGTGACTGAGTCATCCTCAGTGCTAAAGTCCACTCATTTCCCTCTGGCTTTTGGGCATGTTCAGATAAGAGCTATTTCTCAAGGGATCAGATCCGGGGAGAGGTGGAAGAAACACTACACATGAGCTCATTTAAGTGTACAAGCTGGAAACTTCCTGTCCATGTCTGAAAACCTGACCGCAAAATGGGGCACCCAGTATATTTCAGCCAACGCCTCAGCTGAGAACCATGATTATCTATCCACCTCAGGGTTTTATACTGCCAACCATCACCATAGTATCTGGGTGCTTTCCATGTAAAATCAATGGCAACAGCCACATCTTTGCTGGACTTCATGGAGTCACTGGTGTTCTTGCTGTTGTACCTCGCACTAACATACTGCTTTACTAATGAACCCATTTGGAGCGAGGTGCTCCTATCCCCGTTTCACAGAAGGGAAAACGGAGGCAGAGAGCGGCGAAATGACAAGGTCGCACAGCAGAAGAAAATGGTCAGAACTCAGGAGTTACTGACTCCCTGCCCCATGCTCAAACCACTCCCTTGAATTAGAATCTTCATAGCAAATGAGCAACCTCTCTCGGGCTACCAAAGCTGTCTAACCCACCCTTTCTAAGCATGACTCCAATCTCACCACCACCACCCGAGGATGTGCCTGATGGGTCAGGTTTGACTGTTCCTGGCCCGCTGGTTATGTCAGTCCCAAAGGACGCAGGTTCTCTCTACAAGCAAGTCTCCTCAAGTAAAGAAACAAAAGCCCAGTGGGAAGAAAGTCATGGAACCCGCATAACAAGTCACTGACGGAGCTGCAGTTAGAGCACAGGACTCCTGGGCTACTACATTGATCCTTTGGGATTCGAACCACGGAGCAAGCCAGTGGCTCGGCTACAAGGAGAAGCTGTCCAGACGGTAAGCTGTTTAGCACAATGGGGCCCTGACCCCTTGAACTGGGGCCTCTAGATGCTTCCACAATGCAAATAAAATCAAGAATAATGTATGTGTATTACAGTAGTGCCTACAGGTCCCCAGGAAATCAAGTTCCCACTGCGTGGTGTGCTGCAAACACACATAGTAAGAGGCGGTTTCTGTCCCGAAGAGCTTACACGCTAAACAGACAAAAGGTGGGAGGAAACACAGAAAGGGGAAGAGACTTATGCAAGTTCATAACCTGTATCTCCTGAGTCCCACTCCTGGGTCCTAGCCTCTCCAAAGCCCTCCTCCTCTCCTGCAGTTTTGCTTTAACCATTAGCACACACAGGCTTCTGATGCATAAACAGAAGCAACCTGGAAAGTCTGGTGCAAGCAGACATTTCTAAAGGGCACAGTGTCTCTGCAGATAGGCCCCTGTGCCATTTTGTGGACATTTTGCAAATGAAAGACAGTTGAAATCTATCTGCGGCTTTGGGGAGAAAAAACCCACAATCTGTTGGTTCGAGATCTGAAGGCGAGAGTCATGTTTGCGAGCAGCTGTCAAGACAGGGCATCCAGCAAGAAACAATTATGTTCACACCGCCTGTAGGAAGATTCCATGAAAGGAAACAATAGTCCCAGCACAACTCTCATCAGCTCAGTGCGGCTGATACTGATTCAGGCATGAGTCAGAGAGTCAGAATATCTCTGTATATTAACCTCCACACACTTAGGGAGCGGAGAATGCCCTGGATTGGTTGCTGCAGACTTACACAGTAACGCACAAGTATTTGCTTGCTCCACTGCTGGATACCTTCAATTTCATAACAGTGATCGTTCTGCTACCTACAGCTCATACGTTGCTGGACTCTGCTCCAACTATCATTCATACACCCACTGCTATCCTTCTGGAGTGGTAAAAGCAACCACCTCTGCATGGCTGTCTGCTGTAGCTTTACGGAAGAGAGCTTTTCTGGATTGACCAGGTTTGGCCATAGATGAGGAAACAAAGTACAGGCAGCAGGAAGAATGAACCCTTGGCTTCATGATCAAAACCTGCCAGTTCTCTTTAATGAGAATCCCTCCCACCTCTACTCCAGTCAGACGCAATGTCCTGCGGAGATGCACACGACCCAGGCCCCCTTTCATATGGACGGCTCCAGGCCCCCTGTCCAAACCCATGTGACGCTCCCATATCCTCCTGGAGTGGAGGTCCAAGAGAGGGGAAGCGAACCTATGTTGGTTGATGGGTTACCTCCAGATCCCTAGTGGTCAGACCCTTTAACAGCCCCAACACTTGAATCTTCCCAATAAAAGATTGGGAGCCAGCAATGGAACACTCCCTAGATTGCCTGGGGCAGCAGCTGCGTTGGCAGGCAGGTCTTCCTCAGGGCTTTCTATTCGGTGCATGCTAATAAGCTTCCCAGGTCTGATGTCTGAGGCTGTGAAAGCCATTCATGAGCATGCCCCTGCCATATTCACCTGCACCATCGCTGCACTGGCAGCATCTAACTTGTTGCTTCGCAACGTTCATTGGGATGGGAGGTGGGTTAAGACGGACCCTGTCGCAAGCCCACATTCATTTCTGTTCTTTCATTCCACGCAGGGCCAGGTGCCACTAAAAAGCAGTGCCCACGGCAACAAACTGCATCCCGGCACAAGGAGGAAGTCAAGTTCGGGGGACAGCCATGCATGTACGCTCACTGCACACACGCATGCACTGCGGGACTGACACTGCGCAGCAGCGGAGTACCGTGTGTGTAAGTGCAAGGTATAACGTGCCGAGGAAGTGCAGGGGACCCCGATCTATTAACCTGCAGGCTGACAAATTACTCCTGCCTTGTAACAGGGGCAAGGCTAAACAGGGGATGTCACAGCTACGCGCATCAGCAGCATGGTTGAGGATCACATGTATGAAAATACCTCCTTGGCCATGTCCATTCTATGCCCACATTCATACCTCTTTTACACCCTGCGCACTTGACCGTAAGAGAGCCGGCATGGATGGTGCTTGAGCACCGGGTCAAAAACTAGCACTTAACCTCACTTGCACCACCCACTTTACGTAGTCTCCACTTTCACTGAATGGTCACCACCTTATACATCAGGCTAGGCCCTGCAGGAGCAAAGCTGGAGCGTGTGCTGTTACAGGAACCCATCTGGGAGCCGCGCTTACTTTTGTATTCCAAGTGAAATCCCGCGGCGGACACGCTGATATCCGAGTAGAAATGCAGATAGAGCTGGTTCGAAGTGCTGTTCAGCAAAGCAGGCACGGTCGTACCTGGGAAAAGAGGAGGGATGTATGGTACTGAAAGGTGTTTTTTCTCCTCCGCTTTATATGCCGAGATTTGCTGCATTAATCTGAGAAGAATCTGAGTACAGAAGGTCCTTTAATTTAACAGCCCCACTCAGTTTGAACAGGTCCTAATGAGTCCACCAGAGGAATAGTCAAGGCCTGTCAGAAAAGACGTTTCCAAAGCCTAGAGACACATTTCGTAACGTAAAGTCTTATCAGCCAGAGAGCAGCTGGACTGAGGGATTGAGAGGTCGATTTGGTGATGGGGATGAGTGGGAGCGGAGCTTAAGTCGCTGGGGAAGCCAGGAGTGCACTAGCTGCCCCGAGTCTGTTAGCTCTTAAAGTAGCAGGTGTGAGTGTTTCTATCCGATACGTGGGACTGAGAGCAGCCCTGGACACCGTGGCCGCTGCTCTTTATGAATCTGACCCAGAACCTTTCATCTGAGGATCTCAAAGCATTAAAAAATATTAATCAATTAAATCTCACATGCTGTGAATAACCGCCGGCAAGTTTTTGCCAGTAACACTGTGCCCAGGTGTTGATTCTGCAGGGAAAGGTTAAAAGGGTTCTGGTGACTCAGTGATGCAGGTGACTTGTTACCCCATTTGGATGTAAGGTAATCTTATTCTCTGGGCTGAGAGGACCTAGGGTGATGGCTGAGTGGCACTGAGGGAGAAACCATATTAGCAACCAAGTCTAGAGAGAAAGCTTGAGTTAGTTTTGATGTTCTCTTTTTCCTGTTTTCATTGTTAACAAAGAAGGTGGCAATCTTGGACTTTATGCTGTATAAGCACTGGGTTGGTAAAGCCATTTAGGGAAACTGCCATAGTATTGTACCCATTTTACAGATGAGTAAAAATGAGACACAGAGGCCTTATCTACAGCACAACAGTTTGCACCCAGCAATGGTGCAGCTTAGTAATGCTAGCAATGGTGAGAGTGCTAGTGCAGACAGGATTTACAGCAGGTTTTCACAAGCAGGGGGGTACAAACACCTATGCCCTCCACTAGCATTTACACTATTGCTACAGCACCACTGGAGCATTGCTAGAAAATGGGTACACAACTCTCTAGTGCGGACACACTCAGCAATACTAACTGACCTTTTCAAGGTCACCAAGTGACAGGTCAGTCCCATCGCTGAAGCGTAAGAGTCAAGAGTCCAGACTCCCAGGTCCTACTTACTAGACCACATTCCTCCATTTTAGAAATGGGTACGGCTGTTACCAACCTAATAAGACTACAAAGGTGACCAGTCAGTGCCATGTTTAAGGTTCTCTGCTGGCATCTTCTGAAGACAACAATAGCCCCAGGCCTCAATTCAGCAAAGCACACTGTCCCATTTAAGCACATGCTTAAATCCGTTCCTAGTCTGCAAAGCACTTAAGCGTGTGCTTATCTTTAAGCATGTGTTGAAGTCCAGTTGAAGTCAATGGAAATTAAGTTTGTGCTTAAGTGCAAATAGGACTTTAAATAGCCACCTACCAGAGAAACTTCCCAGCATGGTGACCGTATTATCCCCTCCATCAAACACTTCCAGGGAATCCCAGTTCTGCTCAGTAACAAAACTGATCACTTGAATCTGAAACATTAAACACAGGAAAGAATATCAGTCACTTAGTACCTATGTTAATAGGCAAAAGTAATACCAACCACAGAGCCATTAATAAAGATAACCATGTGTCCCGTGGTTTGATCTCACTAGGAGCGGTCACTCTGCCCATGATGATGCATTACCAAAGTTAACAGAACTACAGTCTCAGAATGCCACTGGTCGGGCTGGGTGAAATGATTACAGCGAAACCGGAAAGCATCAGTCCATATACTGGGCCTGATCATCAGCTCGTGCAACCTGGCTTTGACTTCAGAAGCTGATTTACACCAGCTGAGGATCTGGTCCTTTGCTTCAATTTGGCAAAATTCCTGCAGGGTTCTGTAGGTTTTCACACTAAAAGGTGATGTTTTCAGTAGGAAGATGCTCCCATGTACAGTAATGCCAACGCTCCGGGATCAGAAATCATGAGAATGGACTGAAACTCATGACAGGATGATGATGATTTTTTATTAGCGATTCTTCATATTTTCTTCGGTTTCTGAGCCGTTTGGGTGCACTCAAGACTTGTTTTCAAGCTTTTCCCCACTAGAAGCGCTGGAAATTTACTTTAAAAATGAAAACTGAGATTCTTATGTAATCACATGACTCCAGGAGCAGGGGCTTCAAAAATCCAAATAAATAAAATCACTACAGCTCGTGATATGGCATTTGCATTCTGAAATAGCTCCTATTCTTCAGCAAGAACACCTCCAGTGACTGCCAGCAAACTTTTTTTTTTTTCCTCTTGATGCCTTTTCAGACAGATTCTAACCGTACTTCTGGGGACAAGGAATTCAAAGTGCTGGAGAAACAAGCTGCTCTGTGCTTCTAGGTTGGCATTTTCAAGGCAGCCTAAGAGAGTTAGGGGCCCAATTCCCACCAAAAGTCAAAGGCAGCGGGGCACCCTTAGCATTCTTTGACAGCCCCCGGCTTATGGCTACAATTTTCAAAAGTGGGTGCCTAAAGTTAGGCACCTAAACCCATATTTAGGCTCCTATGCAAGAGGCCTGGATCTTCAGAGGTGCTGAGTTGTGTGCCCACAGCTGCCATTCAAATCTCTGGGGGCTGTGGCTGTTACGCCCCCGACAAAAATCAGACCATTTATCTAGCTGCCTAACTCGATGGAGTTTTGTACCCACATTTGGGCATTTTGGCTGGCTGGATAGAATCTCTCTCATTTCCAGGGCTCCTGCATACGCTTATTGCTGCTATTTGCTTGGATGATGTAAATACTTCTTACCAATCCCAATGCTTATGATCAGCAGAAGTCCCGTTAAATTCAATGAAATTACTCTTTTAAGCACTGAGCTCAGCAGGAGGCAATTTGCAGGACTAAACACTTGCAGGTACTTTCAGACATGACAAATCCTGATTTATATATAATCACACACACTCCCAGACAACCCTCTCCTCGCCCATCTGAAAATCCTACGAAAACACCCCCATTTCCTCTAAAATGCCTACATTCTGCATTGACAAACCCAGTCCAAATGCCTGACTTCCTTTTGTCTGCTAATGCAAAGTTTAAAAAAAAAATCAAACCATTATTTCTGGCATTTTAACCTGTTTTCCTGCTTGATTTACTCTGAATGATAAAATAACTTTGCAGCCTTATTTTTTTTAAACAAACGGAGTCTATCTAGCTGGAATACTAATGACCCCTGTGGAGTCATTACCCATCACACTGACAGAATCAATACCTGTCAGCCTGCATAATTGCACCCCCAATTATTACTTACGTTTTTACAAAGGAAAGTCGGTTTCATTTGCTATTTTAAAATTCCTTTATTTATGTTTATAAAGACATAAACATTTTAAGGCTCTTATTCTAGACTGATGTGGATTCACGAGGGATCTGCATCTATTTTCTGCCATGTACAGAAATTAATTCACAGGAAGGTTTGCTCGCAGAATGAATAATTCATGGCAGAATTGCAAGCTGGTGCATTGATTACATAAAAACCCCTGCCGTTGACTCGCTGCTGCTAAGAAAGCTTTCGTTTCGCCTCCTCCTCTGATTTACAGTTGTTTAACCTTTAATTGTTGTACAAACCGGGGGGAAACCGATACTTAAATTAGTATCTAATAACTCTGAACATTTCACACCCAAAAGGAGGTAATTGGTGGGATAGGGGCACATAAGGTGCTCAGGGCTAAGTGGCTCTGGTTACATTGTGGTCCACCTCAGTGCAGAGAGAGCCTTGGGGTGCAAAAGCATAGCTAGATGCTGGCTTTGCTTCTATGTGGGTCAAACACAGAGTGATCGCTCTTGTTCTGCCTTTAGTGCATCCCTTTCCTTGATGGCTTCCGGAGGCAAACTTCATCGGTGACATGTTCCACCTGTCGAAGCCCAATGGCTCTTGCAAACTTTCCTTCAGCTGAGAAACTTCCAGAAGAGAAAAAGAAGGACAAATCAGCCTCCTCAGCAGAAGGGGTCACGGCATCTGGATTCACATCTCTGCCCCTTGTTCTATGTGCGTCTCCATGGGCAAAGCTGAAAGGGCTGTGGATCTATCCGTCATCCATATCCCCACTCTTACTATTAGCTAAATGCACTGTGACCGCCCCCCGCGGAAGACTGGCATGGGCAGAAGTGATGCTCCAGGCTAAGAGAATGATTTCTTTAGCTCGAGTGGCAGAGACTTGTACTGAAGGGCCAAGGGCCAGTCCCTTGCTGATGACTCATCACTAGGGCCCTGCCAAATTCACGGCCATGAAATAACGCATCACGGACCGTGAAATCAGGTCTCCCTCCGTGAAATCTGTTTTTGTGTGTGTGCTTTTACCCTATGCTATACAGATTTCATGGGGGAGACCAGCGTTTCTCAAGCTGGTGGTCCAGACCCAGAAGGGAGTTGCAGGGGGGTGGGGGTCACAAAGTTATTTGAGGGGGAGTCCCAGTATTGCCACCATTACTTCTGTGCTGCCTTCAAAGCTGGGCAGCCGGAAGGCAACGGCTGTTGGCCGGGCACCCAGCTCTGCAGGCAGCACCCTGCCACCAGCAGCGCAGAAGTAAGGGTGACAATACCATACCAGGCCACCCTTACTTCTGTGCTGCTGCTGACGGTGGATCTGCCTTCCGAGCTGAGCTCCTGGCCAGCAGCCCCCCGCTCTCCAGCGGCCCAGCTCTGAAGGCAGCGCCGCTGTCAGCAGCAGCACAGAAATAAGGGTAGTAGTACTGCAAACCCGCCCCCCCCCCCCCCACACACAATAACCTTGCGACCCCTCCACAGCTCCTTTTCGGGTCAGGACTCCTATAATTACAACACCGTGACATTTTAGATTGAAATAGCTGAAATCATGAAATTTACGATTTTTAAAATCCTATGACTGTGAAATTGACCAAAACGGACCGTGAATTTGTAGGGCCCTACTCATCACCATGGTATTGGATGCTGAACTGCGCTGGTTAAGCTTTGGGAAATGATTGACTTGATGATGACTTAGAGGCAAGATGATTTTTGTTTCTCATGAGCATAAACGCAAACTTATTTTTTTTCCTCTTTGCAGGTCACCTTTAGGGCTTGTCTACACAGGGACACTCAGGATAATCAATCCAAATTAAGGAAAGGCGTGAATTTAAAGTGGATTATTTAAACCACATTAAACTCCAGTGTGGACATTTTGTATTCAGAATTAAATTGGCTTTGTTCAATTTAGATTACTTTACTTCCAGAGTGAATTAAGATAAACTGAATTAAGACCACTTTAATTTTGAATAAGAGTGTCCACATGGGTTTAGCGAGGTTTAACTAATCCACTTTAACTTTCCTGAGTGTCCCCCTGTAGATAAACCCTTAGTGGAAAAAGGGCTTTTGGATCATTTCCTGATTTCCCTCATATTACTTTTCCTAGTTTTACCCTGTATGGTTTGTGGGAGGGTTTATTAGATGCATCATGATGATGGAGAGACGCGGGGAGAGCACTTATGAATGAAAGATGGGTTTTTTCTTAACAGCCTACATTATTATTCACTTCCTTCCATACCCAATGCAGGAATGTAAAAACAAACCTGATTGATATCACTTTAAAAAAAAATCAGTGAATTAATTATCACCGCTTGATAATGTGAGTCCCAAACAGTTTGCAAAATGCATCGACTGTTTAAATGTTTAAACGGAGGCTCCTGCAATTTGGTTGTATTCATGGCTAACATTTCAGATGAGTGGGAAGGAATCTGTGATGCATTTTGCAGCTTTGCAAAACATTCTAGTAATTGGACTTAAAATACAAAACAAGAAGCAGGAATTTGCCAGTCTGGAAGCAGTGACAGCCTCATTAGAAGCCACAGAGCACTTATCCCCCTCCATTCTGCCTGTTAAAAAACTGTCACTGGTGTGACTGCCCATGGTCAGGCAAAATACTAATCTCAGTGACACGACTGTAAATCTGGAGTAACTCCACCGAAGTCAATGGAATCATTTCAGATTTACGCTGGTGTCACAGAGATCAGAATGCAGCCCGGTTGCTTCATGTCAGACGCAGATCTGCAGCACGTAGGGACAGGGTAATAAAAGTGTACCTGATGTCAGAACAAACATGTCATAAGACATACATTTACTGTGTGTGCCAACAGCTACGACTGCTGCAGAGAGAGGGGAAAAAAACCTCTATTAACCTAACGCCTGATAGAAAAATAAGAGCATTTAATAAACAAAACCCTGCAGATAAAATGGTGTAAAGAAGAAAGAAGCCCAGCGATTATCAGACTTGTGCAATGAATGAACCCTATTAAATGAATCCGTCTTATCTGCATCAGTTGATGCCAGCGTAACATGTAGCTAGATACCGTCCTGTGAGAATGGGAACTTTATCTAAGGGACGGGTCTCTGGGATGAGTTTTGCATGAATTTAATTCTCAGTCTCCTCAGGTTTGTGACAGGGATAAGTGCCAGAGAAACCAAAACACAGGGCTTCACTACATGGAGAAACTGACCACTAGAACTACAGTGGTAGAGTTATACTGCTCTAGCTATGCCAGTACAGTCCCTGTGCGGATAATCTAATCCAGGCTACAAATGATTTGTTTTGGTTTATATGACTTTAAACCTGCATAATTAAGCACCATGCGGCTGCTTTAGGCAATGTAAGCGATACCGAAAAAGACTCACTTTTATTCCAGAATAGAGCATCCACACAGAGAGTTATACTAGCATAGCTATAGTGGTTTAATTATTCCTCTGTAGTTCTGCTGGCCAACTTCCCCATGTAGTAATCCTCCCACTGAAATCTCACCCACCTTGTGAAGCCTTGGTGAAAATGAAAGTCTGATTCCAGAAAAGAATTACGCATTCCACTGATCTCCTACCTCTAAGTAGCAGCGACTTGATGGTACTTGACCTCTACAAGTGCACTAGATACAGTATGTTCCTTCTCTCAATATCATGCTGCAGTGACAGCTGTTTAATATGGTACCTGTATTCCTGCTCCTTCAGGGACGGTTATCTTCCATACGCAATTGAGGCTATTCAGGTAGGGCTCAGGGAAGCCAGGGGAAAGGATGGTGCCTTTACGCTCAGTCAAGTTTCCACCACAAGGCACTTAAAAAAAAAAGCATATGAGAACTTGAATGTGGAAGAGCTCAGCTTTAATACCAACACTTCACTGGGTATGGGTAGAAAAGTACCTGAGACTGGACGATTACTTAAGTGATTTGTGAATAAAACCATCAGGGTTGCAACTTTGTTCCTGACAGTACAGTGCCCAGCACAACGGGAACCTGATCTTGGCCCCAAATCAGGGGTTGTTGGGGAAGGAGAAGGAGTGCACAACATTTCAGCAGTCCGGATCAGTGGACAGGTCTTGTGGAAACCATGATCTTTTGGCGCAAGTTAGAGCAGCCTTAAGGCTGGTCTAATTTACAGCAGGGCCTGGTTCAGCCACCAGCATTGTGAAGGGTGGTAAGAAAGGTGGCATAATGCCACTTGTACCCTCCCACTTAGGCCAGCTGTGCTGGGCACCACCTTGGCACACATGGCGAGCAGGAGCAGAGTCCTTAGTAGAGAATGATATTCTCTCTATAGGTGATTGTAACTATCCCATAGAATTCAATATTCCATTAAAAAAACCCTAGAGAAAGGGGATGGTTTTCCGTGACTTTCTATAGGGCTTTCCCACAAGGAATACAAAGAGCTAGGCATGCAGAGAACCTTCTTCCCCTTTTATCCCCCATAGAACCAGGTTTACAAACCAAGACAGGTAGGCACGGAGACGTTCCACTGAGCTAACGCTCCCGGCATAGTCAGGCATTCAATACTCGGGGAGCCCTGGAGAGCATATCCGGCACTGCACTCGAATCGGACAATGGCCCCGACAGAGAAATCGCTGCCAATCCTCCTCCCGTAGCGGGGTTCTGGCACGGAGCTGCATTGTGTGGCGCTGGTGCGAGGAACCGCTTTGAACACAGAGCAAGGAAATGTTAGTGTGACACTACCAGACCAGGAGCCAGCTCACGCCAAGGCCCTGGGGCTCTCTGAACACAGACTAATGCTTAGCTGGAAACCAGTTTGGGTCGCCTGTGGATTAGTATGCTTAAAATAGATATTAGTGTTATAAGAATGTGTTTAGACTTTATGGCATGCTTGTAGGATGCTGCTTGTATTAGTCCTACTTATAATATCTGTATCCCATGCTATAAGGTAATTCTCAAGTGTTCGCGCTATAACTGTAAAATGTTTGTTCTGAAACTATGTAATTCACCAAACGGGGGGGGAGCTTCACCTAAGGCAAAATGCTGGATTCCTACAGAAGGTGTTATCTCCTGGCCACTAGGAAGGGCTATTGGATCCAAATGGGCCACTATGGAACAAAAACTTTGTCAGTTGCTCCCCCCACCCACCCATGCAGAGGTTAGGTGCAGAAATGCTCATCTCATCAGCTTGGACTTCCTGACCAGAAAGAATTAGGGTCTTTTTATAATGTTTGGACCCTAAGGGACAAAGATTCCTAAACATAAGCAAGAGATCCCCAGGATTAACCTGGGTTAGCCCTAATGGACAGATAGAACTGGCATATTTCAGCAGCTGTTTCACCCTCTGAAACCTAAAACAGCAACTCATTTGTGTGTGCACATTTATCTGTTTTAACTTCTTAAATAACTCATTTCTTTTTCCTACTTAAAGGTATTATTATTATTATTATTAGACACACACAGAAATAATCATTCAGTTCACACAAATCATGAGCCCTTGCACACAATCATTCTTTGATTAGCACTTAAAATGTTCACAGTGAGGTACGGACACCACCAGCTAAAGATTTGGACTTTAAAAAAAAATGAATTTAAAGCAGTTCCTGGTACAACACAGGTTCCTGAGTCCCCCTGACAAATGTTGGGGGTTTTGCAATCACCTTTTCCTATTAGTTCAAGGTGGTTTTTCTCTCCTGTGTGAAAAACCCACACAAATAACAGAGGAAACTGGCTATAGAGGGTGCAACTGATGATGAAAAGTGCCATCACATCCAAACATGAACAAAGAAGAGAGATCATTTTTCACTTTAACCTCTTGGTTGTCACCATCTCAGGTGTTACTTGTGCTAATGTGTTTACTTTCAGAACCACCCCTGCGAGGCAGGGCAGTATTGTTACCCGTTTTACAAATGGGAAAACCAAGGCACAAAGAGGGTATAGGCTGGGTTTTTCAATGGCACTCAAGCGAACAGGGCACCTAACTTGATTAGGCTCCCTGGCAAATTCCACCTAAGTGACCTGCCCATAACCACAGAGAGCTAACAGTAGAGCTGGGTCTGGAACCGAGAGGAAACTGACTTGGTCCTTTCAGGCTACTAGGAGTCTCGTTATTGTAATGGATTGTAACAATGGAGTGTGTTATTGTAACACTTTAAAACAATACTTGTAGACAAGAGAAAGGGAGAGAAAAGACAGTCGGGCCTTATTTCTGCCCTTATTTCTGTAAGTGCCTGAGCTCCTGCCACTGATCTGTATGGTACGGGAAACAGCTGAGCTGCAGAGAGAGTGAAGGAGTGAGAGACCTACTCTCAGACCTTTGTGTGAATGGGCAATTGCTCCCAGTGGGAATAAAGAAGTCAAAGCACTGATTATTCCTGAGTAGGAAATCAATGATTTTCCATCTCTCAGTGGCTCTAAGATTTATTAGCACTTCAGGCGGGAATTGCTGGGAAGAGGGGGGAAAACAAAGATTACAGGCACATTAGCGACGTGCGTTGGTTGATTTTAATTCGGTCCAGAGAGATGAATGTCAGTGCGCTGTGTGTTTTGTTTTACCCAGGATGCCTTGCACTCGCTCCCTCTAACAGATCTCAGACAGGCATCCCCACCTACGCATACACAACAGCCAGAAAATGGGGAAGCAAGAAGTTAGACTTTGACGTGTTTTTGAAAAATAGGGTCCACTTGCCAGCACATTCTGCTCTGTGCAAACTGACGATAACAGAGATTCCTATGAATCTGAACTGCGGCTCAATAGGGTGAATGGGACGAATCATTTTTGCATTAGACAGTCAACCAACCATGTGCTTGGCCTCTTTCCAAGCTACTGAAACAATTGCACCTGTGTGCCTGACTCCACTGATCTCCTGCCCTCAAAGCCACTGAAACAAGCACGATCAAAGATGCTCAGGACTTTGCAAGATCAGGTTCAAATCTGGGCCACCTATTTGAAAAAAAAAAAAAGTGCTTGTCAATGTCAATGAGACCTTTACTCTTCATGGAGGTATCTCTGGACCACAACTGCACCTACCTTGGTAGACAAAATGAAATCCTTTGGCAGTTGCTTGACCCTTGGCACTGAACTTGATGAGGATTTGATTGGTGCTGGCTAAGGGCAATGATTCACCTACACAGGGAGAGAGGGAAACAGACGGCAGGCATACATGCATTACAGCATCACTCCGGGAACTGGTTTACTGAGGCCTTTCTACTAAGACCTTCTCAACATGGGAAACTTTTACGGTATAGGTTTTTCTGAAGCTGGCATGGAGGAGTCTTCCTTACACACAGATATCAGAGGGGTAGCCGTGTTAGTCTGGATCTGTAGAAGCGACAAAGAGTCCTGTGGCACCTTATAGACTAACAGACGTATTGGAGCATAAGCTTTCGTGGGTGAATACCCACTTCTTCAGATGCAACTGAAGAAGTGGGTATTCACCCACGAAAGCTTATGCTCCAATACGTCTGTTAGTGTATAAGGTGCCACAGGACTCTTTGTCGCCCCTTACACACAGAGCAATTGTTAATTGTACCAAGGGATCAGTGAGAATCTAACCGTAGAAGCACATGGTTCTGCACAGCTGGGGGTTGCCTACGTTGGGTTTCTTTTCAGGAAGAAAAAACGCAATGGTGGCTGCAAATTTTTAAAAATGTAATTTCCGTTGTTTTTTTTTTAAAGAACCGAACTCAATCTTTGGAGGAAAAGAAAAAGGCAGGATGCACATCTGACAAAAACACTGTCCTGAGAAGTCTAGGCCCCGGTGAAGATTTTCAGAAGTGATCAGCAACGAGGACAAGTTCTCAGCATGTTTTGAAAATCAGGCCCCTCTAAGGGGTCTCAAGTTGGGCTTCCCAAAAATGAAGCACCCCATATCAATGGTCAATATCGACAAATCTTGGCCTAGATGTATTTCGCCCACTAACGGGGATCTCACACCACACACATGATATGGAAACAGGTTCCTTAAGTACAGCGCTGGGGAGATAAAGCCAAACAAGGGATGGGTGGGTCCTGAAAATGAAGGGGAAGGCAATGTTCAGTTGGACGATAACACCAGCTACGAGGGGGGAGACGCTGCAATCGCTTCCTGCAGGGAAGGGTGATTGTGTGTTGGCCGAGAACTGAATCAGCCTCCAGCATCACTTCGGCAAACCAGGAAGATGGTCTAAGTTACAGCACCCCTGCCCGGGCTGCCCAGGAAGAGCTCAGCAGCCTGGAACTGCTCAGAATCTACCATCGTGTTCTGCATTATGGCCCATTTCTCCCCAGACCTGCCACCCCTCATTTTGCAAGGGCTTTTGAGGGGCTGTGCACAGGCTGACTCACACAATGCCTGGACAGGAGGAGTTCTCCCCTGGCTGGCTAACGGGCTTTCAGATCCCCTGTGTGCCCCCGCACAGGTGTACACGGTGTGTAATAGAGAGAATGAATCCCTCTCTGTTTCTAAATAGCCATTCCCCAGCGTGCCACATTGGGTACGTCTACACTGCAGCTGGGAGTGAGCCTCCCAGCCCAGGTTCACGGTCAAGCTGGCACGAGTCTGGCTCACTCCCAGCTGCAGTGTAGACGTACCCATCGGGCCTTGCCCAGCTTACCCTAACTGGCTAGCGGTGCTGCCATATTCCCCACAGCTTGGCGTCGCTGCTTGTCACTGATCAGTCAGCACGGTGACATTTTGAGAGGGAAGGCCCCGCCAATCGTTACGGGACGTCCCGCCTCTGCCAGCATCGGTGACGCATCCTTACCCGTGTGAGAGCCGGAAAGCGAGCTGAGGAGCCGGGAGTGCTGGTTGGGTCCGTCGTGGACTTCTATGACATCATTGAGCGCTGTCTGGAAGAATGCGAACTGCCCGAAAACCACTGTGAAGGGAGAGAACGGACCCAGTAAGGGCAAAAGGCAGGGAACACACACTGCAATTCAGCTAAAGCCAACCCTCAACGCTGAGACGCGTCAGCTTCAGGCACCTCCAGACTGTCTTGAGAAGCCAGAGAAACGTGCCTGATTGTCAGCCCTCCAGAGGGAAATCCCTTATTTATCCATAAAGTAGGTACAACATGGGCAGCAGCAAGCTTCCAAAATGCAGGCTCACCAATGATTCATAGACCAGGAGGGATCATATTATGGCGAGTCTAGTCTGGCCTCCTACACAACACAGGCTATATAATTTCACCCAGAGATAACGATCGATTATTATTTATTATTTGTATTCTGATAGCACTTAGAATCCTCCATCACGGACCAGAACTCCATGGTGCTAGGTGCTGGACAAACACAGAACAAAGAGCTGGTCTCTGGCCCAAAACACTTAGGGTGAGATTTATTTCAAATTAAAAAATGGTGCCCTTAATTAAGAACATAACATAAGAAAGGCCATACTGAGGCAAACCAAAGGTCCATCTAGCCCAGTATCCTGTCTTCCGACAGTGGCCAATCGCAGGTGCTTCAGAGGGAATGAACAGAGCAGGGAATCATTAAGTGATCCATCCCCTATCACCCATTCCCAGCTTCTGACAAACAGAGGCTAGGGACACCGTCCCTGCCCAGTTCCAGCACCAAGCCTATCTGCTCTGGAAGGATAGCTCCTAGTGATGAAAAGATACTCGACTTTCCAGTCAGCCTTAGGCACCACTGCTGAGACTGCCAATAAGGAAGTCACTCTCTGTTCTCCATTTTATTGCTTATTTTGTAAATGCACCCATATGACCCCTGATCTCATCCATGGGAAAACGATAATGAGGCGATCGGGCCATTTTCAAGAAGGTGTGTGCGGGTTTGGGTAATTTTGGTAAATTTTTCAAAATACAAGAGTATTTTCCTCAAGACCCCAAGGCTCTATTTCCCCCCTGAGCTGCGTATCTGTAAGTTGTAAGCGCCCAGCTGCAGATTCATAGACTGTGACGTCCCTCACTGTGAAATTCATCAACAACCAAGCCACACCGTTTGTCACTTGCAAATTCAGTTTTACGGTGTGGCTAGGACATGCGAGGGGGCTGGGCCAGCCCCCTGACACCTGTTGTCTGGAGAATCAGGAAAGGAAACGGGATTCCTACAGTATTTGCTACTTGCAGTTTCCCACTCACTTTGAATGAAGCTATTGAAACATGGTGGGTGGGGGAAAGAAACTAACTTAGCTGTCATCATACTGCAGATAGGACGTCAGGCCAGTCATCAAGAAGTTTTGCCTCGTTCACTAGATACTTTACGGATTCAAGCATAAGGATCAGCCAAAGTAGCAACAGTAGCACCTTAACAGGACTGGATGGCACTGTGGAATAGTAACCACCTATAGTGTATTTCACAGCTTGGTCACCGGTCTAAATCCACCTCAAGTCAGTAACGACTGAAGGGAAGAAGTTGGTAGCCCTAATTCAGTCCCAGATAGAATTGGGTGTCCTTATCCGACCTTGCTGTGTCAAGGGCTATGGGGACTGACTCCATTGTAGATCAATATAACATGGCAGCCTACAGAAGTTTGCTTTGTGGAATAAAATTTACAGGGCTTCACTCTACAGAGCTGTCAGTGCAGCAAGTTTCATGAGCCCTAAGTTCACTTTGAAAAGAGAAAATATGTTAAACAACATTAATACCCATCTGTCTAGCTGTCTCAAGGGTTTCCAAGGTACATATCATACTGGTATCCAGGCACTGTACAAAATTAAGCAACATTAGAGGCTATAACTTAAATGTTGGTGCATGGATGTAATCTGGCTCTAATGCACATTTAGGCCCTAATTCAGCAAAGTACTTAAGCACGTGAATGCTCCCACACCTATTCAGCCCAGCTTGTTTGGCTGAATCAGGGCATAGCGCTGTCGTTATCACAGAATAATCACCAACCCTCCCCCCCGCCCACTAGACAGAGTTTTGCTCTAGTCTCAGATTCCAATATTCCTTGCGGTAGCTTTAGCAAAATGAAGGTCACGACAAGCCTACAGGAAAAATAACATCTCAAAAGGAGCTTTGCACGAGGGAGATAGCTTTTCTCACAAGAAGTTATAAATATGGTACAAGTGACTGCACCTCCTCATTGTGCATATAAGAATAGCAGAGAGCATTATCATTCCTACTGGGGCAACATTTCTATCTACTGCCTGTGACAGTATTTCACTTGACAGTGGCTGAATTGCAAAGATCAGTTCTAACCGCTGTATGACATTAATATTTACTTTCTAAATATCCATTCAGCAAACACTTATTTTCTGAAAGATTTTTAAAGGGCTACCAGATTGATTTTTACTCATACATCTCTCTCTCTCTCACACACACAGAGAGAGATTATTTTAGCACAAAATTTAGCACATATCTGGGCTGAATACATTTGCATTCTCAGACATCTTCTGAAGGAGAAGACTGCTGCCACAGCTCCATTGCAAAAGCTAATCACTGTAAATTAAATTTTCACTCATTTTTTTTTTCAAATCAGTAACACTCACATTTGGTTGAAAAACTGGGGGAAAAAAACCTCACAAAAAATTTGTCATTTTTGGGGCCATTTTTCATGTAATTTTTAAATTAAAAAATTCCCAATATCTCTGTCCATGAAATTGACTTTCCAGTCAGTAGTGCCACTTCTGCCGTATTTCCCATTCCTCCTCCTCCTCCCCAGTAATAATACACTCACACTCAACTGTAGAAAAGAGACTGTGGGGAACATTTTCAGCTGGTATAAACTGACTTAGCTCCAGTGGCTTCAACAGAGCAATGCTGATTTATAGCAGCTGAGAATCTAGCCCATCGATTGCACGGCATGTACCGTAGTCCTTCGGCACGATGACAAAATACAGGCAGATCTGTCCACTGGTGTAATTCCGAGGATAATTTGGAGACAGAACTACTCCATCTGATCCAGTGTACTGACCACCACACGGCGCTGAAAGACAAAGGCAGGAAGAAATCATCCAAAGGAATCACTGGAGCAGCTGTCATTCAAGCCCTGGCTTCAAGCATTCCCCATTGTCTCCCACTGCTTCAAAATACATCCAGCCGTGTGCTTATAATTCTGTGCAGGACCGGCTGCCCAAGTCTGTGATCAATTCTACATTTCAGGTGGAGCAGCACTCACTGCAAGTTCTTATTAAGAACAATACATCTTATCCTAACTCGAGTTCATGCTTGCTTCACGTTTAATTACCACCACCATACCAGGGACTGGGTGGATGTCACGTACAGTATGTAGCCTAATGCAAGATCTCCAGCGCTATCCATTTGATTCTAAAGCACAGAAGTTGGCGGGATGGGTTCTTAATCTTTTCATTGTTTCTCAGCAACAGGAGACTGGCTCGGGGACCAACGCAGCACTCCCCATCAGAACATTTTCAAACCACCAATTTCTTCCGTCTGCACCCACATTCCAGCCTCATATTTGTCTCTTGTCCAGCTCCCGTTAGCAAATAGAGCTGGTCAGAAACATTTAATCAAAATAATTTTCTGATGAAAAACAGGAAAAAAAACTTATGGGAAAAAACATTTTCCTGTTTTCTTACCAGCTCCCACCCTGGCTCAGGAAATCAATTAAGCACGTGCGTAGGTACCTTCCTAAATGAGAATGGATTTAAGCACAGGCTTAAGTGGCTTCCCGAATCAGACACTGTATTAGGAACGCAGAATTTGTCATGCTGGATCTGATAATTGGCTTATTCCAGGACCCTGTCTTTGTCAGATGCTTCCAAAGAAGGAGCAAGAAGCCTCCTAATGGACATCTATGAAATCATTTGCATACAGAGTAAGTTTCTTTCTGACCTCAGACAGTTAGTGCTTTCATTTTTCATTCAGCATTTTTTACAGGAGTAAAACCAAAGCTCCCCCGCCAGCCCCCGATGAGCTCTCTATAAAGGGGATGCCTGTGCGTCTGAATCGTTTGCACCACAGCGAGGCTCAGCAAGCCGGCTCCTTGCTCACCCCACCAGCCTTACCTGTGCATGTTGGCTGAGGTTTGTTCCACACGGGTTTCCCATCCCCTCCCATTATGCATGTCAGGGTGGAGACTCCTTCGATCTCATAGCCACCATCACAGTAGTAGGTAATTGTCGATCCCAGTTTCAGGTCTGTGCCCACTCGGGTACCATTCTTAACTGACCCGGGATCAAAGCAAGACTCCCTGGGATTTTCTGCAAAATAACATCGCAAGGCTGTTTAGTGTGTTGATTTGACTGTTTTAAGATGCTCATCCAGCAGGTAAATAGTTTGTCAGCCTATCGGTTACAGCAGGTAACTGGGAGTCAAGAATACTGCATCCTGTTATTAACAGCTGTGCCACTCAGGGTCTGTCTTCACTGCAGAATTAGCCTGGGATCCTACCCAGGTGTTGCCCCTGTCCCCCCATTGTCTGCACACAAAAACCTCTCTCTTGAGTTCAGTGGTACTTTCAAGCTAGCAAAGATGGGGGCGTGGATTAGAGCCCAGGTTCTGCTTTCACTCAGGTGGAAACTACCCACTTTGCAGTGGCTGAATCACTCGAGTGCTGATAGTCCTCCAGTGCCTTCCCACAATTCCCCCCATGTGCCCAGAAGGACAGACAAGATCTCTGACAATTCACTTGGAAAATAGTCATAGAGCAGCTCAACTTACCGCAGCATACAAAGAACCATGGGATATGCCACCAGGAGCCCTAGTAATACACATGGGGAAGTGCAGCACCAGTGAGGACCCAGTAACTTGAGTAGAGGCTTTGCAGCATGGCTGCTCACACCCGGGCTAGCTAACTCAGATGCCAGTCACCTGGGCTAACTCTGCAGGAAAGATAAACTTTCACTCACTGGGTGTCTTTGGGAACAACACTAAGCCGCTGTATGCCTCAGTTTTCCCATCTTTAAAATGGGGGAATAACATCACAAGGATTTTGTGAGCCTTATTTAGTATTTGTAAAGTGCTTTTAGATCTTCAGATGAAGAGCGTTTATTACATGCAACCTCTGGAAATGCTGTGGTATTGCTGACATTACAGACCATTTTTTTTATAGGCCCTCAACTGGGCCTCTAATTTTGCACAGACATTCCTCTGTGGGCACCACAAACCATAGTCACGGAGTTAGACACCCAGGGCAAAATTTTCAAAAGCCTCTAAGTGACTTAGGTGCCTAAATCCCGATTTTAAAAGTGGCTTAGGCACTTAGAAAAATCCCAATGAAAGTCGATAGGAGTTAGGCTCCTAAATCACTTGGGCACTGTTGAAGATTTCCCCCCAAGTCCTATAGTGTGTCTTAACAAGTAAGCCTGGATGTAAAATTATGGATGATATTAAAAACATGTTTCTGAAGCCCTCCCTAAGCAACTATGCTCTTCCACACAACAGTCAGATCCCAATTTCAAAACCAGCTTTTTCTGATCTGGGATTCCGCTTCATCCCCTTATAACAGATGGAGGTCATCGCAAGATCTGGATCCAGATCCACACCTGGATTTCAAACACATTCTCACACACGGAGGAATCTGGGGCTATTCAGATCCCAGATTTTGGTCCAGGTCCATCTCTAAATTACCGGCGAAAGCACAGAGTGGTGGAGGAGGGGAGATAGTGATGGTGCAAGTATTTACTGGTACCAAATCAGGCACATAGGCAGAGTTTTTATTTCAGTAGTTGCATACATGCTTTGCTGAACTGGAAACATAATGCAATGAACTTTGCAAATCAGAGCATGTAATTGCATGTGCAGCCTGCAAAGTAAGGGATCCATTCCCTTAATATAGTTTGGATGCACTACATCTATCCACATTATCTCTCAGGCACCTATCAGTCTAGCATCTAACAGCTTAGTGCTCTTACCCACAGTGATACTCAGGGCCATGTGCTGGCTGGTTATTTATCCAGATGTGTAGATTACTGCAGAATGACTACATGCAATTAGACAAAATGAAGACATTTTTCACTCTCTTTCCCATGCTCTGCAGAGTTAAAATCCCCATTTATATATGAAAATTCCAGTAAAGATTGCAGATCTGTCAGGCTGGGCATATTTTTCTTCTGCTTCAGAGGGACTTTTTTAATGAAATATAATTAGGGGCCTTGATTATTCCTGTGCTTTTGTCATGTAGAAATTGCTGATTAAAGCTCAGGGCTTTTTGGTGAACAGTGGGGTCTGTGAACAATCACAATTGCCTAAGAATTATATTGTGCAGTTTTAATTTTGTTTGAAAGAAAAAAGACTCAACCCACTCCCACCAGGCCCTGCCCTGGCTTCTCTGTTTGTAGTGAAAAGCAGGATTAGCTTTGTGGTCTCCTTCCTGTGACAGCTGTTCTATTAGACAGTGGCTCAGGTAGGCAGAGAACAAAGAGTTTGAAGTGCTTCTATTAGGGATAGTTGAACTGGGCCACAGGAGGTAAAACCTCTCCTTCTCTAGAGGGAAGCACTGTCTAGTGGTCAAAGCACAGGATGAGGAGACAGAACTCCAGGGTTCTTTTCCTGGCTCCGCCACTGGCTTCCTGCATGACCTTGGCCACCTCACTGCCCTTCTCTGCAACTTTATTCTCTTAACTGTAAAATGGGAGAATGCAATTTAGTTGCCTCCTGGAGGGAGGGTGTGTGTGCCGTGAGGCATAATTAGCCATCTGTTTTTAAAGGGCCTTGATGCTCAGACATACGGTGACAGAACAGTTCTGTTCTCAGAAGCTATAAAGAACTTTGTTTTTATTCCATCATTTCATGTAGTTCCAGCCTGAGCAGAAGCTGGATGCAATGAAGCAGTGGTTCTCAATTGTGGTCTACCGCTTTTTCAGGGAATGCCCCTGGCACGCCGGGCCGGTTTGTTTACCTGCCACGTCCGCAGGTTCGGCCGGTCGCGGCTCCCACTGGCTGCGGTTCGCCGCTCCAGGCCAATGGGGGCTGCGGGACGCAGCGGACGGCACATCCCTCGGCCCACACGAGAACAAAAGGTATAAATACTAAGCAGAGTACATTAGTTAGTTAGTTCCCCAACTGACATCTAAAGAGGTGTGTGATGCTCTAAGACAGAGGGTCAGGGTAGCCGAGACCCTGCTGCGAGAGACTTTTGTAGGACTTTTGAATCAGAAGGCCTTGGGGTAACCAAGACCCTGCATTAGGGGACATTTGACAGACCAAGTACCTGAGAGGGGAAAAGAAGAAAAGAAAAGAAGTCTCCCTCTAGGACTGGTAGCTATACCTGCTTTGTTTGCCAATCAAGATATTGTGTAAGGCCAACCCAGTTACTGAGGGTTTATGCTTGGGGAATTGAGGCTTATTGGGGAGATGTGTATTCTATAACCTTTACTGCGTGTGTAATTCTTTCTCAAATAAACTACTGCGCATTAAGCATACTGAATCCTAATTTTCACTGGTACCGGTAACAATCTGCCCAGCTGTGGGCCATTAAAGATCCATTTGAACATATACCGCTCCAGAAACACTTGCAAGGCTGAGCGTAGCTACCCGGACCTGGAGCTGAGGCCAAAAACTGGACCCGGACCTTATTGCTAGAACCTGGTACCAGACATTGGGGGTCGAGATCAGAAGCTGACACCACCCCCCCCCCTGCATATCTGCAGTGCGCTGATGGCTCCATCGGGACCCCAGGTAGTGCCTGACTTTGCGTCTCGTGCCCTGCTGCCGCCTGGCAAAGCCAACCCAAGAACATCACTGCCCAGGAGACATTTACAAAAGTAAACGCTGCACTTGCTTGTCCACATTGTTTCTCAGTTCCGCAGGCCTTGATGCCTCTGAAATGCTCGCACTCGTTATTAGCCTCTTCCCTAACAAGGCTGCGCCCGGCAGGTTTCCTCGGGACCACGTTAAGCCTCTCTTGGGATTTGGAACCATTTCCCTGCATCTCATCTCACACGTTGATGTCGCCTCAACCTGCCGATCAGCCTCCCACCCGGCTGTCAGGTGCCTTAGCCATACGCTTGATCTTTGAAAAATCGCCATGTTCAGTGCTCCAGTCGCCCTGCTGACGGGGGCTGGCGGCTGATTGCCGAAGTATCCCCCTGCTGCTCTTTTGTTCTCTTCCTTCTTGGCTGTTATTTTCCCCGGAGAGTCCATGCCGCAAGGGACGGTATGCACCTTAGCCAGGTGTGCAGATGATTCCCCTTGGCATACTGATAATACCCCCGCCCCAACCCACCAACTCCTTCATTGGCGAGTCGCTGTGACAGCAGCCAACGCTGACCTATGAATGTGTTCACAGAGCAAAACGGCAGGACATTCTCCAGTTTGAGGAGGAGTTTGGTCCAGTGGTGGCAACAGAGGAGTAGGAGCCAGGACTGGATCCCCAGCACCAGCACCAGACTCGTCATGGGATCACTGGCAAGTCTTAGTCTCTCTGTCTTAATCTCTCTGTCTTTTGATTTGCCCGTCTGCAAAATGAGCGTCGTACCTCAACAGATTCCAGGTCTGTGAAGTAAGTGGCGTTTGGTTCAAAACCAGTCCCAGCTGGCAGTGACTGAAAAGCATCCGACATCTTGCACAAAGAGAGTTTGGGTGTTTCATTCCAGTTCCAAAGGGACAGCTGTTCACATCTCTCTCTCACACACATACACACACATACACACACACACAAATAACTGTCCACAACCAAAACTGGCCCCCTGCCTAGCCAACTTGGCAGTAAGAGCAAAGAGTGAATGAGCCAAATGGGGCATGGATATAAACCTGTCCTCTGACACCTAGAGGCAGCCCTACCCGGCCACAGACTGGACATGCTGGTGGGACATTGTGAAGGAAACTTGTGAAGCAGCTGTCTACACTGCATCTGTTCTGCAGACAGAGGACAGTAGCTTCTAAGGCTGTTGATGCGGGGCTCTTCACGAGCACCAAATCCTCAGACAATGCTTTGAGAAGTGGCAGAAAAGAAAATAATCAGCGTGAAGTATCATGTAGCAAGAAAAAAATCAAATAAGCCAGAGTGTTACCACCGCTGGGCTCCTCAGTTCCACACACAGCCCTCACTGATCAACGAGAGCCATTAGTGGGGTGCCACTTTTCCAGTGACAATGCCAAGGGTGCCTTGAAAGAAGCACAGCCTCCGTTCCTTTGATACGGCAAGATCACAAGACACAAAAGAGCCGGGTGCCTTTACAATGCACATACCCGTACTTCCAAGTGCAATACAATGAATCGTTTTTAGGGGCAGTTTGAACCCTTCCCCCTCTTTGGGTCTCTCTGAATGCTAAACACGACTGGATGTTCTACAGCATGTCCTGCCGTATAGCGCTAAGCGAGCTGCAGCTCAGTGGGAATTTCCATCTTCAAAAAGGGAACACGGGAATTGTTGAAAGAATCGTCTCGTGTGTATTTATAAGCCTGGTATGGGCAAAGTCACTTTGATCAAGTAATAACTGACTCGCAATGGACAGTTTGTGGAAGGCTGAAAAATAATCAGTTGTGCCTCATTTGTTTTCGGTTCCATGCCTCTTCCCTTCCAGCTTTCAGCCAAGAACAAGAGTGGGAAGCATTCAAAGAGCTCAAGAATGTCTACGGCCAGGAAATGCCTAACCATGACATTCTATCATGCCTCCTGCACCAAAGAGGTCTGGATAAATCTGGATCAGATGCTGTGCTGAGCTTCCAGGAGGTATAGCCCAGAGGGAGGAGGAGGCAAATGCAGCGTTAACCCACCTTTGTGTTAAGTTCCTGGCATAATTTAGCCAGTTCTAGGGGTCGCTCTAAATTATGTCAGCTTCCCCAAGCCTGCCTATACCTTGCAGCACACAAGCCAGAGTTGGTGCAGCTACATGCACTGCAGCCCGGCCCCTCCTGTCTCCAACTCCACCCCTGTGCTTTCCTCTAAGCTAGGGATGCGGTGGGGGAGGAGGAGGAGGAACCTGTGTAGGACTGCCTATAGTAACCCAACAAAGTGTCCTCCCTCGGAGATTTTTCCTCTGCCCCTTGCAGGATGTTTGTATCCCCTATATTCTGCCAGAGCTATATATAGGGGGAGAATCCCTCCACCGAATTTTGGGGCACTCCTCTGTACTAAATCTCTGAACAGATTCAGGACTAATTTCAACAGGGACTTGCTTATCTTAATTCCCCTTCCCCCAACCCATTATCCCGAAGAGCATTGTTGTCCTCCAATATTTGTGTGTTCACCTGAGACCTACAAATAAGGCGGGCACTTCATTTTGGATGCCACAAGCCATCGTATGTTCTATACAGGCAAGATATGACAAGCTGGCAGGTTGTCCATTTTAGCTACTGGAATTATTGGGTAATGCTCAATGATTCCAACAACCCTTCATAGTGTCTGCAAACGAGTGCCTTCTAGCTTAGGGAATCTTTTCAAATGCCGCTTGAAACTTAAACACACTCATCACGGGCATGTTTTCCCATAGATTAACGTTCTCTCTTGCTCATGGACAATGATATAGCTTTAAGTCCTTTCTTATTCTTCTTGATGCTGCATTTAAGCTATCATTATAGAAGAGCTAGCCAATACAGATAAAGAAAGAATGGATCTCAGCGTGTGCCCAGACTGCAAATCAAACCTCTCCTGAGGTTCAAAAAATGCAGTTACTTCCCCAAAATCTCAGTTCAGCACTTCCTGGGGCCAGCTGGGATGCAAAGTAAAAAAATGCCACTGGGGTGCAAAGCAGAAAGGATTGACGGCAGGCTGGCTATCTGGAGGGACGGCGCTCATGTGGTCACCAAAGGCTCAGGAGGTTTGGAAAATTCAGATAAGCTCTCAAACCCAGTGCAACCTCGTATCCTTTTGAGGTTCAGCAGCTGCTAGGAATGACCCAAAGTCTGTATTTCGACAGAGCTTCCTCCCTAATGAGTGTCTCTTCTTCAGTCCTCCAGAGAAGTCGTCATAATGCTGAAGCTGGGACAAAAGCCCTTTGCAAGTCAACAGCTTGTGATGCCTTCTCTACCAGAGTGTGACTTCAGAGCAGGGCCTTGACGAACAAGCAGAGACACAAGGTACATTTTAGCGTTTGGAGGGAAAAGACCTAACAAATAAATCGCAACGATAATATTTTCTTTGCAATTTTTTTATGTAAGGGCTTTCTGCTGTGCAGCAGGGGGATTTTCAAGAGCATGCTGGGTGCACATAGGAAGTTGAGCTCTTCTGAAAATCTGGCCCCGATTGTGGGTGCTGAGCACTGGACAATCCTACTATGGGTTCTTTGGAAATGTAGGCTCCCCATGCATAAGCACAAGCTAAAAATGTCATCAACTGAATGGGGAATACAGCGACGCCGGATCCTGTGTTAATGAGAACAATCACTCCTGTCTCGTAGCAGGAGTGAGAGTGGGGAATGGAGAGCGTATAGCTAGATGCACATTAACAGCATGATGGTTGCTCTTAAAGCCGTGTCTCCTCAACCATGCTGATTCTGTCCCCTAGGCCCTGCCTACGCACAAAAGTTGTGCCATTTTAACTATACTGGTTCCACAACTTGTCACAACTCACCACCATATGTCAGGGTGGAGCTCATCCTGACTCTGCTTATACTGGTATGGTGAAAGTAGTACCAACCCCAGTGTGGAAGCAGTTACACCAGTATAAAGTGTTTATACCACTATAGCTTGTTCCTGTGTAAGAGAAGGGGAGTAAATTATACCAGTACATACGTTACAGACATCTGCCGGCATAGGTGTATTGGTCAGGGATGTAAAGCAAAACTGAGTGAATAATGGATTTTTCCGTTTGGGGACAGAAATGAAAAATCTGGGGCAGGGGAGGGAATATATTTTGATTTGAACTGAAACAATTTTTGTGAAAATTTTTCAGCAAATCAAAAAATGAGAGAAAAAAAGGAAAAAAGAACAGGAGTACTTGTGGCACTTTAGAGACTAACAAATTTATCTCAGCATAAGCCCACAAAAGCTTATGCTGAAATAAATTTGTTAGTCTCTAAGGTGGCACAAGTACTCCTGTTCTTTTTGCTGACACAGACTAACACGGCTGCTACTCAGAAAAAAAGGAGTAGACCAAAACCTTTCCATTTACTAAAAAAAAAGAGGTTTTTTTGTTTCAATTTGGCTGGTTTTGGGGTGCTTGTCACGCCTTTTTGGGTATTCTTTTAAAAAATTGGCCAAATATGAATTAGAAACACCATTTTGAAATGAAAAATCAAAACGAAACGTTTCAAAACAAAAAAGTTAAAACATTTCAAAATGGTCACAAGTAAGCAGTTGTACTTAAAAAAAAAAAAAAGTTTTTTTTTCTCAGCCAAAGCTATTTGTTGACATCTACCTGAATTTACAAATGGTTTCAGTGCACCAAAAAATTCATTTTTTGGAAGAAAAACCTATTTGTCAAAATTATTTTGCCCAGCTCTAGTGTGAAGAGGTGGGATCCCCGACCAACATAGCTGTGGAAATAAAGTGCTCCCAATACAGACACACTGCGTACCAGCAAAACTGCACTTTTAGCTTGATTCGCTTCAGTTTATTTAGCTGAAATAAACGATACCTGTAAAAGCACAGTTTTGTTGGGATAAGCGTATAGCTATGCTGGCACAGTACTCCTAGTATAGATCTGGTCTAAGATACCTTCATACCTATTTGCATACACATTTTGCTCTCTCCCTGCTGTGCCCCGCACAAGTACTGGCAGAACCAGAACCAAATCCATTATGTTTCTACATGTTTTTTTCCTTCCCCTACCCAGTGTGAAAGTTGCCCTTTCAGAGCCATCGGTCCCTGAATCAATTTAACACAAAGAGCCGGGGCTGTTTGAAATTCACCAGGCATGTTGTAGCTCAAGGCTAGCAATCTGATCGCAGTCCCCGAGAAGATGTTGGATTTCCAAAAGGGGCTGGTGGATGGTTGTGGCGTCTTTCCCTGCACATTACTAGTGGAGGATTACAAAATCCCCGGTAATTGGACTGTTTCATCTGGGGCTGATACCGCTGAGAGCTGTAGCTTGGGGACCTAGAGTGAAGTCAGTCTATGGACTGTGGGGCTGACCATATGCATTGAGATGTTACAAACAAGCTAGTGTCTTTGAACTGTACTTGGCATTCTGCTCTGGCAATAAGCCCAACAAGATACTTGATTTCTCTTTCATATACTCTCCTTCCCCCCCCCCACTTCTTTTTCTTCTTTCCTCCAATTCCCCGAAGTTCCATTTTCTGCAACTCCTCAAACTCGAATTGCTGTCTCCTTCTAATGCGTGGGGAAGTTAATGAGCAAAGTTAAAGCCTCATTCTTTTCTCCCAGCAGTTTGGCTTCGTGGGAAGTATGTAGGCGTGATTAACTCTGTAGGTGTGTTTAGGGAAAAAAAATAACACTGTACAACAACCCTAATTTAATGAGGCCACCTTTTGTTCACTACATTTTGGCTGCCAAAAGGGGGGTGGGGGGTGAGACAAAATCAAAGACCTTCATTTGTACTAAAAAGAATTCTAATTAAAGGCTGGAAATTTTTTAATTTGTTCAATTTTAAGATCCGCTAATTACTTTTATCTTATTAGTTTATAGCTAGTTACTGGAGACGCGTCCATTCATTCAGGATGAAAAATGGACAGGATTTGCCATGTCTGACTATAATTCTACTTAGCTTTTCAGCTGTAGTCCTCAAAACATTTTCCCAAGGAGGGTAAAGTATCATCACCCCCATTTTACAGATGGGCACAGAGAAAGGGGATGAGATTTGGCCCAGGGCATTCGGCAGGTCAGTGGCAGTGTCTGTATCCCAATCTAGCACCCTGTCCACTAGATCGTACCACTTCCATATATAGGTTTGGGCCAGCAAGTCGAGCATTCTGTCTCTGATGCATCTGGAAGCAGGCAAGCCTTCCCAATGGTGCACCTCATCTGCATCTGGTGGAGGGAGGTGTGTCTGAGGAGTCATTTCTTTTTAGCCCCTGCTTCTACTATGTCCTAATTTCCCTCTCTGCATAGGCCTGGCTTCCCCAGTTAGTCGAGATGCATTCTCTCTCTGGTGAGCAGCAGGGTGCTTTCGGAACAGCAGACTCGCTGTAGCCTGCTGGGCATGTAAAGCACATCGGCAGTCCAAGCCTTTCCTTTCCATAGACGCTTGACTCAATACATCCTCCCCGGAATCCATCACTCACAAACTAACAGCCTGGCTTGGGCAGGGGACCCGATGACAAAAATGTCCTAGCAGAGGCAGCAGCTCAGCTTGACATTTCACAGGACCGAGCGAATGGGGCAGGACATGTTCTATTATTGCCAATTGTCGCATCCCCGGCGACACCCTTCCACTCCTTGCTCCACCTCTCAAACCATCCACATGCTCTGCATGAACTGGGCAGCGGGGTTCTCATTCTTCCGGGCTCTGCTCTACAGAGAAACATTCCGCGTTTTCGATACATCATTTCTCTGCCTTTGCCACAGCAGGCTGAGTTTTATATTTCCCTGCCCCCCTGAAACTTCGGCTAAAATGCAAGCTGGTTGTGATGGAATACTCTGCAGTGACAGGCAGGGGCCTGCGGTGGCAAAAAAATAAAATAAATCTCACGTCCCTGTGAATTGTGGGAGCCAAGGATGCACTTTAGCACTGTCTACACTAGTTTCAGTCATGAGGTCCATTCCCATCAGAGAGGGGGTGAACCTGAAAAGGCTGGGTTGGTAGGGAGGGAGGGTGTTCAGAGCAGAGAACTGGGCATCAGGACTAGGGTGTACAATTCCCTGTTCTCTCACTGACTCAATGTGAAGCCACTTAGTTTCTCTGTCCCTTGGTTTCCCAATCTGTAAAATGGAGATGATCGTACTGAGGGATTCGGAGGTGACAAAGGTCGCCTCAGTCACAGGAGGGATCGGTGAGGCTAAATCACCATTGGCTTCGAGATCCCCAGATGGAAAGCACCGAAGAGATGCCAAGTGCCACGGGCCCAGTTCATTGCTGCCCAGTACCTTGTGCAGCCATCAACATCACTGCTGAGGGAGTGCCACATGGGTGAAAAATGCTATCCCATCAGAACAGGACCCTTTCACATTCACTCGGCACGGACGTGAAAAATTACCAAAGTGCGGGGCAGCAGCGAACTGGGCCCAATATTTTGACAGAGCTCTTAGAGAACTGATATGGTTGTGCTTGCGGTTACGCAAGCTGCCAGAGACATATGTGCAAACCACCACGGGCACGTATGAGAGTAGTACAACAGTCGTGAGAAACAATTGCAGCTACAGTGATCCATTCACTGTGAGGGTAGGTTTACTGTACCCCCAGGATCAGCCTTAAGCCTATTCCTATTTGTGATTTAATGGACACCTTGACACAGGGGATTAGGGGAGAGGCTCCATGGAGCATGCTTTTCGCTGAGACATTACATTGTACCGCAAAGATAAATACAAACCGGAAAGAGATCTAGATCAATGGAGGGCCGCATGAGAAGAAAATGGTTTACAAATCCGCTGACAAAAGACAGGATACAGATGGTGCTTTGTTGAACGGGAGAAGGTGAAACCAATAAAACAAGATGGTATCGTCTGTGCAACATTTCAAACACTTTGGTTTCAGTGTTGAGTTATGATGGGTCTGTGGAGGATGGTAGAAGTTGCATGAAGAGCATTTGGTGCAAATGTAAGGGTTGATGGGAACTCTCTGAGCTAACGATATGCCAAGTAAACTAAAGAGCAAGTGTATAAGACCATGATTAGGGTGGCCACAACGTATGGGTCCGAATGCTGGCCAACGAGGAAGAAAGAAGAACAGCTATCACACAACACTGAAATGAGAATGCTCAGGTGGACGCTGAGTCAGACAAGAACTGATAGGCTGTGCAATGCCATGGTATGAGTCATGATGCAAGTAGCCCCCACCACAGGAAAGTTGAGGGAGTATCAACTGAGCTGGCTTGGTCATGTGAGGTGATGAGATGGGGGATATGTTGGCCAGAGCCAAGACTGGGTAGTCATGGGACAAAGACCATGAGGAAAACCTAGAAAAAGGTGGTTCTAGACACCAGAGGAGGACATGAAGAAGGTCAGTGTCAGCTTAAAAGAGGCAGTTGATAGGAACACTTGGAGACGAGGAACAAGAACCACTGATCCCGACTAATGGGACACGGAAAAGTCAAAGAAGAAGAATTTTGATGGCAGTTCAGTTACTTCTATGAAGTTTAACCAAACTTTGCCAACCTCTTGGAATTCTAAATCTGAGCTGGAAGTCTCAAATGAATATCACTAGATTCACAGAGTTTCTTGTTTCTGATGGGCCTGAAATAACCACTAGAAAAGCCTTCCTGGAATGTTACTGCATTTTCCCTCAGATCCGCATGAGATCCCGATCACCATAGCACTTGAACGGCCCCGCCACAAGAACAACACATTAAGCCCACAATGCAACACCCATTGGCCCATGTGGCTCTTTGCTCGGGTTCAATCAGATTGTTTGGCTGTGGGCACGACGAGAAGGGCTCTGACAAAGAGAGAAAACCCAGAATTCCTGAAGGCTAAAGCAGAACAGACGCTTCAGTGATGGGCACCAGCACAAAACGCCATGATGGACAGATGGCCTGGCTCCAAAGAACATAAGTGACGAGAGAAGAACAAGAAGAGGGTTTGTTCAGTATGTTTTCCTGGATGCCTTTTTATTTTGACTCCCCAAATTGAATCCAATTAAGATACTAGTTAATCTTTTGACAGTCAAATGCTCATCACATCCTACAGCGAATCACATTTGTATGTATGTAAAAGAGGGTGTGTATAAGAGAGAGAGAGAGAGAGAGAGAGAAAATCCAGGTCCTTGTGAAGGTGGCCTAAAAAGGAAACTTGGAAAACTTTCTTTAGCTCTGAATGATCTTCTGGGCACGTGTTAGTCTAATGTCTCATGCTGCTATGGGTAAGTCTACACTGAAACGCCCCCCTCCCCCCTGCAAAAAACCCCAACTACACAGCAACGAGTCACAGGATAAAAAACCTGTTGGTGACCTGGGTCAGCTCACTTGGGCTCAGTCTGCGGGGCTTAAAATCGCTGTATGGACATCTGGGCTCAGACTGGACTCCAAGCTCTGGGACCTTCCACCCTTCCGAGGTCTCAGAGGTCAGGCTCCAGCCTGAGCCCGAATGTCCAAACAGCAACTTTTCAGCCCTGGAGCCTGGGACCTATGAGCCTGAGACAGCTGACCGAAGCCAGCTGAGTTTTTTAATGCCCGTGCAGACATACCCTGAGACTCGCTGCCGGGTTGTTTTTTGTTTGTTTGCTTGTGTATATTTTGCTGTGTAGATACACCCTCAGACAGTCCTAACACCACACAGCATTTCGAATTTTTTTTTTTTATTCAGCAGTGGCTAGCCTTTCCCCAAACAAATCCATGCTGCCTCTAATCACCCCCAGTTTCTCAAGCTGCAGCCCTTACTAAACCCTGCCAAATGATTTCTCTCATTCCACCCTCAGCCCCTCCTGCACCCCCTAACAATGCTAAGAACAACAGTCTGTTGGGGTGTGCTTTCATTTCAGCTCTCCCTGAATAACTGTGCTGACTTTGCCACTTCCCAGCCTGGCTTGAAAGCAAGGAATAGCTAAAAAGACCAGCTTAAGACTTTAATCATGTCTTACACCCCTCGCCTTTAGAGCTGAATCCACCAGAAGGTGTGTTTTACCCTTGATTCCTTGGAGAAAGAAATAAAATACTGTAAAGGCCGTAAAGCCACTGCTTTAATAAGAAAGGACACCTGGCTTGGCAACTGGGTCCCTGTATAAATACACTTTGGGGCCTAAGCTCTTTCATCTGATACGTTTGTGCCGCTCCGATGGGAGTAGCTCATGCATAATGGAGGGTACAATTCATCCAGGGTTTAAGGCCAGATGCTTTCCTGAATCAAGGCCTTAAAAAGGGATCTGCAAATAGCCCTTTAAAAGGTGAGCCGCCGGGGGGGGGTGGGGGGAGAAGGGGGTTATAATGCTGGTTTCTTGCTTCCTTATGATAGCTAAAAGCGACCCCCCCACAGACACCACATCCTGCCAAGGAATCTGCTTGTTTTTTTACATTACAATTTTGGGTCTGGTCTGCCCTAGAAAACATGAGGGAATGTAACATTGACACTGCCGGTCGTCGGCAGGCAGGATCAAACCCAGGGCCTCTGGAGCTTAGTGCATGAGCCTCTACCGCATGAGCTAAAAGCTAACAGGCTGTTAGCTCAGGCTGTAGAGCAAACACATTAATCTCTCTAAGTGGTCTCGGTTCCACTGGATGGGACAGAGCACCACACCCAGAAGGTGTGTGGGCTACAGGAAGATCAGAGAACTGGTAGATGTACGGCATCGAAGGCCAAGGAGGTGGATCCTCATTAACTGAGACAGAAGTGCCAGGCTAGATGCTCAGCGACAATACATTGGCACATCTCCGTTAACCTCAACGGTGCTTCACTGATTTACCCCCGCAGCGGAGCTGGCCCTCTGACTGCACGTTGTTTGTGTTAACATCTACTTAGCTAAAACTCTCAGAAGAAAATCCCTCCTTGTTAAAGGCATTCCCCTGCAGCTCTGGGAACGCAAATGCCACCCCACTGTCATAGAATCTCAGGGTTGGAAGGGACCTTAGGAGGTCATCTAGCCCAACCCCCTGCTCAAAGCAGGACCAATCCCCAATTTTTGCCCCAGATCCCTAAATGGCCCCCTCAAATATTGAACTCACAACCCTGGGTTTAGCAGGCCAATGCTCAAACCACTGAGCTATCCCTCCCCCTCCAAGGAGGGAGGCTCCGTCTTAAGGCTCCGTCCTGCAAATGCCAGTTGAGGACACTTAAGAACTAACCAAAATGCTTGGATACCAGGCAGGATTCAAACCCTCAGGGCCAGGTTTCAAACAGGCCTAAATAAGGGTCAGATTGTCCGGAGCTCAGCTCCCAGAAACTCCCATCGTGAGACTTCTGGGCAGATCCTCCCCGAAAACTCAGCACCCAACATGTGCGGAACGCTTGAAAATCTGCTCCCAATTGTGGGTGCTGAGCCCTTTAAAAAATTCTGAGCGGAGGGGGTGCGAACCAGAGAGTGAAACCGACTAGGCACAGAATGTGAAACTCCCCAGTCTAGTTCTGCTCGCCCCGTTTCTAGAACACTAACCTGGCTTGGGTATCTGGGCACTACTAGTTGCATTGGGAAAAATGAAAGGTGAAAAGCAAGCCAGACTATTTCCTTCAGCTCTCCCTAAAGACCCACGTGCTGCTCTGGCAGCATGCAGGGGCCGTAAGGTGAGGATAGACACACGTACCTTAGCCTTGAGAATCCCCCCGGTACAATGGGCCTTCAGAGCAGTAGTACAGCTGCCGTAAGGACTCTACGGGTACGTCTACACTGCAGTAAAACACCTCCAGCACGGAGGAGTCTCAGAGCCGGGCTTAGCTGACTCAGTTTGGGGGGCTAAAAATAGCAGTGTAGAGATTTGGGCCCGGGCTGGAGCCTGGGTTTTGAGACCCTTCCCCCTGGCCAGGTTTCAGAGCCTGGGCGCCAGCCCCAGCCCGAACATCAACACTGCAATTTTATAGCCCCGTAGCCCATGCCCCGCGACCCCGAGTCAACTAACCTGGGCCAGCCGTGGCTGTGTCGTAGATCTTCAATTGCAGTAAAGGCAAACCCTACATGGTCTCTTCTCCCAGCCCCCAGTGCAGGGGGGTGGACTGGAGATGTGGCCAAAACCTACATCAGTTCTGTGCTTCCCAAGCCACACAGGGAGCAAAAGGTAAGTTAAAGCAGCCCTGAGGCTGCCCTGGCTTATACTGGAGGGTGGACAGGTACCCGCATGGCAGAGTATGAAGAGTGCAAAGGTGGCTCAAAAACACCCAAAACCCATCTCCTGCATTCCTGCTGGGAGCACAGGGAGGGAGTCACTTAGCATCAGGCCCTACATTTCCACTTTAGGGAGAGGAGAGATTTTTTGAGCTTTGATCTTCACGAAGCGCTGGTGCCGAGGCTCATAAAGCATTCCCTCCACTTCCATTAATGCCCAGAGGCTGAATATGCTGCCATCTCAACCTTCCAAGTCCCTGCTGGTGCATGGAAAGCAAGCCTGGCTCTCCTGCACTTGGCAGAGAAGAGCACAAACCAGAAGCTAACACAGCCAGCCCCAGCTGTGGGGAATATCACACCACGGAGAACAGATGTCAAACAACAAAGAGAATCCTGGCCGCGTACCCAACCGCCTGCAACGTAACGACGATTCCCTCATTGCCTTATCTATGTCCCACTGACATAACCTGCGTCTTTGCCTTCAACTGCAGCCACACAGCCTGCGCACCCGGCAAGGTCTGTGTCAGGCCCACACAATTCAGTAAATGGACAAATAATTCAAGAGCAGCCGACTGGCAACATTTCAGCAAAGGAAAACCTGGCAAGCAAACGGCCAAGTCGTTCAGCGCTGGGTAAAATACGATGTTTGGAGGAAAAACAACACCACCACGTTAATTTAAGCTGAGTAAATGAGCAAAGGCAAGGGGCAAAGGGAGCAGCACCCAGCCCAGCTCACTGGCAGCTTTTCTGCGAATGTTTCGAGGTGCGGGGCTGGGAAAATAAGATCTGGGAGGCAGGGGCTGTTTTTCAATTCGGTGGGTGTTCAGCATGGAGCACAATGAGGCTGGGCCTTCTTGGGACTACTGCGACACAAATAATACTAATGAAAAATGATCTCAGAAGAGAACCCAAAGCTCAGTCCACACAAAGGGAGTTGTTTCTGTTTGCAAAATACAGGCTCTGTTGAAGCGGACGGGGTTCAGATCAGTCCACATAACTGTTTGCCCAGTTCGTATCCAATCAGGGACCTGAAATGCCTCCATGCTCCCATGTCAAACATGAGGGTCTGGTGTAACGGTGATGAGAAACTGGAAACACTGACAGTGAAATCCTGGCCCCATATAAGTCAGTGGGAGTTTTGTCACTGATTTCAATGGGGCTAGGACTTCACCCTGGGAATCTAACATGGAGCTTTACATTTAAATCTCAACGTGCTGGGGAAACGGAAGCACAGGGAAGTTAAGTGACTTACCCAAGGAGAGGGGCATCAGTGACAGAGCCAGCTCTTCCTAGAGTGTTATATAAGACAATGCTCATCGAAAACCATTCCCCCTCGCAGCCTTCCTTGCCCTTTCTTTGCTGCTGATGCTAATGTGGATGCCAGAGTCAATTCTGCAGCCAGTAATGAAACCGAATCACAGCACTGTACTTTCTGGTGAGCTTGTCCACTTCAGTTAGGGAACCTCTCTAAAGAGCTGGGCACCTCCCAAAGCCTCCACTGAAGCCAGGCCCCTGGGACTGCTCCCACCTGATGGTAACTGAAACTTTACAAATCAGCTAGATCAGAGGACGTGATTGACTGCAAACCAATGGGATGCAGCTGTGAAAAAGGCAAAGGCAATCCTAGGATGTATCAGGTGAGGCATTTCCTATAGAGGTAGAGAAGGATTCATGCCATTGTTCTGGTCACCCGTGTTCAAGAAAGATTCACTCAGACTAAAATTCAGGTGCAGAGAAGAGCTACTGATGATGACCAGGGAAATGGAAGGGCCTATCTTGTGGGAGGGGATGGGAAGAACTTGGCTTGTTTAGCTTAGGAAAATGAAGGCTGAGGAGGTAGGCTTGCTCTCTGTAAATACATGGTGTGGAGGGGTAAACTCCAGGGAGGGAGCAGAGCTATTCAAGCAAAAGGACAATGCTGCCCAAGAACAAATGGGGATACACTGGCCAGGAACAAATTCAGGCTGGAAACGAGAAGGTTTCTAACCATAAGCGGGGTAAGGTTCTGGAACAAACTCCCAATAGGAGATGTGGGGCAAACAATTTAATTAGTTTTAAGAGAGAGTCAGACTAATTTGTGGTATTGCGTGACGGGGCTACTTAAGATGGTGGGGGGCAGGGCATGGCAGCCCTGGGCAGTCCCTTCCACTTTATGTCTTATATTCCTAAAGTTCATGCTTCAGGGTTTCAGTTGCAGGGGTCAGGAAGGGATCTTCCCTCCCCCCGTTATATTCTGGGTTTTTCTGGTCTCCTTTCTCTGAAGTATCAGTGATGGCCCTGGCTGGAGATGGGACGCTGGACCAGTGCTCTGAGGTGGCACCGAACGCGCTCTCCCTCTCAGGTGCTTGGCTGGCTAGTTCTTGCTCACATACTCAGGGACTTACTGATCACGACATGTGGGATCGGGAAGGAATTCTCCCCCTCCCCGGTGAGATTGGCACAGGCGTTGGGGAACATGTGTGCGGGTCGCTTGCCAGGCTTACCTGGGTCTATCTCACGTGATCATTTACCTGCCATTGTGGGGGGCCTCGGGCACTGCACGCCTGGGTCCCTCCTGTGGGCTGTAATACCCTGGTCTAATGTCAGTCGCGGGGTTTCGTGTGCGCATGCTAGCTGGGGTTGGCGGCCTGGGCTGTACCGCGGGTCAGACGAGGTGATCTGGTGCATGAATCTCGTCCCTATTCCCAACCATTCTGCTCGACAATTTTCCCCTTGGAGAGCAATCGCCTGCTCTCCCTGCTGGCCTTTGCAACAGCCACACCGACTGCAGGACGGATGATGGGAGGGTTCCTACAGCTACCGACCGGGCAAGCATCCTCCCGCTTCTGGCTCATCCGGGAGATCTGATCGAAGTGGGGGTGGTTCTGACATCCTCCCCTGGGTCAGGCTGGGCTGAAGAACGGCACGGCACGGTACACGCTACGGCCAGCGGCTTACCTGTATAATCGATCACGAAGCCTGTGTTGCTCACGGAGGCGTCGCTTCGGAAAGCCAGGAAGAGGTTGTTGCTGCTGCTCTCTATCCGGGTGGGCAGCTGGGAGCCGTAGAAGCTGCCGATTAGGGGGCTGAGTGAGCTGGGGCCGTCGTAGATGTGGAGGAAATCGTACCCGGGCTCCAAATTAAAGCTGGGAAAGAAACCAAACAAGCAGAGCTTGAACTGTTACGTGTATCGTGGGAGCCCCGGGAGGCCTAACAGAACATCGGGCCCCGGTGTGCTAGGTGCTGTACAGACAAGGAAACAGCCTCGCCACCAAAATATTTCCATTTAAATGGGCAAGACAGACAGGTGGAGGGAATGGAGGATTGTTATCCCCATTTTACAGATTAGGAACTGAGGTCCTGAGAGACTAACCGACATGCCTGAGAGCCCATAGAAGTGGTAGGAATTGAATCTAGCTCTCCAGAGCCCCTGCCCAGCCTTCACCACAAGGCTGCCCTGGTGGTGGGTGGGGAAAAAAATCCTGTACAAATCAGTGCCTACTAATGCCGCCATTCTCTGCTCTTCCACGCAGAGAGTCTCTGGAGATGCCCGTTACCGCAGTTACCACAAAGTGTACATTGAAGGTGAGGAGCACAGGGAGATGGCTCTTTCCCTCAATGCACCGGGGAAGGTTTAAAGGTACAGAGAGCATAAGCATTAGACAAAGATTCCAGCCGCACAAGCAGCTGTTGCTTGGAAGGACCAAGGCCTTGCTCCTGAGTTTGCCACCCAGGCCTGGGAAGATGCCCCTTTCAAGCCACCTCAGGGTTACTGTGGGCAGAGCAGAGGGCTGAGCTCCGCCATGCTTTGACTCCCGTCTTGCTCTAGCTCCACCCCAAGCTTTGTGCCAGGTGTAGCCTGAGTCTGATTCTGTCTTACACTAGATGCTGTCCAGGAAATTACAGTGGTCCATCTCCTCAGGCGATACGGGGCAGTATGGCCCAACGGGCCCCTCTCCTTAGGTGGCATCTACACAGTAGAGATTGGTTCAGATACCCTGGCTGATTGTCCCCTGATTCGGGCTCTTGGGAGACAGGGTCAGGGCACTTCCAGTACAGCCTGTCTCCCGTGACTCTGACCAAGCGCATGTTTCCCGGCCCTTGGGGCAGGCTGCTCGACCCCTCCATGGACACAGGTGTGGGTGCAAGCAGGAAGAGGGCGCTCTCACTGAGTTCTCCAGGCACTGGAGGGCAGAGGAGTCCATAAGCTTCTGTGCAGATTTTACATATGGGCCACAGGCAGCATGGCCCAAAGGATTAACCTGTTGATCCAGCCACACTTTGGAGCCAGTCCTTTGAAAACACCCACTAATGAATGAACAAGAGCTGGAAGGGCCAAGGGGCTCACAGGGAGCATGGCAGACACTTGCTCTACAATAGCTCCAGGGTTATGCTCTTTAAACACATACACAAATAAAGCAGGGCTGCGGAGGGAATACGCATATCCTCTTCCCAACAGGGACGGATTGAGGCTAAACATGAGAGCAAATCAGCCAACACTACAGGAACCAGACACCATCCTTGGTGAGACTGGAGGGAGAAGGGGCTGGCAGAGCTAAGTGGTTTTCTTTGCTTTGGAGCGCCCTTTTTTTTTTGACACGGGTTAGGGGCACAGTTGCCAACTTTCACGCGGTAAATAAGCACCCCGACTTTCACAAGAAGCCAACAATCAAGCTAATCCCATTTCAAAACAAGGCCCAAACAAGCCAATCCCAAAGAACCCCAACACTCTATGTGATTAGATGCCCCCAGCGTGCAGTCTGGGACTGTGGTGGGCTCGCTGTGCACCCCTGACTCTCCCCCCGACCCATGCCCCTGCTTGCCTCCCTTTGCCCCTGCTTGCCGGGAGCCGATCAAAAAACAGAAGCAACAAGCTACAACAAGCAACATGCTACAAGCCAAACAAGCAGCAAGCCAAAAACTAGCCAACAAGCAACTCACAAGCCAATTAAGCCGAAAAGAAGCCCAATTTCTGCATTTTTTTTGCGAGTTTGGCATGTCTGGTTAGGGGCTCTCTAGGAAACTGATCCATGGAGCCCTGGTTCAACCCCTTGAGAGAGCAAGTGATGCAAACGACAAGCCCATTACCTCTGAGCTCCTCCCCTCTCCCCACAGGTCCCGGGCAGAAGTGAAAGGGAACAGCTGAGCTGCTCACAGGTACGTACATATTAAATACCAGGGCAATGACATAATCGGGAGAGACCGTCAACTTCCAGTCGCACTCCTTCCCCGGGGGATAGGGCTCCGGGTACTGCGGTGACAAGATGACCCCTGCCGGCCCCGTCAGGATCCCTCCGCAGGGAGCTGAAACAAGAAAGCGAGGGGTGGGGGGAATAGTGATACATGTTCTGCCACATGGGGAAAACAACAGACAATGGTGGGAATTAGACTTCTGGGTTGAGCTGTGGACTAGGTGCACCTGGAAGTTATGGGAAGGGTAGATTTAGAAATGCATGGATGGAGATTTGGGTAGAGAGATGAAGAGATGGATGGAAATATGGATGGGTAGATGGCGACAGACAGCCATATGGAGAGAGAAAAAGATGGAAAGACAGACAGCTAGGTTGCCAGAGAGATAAGATACTATTTGTGATACAGTAGCCCTGAGGGACCCTAACCGAGACTGGGACCCTGTTATACTGGGCATTGGACATACACATAGCAAGAGTCAGTGCAAGCTTATTACAATTTTCATAAGAGATACAAATGGATCATCAGAGAGAGAGAGAGTAAAGATGCCTTGAGCCTTCCTGTTTCATGTATCTAGGCAGCTCCCGGTCAAAACCAAGTCTCCTGCTCAAGAAGTGAAAACATGTGCTGTCAGGGACTAATGATTAGTTTGCATTGCCGGGAAGGCTAAGCATTAAGTTGAAAAATTTCCAATTAAGCTTGTTTTATGACAGAAAATTCACAAAATGTGTCTGCTTTCCAGGGAGATTTTTGATATTTTTGTCAAAAAACTGAACACCCCTAAACAAACATTTATCTAGATATGAAATGCTGCTGCAGTATCTCAAGGAAGTTATAGTTCAGTTGCTACATACTCCCATTCTCCTCTATGGGCTACACTTCATCTCCCAAGATGCTCCACCTCCTCTGACCAAAAGGGGAGACCATGATGCATCATGGGAGATGTAGTTCAACCAGGGAGCCCAGTTTAGAGAGAAGAATGGAAGCATGAGACACCTGAACTATGATTCCCAGGAGGCACCGCAGAATTGAAGTATTTTATTTTTCACCAAAACCTGGAAATGTTCCATGGGGAAAAAAAAAACTTCAACCACCTTTCAACCAGCTCTAATTAGGCCATTGTAGAATCATTTACCATATCTGACCACCAAAAATTCCAAAAGCCCTTTGTCATTGAAAGAGAACCGTGCTGTTGCTGTTTCCCTCCAGCTTATTGGGAGATCTTGCATCTTCTAAAAAAGGACCGCCGGGGCTCTGTCCAAAAGTAACCCACCATGATGGCTCTTTCTAAGTCAAATGACCTTCATTGAAAACACCCCATGAGAATTCCCTTAGGTCGGATCATCTCACCTCGGTTCCACTCCCTGGAAAGAAGAACTAAGATCTCAGCTTTCGATGTGAATGAGAACTCAACGGGGGATTAGCTAGATACCTAGATACACAACACTGCGATTTTAGTTACAGCTACTAAAAGGGCTGTCAGCATCAGATAGAAATGATGCCATGTGAGATTATTAACAGAGCCTTTCAAAAATCAAGCTGTCCTGCAGCAAACAAATTCTGGGCATGTCATAAAAGTTTCCCAGCTGGCTTTAAATCTGTTTTAAGAAATGGAGTTAATTAATTTAAGTTGCTTGGGGTAACATTGCATAAACATGAATAAAGGTTACAGGATGACTAATATCTGGCTAACATTTAATTAGCCAGCTAATTTAACATTTATTGCTTTTATGTGCGTAGCATGACAATTGTTATATGTTCTGGCCATATTGAAAAAATAAGAGATTTCATGCGCTTCTTTTATGACTTTATGAACCTATGGAGAACGTCAGAGAGTTTTCTCTTGTGATTCAGAATATGTTACCTCCTTGCATAAAAGTCACCCAACCAAGGTCCTTCCCCAACCAAAAATAATTGGCTTGCCCAGACAATCCCCTGCCTTCTAGCTAATATCTCGCTCTCTTTCCTCCCTGTGTTCATGGATCATGGGAGTAATGGGCTCTATATGACAGACTGCATGCCAGACCCCTTTGGCAAACCCGATTGCACAGCGTAACTAGGTGATAGGTTTCCCCACTTCCACCTCCTCACCCACATGGCAGGACAGACCCGTGATGGTGTCCTCGTGTTCAGATATGGATTCTAACCCCTTCCTTGCCACTGGCTGCGTGAAGCCTATGCACCCTGTTGTACTTATCCACCAAACCAGTTGGGATTTCTACCCCTTTCAATATGCAAAATGTTCCAACACACCCTAGCAAGGGGAACCTAGACCTCTCGCTGTACAGTCAGAGAAATGTTGCATGGATCATACCTATGCAGGAGGGAGGGTCAGGTTGCCAGAAAAACCTGTTCTCAATCTGCACACAGCTGATTTTGGCTGCCCCTTGCAGGGTGTATCCTGGATCGCACTGGAAGACGATGGAGTCACCTGCTTCTTTGCTGTCTGCGCTCCGGCTCCCATTCTGGGGAATCCCTGGGTCATTGCAGGAGGTGGCAGTGGAAACTGGGAGTATTAAAAAACAAACACACACATCTATAAATAAAGGTTTGCATACCTCCCCATGCCTCGCTTACCCTTCTATATGACGCCTAAGAAAATGAAGTGCGGGTTGAATTTTTTCAATTACAATTTTTTTTGGGGGGTGGGGGAAATTCTTCAGGAGCAGTGTTGACAACGTTCATGCTTTTCTCACACTATCTGGTATTCTTCTTAAAGCCCCAGCACCTGGAGTCATATGATCCCGTGACATTCTCGGCTTTCATTGATTAAAAAAAACATAGGAAGCTTCTAGACCTTGTGGATGCAGAGAAAAGCTGGAAAACGCGATGTGAGTGTGATCTAAAGGCTCACTACCCAGAAGAGAAAGACGACCCCCAAATCTGTCTTAAAAAAAAATATTTCATGATCTTTTAGCCAATCTCATGATTTTTGAAGGGCCTGATTTGTGAAGGCCAATACAGCAGTGGAGCCAATTGAGATTTTTCCTTCCAAAACATTTTTCAACAAAAAATGTTTTTTTATTCTGAAGTTAAAACCAAAAATCTTTACTGGAAATTTTTCTTTTGTTTGATTTTTTTTTAAATCGAAAACATGGAAAATTCCAAACTCCACCCCCTCCCCAGTCTTTTCCTCCCTTTTCAATTTTGTCCCTGAAAAAGGGGTAAGATGGCAGGGGAGGAGGGAGGAGTAGGAACAATTTTTGTGGAGAATTTTGATAAAACAAACTTTTAAACATTTTTCCACAAAAAATAATGACAATTTTCCAAGCAACTCTACTATTCAGGAAATTATTTTCCAATCTTTCAGGAAATCATAGAGCTAATCAACATTTTTCAAATTTCACAATTTTGGATTTTTGAATTTTGGGGGGGGAAACGGGGATTTATTTCTACCATGTTCCTCTCCCATCATTTTTGGCCAGATCTAGTGTACACAGTTTATACTGTGACTTTAACCCTCCTTGCCTTATCCTTGTGGCAATCTGCTTGCTCTCTCAAGCACTGACATCTGCAAACTTTTAACCTACATCGCTGCAAATATTGGACAGAAAATGATCCAAACTTTTATAATAAAGCAGCCTTGTTATTTGACCTAATGATACTCCTGCGGCAGGGAACTCTGCAAGCTGCAAATGTTGATTTTCTTGCTGCATCCAGCGTAAGTGCAGATTCCACAAAACAGAGCGGTAGATGAACATCTGTCCCTCTAGGATTCAATACGGTCCCCACTGACATAATATCCTAGTGCTCAATGCCCACTAATACATTAATCCCAACACCATCTGTAAGTGGGAAGAAAGTAATGCTGCCCTGGTTTTACAGATGGGGAAACTGAGGCACAGAACGACTGAATGACTTCCTGAAGGTCGCAGAAGAAATCAGTGGCAAAGCCATGAAATAAACCTCCACCTCCCAAGTCCCGGACCAGTGTCTGAACCCCAAGACCATCCTTCATCTTGTGTTGTTGCCTCAACTGCAATAACTGTGTGATGGGAGGGGAGAAGAAGCCAAAATGCATAATGCAGATGATTAGTGCTGACTGTACTATCCTCTTTAAATACACTGTGTCTTCTTTTCTCTGTTTCCCCTTAAAGTTCTCTCTCTCTCACACACACACACACACACACACACACACACACACACACACACACACACACAGTTTTACTTTGCAGTGAGCATCAGTGAGCATCTGTTCCTCCAGCTGGGAAAGGCTCCAGGGAATGGTAAGTTCAAGTGTGCAACACAGAGTGCAAGTCTGATGGATAATCATGCATTGCACATACATTTTTACTTAATACACCCGGGCATTCACTAATCTTACATGGCATTTTTATACAATCCTGCATCAAACATACGCTGTAAAATGAACTGAGACGCTAGCAGCTTTCACTGTCACGGCGTGGCCGTGGAATTTAGCCTCGAGCCCTGGGAAGCATCAAGCCTGAACTTTTAGGAATGGACGTGCTCACCTAGCATCCTGGCAGCTGTCCTTATGAGGCAACAGAAAAACAAATACAATGGGACAGATCCTCAGCCCCTGTAAATCAACATAGCTCCATTGCTGTCCTTGCTGATTTACACCAGCGGAGGATCTGCACCATCATGTCCCCATGGCAATGAAACTATTTAGCCTCATGCATTTTAGCGTGGGAGTTGGAGCGGAGCGGCGGGGGGCGGGGTGTGTGGTCGAAATATAAATATATATTTAAATTATACCAGATCCCAGCCCGTATGTTCGAGCTCAGGTCTCCGGCTACACGATCACACCCTACGAACAAAGGCTGTTAGAAGAAGTCGTAAATAAGGATGCAGCTCTACATCAGACAGCTGCCTGGAGCTTCTTTTCTGCTATCATAACCTGGCCCTGTGTAATTCGCTCATGTTATGGCTCCAGTCTAAGGAGCTGGAGGGAGTTTGTATCTCACTCTGTTACCCTGGTGCAGGAGCTGGCCAAAATACTGCTGGGGAGCCTAGTCCCAGCTCTCTTCCAGCACCCCACAGCAGTTAGGGTGGGTCAGGAAAATGTGCCTGCTCCGCTCCAGCCCAGGCAGCAAGCCAGGCATAGAACAGAGGATGCAGCATTGCCTCCAAGGGCACCGAGCCACCACTCTGCCCTGTGCTTCCCAGGAGGAGCGCTGACTCGGGTAGGATTCGCCTGGAGGGCTCCACCTGCAATGCGCGCACCTCTCCAGCCCACAGCCGGGTACCAAGAGCAGAATCGTGCCCTCAGCTAGCAAAACAACTTGGAAGCAGAGACGAGAGCTGCTGCCTAGATACCAAGGAAGCCACCCCTCAGCTATCCAGGATCACTGCTGCCTGGCTGATACATCCCTGCCTTGCTACTAGAGCTACAAACTATGGCTCTCATTCTGTAACAGGTCCACGCATGCTTAATGTTCATACCCTGAGTAGCCCTATTGAAATCAACGGGCGTATGTGTTTGCAGGCTCAAGGCCTGTGCAGTGAACACGGGGTCAGGGCATGTATGTTATATATAGTGACGCTGTACAAAACAACAACACTGAGCTATAAACCGACTAAGGCCAAGATTTTTAAGGGTGATGACCGATTTGGGTTGCTTCAATTTTTGGGGGGGCCCAACCTGGGTCATCATAAAGGGGCCTGATTCTCAGAAACTGCTGAGCACCCACACTCGGAAAATCAGGACCCTCTAAGGTGTCTCAGGTTGGACACCAAAAAAATGGAGGAAGCGAAAATCATTAGTCATTTTCACACCTTGGCCTGCCTTCCCATCTGTAGATTTGGTGCAGCACATAAGGTGCACACATGAGACACCATGTTTACCTTGATTTTCAGACATGCGGTAAGCATGCAGCTCCCATTGTTTGGGTACATAGTGCCTCTGAAAATCAGTCCGTTAATATTTTCTGGGCAAAGCAAAATCCCCTTTGGGCTTGTCTAGCCTAGGGAAATTTGCACTGGTTTAACTACATCACAGTGCAAATCCCCTCAGTGTAGACACACTATACTGGTGCAAAATGGGTTTGCACCAGTTATGTTTTCAAAATACAATGCATGGGTCTCGCGCTAGTCCCCACCCTCACTGCATGTGACACTACAAATAGGGCCATCAGACTGGACACAACTTCTCAGGCCTCGTCTACACACTGAAGTTGCACTGGTAAAGTTCCATCAACCGAACGATTTCCAGTGGAGTGCACTCACTCTTGGCTCCTTGTGCTACGGCGTTGTGTCCACACAGCATCAGGTAGCATTGGCAAAAGTATGGTGCATTGTGGGTAGGCGTCCCAGTACCCTCTGTACCACCTGCAAGTGCATCACCTTGCAGGAAATTTTCACTGTGCATTGTGGCACCGTGGGATACCTCACGAGGAACTGTGGGGATGTGGGGACAAATACCCACAATTCCTCCTAACGTATTTCCCATGACCAACTGTGCCATTTACAAGCTCATCACGGTGAATGATACGGCGCAATGGAATGCAGCGCTCTTCCCAGTTACATTACATTATGGTAGTCCCACATCAGCTGCACCGAATGGAGTGGCCCGTCCAATGAACAGTGGTGTGCGTGTCCATTCATCACCAGCCCCATACAACCCTGAGGAAACAGAGTCTCTGTGCTGCCTACCTGAAAACTGAATTGCGAAGCCCTGCTTGCTGGTGAAGAAGTCGGTGTTGAACTGAAGGACGACGGAGTTAAAGGTGCTGTGGACATCGCTGGGCACGCTGGAGCCGCTTATCTCCTTTAAGATGATCCCGCTCTCCACCGGCCCATCCCATATCCTCAGAACGTCGTGGAATTCCTCCGTGTGGAAAACCATGAAATGGAGCCTGCGTGGAGGAAAAGGAACAAACGCTCATCAGAATCCCTTCGCAAAATTAAATACGGGGGTAGGCATCCAGGGGTGTAGTCCACAATGGGCAACTACTAGAACACCCCCGCCAACGTTACCTCACACGCAAGCTATGTAGAGGATGCCATTTTGCTCTACCCAATGGAGTCCTCCATTCTATGTGTCCTCGCGCTCACCACGCTGAGTGGAGGACGCCATTTTGAGAACAAAATGGCATCCTCCATGCGGGCAAATGTGCTGATATGCCATTCCAAGGTGATCCGCCCGACTACAGCACAGTCTGTCCTTTGTGGATGCAGCTAAAAGTGGGCTTGATGCCAATAAGAGACAGCACGTCTGAATGGACAGGGAAGCGGATGGGAACTCGGGTGACCCGAGCTCTGTTCCAGGCTTTGCCACTGGCCTGATGGTTGACCTAGGGCAAGTCTCTTCCCCTCTCTATTTCTGAGCTTCTCCATCGGTAAAACAGAGAGAACCTCCTCTGTGAAGCACTTTGAGCGCTACAGATGAAATGTGGTTCCATGGGAGGGGGTGCTCAGCACTTTATGAAAATCAGGCCCCTTCATGGTATGTCTAGCCAGGCATCCAAAATCACTAACCAATCCCAAAACTCTTCTCCAGAGAAAGCAAGGGCCCGATTCAAAGCCCACTGAAGTCAGCGGGAACGTCTCCACTAGGGACTTCGCTACTGCCATTGATTATACGTGGAAGGTGATCAAAAACTACAGTGATGGGCGGGAGGGTAAAACCCTAAAACAGACTAAAGTCAGGTTGACACAGAAAAGTGTGAGGAAGTTGTTCAGGAGCAGTAAAGGGACAGCTGAGGTGCATCCAATCGTGTTTTCTTGAGCTCTTTTTATAAAAGATAAAGACAAACACAGTAAAACAGGGAAGCTGTTCTAAACCCAGAGGAAATGCGCTGGGACCCTTAAAGATAATTGATGTGTATGCATCTAATTCACATATCATCCCTGTGTTGCATGAGTCAACCTTGGTTGTCCTTTTGCTTCCCAGTGGAAGAGCTTTTTGTCACAGGCCTGTGTCCACTGTTCCCTCTAAGCTGTGCACGTGTGCGTGCGCACACAGATCCTAAACCCCGCGCACACGGTGAAACACCGTGCACACAGAAATTTGCACAGCAGCACAATTTGCACAGAAAAAATGTTTTGCACACACGGCCTGTCAAAAATTTGCACAGAAGAAATTTTTTTGCGCACACGGCCTGTCAAAAATTAGAGGGAACATTGCCTGCGTCTATTGATAAAGGTGGGATGGGGGGGAGATCCTGAATGCTGGAATGCAGATCTGAAATGGGGAGCAGGGTAAAACAAGGGAGATGGGAAAGGATCTTCTGGAGCATTGCAGGGCAGGGCTGAGCTAGGAGCACTGTGGAAAATAGAAAATGAGGGGAATTCTTGTAAAGGTGCAGGACAAGGCTGAGTTGGGTAGCAGGGCACTGGATGGAGTCAGGGGGTAGGAACCGTGACGCGGCAAGGTAGGTCTGAGCAGAGCAACACGGGTCTGAGTGGAGTGCAGAGTGGAGAGACGAAAGCCAGGGAACTCTTGTCAGGGTGCAGCTCAGGGGAAGCAGGGCACAGAAGGAAATGGGAAAGCTAGAAACTCCCATGAAGGCTGCAGCCCGGGTCTGATCCAAATAACAGGTGACTGTGGAAATGGGAAACCAGGGGGGAGCAAACGTATGAGTCCCCCTCTAATTTTCCTCTCTTCCTGCTTTCATTCGTTCTCCCCTTTCGTTGTGCTACTTCCATCTGGGAATCCTTTGCCACATTCAAGTGAAACAATAACACTTTAGAAATTGCCCCACATGCGGTCAGGGCAGGTATGTGCAATGGGCATGGGCTGGGTCCCTGGGGCTCAATTGATTTTTTTCTTTTCTTTAACTTTTTGTTAGTCTCTAAGGTGCTACAAGTTTTTCTTTCTTATTTTCGTTTTGCTGACACAGACTAACACGGCTACTACACTGAAACCTTTGTTTTTATTGTTTCTATATCAAATGCCAACACATAACAAAACCCAACCTCCTCTAAACATATGAACAAGAGGGAAGCAGCCTATAAATAACACAATTCAATGTCACTATTTGTAAAACCTGGAGAGAAAAACAAGAAACAAAAACGCTGAACCCATAGAGATCATGCAGGGCATCGATTATTAAAGTGATTAAATAAAAAAATAAGTCAGAACATAGCCCGTGAGCATCAGTGACTAATATATACTAAGCCCTGCAAATGTATGCAATAGTTTTTTGCGTGATCAGACGTCTTCATATTTTTTCCAAGCATTTCTATTAGACAGAGTCATTTTTTCTATTAATGCAGTAGTAGAGAGCTCACTCAGCCGGTCTGTGTATGAGGGAGGAATTGCAGATTTCCATTGTCTCAAAATAATTGTTTTGCGCACTAAAATAGTTACTGCAATCCATTTCTTAAGGTTAACTGGTAATACCAGCTCCTCCAGCACCCCCAATATCCACCAGCTTGAAGAAGGAACAATAGCAACACTTAACGTTTTTGAGAGATTTTCAATCAATTAATTTTCAAAGGCTTCACTTCCTTTATTTGTTTTGTTTTATTCATTTCTCCTGAGGTAGCGGCACCTGTCTGCTGCTTTAATATTTTAATTCCCTATGCAAGATAATGGTTACTATAGTAATGCATTATATGTTAGTCAGCGATTTGATATTATTAATTGACTACTCAGGAGGGTTCTGCATTTTAGGCTTTTATTTAATATGCTTGTTATGTTTGTTTTAGTGTAATAATTTTGTACAGGAAAAACAATGAAATATTGATTAAAACACAGAGGAATTCAGCCCCTGGGCTCTCCTGCTTATTTATTAGGCAGCATGCCTAGCTTACCTTATATTAATGCCAACAACCACCATCTTACTGGCTTCCTCTTATAACTCCTCAGCCTATAATTCTGCTCCCCATGTGGTGCTCTGAGAGGTGACCCCCAATTTCTCCTCATTCAACTTCCTTCCCATCTAAACCAACGCTGAAGGCTTCAACTCCCAGGTGAGGAGGACTAGGAGTGGCCCCTTTGCATGCCAGGGAACACCCCAGGTAGAGAGGGTCGGAAGGTGTGCAATGCCCCCCTTCACCTTGACTTCCTTGGAGGGCAAGCAGACAACTAGGAGCTGGGTGAGGAACGATGGTCTTATGGTTAAGGGCAGCGTCTGGTGGAATCATGGAATCTGGGTTGTGTTCCTGGCTCTGCTGTGTGACCTGAGGCCCTTAGGTTCTGGAGTGAAGTAAATGGGAGTCTTTCCACTGACTTTTGTGGGCTTTATATCAGGCCCATAACTCCTGTGACTCAGTTTCCCCATCTGCAAAATGGAGACAAGAATACCTACCTCGCAGAGGTGTTATGATGCTCCTTTGAGACCGAGTTCTGAGATGCTCAGACAAAAGGTGCCGTAGCAGGTGAGGTGCATTTCTGTCCTAGATGGACCCTGTACTGAAGTTTGCTTTGGACACCGTCATTTATAAACTCTAGTTATTACAAAGCTAAAGGCAATCAGCTGATAGAATAAGTGCCAAGAGAATATCTGTATAGTAATAGATTATGACCAGCTCTCCAAAATATACAGTTCTTCACACACACGCCTGCCTTCTGCTTCAAAAAGATGTGAAATGACTGCTGCACACACACAGTTTGCAAAGAACTTTGGACCTTCCAGGATAAGAAGGGATATCTAAGTGTAAGATATTGTCATTATTATTATTATTGTTAACCAGGGGAGCTGTCAGCACTAGGCGACAATACATCAGGGTTCAGCCCCTTTCATTCCTTCATTTAAAATAAAAGCCGACAGGTGCAGAGGAGCATGTGGTTCAGACATCCCTTAGGGGAGGATCTATAAATGGAGATTCCCTATGTCCTAATAAGGAGAAGATGGAAGATGATAAAATACAGGTAGGATCTGATGAGAAACCGTCAAATGAAAAAAAGTCCCATTCAATTACATCGTGTAATGGCAGGCAGCTAAAAAGTGACCAGTTTTTAAAGTGCTTATATACCAATGTTAGAAGTCTAAATAATAAGATGGGTGAACTAGAGTGCCTCGTATTAAATGAGGATATTGATATAATAGGCATCACAGAAACTTGGATAATCAATGGGACACAGTAATACCAGGGGACAAAATATATTGGAAGGACAGAACATGTCATGAGATTCTATGATTCTATGCTGGTTGGGGACTGGTGCTATAGGTGAAAGAAAGCACAGAATCAAATGAAGTAAAAATCTTAAATGAACCAAACTGTACCATAGAATCTCTATGGATAGTAATTCCATGCTCGAATAATAAGAATATAGCAGTAGGGATATATTACAGACCACCTGACCAGGATGGTGATAGTGACTGTGAAAGGTTCAGGGAGATTAGAGAGGCTATTAAAATAAAAAAACTTAGTAATAATGGGGGATTTCAACTATCCCCCTATTGACTGGGTCCATATCACCTCAGGACGGGCTGCAGAGATAAAGTTTCTTAACACCTTAAATGACGGCTTCTTGGAGCAGCTAGTCCTGGAACCCAGAAGAGAAGAGGCAATTCTTGATTTAGTCCTAAGTGGAGCACAGGATCAGGTCCAAGAGGTGACTATAGCTGGACCACTTGGTAATAGTGACCATAATATAATTAAATTAAACATCCCTGTGGTGGGGAAAACACCACAGTGGCCCAGCACTGTAGCATTTAATTTCAGAAAGGGGAACTACACAAAAATGAGGAAGTTAGTTAAACAGAAATTAAAAGGTACAGCACCAAAAGTAAAATCCCTGTAAGCCGCATGGAAACTTTTTAAAGACACCATAACAGAGGCTCAACTTAAATGTATACCCCAAATTAAAAAACATAGTAAGAGAACCAAAAAAGAGCCACCGTGGCTAAACAACAAAGTAAAAGAAGCAGTGAGAGGCAAAAAAGCATCCTTTAAAAAGTGGAAGTTAAATCCTAATGAGAAAAATTGAAAGGAGCATAAACTCTGGCAAATGAAGTATAAAAATATAATTAGGAAGGCCAAAAAAGAATTTGAAGAACAGCTAGCCAAAGACACAAAAAATAATAGCAATTTTTTTTTTAAGTACATCAGAAGTAGGAAGCCTGCTAAATAACCAGTGGGGCCACTGGACGATCGAGATGTTAACGGCACACTCAAGGACGATAAGGCCATTGCAGAGAAACTAAATGTATTTTTTGCATCGGTCTTCACAGTTGAGGATGTGAGGGAGATTCCCAAACCTGAGCCATTCTTTTCAGATGACAAATCTGAGGAACTATCCCAGATTGAGGTGTCATTAGCGGAGGCTTTGGAACAAACTGATAAACTAAACAGTAATAAGTCACCAGGACCAGATGGTATTGATCCAAGAATTCTGAAGGAACTCAAATGTGAATTGCAGCACTACTGTCGTCTGTAACCTATCATTTAAATCAGCTTCTGTACCAAATGACTGGAGGATAGCTAATGTGATGCCAATTTTTAAAAAGGGCTCCAGAGGTAATGCACATTGGAAAACATAATCCCAACTATACATGTAAAATGATGGGGTCTAAGTTAACTGTTACCACCCAAGAAGGAGACCTTGGAGTCATTGCTGATAGTTCTCTGAAAACATCCACTCAATGTGCAGCGGCAGTCAAAAAAGTGACCAGAATGTTGAGAATCATTAAGAAAGGGATAGATAAGAAAACAGAAAGTATCATATTGCCTCTATATAAATCCACAATATGCCCACATCTTGAATACTGTGTGCAGATGTGGTCGCCCCATCTCAGAAAAGATATATTGGACTTGGAAAAGGTTCAGAAAAGGGCAACAAAAATGATTAGGGGTATGGAACGGCTTCCATATGAGGAGAGATTAATATGACCGGGACTTTTCAGCTTGGAAAAGAGACGAGTAAGGGGGGATATGATAGAGGTCTATAAAATCATGACAGGTGTGGAGAAAGTAAACAAACAAGTGTTAGTTACTCCTTCTCATAACACAAGAACTAGGGATCACCAAATGAAATTAATAGGCAGCAAGTTTAAATCAAACAAAAGGAAGTATTTTTTCAGACAATGCACAGTCAACCTGTGGAATTCCTTGCCAGAGTATGTTGTGAAGGCCAAGACTATAACAGGGTTCAAAAAAGACCTAGTTAAATTCATGGAGGATAGGTCTATCAATGGCTATTAGCCAGGATGGGCAGGGATGATATCCCTAGCCTCTGTTTGTCAGAAGCTGGGAATGGGCGATAGGGGATGGATCACTTGATGGTTACCTGTTCTGTTCATTCCCTCTAGGGCACCTGGCATTGGCCACTGTCAGAAGACAGGATAATGGTCTAGATGGACCTTTGGTCTGATCCAGTATGGTCATTTAATGACCTGTTTTTCATTGCCACATTATCACCGGGGAAAACACTGCATGGCACAATGAAATCAGGCTAAAACTGGACTAACTCTAGACATGCCATTCTATGTGCTGTGCTGAGGAAACCTCTGAAACTAAAATGATCAGACAGTGGGCTTAAAACCTTGGCGAAGAGTCTACTGAAGAAAACTAGGAAACATTAGCTGTTTTCCCATTTATCCAGAGCAACAATAAATAAACAAGGTGGAACAGAACCGTTTAAAAAACAGTCCAAAAAAAAGCCAACAACTGCAATGTACTCAGCAAGGAAATGAAGTCCACAGAATCAGACAGCAGCCAAAAGAGCTGAATCATAAAACTATCTAAGCAGGGAGCTTGAGAAAAGTGAAAAAAGAAAGGAAAAAAAAAAAGACAGACTCAGGCAAAATAAGACTGGATCACACTGGAATCACTCTCAGATATCTCAGCGCAACAGAGTTTGCTTCGGGGCTAACTTACCAGCAACGAAAACTCATTGGTGAATTCACAGGAGCAATTGGAACACAGAGCGGATGGAAAAACACGTGTAAGGAAGTGGCGGAGGGGGGGAGGAGGAGGAGAATAGCAAGGGAAGGCTTGGGGGTTCCTATAAACATCTTGTCCTACCAGCTGTTAAAGGAAAACCCCAACAAGCTCTCCAATTACTGGGAACAGATCCTTACTTCCCAATGGAGCCTGAAGAAGCGACTTACAAACGATCAACCATTAAGCAGGGAGCCATCAACATGACAACCTGATGATGTCATGACAAGGGACCGGCTGACCAATGATTGCAGCGTCTAGGACCGCTAGTCATGGACTCCATTGCACTCGGCATAGTACAAACCCAGAACAAAGAGGCAGTCCTTGCCGTGAAGAGCTTACAATCTAAGTATAAGACAAGAGTCAATGGATGGATGGTTGGTTTGTACATCCATCAAGGATAGCTGATTTTATGTATTAATTTAAGAACATAGAAGAACATAAGAACATAAGACCAAAGGTCCATCCAGCCCAGTATCCTGCCTACCGACAATGGCCAATGCCAGGTGCCCCAGAGGGAGTGAACCTAACAGGTAATGATCAAGTGATCCCTCTCCTGCCATCCATCTCCACCCTCTGACAAACAGAGGCTAGGGACACCATTCCTTACCCATCCTGGCTAATAGCTATTAATTGACTTAACCTCCATGAATTTATCTAGTTCTCTTTTAAACCCTGTTATAGTTCTAGCCTTCATAACCTCCTCAGGCAAGGAGTTCCACAGGCTGACTGTGTGCTGTGTGATGAAGAACTTCCTTTTATTTGTTTTAAACCTGCTGCCCATTAATTTCATTTGGTGGCCCCTAGTTCTTATATTATGGGAACAAGTAAATAACTTTTCTTTATTCACTTTCTCCACACCACTCATGATTTTATATACCTCTATCATATCCCCCCTTAGTCTCCTCTTTTCCAAGCTGAAAAGTCCTAGCCTCTTTAAGAGATTAGGTACCTAAGAGATTACGTACTTTCGGGAACATTTGATCTACTCAACAGGGGCTCATGTAACTTCATGACCTTACTTTCCTTACCATCACCCTCCCTTCCCTGTGCCCCAAAGAGCTGACAATGTCATTTACAGCAAGACACAGTGAATAGGTGTAGCAAACGATACGGAGGAGGATGATTATTTTTCCCTTCATGCAACCACTATTAGATGTATTAAAATGCAGCTAAAAACAAGTGAGGCAGTGGCTCTATGTATAAACCACGGTACAGTTATCTGCTGCTTAGGGGAAGGAGGTGGAAGGTAGGAGTTCTGGGTCCTATTCCTAGCACTGCCACTGACTTGCCGTGTGAACTTGGAGGAGTCACGTAGGCCCAATTAGTTTAGCAAGCCCAATCTGAGGCAGGGTCTGACTTCCAAAGGGTGCTCAGCACCCACAGCTCACACTAACTTCCCATGGACAGGTGGGTGCTCAGCGGCACTGAAAGTCAGGCTGTAAACACCTCCGGCTGGACACCCCAGAACTGAAGCACCTCAAATTACGGGGGGCTATTGCAAACTTGGGCCTTCTCCTCTAGGTACACCAATATTCTCAGCTGGAGAATGGCATTCATAATGAATTAGCCCCCCAGTCAGGTAGGTAAATCCCATTTATAAGAGGCCTTGAAGATCTTTAGAGGAACACCACTAAAGAGCACAGAATTATTACACTGGCTACCTCCTCCTTTCTCCCAACCACTGTTGTTAAAGAATACAAGCCAGTGAAAACTATGGAGCCCCGGGAGCAGGCAGGTGTTTGCCTCACTGAGCAGCAACTCCAGGTGCCACCCTTTCTGCTCCAAGCCTCCCCCAAGTGCTCTCTGAACCCTTGATAAAATGGGCAGAAGGATACGCCATATACGGAGAACTGGCTTTTGATGCTAGATATATAAGGCAGACATGATTAGAGATGCAGGTCAAAGAGGCTTTCCACACCAGAGTGACATAAGTCCTCTAAAGAACAAGTGAAACATGCTGTACTCTATTACCCAAATGTCTGAAAGCATTAAGGGATTCTTAAGAGGGTGCAGAATGGCGGAAAATTGCCCCGGGTGCTCACTCAATGAGAAGGAGAGAAAAATCTCATCTGTAGCTGCTGCAATGGGGATGCACTTTTAAGTGGAAACGGCAGGAACCGGAGCAAACATGATGGGAAGAAGTAATGATGTGACAAGGTGGATCTAACATTAAAACTCACCCCTTCCCCTAACCATGGGGAAGTCCCAGAGGGAAATCCAGTCCTGCTCAGGGGTGAGACCTGCCTGCAATGGAAGAGGGGCACTCCTGCGGTACAGGGACAAGGGGATTCAAATCCTGGCTCTGCCATGGGCTCTTTAGATGACCTTTGGCATGTCCCCTAATCTCTCTGTGCCTGACTCCCACTATAGAATGGGGATACTAATACAGCCTGTTTCCCTCCTTATGACTATTTAAATGGTAAGGTCTTTGAGGCAGACACTGCCCCTGAGTAGGTGTATGACATTTCCACTACATGCACCCACAAAAGCTTATGCTCCAATACATCTGTTAGTCTGTAAGGTGCACAGGACTCTTTGTCGCACCTAGCATAGTGATATCCCTGATCTGGCTTTCAGCCTTTAGGCATTACTAGAATTCAAATAATGATACTGAGACAACACCTTCACTGACTGCAGCCATCAGGGTTTTCCATTAATGTCTCCCATTCAAGCACTGGCCCTGCCCAATTCTGCTCAGTTTACACACCATAAAATCAGGTCCTGAACTGGTTAAGAAGCAGAATGATTGTAATGCTAATGATTTATAGCCCACCAGCCAAAGGTTCAAGCCTCAGTTTAAGACTAGGACCTTCACAGTCGGTAGTTTGGGGCTCTTCTTAACCCCCCTGAAAGTGCCATACCAACAAAATAAGAACTGCTCAAATTCTATGCTCCCAGAAGTCTCTAACGAAGCTGATCCAAGCATCCAAGTATTTCTACTCATATTTTTAGATGAGACTTTGAAAAATGGACCTGTCAGTACAGTGCCATTCATTAGGCCAGGGTTAGCAATAACAATAAACTCTCTTACAACCCCGAGATGGCTGCTAAACAATAAAACACCACCGAATCAGCATATTCGCAGACTGTTCTTGGGCATACAAACAGATGTCGGAGGCAAGTTTCATTTGTTTTACAATACTCCCCCGCCCCCCCCCCCCACCCCTTTACTGGAGCTAAAGACATTTTAGTTGCAATTTTATGGTGGGGGAGATGGTCAATCCCCTTTTGAAGTGCACCCCTTTTAACATTTGTTGCAATAATGGACATTCCATTTTCTATCCCGCCTTTCCTTCTCCCCCCTCCCCCGCCTTGCTGAGAGATACAGCTTTATTCAAAAAGCTTTGGTGATTAATTTTAATGGAAGTTATAAATGAGAGCTTTATACAATTGTATCATGCGTGAAGGGGATTATTATTCTGATGGATTACCATAAAAATGAAGTTGATGGAAATTCGCTCTCCTAACAAACCAAAATTCATCTCTTCTGTTTGAGCTGCACAAAAACCAGATGTTCGGAGGAACAGAACAGGGGGCTTAATCTCTGATGAAAGGGAGGGTCACAATTTGTATTATCACCTGGCATAATTTCATTCCATTCTTGAGCCCTTCCAAGCTATTGGTTTGATCCTACTAACATTAGCATAGAGCATGACTCATTCATGTATTCCCATTGAAGTGGATAGAGATAGGAGTGGGAGTAAATTTACTCTCAAGCTTTAGTGGAGGCAGGATCAGTCACCATTGCTACACTCTTTTGGGCTCTGTGCGGGTGAATTATATTCACACCCACTCTAAGGTCCCTTCACACTGTTACAATGGTGTCAAGAGGCCTTGGGATAAATGAGAATGAGATCGCTGGGCTTCAAGGGGACGTCGTGTGGGTGTACAGGTCTGGCAGAGTGAATCCCACCGAAGATAATGGGGCTCTGCATAGGGTCAGGAATCTGTCTGCATGGATCAGGCTGCAAGACTGGGACCTTATATTTTAAGTCTGCATGCTACATGTAGAGCCATAGTCATCTAGGGCACTGTATTTGCCAGTTTATGCTAGCTACACATGCAGTCTTTATTCCATGAATAAATACAGAACTCTGATCTTTTTGATTGTCAAGCCAGTGCCATCCACAAGTACTAAATGCACATTTATTTTATTTCTCCCTAGATTGATTACTTAATTGGTACCCAGCAATCCAGCAAGAACCACTGTTCTAGTTAAGTAGCCTGCTTCTACCAATGCCAATTTAGAACAAGGACCACGGGTCAGATCATCATTTAAATCAGCAAGAGGTGATGCAAACTAGTGCTATTAATAGTGACAGAGCATGTACATGTTAATTGGAATGTATCAGTTGCAACAAGGATGTGAGTAAGACATCAGTGGAGATACGCTCAATCAAAAGACATCATTGCCTGACAGGAGCCAACGAGCGTTAAAGATTTGCATGGGATATTACAAAGTCCGTTGCAGGGGGATGAAAAAGGAGAAGAGCTTTTTGAGAAATGTTCCTTTAAAAGTCCCCCCCTCCCCTTGCACCCATTAAGAGTTCTCATGCTGATTTCCCCAAATCATCCATCACTTAATCAGTTTGAGAAGACTGAAGTCATGCAGGAATTTCTACATTTAAAAATACTGGACCAAATTCACCCCTGGGCCTGGCATAAACCCACTGAATAAAAGCACCACACAGTTCAAGGTGATTAACTGTCTCTGGTAAAGATCAGATCAGTGCTGCTGTAGCAGGTATGTTGTGGGTCAGGAGAGAGGTGCAGGGACAGAGCAATGTGAGAACACAGGATTGGAATAGTAAGGGAGTCTGCAGATCAGTATAGACGTGTTACTGCACAGCTTTTTATAGGGAGCTACAGCCGTAGGTGAATAGATGGGCAACGGAAGAGCTGGTCTAAACAACAATTTGTTGAATGAATCCTGCACATTTCCTCCATCTACTAGCAAAAAATGTATTTGCAAATAGTTGTTGGCTTAGTATTAAAGGCAGCTGTAGCTGGACTGGAATATCCAGTGAAATACAGGCCTGTATTGAGGTGGTGTGGCAGGGCTGTGGGGGAATTCAGTGCTGGCTTAGGGAAGCTGGTGGCTGCAGTAAGTCTATGAGCCAGTTCCCCACCTGCCTCAGGGCCAAATTCACGTAACTTAAAAACTATAACACATTAAATTTTAAACGGCAATGAAGCAAAGGGTAGGAGAGCAGTAACTAAAGGTGGGGGAGAAGCGGGAGGAGGAAACGGTTGTTGGTTTCCCTACTCGCCAGATGTTTGCAAACTATTTTGATCCGTCTTTTAGGGAGAATAATTCCCTTTGGTATGTTGCTTTTTATTATTAAAACGATAAAACAGTGAAGTTATAATAAAAAGATGCCATGTGTTGCGATCTTATCCTTCCAGTTCCTTCACTCCCTGCTCATATCTGGGGACTCACACCCTGACTCTTTCTTCATTTAAAGCCGTGTAATTCCACCGATTTTGGATGAGCTATTCCTAATTTACACTGGTGGTGTGAGCGGGAGATGGCTTAAGCCCCTAATTGCCTTGCAGGTGCTTGGATCTCAAATACAAGCCCATTTGGCAGGATAAAACAACTGGAAGCGTGTTGGACCGAACTGGGGAATCTCAGTGCACTACTCTGGTGGCGAGCCTGTTTTCAACTTTCAAATACATCCCAAGAGGAAACAAAATCAAAAGTCTCTCGCACTGCACACAGACACAGGATTGAAGGCAAACAGATGAAAGTTTAATAAAGCAATAATATCAGGCAACAGCGGCAGCAGCAAATGACCCGACCTTCTCCACAGTGTGGCATGACAGATGTTTCTGACAATAATGTGTGTTTCAGAGACAGGCCATATAGGGGATATAAATTAACCAAAGCCAGAGCGGGGGGTGGGGGTGGGGGAATGGTGCCACTTTTAACCATCCTGGCAGGAGAAGAGCAAGTGTTGGCGGCTCATTTGTGACCCGCAAAGCGAAATAACATTCTTTCTAACCTCTAAGTTATTGCTAGCCGGCTTCTAGAATCACAGAAGCAGCAAATGGGAAATCAACAAGCCTATAGTAACCACCATGTAATCCCAGCATAACAAACAAGACTGCATAAGAGGACAGGGTAACCCAGTCTCCTACAGCAGAACTACAGGTCACATTTTCAATGCTGTGTCAGGGACTTGCATGGCTAATGGGAACTGGACATTCAAATCCATTGACCAGTTTTGACTTCAGCCTACTTGTAAAAAGAGTTGATAACAGAGAAAATAGATAATATAATAATAGATAAGAAAGCAAATAGGGCTGAAAACAGAGCAAATAACTGATTTTCCAGTTAAGCAGCTGAACCCTCCTCCCCACCTCGGAGCCTCTCATTTTGTTCAGGTCAAGCCAAAGCATTTTTTTTGGTAATTTTTTCTTGCTGAAACAAAAGACTGAAAAGATTTAGTTTGGAGATGAATGAAACATTTATTTCTGCTTTTTTGTTTCATTTCTGGGTGTTTCCCCCACACTTTCTTCTTGTTATTTTTTTCAAAGAAATCTAGCTACATTTCAAAACAAAACCTCATTCTCAAAGGAAATGTTTTGATGTGGTTTTTTTTTTTTAAATCTTCTTCATAGTTTCATAGGTTCAAGGCCAGAAAGGACCATTATGATCATCTATTCTGACTTTCTGTATAGCACAGGCCAGAGAACTTCTCAAAATAATTCTTAGAGCAGATCTTTTAGAAAAACACCTTTAAAATTGTCAGTGATGGAGAAATCACCATGACCATTGGTCAATTGTTCCAATGGTTAATAATTCTCCACATTAAAAATGTATGCTTTATTTCCCGTCTGAATTTGTCTAGCTTCAGTTTCCAGCCATTGGATCATATTTATACCTTTCTCTGCTAGATTGAAGCGCATTATTATTGAAGAATTTTAATAAATATTTGTTCCCCTGTAGATACTTACAGACAGTTATGAAGTCAACCCTTAGCCTTTTCTTTGTTAAGCTAAATAGATCGAGCTCTTTGAGTCATCACTTCTTCTTTTTCTTCTCTTTTGGCCAAAACTATATACCAAACTGGACCCAAATTCACATATAATTTCTGTCAACCCAAAACTGCATTTTTAGCAAATAAACGATTCATCCAAAAAGTTTCACTCAGCTCTGCCGGCAAAAGGATGCAAAGCCTCGCCACAGACGAGCTATGAGTAAAACCAAGGAGCAAAACAGCCCCTATATTTGGGCCCCCAACTCACCCTATTGTGCAACCAGCTTCTGCCTCGATCGTCCAAATGCAGTTGAGGTTGTGATCATAGGGTGTTGGGTATCCTGGAGACAATATCCGTCCTGATGACTCACCTCTGATAGTGCCTCCACACTCCGCTGGAAAAAACCCATATGCACCGGTTAGGAAAAGATTTTTGATGTTTTGTGGTTATATACATCCAACAACCCCTAACTCGGCTCTCACACAAAGGATGTTGTACAGATGCATCTCCTTCCTGGGGCAACCTTTTATCACTAATGTAACTATTCACAGTTGCAAATCTCAGCCTATAATTACTACAGAGCTTGGCAGTTCCTAGGCAAGAATCTCTCTTTACTCTTAGAGAGATTCTCAACCTTGTTATACTAAAGCTAATGAGGCTCACCTCGTCTGGCTTGCAGGGTGAGTCAGCAGAATAGCTCTGCACCTCTCTGCAGGACAGCTTCCTACAACCTGACATGATCTCACAGCAGACCAAACATTCTTTCTTCCCCCTTTGGCTTCACAGTGCACAAGTTTAGAGCTTATTAGCATCCAGCTTTCTTTAATTCACACTTTGTGGGGCGATTTGAGAGAGCATAATACCTTTGCCATGCACATGTAAAAATCTTTAATAATGATTCACAAGCATAATAAAGCCAAGTCATCTACATACCTGCTTAATTGGCTTATAAAGAACGTACTGCCCCCCTTTAATGTGTTTTGTTAAACATTTGTTAAAATTCTGTGAATTTTCACACACATACACACACAGCACTGAGGAGACGATGAGAAGATCAGCAGATTATAAAAACGTGGCCTTTTAAGTTTAGCAGCCAGAGCTAAAGTTCAGTGTAAGGTCATTGCATAAACTGAAGCCAGTTTGCTTTTGACCCAACTCCTAGTGTGTCATTTCTGAGCTTGAAAATAACCCACCAGTTGCTGAGACCTTCATATGGAACGGTGCTCCAAGAGATTTCATCATGCACTGGAAATACAGGTTAATTATGCAGCTATCAGTTAACAGGATATTAGGCCTGAGCTGATCATCATTGAATCACAGTAGTTAGAGGTGGAAAAATATCTATTGGATATTCTTTTTAATACTACATGCTTCTTACCGTATATTTCCTAATGCTCTGTCCAGCCTAGTTTTAAATGTCTACAGCAGTTTTAACTGCTATAATTTCCAATTGAGTTATTTTGCAGTTACTGTGTAATAACCTAGAGTAACTATGCAGTCAATTGTGATGCTACTATATATCTTCTTTAATGGCAGATGGGGATATAAATCTTTCCATTAAGAAAGGGGTCTCCTATTTTATCATGTTTCTTGTTTAACTAGTGTGCCATGATTGTCCACACACACATCTGTTCGTGGGTCTTAAATTGTTTTTTTACTGTTTTCAAGGTTCGTGGGAGAAAGAGAGAGAAAGAGAGAGGGAGGGAGGGAGAGAGAGAGAGCATGGGTGCACACACAAAATTTTGTTGCACACAGTCTGGTCTATACTCCATGTGGACATTAAAGTCCAAAACTCCTGGTTCATGAAGATGATGCTGATGACGACAAGCAACCAACTTTCTTTACTTGGAGTCAAAATGACTCCTTGTATTCGGCAGATCGGAGTTTTCTTCCCACAATGGACTTTCTGGGCTTAACTTTCAATTTCATCAGGTGAGGATTCTCTTAGCTTTGGCCTAACCTTGCGCCTACTGAAGCCAAATGGGAGTTTTACCACCAATGAGAATTTAGCATGAATCAAAGAAGAGTTAAGCCAATGCTCAAGGGTTATGAGGGTCAACAATTTGATGGCCCTCCTTAATTGCATGCACTGTATTTGCAAGCACAAAGACCATGACTTGTGCATGTACATGGACATTGGCTACAGCAAATAAGTGACTGGCTGCCTATCTAAAATAAAGAACTACCAATGGTTAGGTAAAGAGCTGTTGAGGTTAGTGTGTACATGCATGGAACTAATCAAACACATGCTATTTGTCCACTGACCACTACTTGTATATTGTATCCCTTTCCAACATCGTCCTCCTTCGTCTATATATATTATAGGCTCTTCGGCATAGGGACATTGTCTTCCTATGTGGTCTGTACAGCATGTAATATATTTTGAGCACTTCAATCTAAACAACAATGATCTGTTTGCGCACACAACTCTCCATGCTTCATGAGCAAATGGATGCAACTGAAAATATCACAAGAAGCGATAAAGTCAACATTGCAAGTGAATTTTCAGAATCCTCCTTGAAAATTTAGCCCAGGGGGGTCATTTTCTCATTTTGGATACTAAGGTTTTAATTTCAGACTCGTCTAGGCAAGAATGTACTGCTCTTATGGGGTAAGGAGGAGAATGGACCACTTGGGAGTTGTGGAGAGGAGACAAATTAAGAGAGTTAATGCAACAGAGTTAAAACCACTGAGAATCTGGGATTAAATCCTGCGTAGCTCTCAAATTAAAGTGATTTTGGACTGTTGAAACGTAGGTCTCTACTGATGTCTGCCATCGTTGGAAATCACCCCTCAGCTTAGCACATTTAAGAGAGGACAAAGGCCAGAACAACAGGAGAGGTGCAGATGAGGAATGAAGAACATTAGCAGAGCTGTGCTGAAGGGACCAGAGGTTGAAGATGACAGCAAGGAGTGCTTCAGGTCAGGACTGGGGCACATTAAACAGGGGGCTGTTTGTAGCACAACGCGAACATAAAGACAAACGGACATGTGGAAAGGGCTCTATGGTGCTGTCTCTGTTAGTGGAGATGGGTGTGAACTGAAATGACAGTGGTCGTACCTACGCACACCGGCAGCGACTGGTCCCAAGCTCTGCGTTCTCCTGTCAAACAGATCAGCGCCCTGCTGCCTCGTAAAGTATAGCCAGGGTCACAGTCAAAGGACACAGAGCTGCCCGCAAAGTGCCCTTCGTCACGGACCTTGTAGCCAAACTGTGGGATGCCAGGGTCTTCGCACTTAATGAGCTCGAAACCTGGAACCAGAGAAGAGGAAGCTCTTTTCATCAGGTATTGAACAGTCAGGTACGTTAATAAGGGGGAAGATAATAAAACAGTTACTGCTTTTCCCAGGTCACCAGGTGTGAGAATTTTCTTCTCCTAATGTGGACCTCACGGCTAGTGGGAGAGAAGGAATGTTAAATGAAGCATGGTCTTGTGATTAAGGCACAGGACTGGGAATGCCGAGATTTCAGTGCCCAGCTTTGTCAGAATTCCTGTTTGCCCTCTGGCAAGTTCCCCAGGCCTTGTCTCCACTAGAAAGGGTTTGCTGGTATAACTATACCCATACAGCTATACTGGTACATCTTCCTCGTGGAGATGCAGCTTGCACCAGTTCCGTAAATGAAATAAGATATACTGGCCAAAGGACTTTTTACCAGTATAATTCCATCTACGCTAGGGATGACTTTGTCACACTTCTAACTGACCAGTAACATGTGTAAGTGTAGACCAGGCCTTAATCTCTTTGTCTCTCAACTCTCCATCTGCAATATGAAGATAAGAATGCTTCTTCTAGGCCACACTTTCTCTGTGATGTCTATTTAGGCCACTGGCTCTTTAGGGAAAAGATTGTCTCTCAGCATGGAGTTTGTATAGCGCCTCGCGCAATGGGACCGTGGTCTCAGCGGGAGCCTCTCGGTGCAATAAGAAATAACAATGACTGTTCGGGTTTGTCGTCTCATGAGCAAGCAGGCCTGTGACTTACTAGAAAACTGCAGCTCAAAGCCTTTACTCGTGTTCTCGCTGTTGGAGATAAATTCAAGCCACATGCTACTGGAGGTGGTGTTGATACTGGTGCCCAGCATCTCTGTGCGGCTGAAGGAGCCCAGCAAGCGAGCTGAGTTGTTGTTACCGTCATAGACCTGGAAGATTTAAAAAAAAAAAAAGAACACATTGTATATTCGGTACTTCAGGGGTCTAGCCACTAGAGGGGGACAGAGAGCCACCCTGGGTTATCATGGAGGCACCCGTTTAATCGTTGATCACGCTAATGAGAACATCCACAAGGATGCCTATCACGGGGCTATTGACTGATGGGCCAGAATAACTGGACCACCAAGGAAATGGGAAGGAATGGAGCCAGGGGAGGAAGCTGGGCAATGCAGCCTTTCTTAAAAAGGGGTGTATCCGTATGCATTTTATCACCATCGACACCCATTCACGTTTAAGTCCATTTCCCCACAAGTTTTCCCTCCAGGCTCTGTGAGCCCAAAGTGTGTTCAACATCTCTTTTTCCTCACTGGTTAGTCCAATGTCTTTATAGGAAGGAAGGCCTCAGCCAGTGCCCACACCTCTCCCAAATTCAGTATCTTCTTTCCAAGGTGTTGATTCTCCCCACACACTGATCTGGTGCTGTCTTTAGAGATCCCCTCCGAGATTCTCACCCCTCTGATGCTCCTACAGCAGCACATCCTTCTCTGGTGCTTCGCTTCCTGCCACCCCTTGGAATGAGCTGGGTCTGGACTTACATGGGACCCAAATCCCTCCCACCACCAGTGGCCTCAGAGAACGGGGGGCTGATTAGAGCCAGCTGGGTCACATCCTGGGTGTCATTTTCAGCAGTAGATCACTAGCTCCAGCTGCTTCCCCACCCCACAACCATGTAAGAGTTCACTCTGTCACAGTGACACATCAGTGGTCAATTCTGAGGATGTTTTTTTGTGACTGGGGTCACCCATGCAGTAGGAACTGGGCTGAAACCACCAAATATTTTCACTTAGGCCATCAAATGGCCACGTTCATTAACGACCGAGAGGGGAAAGTCTCCTTATCATGTTTGCCGATGACCTGGGCCATCCATTTCACCCTGGTAGTACTTTAGAAGTACAGACACACAGAATCTAGCCTTGTGGCTAACCTAATGCACCTCCTTTTTGGGGAGCAAAACCAAAAACATACACACACATCTGCTGCAAGTTGTCATTTGCCACGATACAGACACTCTGGGATGAAACAACCGATCACATTCCTGACGTCTGTCAGTAACACCTGTCCCTGGGTCAGCAGTGAGGAAGGATAGCCTGGGATTAGGGCACTAACCTGGGACTTGAGAGACCTGGGTTTAATTCCCTGTCCTGACACAGGCTTCCTGTGTGACCGCGCACACGTCACTTAGGGCTTGTCTATACTTCAAACGCTACAGCAGTGGTAGTGCTTCAGTGTAGACACTACCTATGTAGAGGAGAGGGATTCTCCCATCAGTATAGGTAATCCACCTCCTCAAGAGGCGATGGCTAGGCTGATGGAAGAATTCTTCTGTCGACCTAGCGCTGTCTACATGGAGACTTAGCTACACCACTCACGGGTGTGGATTTTTCACAACCCTGAGCAACGTAGTTAAACCGACCTAGTTTTCTAGCACAGACTAGGCCTTAGTCTCTCTGGGCCTCATTTTCAGACCGCAAATGAGGAGAGAAATACTTCCCTACTCATGAGGTGTTGTGAGGATAAATACATTCAAGGTTATGAGGAGCTCAGATCCCAGGGTAACGGGGGCCATATAAGTACGACAGAGAGATTAATGCAACATATACATTTCCTGCTCTGACCGGAACGTTCCTCCGAGTCCGGGGTATTTCAGTGGAGTTTAACATTGTGACCTGATCTTTCTGCCCAAATCTCTCTCTTTCCAGCATACAGGCGCTAGCCGGTAGGGAGCTGATGTCAGCACACATTAGGATAGGCCAACATTCCAACAACCAAATCCTGCTTTGCGCTAGTGGGAAATCTCTCTCTTTCCAGTGAATCTGTGGATAGCGTGTCGGGGGATTCGGCCCACCTTGCACCGTATAAATACATCACTCAAATAAGGACAGATGTTTTCCTGGGAGATAGCTTAGCACAGTAGCATGCGGCTTGTAATAATGTTCCCTACAAAAGGCAGTTCTTTGTGGTTAATATAACATGGCCTAGATTTGGCTCCCTCTATATGAGTCCTGAAACTTGTAAATGCAGATTAATATAATACTGGGCGCTGCACTGCTGAAGAACTCGGGTCTGGCGTTTTGCATTTAAATAATCTTTTTTTTTTTTTGGCAAATCAGCCTTGACATTTAGACACAAAAATAATACGAAGAACCTCGCGCATCCTCCGGGTTCGTACTTGCCGCTTTACAGCGATGGGGATAAGAATGGAAGTTTGGCTTCAGGGAGTGACCCCCTGGCGTTCCAGCAAATCTCTGAAGCTGAGTCATTTCCCCCTCTATTAATGAATGTTTCTAAATATTTCCGTACATTGTGCACTGTCTTCTGCTCTGTGGGGTGTCTGAAGCTGCCAGATTAGAGCCCCTCTCTATCTATCTACCATAAGACAAAATATTTTCCCTTTTTAAAGAAAAAAACAGCCTCTTAGCTGATCGGTGCAGGATATTTTCATTACCTTTTATGAATCTAAACAGCACATTACAGCATTTACATAAAAGACTGAGACCTTTCCCCACCTCTCAGCAAGGACTTGCTAGCAGAAGTTGCAGTGATATTACTTTTTACAGAACATATACGTTACTTAAATGTTTATTAGTAGACTGCGAAGCATCGTGAAACAAAGAATACTAAGCTAAAGCATGCAAGGGGCAGAGAACATTTTGTGGTGTGTGAATGTTGCTTTTATTTATTCTGTGTGCAAAAGACAGCCATGAGCAGTGGGTCTCCCAGATAATAGTGAGAATTGCTGAGGTTTGGCTCTACAGAGGCTTCCGATATACCAGAGCACTGCAAACTAATGCATAGTAGCAACACAAACCAGCACAGCGCCCATAGACAGTGGGATGTTGTTTCACAGACATCACACAAATACATAGTCATTTGCAGCTCTCTCTTTAACCCCAGCAAGGTAGCCCGACCACAGACAGTGCTCAGACTCAGTTGCATTTCTTGATCTAGTGTTAAAGGGAGTCTTTCCACTGACTTCAAGGGGCTTTGGATCAGGCCCTAACTGATAAGTGATAACTACTGGTTGGCTGGCTGTATAGTGACCATTTTGGAGAGTTGAGTCCAGTTTCCAAGGGGTGGGACAACATGTGTGTCTATATCATTACAAACAACACTCCAATGGGCAGCCCTGTTGGCAATCTCGGGCGAATGGTCGAGGACTGAAAGAACATGAAGGCCAAGCTTCTTCTCCCACCCTCCAGGGGATGGCAGAGGATAGGGTAGAGAGTAGACTGGTGGAAATCCAGATGGCTGATGCCCATGCCGCACAGTTCAGCTTCCAGGGCTATTGGCCCATCAGCTTTCCCCAGCAATGAATGCACATGAAGACATACAGCAAAGGAGAGTCGGACAGACAGACAATGAAGGGGCTAATCAGCAAAGTCTGAAACTCAAGAAGTTTGGAGGGGTGGTAAAGCATCTAAAAAAGGCTGGATACCCAAGCTGCATGTCTGAATACCAGACCTGGCGGGTGGGGGGGGGGGGGATTTCCTTTAAGTTTTCCCAGTATTAACCAGCCATTAACTTGTTTAATCCACACTGCAGATACCACTTGGTTAATCTCTTAGCACTACTTTGGAATGTCCATAGTTAGCCAAAAATTACAAGCAGGTTCTTTGTTTTATCCAAATTACTTTACCCACCCCTGATGCTGATCCAAATTCAGTAATGCTCTGTTGGGTGTCGGGGTGGCTATAGGTTGCTAAACCTGCACGACAAGCTTTATGGACACAAATCACGCAAAACTTTTTCTCTAAATATCTGCCTCGTCTCTCTTTACAGATCTCACATTTTATCCCAAAGACTCGAGGCTGTACCACTTCCCAGAGATGCTGCTGATACAACTTAGACTGTGGGCAGGGACTGTCCCTTTGTTCTGTATCTGTACCTCACCTAGCACAATGGCCTCCTGGTCCATGAGCAGGGCTTCTGGGTGCTACCACAACACAAATGAGAGCAGTCACTAGTAAACTTCAAGAGAACTGTGGATTTTGCTTGATGAAGCTGCACATTTGCCTTTCGAAGGGGTCTGTTTCAGTCAAAGGGTAATTGGCTAACTCAGAAGGAAATGTTCAGAATGATATTTGTTTTTTACGAGTGTCTCCCTTAATTCTCCAAACTGTTACTTTCCAACAGAGGAGAGAGAGGCATTACCTTGAGAACATCCCCTGACTCCAGTTCAAAAGTCCTGGCTTTCAGCTGGATCCCCTTTCCTGGCTGGGTCTGGATGGAGTAGATGCATTCATGGTTGTTATTGTAGTTTATTGGATAGTTGGGGGACAACAGAACGCCTTGAGTTCCGGTTACAGACGAGCCACATTCAGCTGTGGGAAGACACAAAGAAACATTTTAATAACCATATGGAAATACTTGCAATATGGTACACGCATACAATAATATCTGAATCCCTGCATGTTTGTGTATAGGGCACTTGGTCCCTTACACACACACCAAATCAATATTGTCTTGTGCTCACTCTACAAGTGCAGCTGGCATTTCAGCACTGAGCAGGGCTGAGCGAATAGTGTTTAGAAAATTCTGCAAATATTCAGATTAAAAAATTAATCCTAATACGATTGTGTGTGGTCTATGAACATTCAAAGAGCTGAGCTTTACTAGCACAGCTATTTGCAAAAAGAAAAAAATATCAGTTTAAGCTCGGATGTACCATTACTCACTGAGGCCCCAATTCAGGAAAGCACCTATGCACCTGCCTAACTCTGAAATCAACAGGACTTAAGCACATGCTTAAATGCTTTCCTGAATCAGGGCCCGAAGGAAAATTTTGAAGTGCATGTTACATTGTGCTATTCAACCATTTGCCTGTGTGCTTATCCAAGTCACCCAACATGAAAAAAACAAAGCCAAACCCCTTATTTAACTAACCAACACAGAGAATATCTCATAGTTCAGCTGTTGAATATTGGTAACAAACTGTTACAACGGTAAAGGCTAGTTACGCAGGAAAATACGCTGAGGTGAAATTAACGAATAATTTCAAATAATAACTAAATCTGTGAATTTCATAATCTTCCCAAGAATGAAGTTGAAGACAGAAGAACAGGCAAAATTCGAGACACTGTTTATTGTTAATCATGCCCTTAGCTCTAGTGATACAATAGCGGATGGGGGATTCACTATCTGACATGATTTCAAAACCTCCTATTCCCTTACTGACCCAGCACTTCTTTCCCCCACCTTGCAGCTGCCAGCTCTAGTAATTTCAACAAGGAACGGGAGAAGCTTGTGGAGATATGAAGGTTTTCCCACTCCCTCATATTCATTTTTTGTTTCTCAAACTAGTCCAAGTTCATGCACCTTTGTTTCCTCTCAAAATTTAAGCCCAGAGATTTTTCAAAGGTGAGTCACTTTAACCCCACCCCGTTTTCTGTAGCTGAACAAAAGACGAAGTGGGTATTCACCCACGAAAGCTTATGCTCCAATACGTCTGTTAGTCTATAAGGTGCCACGGGACTCTTTGTCACTTTAACTAGGGATAAGAAGACTGAGAGGGGACAGGCTAACAATTATCAAGTACATACAAGGTTATTACAAGGGGGAGGGAGAAATTATTCTTCATAACCTCTGAGGATAGGACAAGAAGCAATGGGCTTAAAGTACAGCCAGGGCGGCTTAGGTTGGACATTAGGGAAAAATTCCTGACTGTCAGGGTGGTTAAGCGCTGGGATAAATTGCCCAGGGAGCTTGTGGAATCTCTGTCACTGGAGATTTTCAAGAGCAGGTTAGACAAACACCTGTCAGGTATGGTCTAGACAAGACTTAGTCCTGCCACGAGTGCAGGGGACTGGACTAGATGACCTCTCGAGGTCCCTTCCAGGTCTATGATTCTATAAGAGCTCAGAGAGCCAAAGAACTACTAGGTCTTATGCATTTGCCGTAGAACAGTGACTCCTCTTGGGCAGCCCCAGTTTTCAGCGAGAGGGTTGGTCAGTCCCGCTGGGCTCCTATCTGTCTGTCCTATTTCCCTTAACCGGAGCCTGGGGAGCACTTGATCACAGCGCAGAGGGCTGGTTTTCCATGGTGCTTGCTCCTCTTTTAAAGAGGTGGTGTTAGCATAGCCAAGGGAACTGTGTTATATCATTCAAGCAAATATCCATGGGGAATGTCTGGAGATATTTGCTCAGTTGTAACTGCTGACCCTAGTCTCCCTCACATAAAGTATCTCAGTGCTTATTTCTTCACAGGAAAAGGCTGCAGCATGCACTCTGCAAGCACGTAAAGTAGTAGTAGGAGATGGAAGATCAGGCATAAAATTCCTGACTGTGTTTTTTCACACAAGGCTAACACACAGCGTTGAGAATCTGATCACCAGCATCCTGGAACTAGTCACCCAAACACCAGAGTTCCCTGCAAACCATGAGACAGTAAATTTGATCCATTATTATAAAACCAACATGTTAATTTAAAACCAGGGGAACTGGGTAAGTGGAAGCCATTCTGTTTGCTTAGTGCTGATGTCTGTGGATCGAATTTAAAGCGGTGCTATGACTCCTTTTGATTTATATTTCCCCGATTAGCTTTCTCTGCAACCTGATTATTATGCGTGCCCCGGAATGGCTGCTTGTCATGGCAGGATGATGTGACCTTGTGACCGAGACATTAAGCAGTGCTAGGAAATGGATTCAGCATGACAGGATTCACAGGCAACGTGCTGCAGACTGCAGATACAGCCTTGCTCTCAGTGGGATGCACTCTCTGCCTCGGCCACAACAGGTTACTCACATTTCTAGACAGACGCGAAATGGCAGGATTTGCCAGACTGGAAGTGGTGGGATAAATGAGTCAGGGATTCTCGCTAAAGCAGAGGGCTCTCAAACTGCATGCTCTAGCCAACTGGTGGTCAGCGGAGGACGTGCTCATGGTCTGCAGGGAGCTGGTTGATAACACGGTGCTGGATGTTTATCTCTAACTGCCAGATTGCATTACAAGAAACTAAAAAATGTACATGAAATACTGCCTTAGGATCACTCCTCTATGTAAATAATTGCTGTCGGTGCCCCAGAGATGATATGCAATGGCCAATGGGAAGGGAGGGCAGGGACCAATGGGAGGAGGAGGAGGTGGAGGCTGGTCAATGGGTGGCGAAGGAGGGGCCAACGGAAAGAAGAGATGGGGGGCTGGGCAAAGGAAGAGGAGGGCAGGGGTCAATGGGAGGATGAGGTGGGGACTGGGCCATGGGAGGAGGTTGGGGGTGGGGCAATGGGGGCGGGGCAATAGGAGGAGGTTGGGGGCAGGGCAATGGGGGCGGGGCCATGGGAGGAGGTTGGGGGCGGGGCCTAGGAAAGGCAGTGGTTTCCAGGAGACCGTCTCTGTACGAACGCCTGGTCCACTCACGTGGGGACGTCTCCTCTGAAGTCCCCCCGCACCCCCGTGCCACACGCTTCCGTGTTCTCTGGGACTCTGCGGAAAGGGTATCGATTTCTAGCCATCTTCACGAGACTTTTCATCAGGGAATGCCGGGTGCTCCCCGCACCCTACGATTTACTTGCCTCTCCGTGGACCGTCTCCAGAGCTGCTGCTCGTTCCCTCTCCCTCCCCGCCCACGCGGCCCTGGGAGGGTGTGGGGGACACACACCGCACGCGGCCCATTTCACGTTACGATAGAATACGCCGACCAAGCAAAATGAAAGCACATGACCACCTACCAACACACCTTGGCAGAGGCGAACTCCACACACGCCGTCTACCCCCCAGGCAGGTGATGCGCGACACGCCCTCCAGCCGGTACCCGGGGAAGCAGGAGAAGGCCAGCACGTCCCCCACGCCGAACTGCAGGCCCTTCCGGATGCTGTAGGCCGGGACCTCAGGCTCGTCGCAGGGCTCCAGGTCGTACTCTAAGGAGGGGTAAGGAGGACGGTGTAATAGGGGGCGGCTCACCAGGCTCCCCTCTCCCGCCCGCAAGGAGCTACAGAAACGATGCGCTGGTGACAATAGTGCTCGGTGTTTTGATTGCAGCCTGGGTGTGATTCATGCCGGGGCAAAGGGGCCGGCACAAGCTCCACTTAAACCCTCAAAACAGGGGTGAGTTTCATCCTAGGGGAGCAGTCAATAGGGCTCTAGATTTAACCCGACACTGGGCCTCATTCTCTATCATTGACACCAGATTAATGTGAATGCACAGCAATGCCAATGGTACCAAGTCAGAATGGAGGCATTTTCTTCTCCCGTTGGACGGGTGTCAATGACATGTAGGGTGACCAGATGTTCCAATTTTATAGGGACAGTCCCGGTTTGTGGGTCTTTTTCTTATATAGGCTCCTATTACCGCCCACCCCCTGTCCTGATTTCTCACATTTGCTGTCTGGTCACCCTAATGACATGGGAAGTCAAATCCAATAGCTCTCTCCCATCTTCTCTTCTTCCCAAAAGCCCCCCCCCCCCCCTTAGCAACCTGTGTTGTATTCAAGTCTGCATTGCCCTCTCTCAAACCTGCTCTATTCAGTCAGCCTTTGAGACAACACATACCCTACATTACGGTCACACCTTTTATCCTGAAATGATGGCGTAAAGTGCCCAACAGACTGCAGAAACCCCTTTAACGCACCCACCTCTGGGGTGGAATCCAGAAGCCAACTGACACGCTTCACCTTGCAAAACAGAATGTGAGGAATTTGAGCCAAGGAAACCAGGGCAAAACTGCCCCTTCTGTAAAAAGCCTGGGGGATTTTTGACTTCCTGTCTCCTCCATTTCAAGCTAGCTTTTCAAAGTGTCATCCTAAAAGACTCATATACAGTAAGGTGCTTGATATTCACTTTATTTGCTTTAGTGGAATGAGGCTGGATTCATGGGACTGGGTCTTCTGCTGCTTCTGAATTGCTAATCCACAGAGTGAGACAGACAACATCCTGCTAAGGGACCGTGGGAGAATGCCGAAGCTGCTAACCGGAAGGGCATTTGCTGTTAGAGCAGGTTGGAAAATATATTTCATTCGCCATTCTGAAGACCAAAATTTTTCAATGAATTGTTCAGGTTTTCGTTAAAAAAGAAACCTCTCAAAACAAAAGTTATTTCGTTTATGACAACCAAAAATAAAAAAATATATAGTGGATTCCCATTTTTAGCTGAAATAAACATAAGGTCAGGCTTGACAAAGCCCTGGCTGGGATGATTTAGTTGGGGATTGGTCCTGCTTTGAGCAGGGGGTTGGACTAGATGGCCTCCTGAGGTCCCTTCTAACCCTGATATTCTATGATTCTATGCTCTATGAACTCCAACCAAGACTGGGGTCCCATTGTGCTGGGCTGTGTATAAACACATGTAAGAGACCGTCTGCTCAAAGCAGGACCAATCCCCAACTAAATCATCCCAGCCAGGGCTTTGTCAAGCCTGACCTCAAAAACCTCTAAGGAAGGAGATTCCACCACCTCCCCAGGTAACCCATTCCAGTGCTTCACCACCCTCCTAGTGAAATAGTGTTTCCTAATATCCAACCTAGACCTTCCCCTCTGCAACTTGAGACCATTACTCCTTGTTCTGTCATCTGTTACCACTGAGAACAGTCTAGATCCATCCTCTTTGGAACCCCCTTTCAGGTAGTTGAAAGCAGCTATCAAATCCCCCCCTCATTCTTCTCTTCTGTAGACTAAACCATCCCAGTTCCCTCAGCCTCTCCTCATAAGTCATGTGCTCCAGCCCCCTAATCATTGTTGTTGCCCTCCGTTGGACTCTTTCCAATTTTTCCACAGCCTTCTTGTAGTGTGGAGCCCAAAACTGGACACAGTACTCCAGATGAGGCCTCACCAATGCCAAATAGAGGGGAATGATCACGTCCCTCGATCTGCTGGCAATGCTCCTACTTATACAGCCCAAAATGTCGTTAGCCTTCTTGGCAACAAGGGCACACTGTTGACTCAGATCCAGCTTCTCGTCCGCTGCAACCCCTAGGTCCTTTTCTGCAGATGCTACTGTGATACAAATCATGAATAATGGAAAGCGCTCAGCACCCGCAAGCTCCACTGAGATGAATAGAAGTTGAGGTGCCCAAGCAGTTTCAGAGCTCTGCATCCCTTAATGCCCTCTAGGCTCCAGGGTGCCTGCTTCTATCCGCAACTCTTTTGTTACAGCATCTTGAGCAAAGGAAGCCCAGCAAGCACGTACCGTTCCAGCTTCCCGGCAATGCCATCAGGCTAATCTAAAGGCTGAGGCTTCGCAAGGCATGTGTTCTCTCTAAGATCAGCCAGAGCCAGCTGCAGAGGCTGGGTCACTGGACGAGCAGCTTGATGAAGTGCCCTTGGCATATGAGCAGGGCACAGGACCAATGTACAAGGAGACCAGCTGGGCGACAGGAGTGACCAGCTACGCTCCTTCCTCCAAAGAGTCCAGATTGCTTGGAGTCTCTTTCTAAGGCATCCCATCTGCCACAGCTTCGTCGGCTGAGAACGGAACTGCTGTCCCCTAGCAGCGATTTGGATTTCGTATACAGGGAATGGGGGTATTTGGAGCAAGGAGGGCTGGCAAACCCACAGGAAACAAGAGAGGAAACTGGGTTCCCAGGAACAGAGGAGAAAATAAAAAGCCAGTTGGGAGAGGATGATAAATACCAGCGCAGAGGGATTTAATTTCAGCAGATTTAGTCCACTGGCTGATGCCATGCAAGAATGAAGAAATATAATTACACAGGTACATTTTTATTAATGTTGTACTTGCATGGATCAGAAGACACGGAATAAAATAAAAAAGAAAGCGAAATATCCCTTAAAATTCCTGATTTAAAATGAAGAATGGATGGATGGATACTGGTCCCGACCTAGGGATCCTAGGAGCTATGGTAATAGAAATAAAATTAATAATAATAATCAGATGGCTCAGGGGAATGAGCCTTTTATACTTGGTCATCAGTTTGATCTCGGCTCAGGTCACCCTGATTGCAAACTGCACAGCAGCCAGGACTGAATGACCATGCGGAGAGGGACTCTGTAGAAGTCCTCAAACCTCTTCAGTTCAGGGGTCAGGTGCATCAGTGGCATGAATGTGGCTTGGCAGAGGATTGATCTCCGAGGCACTCAACCCAGCACTTCCCACCAGCACTCACTTTGTGACAATAATCAGTCTTTGCTCTTACCCGAGAAGGTGATGTTGAACCCCTCGTAGGACATGGAGAAGTCCGAGACGAAGCGGATCTGAGCCGAGAAGTTCCCAAAGAGCCCGGCGCTGATGGGGGGAGGCAGGCGGGACCCGGTAAACTGTTTCAGCGGCTGGGTGAAGCTGCCGTTTTCGGTGATGAGAAGGTAGTCATGGCCGCTCTCCAGATGAAAGGTGTGAAAGGTGAAGAACACACCTGCGGGGAAGAGAAGGGAGGAGCCCAGATCAACAGGTGTTTCTACAGTGCCCAAAAGCCCAGTGCAGCCTGTTAACCTTCCTGCTCCCCAAAACAGCAGTTCAACACCCGCCTCCCAAAAAAAGAAAAAGAAGACTGAAAAGATTGGGAGCGTTTACTTTAAAGAGGAGAGAAACAGGCGGAGAACAGGAGAGACCTAGATACCACCACTGCCTAAGGCTCCTGCAATAGCGTGAACTGATGAGGTGAGATATACCCAGATGATCACAGAGGGTGATCCCAGGCCCCATGCTGCAGAGCAAGACGGAAAAACTAATAGGGGTCAGGAAGATGCTTTCCCTGGGGGGAGGTTATGCCAAATCTGCAGGGTGTCCTGCACCTTCCTCTGAAGTAGCTGGTATTAGTCCCTGTGAGTGACAGGATACTGAATTAGATAGACCCTGGCCTTATCTGGTATGGCAATTCCTATGAGCAAGAAAGATTCTGCACTCTCATCCTGACAGCGTAATGCCAAAAGAGAAATTAAAACCGAACGAACAGCAACTACTAAAGCCAGCCAAAGAAAGAAAAGCTCCCCCCTCTTAGGGTGACCAGATGTCCCGATTTTTTAGGGACAGTCCTGATTTTTGGGTCTTTTTCTTATATAGGCTCCTATTACCCCCCACCCCCATCCCGATTTTTCACACTTGCTGTCTGGTCACCCTACCCCTTCTTCCCCCCAAAAACCTAGGTTTCCATAGTTTGAACAATGAAGCTGGAAGGGTTTGACCTGGCCACGTTTGTTAAGTATTTAGAGGCAGCAATGGATGTTTTTAACATCTCCCTCACACCTACACACTCGCAAAAACAGCTACTATTTCTTATTTCCACAGAGGCCTCCAGCTGGGTGATTTCCTCGCTGGAATTCAAACACAATTAGAAACCCTTCGTTTATTAAAAAAAGCTGTGCTGCTAAAATGGCGGCAGCAGCTTTTGTAGAGACAGGAAAGGTGGGCTCCTGTGTCTCAGACCTTGTCACACAAACCAGCAAATCAAGTTAACAGGCTAAAGAAACATCAAGCACCAAATAAACCCTTTTTGAGTGAATACAGCTTCTTTCATCCAGAGACCTTAATGCACTTTCCAAACATTAAGGACCAGACTGTGATATCCGACCGCATGTTGACTTTTACTTAACACTAGGCATACACTGAAATCAGTGGGGCTACTGGTGGATTAAGTCACCACTCAGCATAAGAGTATCCCAATCTGGATTCTAATCAGGGGGGAGGGATAGCTCAGTGGTTTGAGCATTGGCCTGCTAAACCCAGGGTTGTGAGTTCAATCCTTAAGGGGACCACTTAGGGATCTGGGGCAAAAATTGGGGATTGGTCCTGCTTTGAGCAGGGGGTTGGACTAGATGACCTCCTAAGGTCCCTTCCAACCCTGATATTCTATGATTCTATGATCAGTTACGGTTGAACTGTAACCCCTTTAGTGACACAAGTAGCACACAGTGGCACCACAAAGGTATTTCGTTAAAAAAAAACATAATTGACAATGTCCATCTAGTTCTGTCTCTGACAGCGGCCAGCACCAGATGTGTCAAAGGACGGTGCAAGAACTCCACACAGTAGCAGATGCGGGATAATCTGGTTCTCACATTAGGTCTCGTCCTGATTGCTAACAATTCAAGATTGGGTAAAGCCCTGAAGCATGAGATTTAACGTCCCTTCCAAATTTTCTGTTGGCATTCAGTGCTATCGCTCTGGATATTAAGAGCATGAGAACATAAGAGCAGCAGTACTGAGTCAGACCAAAGGTCCTTTTAAATCACACGAGGGGAGTGGCTCCCAGCGCTGGGAGTGCGGCTCCCAGCACTGATGCACCGTCTACACTACCACTTTACAGCACTGAAACTTGCAGTGCTCCGGGGGTATTTTTTCACAGCCCTGAGCAAGAAAGTTGTAGTGCTTCAAAGTGCCAGTGTAGACAAGGCCATAGCCTCTAAAAGTGAAGCCTTTTTAATAGCTCTGTAACTAGAGCCATACAGACTCGTTTGAAAGAATTTGCAATTCTGACCACACCTTTGCTCTGGTCTGAAATTTACTACAGCACAAAATGTGTCAGCCTGAAAGCAAATTTCTGGTTACCAAATTAGGGGGGAAAGAAATCATTTTGGTCACTCAGAAGTTATCAGATTAAAAACAAAAAATCTTTTTTCAGACTTAAGTATCTTAAAAATTAAACTCTTTTTAAACTGAAATTTTACAGCCCATTAGTCCGTAATGTAAATTAGTGCCTTTGGGTATGTAAAAAAAGTCATTACAACAACCCAGCTGTTTCCTTTAGAAAACGAGTGTATTGCTCACATGCAATAAGCAGAGCAAAAATTCAGAAAGATCTGGGAGCAGATGACTCATGAAATTGGTATTTGTGCTGCAGAGTATTTCACTGCTAGTTTAGTGGTCTATCTGACTGGGAGTGAGAATATTTCAGTTTCCTTTCCAGCTCTGCCACTGAGTTGCAATACCCTTCACTGCTCTGTGACTCGGTTTTCCCTTCTGTAAAATGGGGATAATGATTCTGCGCTCCTTTGTAAAGCGCTTGAGATCCACAGATGGAAAGGCGCTTTATGAGAGTTAAGTGTTATTTTCAACCCAGAACACGGCAGGAAGAAGGATCAAAAGTTATGACATGACAGCTATTCCATGGCCTATCAGAAGAATTGGTGTTCCTCAGACCAGCTCCGCCAGGAAATCATTAATGCAGTTGGCCTCAACTGGCATAACGTTTGGCAGTCTCAACACAGCGGCTCAGAAATAAATAAATGGGCATCAGGGCCAGAGTGGGAAAGGTGGCGGGGAAGTGGGGCGGTACTCTTCCAGACTCCACCCACAAAATGAGCCCTGTCCCCACATCAGAGTTACCAAATGAGACAGTACATGGTTAAAATGTTTAGAATATGATTGTGTTTGCTGCTTGGCACCACTGAGGTCCCTGGGCTTGGCTCCCCTTCAGGGTGGGGGGAAGAATATGCCCATAAATTCTGCTGGACAATTTAGGCTTAAATTTTAATTGACTAGAGGGGGGGAAAATAAGTCTTAGCCTCTCCCAGATGCTATGCTTTTCTAAATTGCACCCATGTGTGACAACTCTCCCCCGCGATATAGATAGATAGATAGATAGATAGAGGGGGTGGATGGGGATAGATAGATAGATAGATAGATAGATAGATAGATAGATAGATAGATAGATAACCCCTCACTGAGGTGCATGGGGCAGCTCTCTCTTCTCTGAGCTATTCTTCCAGTCTCTTTGAAGACTCATCTCTGCCTTTGTCACACTCGAGCCACATTTTAAAAGTTTTCTTTGCAACCATCACAGCTAGAGACCAACTTTTTTTTTTTTTTTTAAATTGCAAACTGAGATTCTGGAGAATAAGGCTGCATCTTAGGGGAAGGGCTGGTACAGCACATGGGTGCGTTCCTGCTGGTTTTAAGTCCTGATGGGTTTAGGAAGTCAACCTGCCCTCGTATAGAGACTGTCCCTCCCAATCCTGGACAGCCTTGGCTTTCGGGAACCATGGCAGCATGCTGAATGTCCTTGGAGAAGCAAGGGCGAGCCTTTTAGAAGGAAGAATAACGATGAAGACAATGGGAATTGTGGCCGTTTGACACTAAGACTCGGTTACTTTTCACTGACGCTCACATGCATGGCTGGTGAAATGGAGCAAAACAGATGCTCCACGTGGCCCAGGCTATAGTTTAAATTAACGAAAGGAAAGGGTGAGGGACCAATCAGCCCTCTTCCTCCCGCAGCTAACCAATGAGTGGCTAGAGCTTCTGGAGGGGGAGGCACCACGCCTGCTTGCATGCAAGTGCTCTCCTCCCCAATTCACCTGGGGCCATCGCCAATCTCCACTGGCCCCACCAAGTCCCACCTCCCACTGAGGCCGGGGGCGTGTGGCATTAGCCAATATAAAATAACTGTAGAACCTGGATTATGAAAGAGGCTCTGAGAGGGCAATTTGTTTAAAGATCCATTATAAAAAAGGGGTTATAGAATTCCACGGCATGACAGAAGGGCTAAGTTTGGACTTAGCCTGGGGCGAGGGAGAGTTTCAAAGGGGGGAAAGAACAGTGATCAGAGATGGTGAGATCCTTGATGTTCAGACTAGAAAGTATCACCCCTACGAGAGATCGGAAGATCAAGGCTATTGCAGCACATGTGAGCAGGAAGACGGAGAGTCTAGGTAAGCCCCGGGCAATGTCTGAGTGAAAGTGAGCCCACCCCACAGGAGAGGAGGCGGGATCAATATGTCACTGAAAAATCATCCATAATATTTCACTGGGGTCAGTGCGAATCAAAGAGCCAATCTCAGGGAACGCAGAGGGAGAAAGGGAAAGGTCGTGCCCTCGGGGGCACCATGCAGAGTGGAGAGCTGAGAGGGGAAGAGGAAAATGTGCTTGAGAAGCAGGAGGGAGGCCAGAGCCTCTACTCTGGCAATCATATTAAGAATTTATTGCTGGTGAGAGAGGCCAGACTGACGGCTCCTGAAGAGGACATTTGTGGGAGTTTGGCACAAACCGGGGCAAGGCAGCTCAGAGGAAGTAGATGGCAGTTGTCTCTCTGGACCCTGAAATCCTTTTCTCTCCACTGAGACAGCCAACACGGAGGCTCAGCTGGCCAGTTGCAATAAGAGCTGGGGAGATGCCCCACAAAAAACCATGGGACTTTTGCTACTGACTTCCACAGGAGCAGGCACTGTCTTGAGATTTTCACAACAGATCTCAACAACCCCATCCTCACCTCAAAACAAGGGATTTCGCCTTAAAAAGGAGGAAAGAGAGGAAATGAAGAAAAAAGTAGGAACAAAAGAGGAATAAAGCAGGAGAGAACAAAAGACAAAAAGCAAGAGGGAGAAAAGCGAGAGTGGGCTCTCCGGGCCAGCTCTCAAGTCAATAACCTTGCAAGAATCTTGAGATGAAAGTAGCTGCCACTGCCAGTGTTAATTCAGCAGGAAGAGGTGTCAGTTGAGTTTACTGGGAAAGGAGAGCTCATGAATGAAAGGGTGGAAGGTGGTTAAGGAATCAACCCATCAACCAAACAAGGGGTCCTGAAGACAATAAAGAAAGGAGTAGTAAATGTCTAAAGCCGTGTTTTCAACCCTTGCTCTGCAGACCCCTGGCAGTCCACAGACTACTTCTAAGATTTCTGAAGGGGGCCCCACCTCCATTTGAAAATTTTGTAGGGGTCCGCAAATGAAAAAAAGTTGAAAACCAGTGATCTAAAGGATGGGGCTTAGCAGGGAGGGTGCAGTTAGGAACATTCAGAATCATATGCAGACCGAGGCACCGGCGTTTCTGCGGGCGGTCCCAGGTCCCGCGGATTCAGCGGCATTCCTGCGGGCGCTCCGCCGGTCCCGTGCCACGGCGCCCCCGCTGCCGAATTGCCGGCAAAACCGCGGGACCGGCGGACCTCCCGCAGAAATGCTGCCGAAGGCCGCCTGACTGCCGCCCTCTCAGCAGCAGTCAGGCCGCCCCAGGCACGCGCTTTCCACGCTGGTGCCTGGAGCCGGCCCTGAGTACTGGTACAGAAGAGGATGCTGGACTGAAATGCACTAGCGGAGCTGTGTATGGGAGGGTGTGGGGGTCAACACCTGGAACAGCAAGACGATGCTGCAGGTCTGGGCTGGGGTGCATTGGCAGAGTTGTGAGGAAGCTCAGTACCAGCATGAGGCATGGATTTAGGGATGCTTTAAGAGCCGCGTGTGTAGGCCCAGGACTGGAGCAGGGAGGCGCGGTGCAATGCTGAATGGAGCTGCTTCGGTAGAGCTCCGTGTGAGTGGCCCGAAACTGGAATAGCCGGGGAGCTGCAAGTCCAAATTGAGCTGGCATCGGTCAATATGTGAGTGTTGCAAAGGGGAACTCATCCCAGGCCAGTGGTCAATGCGGCTCACACTGGAGCACTTAACGTTCCGCCTTTAATGAGCACCAAATTCATCCGCAACGTTGGAGAACAGGGAATTCAGAGATGAGGATGTAACCATAGACAATAACGGTGGTGGGGGGGGGGGGTAGTGAAGTCAGTGAGGCTACCTGGGAATAACTAGGAGCAGAATTTGCCCCAATTCCTGCAAGCCTCTTCACTTCCCACCAACCCAAATTCACCCCATCTCAATCTCTGTTACTTTCACCGGGGATCAATCCGCTCCATTGCCTCTTACTGTAGGTAAGAGAGCGGCTGCGGAACGGGGCGGGGAGAGCTCCGTGTAATGCATTCTTCTGCAATGGAATGCAGTAAAGCCTAGCAAAAACAGTTCATTAAGAACTCGTGCACAGCTTCAATAGAAACAGAATGTATATGCAGCACATCACAGTCCGGCCTCTGGCTACATTCTGTCGCCTTTCACAAAATCATTAGATAAAAGGAAAACTTCAGGCACGCTCCCCTTTTCCTTGTGCCGGTAAATAAATGCGGCTTGTCTGAACTCCAGGAGCAACGAAGGAGTGGACCGTCTGACATAAAAGGCGGCTTGGTGCCAACTTCATATAATTGGGTTATGTCCTCTGTTGTATCTTCTCCTTTCCCACCCAACTCTAATTCGGTTTCATGTTCTCCTGATTTCCACCACTAACACAGCAGCATGGCCCCTGCATGCCTAATCCAGGCTGCTGCAGAAATACAGGAAGGGTGACTCAGCAAGGCACAGGGGCAGAGTCCCAAACTGCTGAGTCATAACCCTGACCAGCAAAGTGCCTTTGAATGCAGACCGCGAAAGAGATTCCAAGCCTTGCTGGTATTTATTTCCAGCCGGTTGCTGTAATTAGCATTGGAGGAAGGATCCTAGTAGGGTGACCAGATGTCCCGATTTTATAGGGACAGTCCCGATTTTGGGGTCTTTTTGTTATATAGGCTCGTATTAACCCTCACCCCCTGTCCTGATTTTTCACATTTGCTGTCTGGTCACCCTAGATCCTAGCAAGGGAAAAAGGGGAATAAAAACACAACCCAACACATACATAGTAACACAGAGTCTCTCTTCCCTCTGGCCCATAGGCCGTTTTTACACTTTATAGTTTCCCATCAGTGGTCGGATACTATTGTGGACACAGTGCTGGGGAAGGGGGGGGGGGGGGATATGCGAATTTTAACCATGAGCCAGATTTTCCAAAGAGCTCAGGCTCCCGCGTGCATTGCTGAACCGGTTGCAGCAACGGCAGGACACTTTAGAAGAATTAAAAAAAGAAAGTTTAGTCTAGACACGGCCCCACTGTTCGAAAATGCAGCTTGTCTTGGGCAAGAGATATTCTTTTGTTCGGGGGTCAGGAGCACATCCACCATCTGCATTACCTCTTATGAGAGGGTGTCAGGTCTCTGTATTGTGCATTAGCTTAGCAGCAGGATAATGCAGTCTCTCTCATCAGAAGAGCTGAATCCAGGGCAGAGTGGATTAATGAAGAGTGGATTGGCACTGCTCAACAGGATACTTTTCACAGCACGTGAAGGCTCCGGTAATGCCCTGTGCTTTTCACTGACAAGTTTATATGCTTTAATAAAAATGGGTCTTGCAAAATTGGCTGATGCTAGCTCTCATGTGCTGCTACAAGGTATGAACAGAGGGACATGGTTATATAAGGGATATAACCCACCCACCCCCAATCCAGGTTGGTTTAGGAAGAAACTTCCCAGTGAGCCAGAGCAGCATGGGTATCAAATCTAACCTCATTTCCCATAAGACGCTGTCACAAAGTCAACCTAGGCTTGGAGGTAGCTCCTTGCACACTGGAGCGAGGCACCTGGGGGACCTAACTCCTGGCCTCCATGTCAATAAGCGGCAGAAGAGTGAACATACATGATGGAATGACCGAGTATTAAGCAGTTGGACCACGACAATACTTTGTATGCATGCAGTGGTTTTCATCTGAGGATCCCTACATGCTTCCAAAAGGTGACTTTGGTTTTTTGCTCGAGATTGACAGGTTGGGACGCAGAAACACAGAGCATCGGACTAATTTGCCCAAGGTCATGCAATGATTCAGTGGCAGAGCTAGCTGTAGAACCCAGGAGTCCTGACTACCAGTCCCCTCTTGTAACCACCAGACTCCATTGCTGTCTCTTCTGCAATGGTGATATCACTTCTGAGCAGACATGGGTCTCCTAGGATGTGCTGCAAGGCCACTGAGAATGATTTCACTTCCTTACACAGCTGGGCCTGAGCAGTACAGTTCAGCAAAAAGGAGCTGGACCCAGGCCCCTCCAGAATGAGGATCTGTTCAGATATGGCATTCTGCTTCAGGCCATATGGAAGACCAGTACCAGAGGGAAGGTTTCGTTATGGATTGGGACGTCACCAAAGCTGGCAGAGCTTGGATGTGAGGATTTGGGTCCATCTACCTATGTTATTATGCCACCTCTCCCCACTCCGGAGGAAAGATGAGGTGCTTCCGAGAAAGCCTGGCCCAACCCTCAGCATCAGTCCCATATCACTTTGCGAGGACTGATGGGAAACAAAAGAGAGAGATACCAACACACCCTGGCTATTTTGGGGTTGCCCTTGTCTCTTCTGCAAGCCAACCATCATCTTTACATGGGACGCTGTCCCCCCTGCTTTCCCGCAGCCCTGCCTCCTTCCAAAACCACCCTAATCTAAAGGGGTCTCACCTTTGCCGTGAGAAGTTTCTATCACCCAGGTGCAGTTCAGGTTATTGGGGTAGAAATCAGGAAAGCCTGGGGATAAGACGGTGCCGCTGGAGCCGCGGATGTAACCTCCACAAAGAGCTGCAAGAATCAAACATGCTGAAATCAGACAAGCCAATGGAGTGACTATGAAAAAGGAGAAGAGCTGGAGAGAACTGGGCAAGGGTATTTAGGACAGAAAAGGCTCTTCTTCCCTTCCCCTTGGGGACAACGTGATGAAATCCACACTAAGTACATTCAGAATGTACAAAGGAAATACTTCTCTACGTGGAATGTAGCAGCCAGCCTATGGCACCCACTGAAGAAGGGGACCCATGCAAGCTACAATGGATGACTAATTTTATGACCAGTGACACTACCCATCATTACAGCTAATCAAAACTCCTGCACCAGGGCACACACTTGATGATTGCACAGGTCAGGGAAAATAACCCTCCCCCTTCCCTATGCATAGCTTTGCCCTGTGTCCAATTGCATTATATGTGCCTTCATTCTCTTGCATCACCTGCACTCTGGGCATTGCACTCAGGGGGCAGTACGGGGAAAAGCGTTCTGCTGCTGTAACTTTTCTGCGTATCAACAGAGACCTTTGTTGTCCAGATCTGTAAATCGGGCACCTGTGATGCAAACTAAATTCACCCTAAAACCCACCACCACCAGCCCCTCCAATAAACCACAGACGTTCAGAAGGATATTTATTCTTGGTGAACACTGCATGCCTCCCTCCCAGAGGAAACTCTGCTTGTGAAATCACAAATAAGATTGACAGAGTAGCTGTTAAAAACTCAACAATCCCTGCTCCGGGCTCCTCCGGTACTGTGGTAGCTACAGTGAAAACTGCAGACAACACAGCATCACGATCATTGCCCTGGATACCCGAGGTACTGCAGTATTCCAGTCACTGCAGAGTGTCCATGGCACTGATTGTAAAGACCAGCTTGCTGTGCCTTGGGCTTCAGCCACATGATTCACATTAGCCCTACAGAAGACATTGAGAATTCACCACTCTTGGGTTCCCCTCCTCCAGAAGTTCTTTTCCAAAACCCTTACCCTCACAGCTGGGCAGAGGCCTGCTCCACTGGAAGTTGGGCTCACACTCCAGGGCCTCTCCGTCGCTCAGGGTGTAGCCCGAATCACAGCTGAACGTCACCAGCGCGCCCACGTAGAAATCGTTCCCATGCCGCTGTCCGTTTACGGGGATCCCGGGGTCCAAACAATGGTCAGACTGGAGCTTCACAGCTGCAGCAAAGAAACCATCAGAGATTTAACGGGAGCAACCAGATCCCTCTGCGTCCCCGAACCGGGGAGGAGGAATTTTATCATGAACTTTTAAATCACTCCTGTGCTAACTGAGAAATGTGCACAAGACCTGGGCTGGCCCCAGCTCTGCTCCTGGATCATCCCCGGGCTGGGAGGCACTCAGACAGCCTGGTGTTCCCGGCCCAGAATGGGAAGGTTTGGTGTCACTCAGCCGGTCAGGGGTGGCAGTGAAAGGGCGGGGCGGGATAGCAAGAATCGGTGGGGGACAGGGCTACCTCCACCAGAGTTCTGACAGCAGTTGCGGCAGGGCTGAAGATTGCCCTGGAACATCCCACGGCAGTGACTGGTGCTGCACCTAGTGGAGGGGCTTCAGCTGGATCCTCTCAATTTAAACAGGAAGCGGCAGGCGGCTGGGTTTCTCTCTTCCAGTCCTTGGACCAAGGAATTTGCTTCCACTTTGGAATGCCAGAGCCTAGAGCCCTTACCAGGCATGCAGCAAAGTTCCACAACAATGGGGTCGGGGGGGGGAGGGGGTGAAGGTTTTGTTGAAGGAGATGATGGTTCACAAGTGTTGTCATTATCAACATCATTGTGAGGTGATTATTCTGGCCCGTACGGTCCCAGATGGATAGCAAACGTAGTCCTTGCTTTTGTTGAGTTTGTTGCTGGGTACAATTTACCTCTGTGTGGGAGACGTATTTATTTATCTATGCCAACACCCACATATTTTATATCTTTGTGTGTAGATAGACAGACAGACTGATAGACAGATACACAAACACCATACAGCTTAGCACTGAGAGCAACTGACAGGTGTTTTTCGAAGAGAGAAAACAAGGAAAAAAAGACTGCCGCTCACGTCAATAATAGATGCATGAGTTGCACAGACAGTATCTGAGAACACAGCTTGCCCATAAACCTGTGTTTCACTCAATCAATGCATGCCCAGATGCCACTGCAATGGGCACGTTAATCAATGCAGGTAATGATAACCGCCGAATAATAATCACAATGCTTAACAAACACAAGTTCCTCTCCCTAGCCAAGCACCCTCCTCGGACTTCCATAAAATCACTTGAACATCTGCAAGGATTGCACTGTAATGGGATTCTCACAAGCTCTTCTTTTGAGGTGTCACTGATTAGTCTCAAGGTGAGGGGATAACACAGAAAGAGGAAGTCGAATCGGCTTCCTTACGAAATAATTCTATTCCAGGCCTGCACAACACCTGTGGCAGCTATCTGGAGAGTTTTTTTTTTTTGCTCAACAACTTTCCTCGCATCCGGCCCTCAGCTTTTTTCTTTGGAGTAATGTGGCCCTCACCGCTTTACGAGTTGTGCAGGCCTGTTCTATTCTGAAGATGTTGTTTCAAGTTGTTGTAAATAACATAAAATAAATACCAATAAAGATGATCCTAATGCAGAGGCTATCAGATTGCAATAGCTTGAGGTCCTCAAAACACTTAGGAGTAACAATGCTAACTGCATGGCAGAACAGAGAAATATCTCCAATGGGCCTTTGACTGAGTCCTTGTGTGCTGCTGGATAGTACACTTACTTTCATATCGGATCTGAAAGCCGATGTCGGAGTGGCTTTTGTCGGTAGAGAAGAGGAGGTAGAGGTAGTTGCTGGTGCTAATGAGGAACTGGGGCACTTGAGTCCCATCATAGACCCCTATCAGTGGGGAGGAATAGGACCTGCCGTCTCGCACTTCCAGGGTGTCGTAATTCACCTCGGTCTTAAACCTGCCAGGGACAAAGAAATTGGCATTTTCCATGTTATAATTCTGAAAAGACTAATAACAGAGAGGCAACGAGGTCCAGGGAACAGGAGACTGCACTAAGTGTCCTGAGCTCAATTCATGGTTCTACCGCTGGCCTGCTGCGTGACCTAAAGCAAGTCACCTTGCTCACCTTTTGTCTGTCTTGTCTATTTAGAAGCTAAGGGCCTGATTTTTAAAGGTATTTAGGCAACTAGGCACTTAACATCCATTGAAGTCAGTGAGTTTTAGGCCCCTAGATAATTTTGAAAAATTCATTAGGCCTTTACAAATCTGGCCCTACGCTTGTTGTGGTAGGAATTGTCTCTTACTATGTGTACGTGCACTTTGTTGTGTTGATTAAAAGAGACGGTGTGGCCCAGTGGACTGAACATTGTACTGGGATTCAGGAGAAATTCCTGAGTCTACCACAGAGCCATTGTGTCATTTGGGTCGAATCAGTTCTTTCACTGTGCCTTTCTTTCCTCTCCCCTCTTTTCTCTGTCTTGCGTATTTGTCTGTAAGCTCTTTGGGCCAAGGAGTGAGTCCCGCTAGGTGTCTGTGCAGTGCACAGACCAATAGGGCTTCTAAGTGCTACTGTAATATAAATAATCATCATAATATACAGACGCATGATCATCAGAATGATTGCGAGAAGCAGCAGCCACTATAAGTATCAATTCTAAAATCCCAGACATATATGCTCTCAACGGGCCAATCCCCAGTAAATTCCCTCACTGAGCAACATTCCTGTTTGGGGTCAACTGGAATTGGGGATGGTCGGCCTCTCTGAAATTAGTGACCACTTCGGAAGATTTAGCCTTAAAGGAAGGGTTTTGATTTAAATCCGTTGTGTGTGAATTTCCCCACACAGTCCTACGTCAGGGGAGAGACACGTCATTTATGTGCCGAATTCATCTGTGGAGTTCCTCCGTGATGTAGGTGGAGTTGCACCAAACATCTCATTTTTGGAATATGGAAAAAAAATGGTGAAAATGTTTCTGCAGTTTCTCAAACAGTTCTCTATAATAAGGAAAAAGGAATGTGTTGCCTCATTTCTGAAGCAAAGTCACATTCAGAATGGAATGTATTTTAAAAAAAATATCCTAGTTATTTCTCTGGCCCTCATTAACATAATGCGTGAGTACCTCGCAGAATGTATTTATCCCTGCAACACCCCAGGAGCTTTCACAGAGAGGAAGCTGAGATACAAAGTGACTTGCCTTAAGTCACTGTGCTGGAGCACAGAATTGATTCTGGATCCTCCCAAACCCCAAGAAGCTGTCCAACCCACTGCACCATGTTTCCTCTCGTAAGTTTGAAAATCAGAAACAGCTCAACTTGTAAAACTTTTTAAAAAAAGAACAGCTCAATCTAAAAATGTAGGTTAGTTCTTATTTTAGCCATCTGAACCAGTTGGCTTACTCATCCTCAACGCTGCCTAGATTTTAGCAAATGGCGGTCAGAGTGCAGAACTGGGAAACAGGAGCCTGATGGTTCATATAGGACTGTGGCACTGAATCCATTTGCAGTCCTATGACGTCTCGGCCTCAGTTCTCCTATTTGCAAAATGGAGGTAAGAATATGTATTTACCCAGCTGGTAGGGCTGTGGTGAGGATTAGTTCGTAGACAGAAAGGAGAGCAGATTGAAAAAAGGGAAAATATTTCCTTTAAAAAAAACCCATCTTTCCTGATTCATTTATTTCAATTTCAGAATTTCACATTTTCCGAGGAAGGTGGGGGGTGAGAGTGGGGGTGGGGGTGGGAGAGAGAGATTAGCCAGCTGTAGAGTTGGTTGAATGACGGGGAAAATATCACCAAAAAATCTGGATTGTTTTGCAAATTTTTGAAAAAAACGTGCAAAATAAATCGCCTGACTATAACAGAAAGCTCCTAAGTGCTACTTTTTAGTGCTGGATATAAAGCCTGATGAAGGACTGTCTGAAGTCAGTGGGAATCTTTCCATTGACTTCAGTGAGTACTGGATCAGACACACAGGCAGTACTGGTTAATAGAAGCCATGCTATTTTTTATCCTCAGTGACCACCTGTCAAATGTAATTTTGATGGGATATCCCGGCTGCGCCTCTATCACCCACACACAGTTCAGAGAGTCCTTGTAGAAGCCAGGCCAGCCCGGGGACAGGATCATTCCACTCGGAGAAGTCAGGTGGCCACCGCATGGAGCTGGGGAAAGAGGACAGAGGAATCAGGTGAAAGGTTTAATTAGCCGAGTTTGCTCCCTCGACTCCCCTGCAGACAGTAAGGAGGCTGATGTAGGACATATATGTTCCTAGACTGGTAGGGTCAGTAATTATGTTCAAAGTCTGGGAGGCTGGGACAGTCTGGGAGGCTGAAATCTACTTATGCAAGATTCCCCAAGATACTCCCCAACTTACAGGCCTCAAACCTGCCCTGCAGGTATGGGGACAGCTCGGTCTTCACGGCCCAGCTGGGACTTGACCTCTCTCTGTTGAGACGGCCATCAAAGCCTTCAGTCAGTTCCAGCTCTGGCAGCGGCTTTACGAAATGGGCACCAGAGCTGAGACCCAACAAACTCACTTCCCACAGGCCAACAAACAGCTACCAGGCGGTAATGACTCTCAGTCACTAAGGACCAGAGTTACAAAGGTGTTTAGGCATCCACAGATGCAGATTGGGGCCCAGTGGGAATTTAAGAAGTGACTACTTGTCTTGGGAGCCTAATTCCCATTGGCTTTCAATGGGTATTAGCTGCCTAACTTGCTCAGATGCTTTAGTAAATCCCACTAGGCACCTACACGCCTTTGCAAGTCTGACCTCCAGGGCCTGATCCATTGATTTGACAAAGCATCGGATCAGCCCTTCCCAAGCTGGGTCCTAATCAGTGATCCAAGAGCAAAAATCAGTTTCTCAAAAACATGAGCTATCCAGTGCCTCTCAAACCTCCCACCTGCTGCCCACCGTGTTGGTATTGTGGGAGAAGATGCTCTTTTTGAGATATGGACTTCTTGTCTAGTAATTTTCCAGACACCGAACAGTATTTCATAGAGACAAAGGGGGTGAGGTGACATCTTTTATTGGACTAACTTCCGTTGGTGAGAGAGACAAGCAGTTATACACTTTTACACATACACTTTTTCTTTTTTAAGAACTAATTAGAATTTGCATTTAATTGAGCACATACTGGAGGGCAAGTCAAAGGCAAGCCAAGAGATCACGCACAGAGAAGTACAAGTTAATAGAGCTGGGTTATCAAAGCTTACACAGATAAAAGCCGATAAAAATATAATTTTATTTATATATTTCTCCTCCCCGACCAGCTAGAGACATGTGCAATGTTAAACACTCAGGCTCACAAAGGGAAATGAAATCCTGAGCCAGCCCCACAAATATTTCATTTGCCAACTCCCTGCAAAAATCAAATAAAAACAAAACAAAAAAAGCAGTCTCCAACTGAATTACAATCATTCTGGACAGCAAGTACCCTCTTCTCCCTTTAATGGAAAAGACAATAAAGTATCCTCCATGCTATTTGCAGACTGGCATTAAACCACGGATGGCCAATTACTGAAATTATTTCTCAATACTTCAGCACATCTGTAATTCAAACGCTTGCAAATATCACTTCCTGGCATCTCTTCTCTGAGAACAGAGAGGGAAAGAGGCCTTTTAATTCCTAACAAGCTCTTTTCATTTCATTTCTGTTTTCCACACTGGAAACTTTAAAGCACCAGGAGCTGCTTTGAAATCCATATCAGAACCTTTAATTCTATCCCCCCTCCTTTTTTGTGTGTGTGTGTAGTCGTCAGAGACATATTGGCATGGAGCTGTAACTGCAAAACATCTAATTCCAGAGTTCATTATAGGGGTCTGATGTACTACACAGTCACTGATATACTCAAGATTCATAGACAGGTCTGAATTTCTATAGCAAGAGATTCATTGTTCATTTCACCGCAAAGGCCTTTTGCTTCTTCTATTATTTAAAGAATACATACGATTTTTGGTCGCAAAAATCGGGAGTGAAAAAAAAGAAAGAAAAGAAACTGAATCCATCTCTACACTTTCCTTTTTCTTTACATCTCATCATGAGACTTGTGGTAAAGAATTGTAATAACAAAGGTAGGTTGTGTGTGTGTGTGTGTGTGTGTGTGTGTGTGTGTGTGTGTGTGTGTGTGTGTGTGTGTGTGTGTGTGTGTGTGTGTGTGTGAAAACCCCTGTTGTAGACAGATCTGAACTAAAAAAAATCCCATAATTTATTTGGAAAAAAAAGTCACAGAATTAATCACTCAGTGATTATTTGGTTTGTTTAAGTTTCTAAGGAAGCTATAGGGTGCAGACAAGAGTCCAACGGTACACAAATCACATGTGGATCAGAACCCTGGCCTGTCAGCTTGAAATAACACAAGCTTCTAGGTGTGAGACAACAGGTGTCTTCTTTAGGATCCAGTGCTGAAAAGCATTATGCATGAATTTAACTTCACCCATGGTGTGGTGCCCTTTGATGTCATTGGGGCTCTTCGCAGTTGCAAAGAACGTAAGAAAGCTTTGTAGGATTGGGGCACTGGTGGGCAGTGGTAGTAGCTTCCTTCTCTCTAGGCTGCGGCCACTAGCGGGAGATTTCTCTCTCTTTCTAACACTAACACACATACACACACCCCATTCAATTGTGTATTTAGGGTTTGATCTTGCAACTTGGTAAGCACCTCTGGCCCTGACCTAGCAAAGCATATCATCTTAAGCACATGAGCAGCCCATGTTCTTCAATGAGACTATCCATGTGCTTAAAGTTAAGCACATGCTTTGTTGGATCAGGGCCAGAGTCAAGTCCTCATCTATTTAATCTCCTATCCAAAACAGACTCTCCTGCCACTAAATCATCCCTGCGGTTGGGGAGGGGATACAGCGATTTACCTTCACATCTCAGCACTGCGTTGTTCCAAACCACGTTGCCTTCCTTCAAGATGCATGTGATGGTCTCCGACCCGTGGGTCCTTATGAAGCCCTCATCACAGAGGAAGGATACAGAGCTGCCTAGCTGGAGGCTGTCGCCGAACCGCTTCCCGTTGACGGGCACCCCAGGATCAGGGCATTCATTGTGCCTGAACGCTGCAGGGGGTGACAAGATGCTGGTGAGTCAGCCGCTTCCCCACCCAACCTCTTGCCAATGGAGAAACAACCAGGTCATACTCAAATCCAGCATCTTTACTTCCACAGAGCCGCCTGGTGCTTGAGCCTGCACCACTGAAGGCAACATTGACTTCAATAGGAGCTGACTCAAGAAGAGACAGAACAGCACAGGGGATCAGGTGCTATTCTCAAACTTAGGAGACATGAGTTCAAGTCCCTGCTCTGACACAGAACTTCTCTGTAACCTTGGGTAAGTCACTTAGCCTCTCCGTGCTGCTTCAGTTCTCCATCTGTACAACAGTGTTAATAGCACTGCCCCACCTCACAGAGATGCTATGAGGATAGTTATGGTAAAGATAACAAAGCACTAAGATGCTATGGTTATGGGACCCTCTAAGCACCATGGATAGATATATCAGGCCCCTCAAGTGGAGGTGAAAGGCAGAGCTGGTTGAAAAACAGAGCATAAGATTATGCAAAACTTGCCCCCTCCTGGACATTTTTTGTCAAAATTCAAAAGAAATGTCAAGCAGCCCTAGTGGAAACAATAATACCACCTAACTTTTACATTGCGCTTCTCAACCATAGAGCTCAAAGTGCTTTACAAAGGAGGTCAGTACCATTATCCCCATTTTACAGATGGAGAAACTGAGGCACCAAGAAGGGATTTGACTTGCCCAAGGTGACCCAGCACATCAGTGGCAGAGCCAGGGTCTCCTGAGTCCCAGTCCAGTGCTCCCACCTTACTCTCCCACTGCTGTGGTCTGTGGCTGCCCCTCCCATAGGAAACACAACTGTTTAGCTACTCGAGCTAAGTAAATCATACAAACACAGTAAGTCTATTAATCAGAATGAAGGCTCTAGAGACTGGAAAGTAGCCAAGGGAGTTAAGAACCCAACTGCCTGCGAATTTTCATAGGACTTGAGTGCCCTACTCCCATGTGCTCTAGGAAATCCCAGCCTAAATTTTTTTGTCCATATTACAGATACAGGCTGAGCAGCGGCATTGCAAGCTTCCCCAACCTATGTGTCTTAACCTTGGCATTTCGGGCGAGGGTGTCCAATTGCCCTGTCCTTTTAGGTTCCCAGCCTCTGCGTCCTGGGATGCCAATGGTACCAGTTAGGGTCAGCTGCACTGGTGGGTCTCTGAGGTGGAGACTGAGGGCTGGTCTACTCTAGAAAGTTAAGTCACCCCAGCTATATCGCTTAGGGGGTCTGAAAAATTCACACCCCTCAGAGACGTAGTTAAGCTGACCTAAGCCCCAGTGTAGACAGCGCAAGGTCAACAGAAGAACCCTCTCTGTGGCTGCAGTAAATGTCTACACTACAGCACTACAGAGGCACAGCAGCAGTGTTTGTAGTGTAGACATAGCCTCCGACAGCAAATTCGTTCCACATAACCAATGAACAGCTATCAGACAGCAATGACTTGTACTGCATTCAAACCAGTTAACTAGGGGCTAACCCTGCCCCATTGCCACTCCCCTGAGCCATCCATTCTCTCCATAAGCACACAGTTTTCATGACTCCAGCATCACCAACACCAACGGTATTTTTCACTGGCTAACAACAGGCAGAAAGGGCGGCTTTATGGATGAGGCTCTGTTCTGGGACTTCGGGGGCTGAAATCCTGGCCTCGCTGAATCTGAATGACCTCGGGCTAATAACGTCATCTCTCCATGCCTCGGTTCCTCACCTGCAAAGCGGGGATGATAATTTCTCGCCCTCGCAGCGGTGCTGTTAGGACAAAACCACTGACGTTTGTGAGGTGCTGAGATAATACAGGGATGGAAACAGCTCCAATAACCCCCTTTACAACTCTTCACTCTTGAAAGATTTGAAATTGCGCCAAAATGTTGCCTGAGGGAATTTCCCTGAAGCTCCAGAAATGCTACACAATAAACAGCCAACAAGGGGCATGTGTGCACAGAGGGGCAATAAATGGACAGACTATGAAAAGTTTGAGGACTTGAGGCTAAAACAAAGAGCATTTTAACCATGGTCTGCCATGAAATATCTGACCTCAGTCATTACTGCTATTATAAAACAAAGGATACAAAGTAATTACCTTTTTATGTATTGCAAAATTGAAAATGGAATTGCATGTACCCACAGATACAGGGTAGTTTTCAGCACTGGCTTTTACCAGCAGTTTAAAACCAAGGCAATAAATCAGAAAGCAAGAATTTAGTCTTAATGTTCCACTAAGTTTGTAATTATGTGTGCCGTACCTGAACAAAGTTTGTGGTGTTCTTCTCTGGTTAGCACCATGGGAAAGGCAGCAGTACCCAGATCAATTGCACACCTATGCTCTTACAAGTGTAATGCACTTGTCTGACAGACGAGTTCTGGAGTATGTCTGGAGCAGTCTTATGGGCACAGCACTACTATAATCTGTGACGACCACTTTCAGTTAAGAAAGGGGGAATATTTAGGTTGCATATCACAGTCTCCATTTCCTTGTGCTCCCCGACTGTCTATTCTATGTATCTGTTGTCCCTTATCTTAGCCTTAGGTTGTAAACTCTTTGGAGGAGGGAAGGGGGAGGGCAGGTGTTTGTTACATGTTTATACAGTGCCTGCCACACTTCTTAGGTGCTAATGGAACATAAATAAATAACAAGGCTGCCCTTGCTAACAGTGGTATCTTCTGGACTGTGAAACTTAGAAACTTATCTGCCTCTGGACATTTCCACTGCTTGCATCCGAAGAAGTGGGTATTCACCCACGAAAGCTTATGCTTCAATACCTCTGTTAGTCTATAAGGTGCCACAGGACCCTTTGTCGCTTCTACAGATCCAGACTAACATGGCTACCCCTCTGATATTAGAAACTTGGGCTCCATCCCTACTTTTTTATCCTGTCAACCAATGTCAAGAAAGTTAATGGTTGACAGATTTAGAAAAGATGAAAAGAAAGGGACAAATTCTTTGCTGGAATAAATGGGCAAGAAGAATTAGAGCTGATAAGATTCATTTACAACAGCAGATAATTTGGCCTAAACACCTCTTCATACAGGGAGTAGCAGCATGTGACATTCCCTTCCTCAGGAGTTCATGACATAAGAGACTTACGCTTGAGGGCAGAATGCTGCGGGCCTTGCCCTCAGTTCATCATTAACAGCAATGCAAAGCAGCACCGGCAGAGGGGCTGGTATGCCCTTTCTTCTGAAGACCAAGTATTAGTCATTGTCCAAAGCAGGCCACCCTACCTGAAGAGCCAATAGCCTGATCTGATGTGGCAAATGATTTCTCGAGACCTACATTTTTTTTTAAATGGCTGATTTGCAGTCGTCAGCAGGAAGGACGATTAATTTAGCAGTGCCACTAACGGCTGTTATAACTTGAATCATTTATCATTTCTGTTGAGTAGGTTTAATAATGTTCTTTAGAACATTACCGGGTAACACGAGTGTAAATTGTTATGGTAGTTTGCATTCACTCGAACATGAAAGGTCTGGATTTATGTGAAGCCATAGATAACCCTGTCTGTTTCAATCCTTCACCTTGTACAGTGTCTCTCTCATTGTCCTCACGGCTTTACATGCCTCCCAGTACAAGTGAATAATGATAGTACTGAACATTTATATGGCACCTTCCATCAAAAGATCTCAAAGCACATCACAGGTTGTTTTTTTTAAAAGCAACCAAACCTCTGTCAGATAAGCATTCATATGTTACAGATGCAGAAACTGATGCTCGTGAGATCCTGACTCCCAATCCCCTGCTATCACCCTAGACCCTGCTTCCTTTCTGAGCTGGGAAAATTACCTGTCCTGTAGTTATGGTGCCAGCCTAGGACTTGGAAGACCCAGGTTCGATCTCCTGCTCCACCACAGACTTCCCACGAGACCTTAGGCAAGTCACTTAACTTCTCTTTGCCTCAGTTTCCCATCTGTGAGCAGGGATAATAGCACAGTCCTATCTCACAGGAAGGGTTATGAGGATAAATGCATGAAAGACTGTGAGGTGCTCATATGCTGCAGGCCAGGTAAGAACCTTAGAAAGACAGATTCCTCGTTCATTGCTCTCCACACTAGACCATGTGCATTTCCAGAGCCAGGAACCAGAACCTGTGTCTCCTGTCTCTGAGTTTATAGAATATCAGGGTTGGAAGGGACCTTAGGAGGTCATCTAGTCCAACCCCCTGCTCAAAGCAGGACCAATCCCCAATTTTTGCCCCAGATCCCGTAATGGCCCCCTCAAGGATTGAACTCACAACCCTGGGTTTAGCAGGCCAATGCTCAAACTACTGAGCTATCCCTCCCCCCTCTGCCTTTGACCCAAAGGCCGACATTCTGACCTCTCCTGCACCATCTGTCAATCCAGAGTAACATCACTATCAGTTACTCTGGTTTCCATTCGATCGGAATCTGGCCCAAGATGATAATTCCACTTGGCAAGATGCCTGTCCTCCAGGTTCTGCACTTACTGGTGAATGTGATGTTGAAGCCTCTCTTCTCCATGGAGTGGTCGGTCTGGAACTCAAGCCTGGCGACGTGGCCGCTGCTGGTCAGAGAGGAAGGGATCTGGCTCCCTGAGAAGGTCCCCAGCACCGGGGACTCAGGTGTCCCTCCATCTTTCACGGCTAGGAAATCAAACTGAGGCTCCACGTCAAAATCATTGAAAGCCAAGTGGATCCGGCTCTCGGGCTTAGCTATAATTAACCAAACACAGTGCAAGCTGCTCCCGTATTCTTCAGGGTAATTTGGTGACAGGACAATCCCAGACGGGGTGGTGAAGTTGAAAAAGCAGGAAACTGCAATGAGAAATCGCCATCAATCATGCAGCACACAGTTCCTATAACCCTGAACTGTGACTCCCCCCCACCCACCTCCATGCAAATTCATAACCTTTTTGCTTCTCAAAGAATTTAGGAGGGGAAGGGATCAGTGCTCCATTCACTGCTGGGCATCAGTGATTTATTTATAAAGGGGAGGAAGAAATATAGTCAATCAAAAAAATATTCTCTGGTCCTTGGTTCTGAATGGTCAATAATTTTCCAGCCAGGGATTGCATTGTCCCCTTCTTTATACTGTATGTAACCCGGAAGCTTTAAAATCCCACCACTCCTGCAATGGATTTCATGCCCCCCGCACCCTGCATGAAATAGCATGTGGGTTTGGTTTTTTTGTTTTTTTTACAAGAACTCAGTGTTACTTAATGGAATTCACCCTGCCGGGGAGTTTGCACCTTGCAGGGTGAATTCCATTGAATAACACTGAGCTGTTTAAAAAAAAAAAACCCTCAACCATCCCCTTTCCAGCAGGACAGGGGGCATTTTAAGGCTTCAGGGTGCTAATTGGTTTACATGATCATTTGCAGTTCTAACCTAAGCCCCAATGCTACAAATCCACATAACTTGATGCAAATAAGCAGCCTCTCTGAACTCAACAGGATTCTTCTTATGCATAGCATTACTCCCATGTGCTAAATTCTTGCAGGACAGGGCTACACATTGCAAGCTCCTTGTGGGAAGGAGCTGTGGGCTCGATTCACCATTAGCCTGCCACTTCTGCAGTCATTTGCACCAAAACAATGTGGGTATAAAACAGTGCCCTAGTGATTTGATAGCCACTTTGCACTGGGTCAATCACTTCCCAGGGAGTAGGCCCAGTGACTGGATTTTCTCTGAAAAATGCCATGTATGCTCACACTGCTTGGTGCTAGGGTGACCAGATGTCCCGATTTTATAGGGACAGTCCTGATTTTTGGGTCTTTTTCTTATATAGGCTTTTTCACATTTGCTGTTTGGTCACCCTACATGGCAACATATGATTGGCCTAGCTCTAGAGCGTTGAGTGCACTGGACAGCTCCCTTTCCATTAGGAATAAATCACTGACTTCCCCTGGACTAACATGATGTCAAGAGGAAGAATCGCACTGGACTCCTGCCCCTATGAACATAATTAAGTGTGTGGGGCTGGGAGGAAGGGACCAGTGCAAATGAAAAATCCTTAGCCCTCGGGAGGTGATTGTTTTCAATATAGGCTGTATTTTAGCTGACAGGGTCCATCAGTTCTGAACTGCAATGCTCCTGTCTAATTGATACCTACCTGATGATTGTTATGCTTTACGTACATCTTGCTTGCTCCTTTCCCCACCCCCACCACATCGCCTGCTATACATTTATTAAAAGCGATCATTCAATACACTTTTCACGCTAATTCCTGGCACGAGGCTATAACTCGGAGGATAGCTTTGGGTTGGCATTTATACAATGATTGGTTCGACGTGTGCCCTCCCCCTAGTATGAGCTTCCTTTATCTTCAACACCTAATGGTCTTAAATCAAATAAAATGCACATTACCGGGCATTACTGAGGCTAAGAGATACAAGCCATTTCCTGCTCCTGATAACAAAGAGAATGGGCAGCTAGATTAAAGAGAAAAGAAACAAGCTGGAGCATCTACCAAGGATTTGGTGTACGTGGGAATCTTGATTAAAAGGAACACTGTCAAGTGTTTTTGACAACTAAACCCCATTATAATGTACCTGGGAATATCTTTCTATTAAAAAACAACATGCCCACTCACTGAAAAATATGGAGAATCACTACTGTGGAAGTATGAGATAGGTGACTCCTATGTAGTCCTATAAATCCAAATGAGACCATCTTTTTGTTCTGGGTTTGTACAGAACCTAGCACAATGGGGCCCTGGTCCATGACTGGCACTCCGAGGTGCTACAGTAATACCAATAATTAATGAATAATCATGTAGGACCTATAACATTGTGCTCTGCTGATCCATGCAACCAGCAGCAGAAGTAGATGGATGTAAATGGAGCAATGCCGAGTTACACCAGGGGCTAGATTATGGCCCACTTGCATACCTGCACTGGCTACCTCCATTGTAGGTAGTAGTGTGTGTGTGTGTGTGGGGGGGGGGGGAATAGCCCATGCACAGCTGGGTAGGAGTGGGCGGAGGTGGGCTGGGCGTGCTGGAAGATCCGTGCTGTGGCAGGTATTGGGCTGACATAGGATACATTAGCCCTGGAGCAGTGGGGGGGAGGGGGGAGGGATTCAGACTGTGACTGAGGGCTGGTCTACACTACCCACCGATTCGCAGGTAGCAATCGATCTTTCGGGGATCGATGTTTCGCGTCTAGTGTAGCCGCAATAAATCGATCCCTGATCGCTCTCCTTTCGACTCCGGTAATCCACCCCGACGAGAGGCGGAAGCGGAGTCGACGGGGGAGCAGCGGCAGTCGACATTGCGGCGTCCTCACGGCAAGGTAAATCGAGCGAGGTACGTCGACTTCAGCTGCATTATTCATGTCGCTGAAGTTGCGTACCTTACATCAACCCCCGCCCCTAGTGTAGACCTGGCCTGAGAGTCACAATCTTCTTCCTGATCTGCTCCTAGAATAAACAACTATACACTATCTCAGACACAGGTTAGACTCGAGTGAGGATATGGCCCTGTATATGAATAGACATGCAAACTGAGAGTGTCCCTTTACTTAGCAAAACATTGAGGTACTGCAATATAAATGTTAAATAATGAGAACAAGAAGAATCTCGAGAGATTGCAGTCCCCTGCCCCTGGCACTCTGCATAGTAAAGAAACCAACGCAAAGAAAAATAATCTCCTCAAGATACAACAGCAGCAAAGATAAAATAGTAGATTAAAATACACCGTAAAATTAGGACAGGCAAACAAATGCAAGAGACATGAGAAAACCACTCCATGGTCCAGATTGAAGACAGGCATGTGACGCACTGGACATGTCCTTTCCTCCGGGGGAGGGGAGAAAGGGTGCAAAGGTAAAAATCAGATAAACCACTAGTAAGGATCCCATCCGACCCAGGTCCACAGAGAGACACACGCAGCAAATAGCAGCACCATCAGGAATAAGGAAAAATCCTCAGACCAGGGAGGCTCAGATGCACCAGTGTAAACCGGCCACAATCGTTACTCCAGACAAGTGTAAACAAGAGCAGAATTCAGCCCAGGAAATGGATCTTAAGGCCCTGGAGACCTGATTTTCAAAGGCATTGAGCAGCCAGCCGGTAGTTGGGCAGCACCTCTGACAATCAGAATGTGCAGCAACAAAGCTAACAATAACACAACATTGTCATGGAGGCTTTGATTCAAGCTATCCTAACAAGCAGGATCTGCTATTGGAACACCATACTTGCCGATCTGCTAGATCAACTGAGAGTCAAGAATCCAGGAGCTCAGGTTCTCATTACGACTAAGAGCAACCCAGCACAGCGTCTGTTGGGCTTAAGTGCTTCCAAGCCAGGTCTGTTGCCAGTCTGGAGACATTAAATAAGTATTTGAAAAAACTGTCCAAGCCCCCAAAATGTTGCTGTGGGTCTACAACATTCCACTGCTGGGCAAAGACAGACCTGGGCAGTCTTTGAAGGCCACTTGAAGTTCTATCCCAAACTAAAGGTATCCGCTACAGAAACAAGAAGCATGGTTCCCACTTGAAGTGTGCATACCAAAGCCAACTCCGTATAGATGCTACTGAAGGAAGTGGTGTTTGGACGCTCCGCGACTTCCCTGCTGGATGGACACCATACACCCACACTCAAACACAAAACAAGCACCCTTCTATTTAAAGCTCTATCAGAAGGGTCTGGCCCACCTGTCAGCAACAGACAGGTACATCCTCTCAAGTCATAGACGGGGGAAATGGAAACATCCCTGTGGATCACAATAAGAAATGGATGGAGAGTGAACCATAAGACAGTAAACCCCAATTCAGCAAAATACTTAAGCACGTGGTTAAGCTCATCCCTAGTCACCATGGCACTTAAGCACATGCTTAATTTAAGTTTGTGCCTAAATCTCAGTGCTGAAGTGCTTTGAGGAATTGGGGCCATAATGCAGAACAAAGACTTTGAATGCGGAATGGCAACTTAATGTTAAGAACGGGATGCTCTTACATGGCTGCATCTGTGTGAGAAGGTTGTTAATAAGAGCTACAAATCCCACGTGTACATAGAGATCACAGTAATCCAAGAAACGATGGGTCCCAAGGGCTCAGGGGAGCAATCAGAGGATACCCAGCATATTGGCTGGATTTGCATATGCACAAGTTAGGGAAACTGCCTTTCTATTCAAATAACTGAACAGGAGCTATTTACTTTTTCTTTATTAGAACTAGAGCAGATCAGACATGGGTAACTTTGAAAAAATAGTAATATTTTATTTAATATGTTTTAAATGAACAACTCTATAACTTGGGGCGGGGGTAGTAAATGTTTTCTGTGAAACAAATTTTAAATTTGGGGTGAAAAAGGCTTTGTTGAAAATTTGAAAATTTGCACACACAAAAATGGCCTCTCTGTACTTAGAATAGAACTGCTTTTCCTACCCCCGGCAGACCTACTCTGCTTTTGACAAAGCTTAGCCAACTAAATTCAACAGATTGTTATTGCCTTCTGGAATCTGGCTGCCTGGTTCCCCGGTCTCAAAATAAATTTCCATAATTTAAAATAAATAAATACAGAGAAGAGTTTTTTTCCTCTTATCGCCACTTATTGAAAACTCGCAAATTGTTTTTGTTAGGGTGGTTCCATTTGCTGCCGTGAATCATGGGCAGTGAGAGAAGGAAAGAGAGAGAGAAAGAAAGAATAACCAATTGACAGGTTAATTTAGAGCTAAAACGGAAAATCTGTCGAGTTATACAAAATTACACGGTGCTGTTCAGTGCGGTGCTGGGAAAACGTCTATCACAGTTTGTGTTACCAGCTCGTAATCCTATATGTACGTATCAGGAAGTGAATGCAAAAGGTTAGCCACTCAGTTTTAAATTAGAAAACACACCATTTGCAATGGGGAGTTAGGATTATTCAGCAGGTATGAAAAGCCAATATGGGATTAACAGGAAGAGTAATTACCGCTAAAGGGGAGAAAATTTATATGTGAGGCATAAAACATCAGGTGCATGCACAGATGGGCTGGAAGGATTTATGATGAACAAGAAGAAAACTTTAGTGCTGTGTAACTGAATGGGAGTTCAGGCTAGGAGCTCAGAGCCAAGCTGCTAACTGCATACACAATGGCTGGTGCCTTTGTGGGACAAATTCAAAATCGCCACAACTAGCAACAGGCGCCGCTGATTCACCCCAGGCTAGTTTACAACAGGTTCGGGGCACAAATCGCCAGTTCTAAAACATCTACTGAATAGGCTCCAGTATCAAGTAAGTGCCCGTTTACAGGGTATATATGTCAAAGCAATCAGATACAGACTGGAGGGAGGTTTCAAGTGCTGAATAGGAAACTAAGGTTGGGTGGAAAAAAGCATTTCTAACCATACAGTATGACGACCCTGAGTCTCCTTTCCAGTCAGCTCCAGGGCACGGGAACTTGCAAGTTTTCAGCTTGACACATGCACTGTCACAACACAAAGCACCATGCCACGTCACGACCACCCAGACCCATGACACAACCATGTGACGTTGTGCTGTAACCAGCACATCACAACTAGAGATGGCAGAAACTTTCACAATTAAAAAAAACAACAACTTTCCACTGGCGTGTACTGGACTCTTTTAAACCTGAAACGCAAGGAACTGGGGGAGTGCATCACATGGACTGCAATGAAGAGAAAAAAAAAAAAAGACGCAAGCAACTCTAATGTCACTTGTTAAACTCTTTGGGGCAAGGAGCTGTCCTGTGTTCTGGGTTTTTACCACACCCAGCACAATCCAGCCTTGGTCCATGACAGAGGCTCTAAGTACTACCACAATAGTAATTAATTAAAAAAATAAAATAACTAATAATAATAATAAAGCAAAAATCACTGGAAACTAGGGATGAGGCTGAACTAAAACCCTAGATTAGAAACTTTGGAGAAGTTTGTATCAGGACATGGACCCAAGCTTTCTGGCTCACCCCTACAATATCTCAAACAGCCCCCAAAATACGGATCCTCCAACAAAAACACCACTCTTCATTAGGTTCCACACATAACCATATCCATTAGGTTGGATATTAGGAAAATTAGGTTGGATATTAGGAAAAACTTTTTCACTAGTAGGGTGGTGAAGCACTGGAAAGGGTTCCCTAGGGAGGTGGTGGAATCTCCTTCCTTAGAGGTTTTTAAGGTCAGGCTTGACAAAGCCCTGTCTGGGCTGACTTAGCTGGGGATTGGTCCTGCTTTGAGCAGGGGGTTGGACTAGATGACCTCCTGAGGTCCCTTCCAACCCTGAGATTCTATGATTCTATGATAACCTATAGAGCAATTGTAGCAGAACTTCAATGTAAAACCATAAACTTTGCCCCCATGTCCTCTTCACGCACCCATGATCATAATCATCTACAGCTATGTGCACATATATGTACACACACACACACACACACACACACACTTTACCTTTACAATGCTTGACGGGTCCAGCAAACTACAGCTCCACGAGCGTGAAGACACTGAACTAACATGTGCCAGAAAATGATTCCATTTCAGAAATAATTCTCCTGAGACACTCACCAGCATAAGTAATGGAGGAGGGGGAGTGGAAGGTAAAACCATCACCCATGTTCATCGGGATTTGGTGTCAGAAGGAATCACCTGGCAGTTACAGCTTATTCCATAATTATCCACAACGTAACATGATCACACATTTGGCGCAATTGACTCACTTGCACATAGCACAGGATTGGACCATTGGGCATTGCTGGTCAGGGTTTGGGTGCTTTAACAGGGGAACCCAAGACTAGAAGAGCAAAGAGTTTGGGAGGACAGAATAGAACTGTGCAGGGGTAGCTGCCAGAATATCTTAGACACTAGCTGGCTCCAACCAGGGTTGCTAGTCGTTCCCTTTTCTTTAGCTCTGTAATTCACACACTGTAAAATTTATACTTTAACTGCAAAGCCTGGTCACAAAATCTGTTTTGAATCAGGGCCTAGGATTGCAACAGCCCACCTAAAATCCAGGTAAGAATTACAAAATGCCTTATTTTTCATAATACAGATGTGTGCGTTTAAGTAGCAATACGGACACGTGATTGAAAGTTACACTTAGTGCAATGGAATGGGGGATTCCAGTCAACCTGGCCATACATTTATACCAGGCTCATCACTGTGGGATATGAACAACCAGTCTGCTCCTTGAGAAAGTTCTGTTACCATGGGGCTATTTCCCCATTCTTAAACCTGCTTATCTATTCATTCACAGGTAACTGCCATTTGATTATTGCCTCATATTCGTATCGGATCCCACCAATGCACCCAGATGCGGCACTAGTAAGATTAATTAACACAACTGCATGTCTGAGGTACTAATTTTCTCCCTTAGACACTTCCTCACCCTGTTTTCAGTATCTTTAAGTTCCTGAAGGACAACCGCAACTTTATTCCAAAGTGCTGATCTTGGTGCTGTTGTGCTATGAAATCTGGATCACCCCGCGTGTGAAAACGATACCGACCCTGGAATGATTTTACAAACGGTAGCTTTCAAAACGCACATCGGGGTGATTAACTGTAACCAGGAAGCTGGTTTGACACTGCAAAGTGGGGAGAGAGGGTCTTACACGTCTAATAATGACCATGGCTGAGTGAAACAAAGACCTTCATCATCAGCTAACAGCAAACATGTGGATGGAGAACTGCACTCACCCCTTTCAGCTACAGAAACACAGCAAGCTAAAGGACCCATTTCCACTAGCTCAGCCAGTCAGAGGGAACCTATATGCACTCAAGGCCAGACATACGCTGTCCCTAAGGGGGCAGCACAGTGCATGCATGGGACAGTCTGGTGAAGATTCCCAAGGGCCCCGCGTACATAGCATGAATGGTTAAGGAGTGTGATGACAAACACAAGGAGGATAAAGACAGAAGGTCTTTTATCGTGAAGGCATAGACAATCATGGATTCAGGAACCCCTTGCAATAAGGCAGGTCCATGATGATTTTGTGTGGCCTCATCATTGGAAGCTCAGGCCATGAGTTCTCTGAGATGCATACAACATGGACATAAATCATTTGCTCAGGCCAGCAGGTGCTGCTTTAGTCTCCTTCTGCATTTGTCACGTGTTTGTAGCTAGAATTGGAGGCACTGAATTGTTTGCATATTCCAACTAGCAGCATATGAATCAGGTTACCTTGTTTTTCCACCTGACGCCCAACACAGGTTCAGATACAGATTTTATGCTGAGTTACATTCTACTGCGTCACCTCTGCTGACACACATTCATGTGATGGTGTCTAGAGTAACCAAACACAAGAGGGCAAGGGGCAGATGGGCAAAAGAGATGCAAAACTTCTTTGCACTATCTATACATTTTGCCTTTTTGATTAATAAATATCCACAGCTAGACCAGAGAGGGTGGAAGGTGCTTCATGATTTTAACTGGTGGATTCATGGCTCCTTAGTGATCATGCTTTTCTTCCCTGCCCCAGGCAATTCAGGCTTTGGTATGATGCCACCCCCGTGCTTTATCTATGGATAGAGTAGGTGAAAAATCCACACCTTTATTGGACTGAATTTGGGGAAATTTCAACCGTGATAACATTTTGATGGAGCTATGTCACTCCGGGTACCCAAGATGTGAATAAACTGTAATCTTGCTTGTCACTATCAATTGTCAATCAGGGGGAATCTCAGAAACAGCTGAAGGTTTTGTTAACAATCCCAAAATCCCAAATACTGGATAGTTTTGGGTAGAAAAAACCTGGTTGGAGAGTCTCACCAAAAAAGGGCTGTCTCATGAGAATTCTAGCACTTCCCATTTTGATCAGGAGGAAAATACAAGGGGGACTATTTTCCTCAAACGTCTCAGGGTGTGTTTCTTTCTGGACAAAGCCAAGCCGTGCAAAAGTGCATGACTTTTCAGAATGGGCAAACCTTGTGGACGCCAAGGGCTTTTACGGATTGTACAAGCTGGTTAGAGGTTTTGCAAAATTTGTTCAAAGCATGTGAAACATTTACCCTATAATTTAAAAGAAAGTTGACTTATTTGTAACTGTTGTTCTTCCACAGTTTCCTCTGTGCATTGCCCCTTGTAGGATTTTTTTTTTTTTTGCAAAGGTAATTCAATTTTGAAATAATATATTTGTTTTTCTAGGCATTGCAATGTCTTTGGTACAGAAGAAACCTATGTAAACTACAAGTGAGTACCTTGGACAGGATGCATGTGTACATTTATTGTATTAGAATAAATATACACACACTGTATCATTTTAGGAACATTTCTGCTGTCTCCTCTCGGCACACGCTTCCCCACACTCGCCTGCCTTTCCTCTGTATCTGTTATTCACTCTCAGCTCCATTTTATCATCCTGTTGTTTCACTGACTTTCCCTTCTCTTCTCCTCAAAGCTGAACATTCAGATCCTACAGTGCTCAAGTGGGTAAAGTATTAGACACAATGAGTTCACTCGCCCTCAGCCAGGGAACAAAATAAAGTAAATACTTTTGTAAGCCTTGTTAACAGTTTCCTTTTGGGTGAAGGTTCAGATAATTTATGATTGTATTGTGCTTAACACTATCAGTTAAAGGGGAGATTTTCCAAGGGCAGTCAGGACTACTGAAAGCCAGAAAGAATTGGGCGCCTAACTCCTGCTTATGCCTCTGAAAATCTCCCCCATAAGTCACTACTGGGAGCATCAACCCCCATTTCTGCTGAGATTTAAGACAAGAAATTTAAAGTTGAGATTTGGAGGCAGGGGAACTGAGAGCTGTCAGGTTACAAAGGAGAATTAAATGGCCAAAAATTGAATCTAATGTAATGGGCTTTTTCCAGCATTGAAGATTCCACTTTCTCTCAGAGATTAACCTAAACCCAAATCCCAAACAAATACCATCAAAAAAATGGTTGGGAGGAGAGATTGGAATCTGAAGCCAGATCCAAATTTTGAGGCTGTCCCCTTTCCCCTGTAATGGACAGAACCAAATTCTCAAATTCAAACACTCTCAAACATTGGGGTAGTTGAAATCTTGATCCATATTTTGCAGTTTGGCTTCCATCTCTCTATCTCCTGAATGTTCTGTATTCTAGGTATTAAATCCAGTGCACAAATGTATTGTCTATGTAGCTACTTCACTGGACATTGCAAACACTTTAAAGCGGTCTCCTCACTGACTTACAAACACAGACTGGTTTCTGAGCGGACCACTGGCTACTCTTTTGGCAGGTAATTGTTTTCTGTCCCTTCAACTCAAAGGCAGGCTGGCATTCAAACTTCAAAGTGTCCCCGTGGCGAAATGTTGAGCCTTCTCTCTTGCCGTAGGCTGGTATCCCAGGATCGCCGCAACTCCCCTGGTCAATTTCTGAAAGAAAATAAAACAAAAGTGGGGGGAAAAATGGTTCTGGCAACTGGATGCTTTGCTGTAATGTTTTTATTATACTCTTGCTTACATGCTATCCGCTGATAACGTGTGCATTACCCTTACAATATGCCACACCCCTGGGTGGGTCGCTGGCATGGGGGATTGAACTTGGAGCCTCTGTATCTCAATGCATGAGCCTCTATCACTTGAATTAAGAGACCCACCTCTATTAGCTAATGCACCAGCAGCCTCATGGTCCCCTAGCTATATCCTAGCCACCACTACATGGGGGAGCATGTTACACTGACTGGGTGAGTGGTTCATGTATCAGTGTTGGGACAACAACTAAAGCAAGTAATTATTTTAAACAGCTGTATTTACAGGCACGGTGATGGTTTTCCTGGTTGATTGATCTGAATTGCTAATCCCCTTTCCATCCATCTTTGTAACTGATCTATTTCCGATTGCCTTTCTAAATACGAAAGTACTACAGGGAAAGAGAGATTGATTGTTATACTGATTTCCCATGCAGCTGAATATTTAATCGGGTGGCATGAGAAGTGGACACACAGGTACTGTGCAACCTTTGGGGTGGGGGAATCTAATTTGCGAACCATTGAAATACAACAAACGATTTTAAAATCCATTTTAATACAGGAAAAAAAAAGTTTTATAGATCTCGGTAAAGGAACTCGCCGTCTCCATCAACTCACGTTCTATCTCAGGAGTAAACAAAAACATCGATACTACTCATCGGAAATTAAAATCCACATTGAGCCTGAAGATATTCATTTACTTCTCAAAAGCTAGATTCTGCCCCTCTTACACTGAGTCAGAACTAAGGTTCAGGCAATGGGAGTTAGTTGCCTATATACCTTTGAGGGTCTTGGCCTTATCAAATAGACAGAACTCAGAGTTATGAACACCAGAGTTACAAATTGACCAGTCAACCACACACCTCATTTGGAACCAGAAGTAGTTAATCAGGCAGCAGCTGAGACCAAAAAAAAAATAAAATAAAAAGCGCAAATACAGTACAGTACTGTGTTAAATGTAAATTACTAACAAAATAAAGGGAAAGCCGCATTTTTCTTCTGCAGAGTAAAGTTTCAAAGTTTTTTTATTTATTTATTAAGTTCAGTTGTAAGCTTTTGAGAGAACCACCATAACGTTTTGTCCAGAGTTACAAACATTTCAGCAACTTCCATTCCCGAGGTGTTCGTGACTCTCACGTTCTACGGTAGCCCCATGGGAATGAGGTATGGGGCTATCATGAGTAAAGCAGAATGTGACCCTAAGTTGAGGGTCTTTATTGCTACAGATTCACTACTCTGGATACTGAAATCCTAGATCGACAGATCACCGGTTGAAACAGGACATGCTTCCATCCGGATGCACCTGGGCTCCATGCATCTGCAGGGAACACCTATAGCAGTGTCACAGGGTGAGCTGGCCCCTTTAAGAGAGTCTGAACTTAGCCTCACTTGTGAGCAATGTCCCTCCCAGACACTGGGAACTCCCTTGCTGAACTCCCAGTCCTATGATCAGGAAGACAGAAGAGTCACAGGTGAAGCTGAGTCCAAAGTCCTTAAAAGGGGCGAGGTCACCCGGTGACACTGCCTACACACAGCAGATTCAATCCTCTGCCCCTATGCTGAAACTAACAACAGTGCTAACTGTCTGGGTGGTTTTATTATATGGAAGGCCATCAGTTCAATCAACAGACGGGACTGAGGCCGGCAGCCCATTTCACAGAGCCCAACAAACAGGGGGCAATGAGTGATTGACCTTGCTTGTTTCAAAACAGTGACATGGGAGTTGTAAAGCTCTGCATCCCATTTACCACTCCCAACTATATAGTTTTCACTCCGTTTTCTGATCCAAGCTAATGAAGGAGCAATGTCTCTGGCCACAGATGGAACAGTTCAACCCAGTGGTAGTTCTGGAAATCTGAGAATAAATCCGGTCTCCTGAAGCAATTTGTGACACTCCTTCATGAAGATACGAATGCAGAGCACACCTTTAATTCTTCAGGAAAGGCATCTGTACATAACTGTACAAGAGAAGCTCTGCAAATCCACTTTAGTCAAGTGTTCAGTGAGATGGGGTCTGTCTCTCTGCTTTCTCCACTCCGCAACTAGCGATGCCCAAAGGAAAATATGGGGTTATCCTGGAAAGAGCCTCCTTAACATTCCACACCGCGACTTTGGATTCTTTGATCTCCAGACAGCTCCCAACGCATCACCCGGTTTTTAAACAAGAAAACTTGAGTGTGCTCTGGTCCAACAGGTTCCATATTCACATCTTGAACCGCAACCACATCCACATCCACACCCTGCCGAGTCCAGATTTCAATGTCACTGAAGTCTTTCAACCCCAACGTCTCTGTTTTCCTTACTGCATCACAGAACCACAAAATGCCACAGTGTATCCAATAAGGAATGAAACACACTTAGCCTGGCTTCATAGCTGTTATGATCATCTAGTCTGATACAAGCCACAGAAAGTAAATAAATTGCAGAGCTGGGATTCAAACCTGGATTTGAGTCCCAATGCCTTAGCATAAATCCATCCTGTCTTCTGTGTTTATCCCTTTTTTAACTCAAAAAGTATCCCTCAACACCCCCTGCTACCAAATGATTCAATAGTGACGGAAATATAAAGAAGAAAAGCAATCATGCACTCCTTTTTACCCCCTCTTAATACAAAAATGAGGGGGCAGCTCGTGAAATTAAAAGGCAATACACTTAAAAAGAATAAAAGGAAATAGATTTTGTGTGGTTTGATGCAGTGCATAATTAAGCTATGGAACTCTCTGCAACAAGACATGTATATGAATAATAAGAATATCACCTGCATTATACCAGCCAGGGTAGACACTTTTACTTGTATCAACCTTCATTCTTCAGGTCACGAGTCAATCCCCAAACACTTGGGTTTAGGAACAAATTACCCCCGGGGGACATTACTGCATAATTGACATAATTATGGGAGTTTTACACTCATCTGGTATTGGCCACCGTCAGATACAGGGCTGGATGGACCACTGGTCTCACCTAGTGCTATGTTCTTTAAGCTCTCATTTTGCATATACTGTATGGGTAGGCCCTTTAGGGCAGGGGTTGTCTCTTTTCTGTTTGTACAGCACCCTGCACATTGGGGCCTCAATCCTGATTGGGCACTCCCATGATATGAACATTTAATCCTTGTCATAATAAGGAGGCCTGGAAGTTGTTCTGCATGAGCAGAGCCTCACTGCAAGGTTCCACCCCTGGAGAGCTCATGGCATGATAATGGGTCTAAGTCTCGGTCGCAGTGGAGGGAGATCCCTACAAAATGCAAGTTGGGCTGCTATATTTGTGTCGACATTATCTCTTTGTAGTACTGTATTCCATTTCAACATCAATTCCCCCATGCAGTTCTAAAGTAGACAGATGACACCTTCTCATGTGGAGATGTACAGGTAGCAAGAGATTAATTGTATTTTGACTTTGGGAAAATCGTGTATGCGATTTTCTGTTATCTGCTTTCATACAGTTTCATTTCTAAAGAGTTCCTTCCCTCTCTATCGCTATTAGTGATGAGACTTTATTCCTTTAAAGCCTTCTTCAGTGCTTCAGCACTATTAATCTGTGTTGCATTCATCTCATCTTCCGCTTTCTCTGGTTTTTATCCCCATCATCTGTGATCAGCCTCACTGTCTTTTCTCCCAATTTTCAATTTCTAACACCAAATTGGAAACTTCTTTTATGACATTTCCCTTACAGAGGAAATCACATAAGCTAAGATTTGTATTAATCCATCTAATATTCTGTTGTGATTTGAATATCAGCAAGTTTTTCTTACTGTTATATTGACTCTAGGCAACTTTAGATACAGGTATATTTTCAACAGAAGCCACGACAGAGCATCTGGTTTCTGTTATTGCAGTGTCAGGTAACGGGGTCGAAAAATATGATCAAACATAATTTAATAATAATAGAAAAGTTTTCATGAAGTGTATTTCTTTTCTGCTTTTCAGTGAAAACAGTTTGTTTGAATTTAAATATTGCCCTGCAGGCTTTGCAAATGCTGAGAAACAGAGAGTGAAACAGACTAGATACAACAGTGAAATTGACCAGTTTATTGCTATTCTCCAAACAGAGCAAAGTGCTAGACCAATAGTGTAAATTATGAAAAGGAAATTCAACTTTAAAGAGTCTTACAGTTTTAATAATCTACAGGAAGGGCATTTATTTAAAGCATATATGATTGTAACCAAACAGAAATGTGGGCAACTATTTTAACTTTATTCTGCTATCTATATTCCTTAAAAAAAATATAGAAACACTGCATTTTTTGCTCAGCCTTTTCCTTTCTTCTCTTAAGAACTTGATATATGAAATTATTAAATATTACCAATTATAGCAGTCACTGATAAGATGCCTTTCATTCAACATTCTCCAAAGATGGCCAGTACTCGATGTCTGTATGGATTACAAAAATTCTTGCCTAGTTTTATACTTTAATTTATTCTTTTACTTAGTAAAACAGAAACATTTTTTAAAACTAACTGCTGCATAGTAGGTTCTTCACCCCATGTATATATATTTTGTGGAGAGTCATTTAATGTAAAGATCCTGCTACCAATCTGGTGGCTAATATTAGGTCCAAGTGTCATGGGCTCCGGTTCACATGGGTGTATAAAAAGAGACTAGGGCTAGACTGGCCTGACAAAGGGGCAGCACAGAGTAATGCTGCCCCAGCAACAGAACAGGCACCAGTTTGTGGCTCAAGAGAGTTGCTCTGAGGGGAAAATCGATCTGCACCAGAGCTGTATCTGGCACGGCTTACTTCCGTCTCCGCCCTGATACTGCATTAAGGTGGAGCTATTGCTCCAGACACGTCACAAGGCACAAAAGAACATTCAGGGACCTATTTATGCACAAAGAGGCCTGCATTTCAAATACCTAGATTAGGCTTCTTTATGAAGTTTGGACCTTTGAAAACAACATCCTGGGTCTTGTCTAGTCTCCTCGTAAAAAAGATCCAACCCAGAAGGCCTCGTAGACTCAGGGGCAGCAGTACCTGAGAGAGTGGGCCCAGGATACTCTGACAAGATACAGGCTTAGCTAACATAGTCGCATCCATGCTTGGCCTACCCAAATTTGTTAGCTATGAGGAGCCTGCGGCCAAGCGCTCACGCAGAATGGAGACGATCAGGGCTGACAAGTAGTGGGCTAAGGATTGCTGCATGGGATTATTTGATCGGAGTGCTTTGCAGAGGGATCCGGTAAATGAGAGGTGATACGAGCACGTGAGGTGGTGAAGAATCATCTTCCCCGCAGAGGACTGTTTGCTGTTGTAAGCGCTACAGTATCAGATTCACTCTGGTGCATTCCAACAGCAGAAGAGTCTGCATTTCAGAAACATCTTTATGAGCCAGAGATAAACAAAAAAACATCCCTGGGCAGGGATAGCTTCACTGCATCCGTGGTGAACTCCATTCCCGCTCCCCTGCCCGGATGCGGCTGACCGGTGAATGCCTGCAATTCATGCACTGCCTGCACACTGGCAATGCAATTCATCGATTCCAGGGCCAGAAGGGATCATTGAGATCATCTAGCCTGACCTCATGTATGACACAGGTCAGAGAACTTCCCAAAATACATCCTAGAGCAGATCTCTTGGAAAAAATCCTCTGATCTTGGTTAAAAAATCATCAGGGATGGAGCATCTACCATGACCTTTGGTAACTTGCTTCAGTGGTTAATTGCTCTCGCTGATAAAATTTTACACCTTATTTCCAGTCTGAATTTGTCTAGCTTTAACTTCCAGCCACTGGATCTTGTTACACCTTTCTCTGCTAGATTAAAGACTTCATTATTCAATATCTGGTCCCTATATAGGTACTTCTAGACTATAATCAAGTCACCCACGAGCCTTCTCTTTGTTAAGCGAAACAGATGGAGCTCCTGGAGTCTAATCACTAGAAGGCACCATCAAGCGATCATCTTACAACTGTCTCCTCCAGGCATCCTTGTCACAATGGCCTCAGCTGGAAAAGCCAGAAGTCACTTATATTCATACACAAAGTTCTTGGCCAATTAGCGCTGACCACTTCTACAATATTTAAAACCCACACCACCAACAAATATACTGACTTGTGTGTGAGCGCACTGCAGACCTCTGCTGGGTGGAGCATCAGGCCTGCTCAAATGCATGACTTCAAGGTACCTTCTTGTTGTATTCTTGGGACGGTAGGTTTAGGAAGAAATCACTGGAGACACAGAGAGCTCTGAGCCATGAAAGCAGCCATTTATTTTCACACACTGAACTAACCAAAACCAGCCAAAACTGGCTGAGCTATCCCCTAATAATCTAACTCAGTTGCCATAGCAACAACAAGGTGCTATTACCCAGACAACCAACACTTCTACTACCTACACAACACTTCTACTACCTGGATTAGCTGCGGAGGAGAAGAGCTCTTAACACTCCCACAGCTACTGACAAAAGCCTTGTTTAGCACAGCTTGTAAAGGCCTGTCTCCTTGGGTAGGAAGTCCGACGTTCTATCTTTGCTTTTAACCAGGAGTCCTGTGTCCAATGGGATTGTTGCAATAGGCCAGAATCCACCATTCAAAGCATCATGCCTGAACCTTATGGAAAAGTCCAATGCAATGTAAGGAAAATGTTTACTTTTCCCATAGTTTTTTTGAAGCATCCTAAATTGAGAATTCTTTCCCTGCTTTGCGGAGTTTCCAAAAAACCCTAGAAACGAGCAAATTCTCTCAAATTATACACTACTTAGAGTAACTACTACAAAAAAACACCACTCACATTTCTATAGAAGTTCTATTGATTTCCACCATTACTTCAGTTCTGCAGGACTTTCCCATATGGGCCCACACACAGCTCTGACAACCAACAACCCATCCAAAGCCGCCCGGGACATATCCTTGTGTTGCTGTTTCCTCATGCATGCAGACGACCAAAAATATTTTTCCATTTGTAGACTGCACCGCATTCAGTGCTGAAGTTGTTAATAGGGGTCAATAACAGGCAGTTAGAAATGATAGAAAACGAAGTGGAAGGGATTTCATTAGCAAAAAACCCTCCTCAAAATGTTCTGCAAACATCCATTAGGAAAGTCGGTGAGCTCATAAAACTATGTCTACAAATAGCTGATAGACCATATACAGCACCCAGCCAGCAATCCGTGCTGACCTACTTCCTTTTAAAAACTGGTCATGTAAAGTGTCTGATACAGATGAAGAACCTATTCATAGCTTAACAGGAAATAATGTAAAATGAATAAATAACCCACGCAGCAGTTGAGAACAAAACTAATGGCTACAAAAGGTGGATGTGCTACTTATATGATGCTGGGATGCCTGAGTTTTATTGAGTCTTCTGGAACTGCTACTTCAAATACAAATCTATTATTGCTTCTTATCAGTCATTGGGATTGAATGGGTCAGCTCTTTGGAGGCTCAGGATTTATATACAACATCAATACCACACTCACTGTACATATAGTACATAAATGCACACACCCACACAATGAACACATACAAATATATATTCCACATATTATATAAAAACACATACCTGCTCTCCAAAGCATGTACGTACATGCACATACAGACATGCAGAGAAAGAGAGAGACACAATGCCATGATGTAGCAGCAAAGAGTTTTAGTGGCATGAGTTTGGATGGCCTCAGGGCTCACTAGTGCAAACTCAGCCCTCCTGACTCACAGCACGGGGCTTTTAAGCACAATACCATCCCTCCCTCCCTTTTGTTGCAACAGGTTATACCCCAAACCCTGAAAGATGAGCACCCCTTTACAAATGCCTTCATTTACTGATCCCTCCTCCTAACTCACACCCTTCCACGAAAGCCTCTCACATGCACACTTCACCCATCCTAACATAATATGAACATGATCGTCTTAAGATTCATTAAATCCTATTAACTGCAGCACTGATATGAACCTCTTTCATCAAGACATCTCTGAAAGCAATTTGCAAAGATTAAGGGCCAGATCCAGCCAAGCATTTAAGAACGAGCTTAACTTTTGTCATAGGATTATTCAGCAAAGGAGTCAAGAGTCCTTGAAATCAAGCGCTTTGTTGCATTGGGACCTAAGTAATGAAGCCGCAGAGAACCCGGGCCTGATTCTCCCCCTCTGCATGACACCATTTACTCTCGCTAGCATACCTGTGGTAGGAGACACGGGCCTTTGAAATCCTACTAAAATGCCCATTTTAAAACCTCAGCTGGGTTATTTCTTTCAGTTTCCTTCTCTGGGTGAATGTGCTAAAACCACTCACCATGTTCCTTGCTGTTGTGGTTTGAACATCCTTGGGGCTGTTCGGTGAAATTTACACCTCCCTTCAGGGTATGTTCCACTGAATAACATTGCGTCCCTTTAAAAAAGTCCATTTGCACAGGGGAGGTGATGTACAAGCCCCAGGGGTGAAATTCTGACCCTGCTGAAGTCAATGGGAATTTTGCCAACGGACTTCAATAGGGCCAGGATTTCATCCCAGGAGTTGTTTGCTTTTTTGTAACCAGCTCCATGGCATGGGAGGCACAGGGCACTAGGAATCCTAACACAGCCAGGGGGCTGCTGTCAGAGGTGCTGAACAAGTCCACCTGCCACAGAAGTCAATGGGAATGCAGGTGCTCATCGCTTTTGTAAAATCAGGCTTTGATTAGAATGCGGGATACTCAGAATGAAGGAGGGAAAAGAGATAAGTGCAGCCATACAAGGAAAGGAAGGAATATCTTCTTTCTGGCCTAGTGAAGGGAAAGATTATTGCCCACACGTCCTTTCCCGTCTACAAGGTGCGTTCCTCATTGTAAGCATCATGCAAACAAACCAACACACTTCTTCCTGCCTAGAGCTGGTTGGCAAATTCTAACTTGTAACGAATTACTATTTGTAGTAGTGTTGTTACGAACACTCTTAGAATTAGTAACTGCTACAAAACACGTCATGCTTTTCATTTTCATACGTTTGAAAAAGAAAAATATTAATATATACGATACTATAATAATATAAAAGTCTGAACAAAATGAAAGGAGAAAATCTAAACAAAACATTTCAACTTTATCTAAACAAAATACAAAAGTCAAAATGAACCATTTCAAAACAATTCTGAAAATTTAATTGAAATCGACACAATATTGCAAACCATTTCAATTGGGATGAAATAGCACTTTCTAACCAAAAACTGTTCCACTGAACATTTTTCAGTCAGCTCTACCTAGGCCACATGTAGCTTGGTGATGCGTGGTGGTGGGGAATTTGCATATTGGCACATAATGTGGTAGAAGTAAGCCTGGATTTTTTAAAACTACTAATGACTGCGGGTATTTCAGCATCCAGGGGTCCAACCCGAGACACTGAAAAGGGACCCGATTTTATGAGCATGGGTGGTCAGCATACATCCTCTACGGTATCTACAGTTTTGCTGTCAAAAATGGAGGCACCCAACATTTAGGTCACTGTTTTCTTAGAACCCAATCTCAGGCCCCCATGGCAGCCTTTCCCTTAACTTCACTGGGTAGTGGGAATTAGACCTTTAAAAGAGTGCTTAAGCATGGTGCAAAATAGTTAACTGCCTCAGCTGTCTAGCCTCTTATGCAGTTGTGCAACTGCACGAGTAGTTAAGACTGGAAGAAGCTACCCTCTGGAGAGAACTGCAGCATGATCCAGGATGCACAAGCTGCAAGAAGCCTATTTTCTTTTGTTGGTTCCAGAAGTGAGGGGAAAATGTCAAGGGAAGAAACAAAACAAAAAAAGAAAAACTCCGCTGCTCCCTGGCCTTATACCTCCCCTAATACCCACTGTCTAGGCCAGAGCTCCCAGGCAAAAATAAAACCTGTATCCAGAAGGCTGTCACTCATTAAAATCCCTCATGGCATAATGTCAAATCACTCCAGCTTTTATGCTCATCTTTAAATGTAACTAGGAGACAGGCGACTCGGAATGCAGCTCAGGTCAGTGGCACCGTAAGCTAAAAGCCTGAATGTGTGTTGGTTCAGCAGTCTCCAGCGCACCTGCTTTATGACAAGAGTTGATATGTTTAATGGAAATGGGGAGGGGGAAGAAGGAAACAGAATCTGTTTTGATAGACTTCAATGCCAGGGAGACTGGGGCGGGGGGGTTCTATAATGTAGGACCAAATAAAAAACAAATATGTACATCCAATTGATAGCGAGCGTTCAGGAAAAGAAACACACAATATGATGCATGGCCTCCCGCAGGAGCTGGCTTGGGCTTGCAGATCTGGTGTGGAATTCAAAGAAACAAGTAGCCAAGAAGATGCCCTTGGACCCCTGTGCTTCTGTGGCAGTGCCAGATGCGGTGCCTGGGAACAGCTCCTTACACAACAAAGACTCTGAGATGCAAAACAGATCACTGGGTGGCTGTCTCTGTACAGTGAAAACCTGTTCGTAGCAGCCACCAGAGCGGCTGTTATAATCCGGACCCCTGAATACAGGAGAAACGCATAATGCATTTGTGTGATTCGTACAGAGGAACTGTCAGAGGGGAGGCGAAAAGTTGATCGTCTCTTGGGGCAGGTGGCCATTTGCACTGTGTACATATGGATGTATGCATGGATATCTACCTCAGGTATTTATCTAGCCCCCATAACTGTTGTATCTGATCGCCTCACAACCTTTAATGTATTCATCCTCACAACACCCCTGTGAGGAAGGGCAGAGCTGTTATCCCATGTTACTGATGGGAAACAGGCACTTAGAGACAACATGACTTGCCCAAGATCACACAAGAAGTCTGTGGCAGAGTTGTGAAGGCCATGACTATAACAGGGCTCAAAAAAGAACTAGATAAATTCATGGAGGACGGGTCCATCAATGGCTATGAGCCAGGATGGGCAGGGATGGTGTCCCTAACCTCTGTTTGCCAGAAGCTGGGAATGGGCTACAGGGGATGGATCACTGGATGATTACCTGCTCTGTTCATTTCCTCTGGGGCACCTGGCATAGGCCACTGTCAGCAGACAGGATACTGGGCTAGCTGGACCTTTGGTCTGACCCAGTCTGCCTGTTCCTATGTTCTTATGACTCTGGATTTGCCTAATCTCCTCTGGAGGTTCACTCCATACCTGGATCCCCTTGACTGAGAATCTTTTATCCCCAGTTCTCTCTCACTTGATCTTGGGCTGCATGGTCTATGCTTCCCCAGAGGAGCAATGGTTCGTAGGTTGAGCTTCGGTCTTCGATGTAGCCGGGGTTCGATCCCTTAATTGCTTTGAAAATTAGGACCCAGGACTTAAACTGGTATCAGAAGCTGACTGGGAGCCAGTGGAGGGGCCTAAGCCACGGAGAAGGCAGGAGCCACATTCTGTACTAGGTAGCACATCATCTTCGCATTCAGCTTCAAATACAACGAATTACCGTAATCCAGCCTGGAGGTGACAAACGCATAGATCACTCTGGCCAGATCCTCATGCTGGAGGAAGAGATGTTTCCTAGCGAGATGGAGGTGAAAAGACTGGATGCAGATCAGAGCTGATCATCCAAGCTTCGCAAGGAGTCAAACAGGACCATGAAACCTGGAACCTGTGTGCCTTTTATGGAAGGTGGAGACAACCTCTTGGCCACTTCTTCAAAGCATTACCCCTTTTCAACGGGCATCACTTCACTCTTGTCTAGGTTCAGCTTGAAGCAGTGGCTTTTCATCCAAGAGCTCATCTTCTGTAGGCTTTCGGACATTTTAGTAGTAGTGGTTGTTGCATGAGTTGAGTGTCATGGAAATTCACCCCACTGAAGCCTTAAATTAGGGGAGATTAAACAAGCCACTCATCTAGCGTAACGGTGTCCAGCCAAGAAGGCTGATCATAAAGAATTATGAAGGGGGATTTTGACTGACAGACCCTCCTTCCCTAGGAATTTCCCCCCTTTTCCGTCTGCAGCTGGATTTCTTTAGATTTTAAACCACAAGAAGAAACCGACGGACATTACTCAAGGGGATCTAGACAGACAGGCTGCAATACATGAGAATGACATCCACACAGGGGACTTGAGTTATTGGGAAGGGATTGTGCAATACGAGTCCATTCAGTGCTTCACGGAAAGCTCCGGGGGATGCCAGGCTGCAAAAACATGTGAATCCAGATGTCTGATGGTTTGTGGGAATCTGCTGGATGAGATCAGACAGCCAAGCGCCCTGTGAACGTGAGCCCAGAAAAAAAATATTGCGAACTGACATTGATGTCGTATTTGAAAGACACAACAAAAAATAATTAAAGGGCTATGGCTCGCTAAATGGCATATTTTGGAAAGAAAAACAGATGATTAGTTTTGATTTACAGTTTCAGGATTACTGGGGAACGATCCATAAGGAATTCATTAGCAATATTCTTAGCGTTATTTCTAGGAGCACTTTAAATTATGAAAACTGAATGAGTTTCTAAAATCTCATTCCTCTCTCTTTCTAGGCGCCTATTCTATTCCTAGGACATGGCTAAGAAAGGTGACTGGTTTTTCAGGGAGCCCCTTCTTAAAACACTGGCAGCAGCTTGCTGCACTCAACATGTTCCTTTCTCTGAGTCCTGAAACACGTTTCAATACATCCTTAGGAGTAAGATTAGCAAAGGCATTTGAACACTGGCAACAGGCGCTATGATTGTAATACACTTCAAAGGTACACTAAACTCACGAAGTATGCTAGGATATATAGCTATTTAAACATACTACATAAGCAATACTCTAACTTCCTATTAGGCAAATTCTTCATATTGACTTTATATGGATCCATTAACTGTGATTTCTTTCTTACAATTAGGGAAGAGGGTGGCTGTAAAACTGGTGATGAAACTTGTTAGTAAGTTGTGTATAATTTCGTTTGTATTTGCCAAGCACTAATTGCCTCTTACTTAGATGTTTTTTGCTTTGTCATTTGGCTCAAAGCGCTTGCAAAATGAAATGTATTTTATGCAACTGGCTGATTAGGGGAAAGCCAAGCTATGGGATGGTTCCAGCACAGGCCTTGGGGATACCATTCTGCGGCTCATGCACCAGTGCTTTTCAGCAAGACCAAAACCAAACTGCTGCCCCAAGACAAGGCAAAGCGCTTAGAAAAAGGACATAGGACACTAGCCAGCGAGTGGCTCTTCACTTGTAAACCATGCAAGGGTTGATTACAACTCAGGCTAGGTCTTCACTACCCGCCGGATCGGAGGGTAGAGATTGATCTTTCGGGGATTGATTTATTGTGTCTCGTCGAGACGCGCTAAATCGATCTCCGAAAGCGCTCCCCGTTGACTCCGGTACTCCAGCTTGTGAGAGGCGCAAGCGGAGTCAACGTGGGAGCGGCAGCGGTCTACTCCCCGGTGTGAGGATGGCCAGGTAAATTGGGACAAAGGTGCTCAGCACTGTTACGGATCAAGCCATCTGTAACATTTAAGCAGGTCAAAGGCAGTAAATGAACCTAGGAGTAAAGACGTGTTCATTAGAAAATTTCAGAAATTCCAGAGGGAAAGGACCTATTAGATGAGACAGCATCACCTCTACCAGTGCAGGATGGTCTCTACAATATGTACTTAAGACCTTTATGGGGCTAGTACCACTTCTCTTGGGAAGCTATTCCAATGGCTAAGCTCTCGCCATTATAACTTTGATGTTCAGCCCCTATTTTCCTGTACTTGGCTTAATAACATTATTCCTTGTACCTCTCTTTGCAAACATGATGTTGACATCCTGTAAATATTCGCAAACCGCTGTGCCGCATCCCGCCAAGGCATTGCTCAACCAAGCCAGACATACCGATATTTAGCTCTATTAGGTTTTCTTGTACGTCAAGCCCCTTCATGCTCCCATACATTGTTGCTGGACTACCACAATCAACAATCCTACCAGAAGCAGCTCTCAGCCTGAAAGTAATACGACAATTTCACCATGCCCTGAAAATTCCCAGGCAAACGTTTTCAAAGGTGGTGAATCGACTAGTAAAGTAGCCTGATTTTTCAAGTTCCAGGCACTTAAAAACTGCTACTGCCGTTAATGGCAGCAGCATATGCTCAGCACCTCCTAAACTCACGTATCTAGGGTCCTAGATATGAGTTTTGGTGTCTGGTTTTAGGCACCACCTTTTAGTGTTGGCCCCAGTTTAATAGGGAACTGAAATGGTTTTAACCAATGGGATTCAGAAAGAGATGAATCAAGTTGCCTGGTCTACAGTGAAAAGAACTTTTTAGAAAGTTAAAATGAAATTTGTTTAGCTACTACCACCTGAGTTCCAGCCTTGACATATCAGCAGTTCTGTACTGCTAATACCCAGAACAGGGCCTGGCATTCATAGACTTTGAGGTCAAAGGGACCATCAGGAACATCTAGTCTGACCTCCTGCACATCACAGGCCACAGAACCTCCCCCACACACTCCTGTGATAGACCCTCTAACATTCCTTGCACTCCTTGAGGAGATCAGACAACTAGAGAGAGACCTCAGGGCCAAAGTTTGCAAGAGCGACTAGTGATTTTGGGCACTCAACTTGAGACATGTTAAAAAGACTGATTTACAAGGACTGCTTATCACCTGCTCTCTGAAGTTCAGGCCCCTTGAAAAGCCATCTCAGGTTGGGCACCCGGAAATGGAGGCAGCCAAAGTAACCAGGCACTTTTGAAAATCTCTCAGGTGTTTTTAAGGTAAGAGAAGAAAGAACTGACTTCAAACAAGTTGGGAGAAGAATGCACCTTTTTTTTTTTTTTACACTTTTTCTAATGATCTGGGATCTACAGACCCAATTTTGCAAACACTTGTGACCACTGTAAAGATACAAAATCCTGGATTTTTATTTATTTAAGGCTGGGGTTTTAAAAGAAATCTAAGATAGTTCAGCATTCCAATCCCAATGAATTTCAATAGTCTACTTTGAAAATCCCAGGCTTCATTCTTACCTTTCTTTTTCACACCTTGCTTAGATCATTACAAATTTAAAGATGTTTATTCTGAAAATTCACTAGGCACTAATGATGAAATTGATTATTTACACTTCACACAAGGAAATCAGGCTGGTTATTTTCACTCCCACTTGTTTTCTGAAATGTACAAGATCATTGCTATAGCATTTGCACTCCCATCAAAGCAAGGGAAATGCTCAAGAAAACCTACCCTGACGGTTTTCATGGAAACAAAATATTATGAAATGTTTTCTGTTCATATCAGGCCAAATCCTTAATTTCAAAGAGGGCTGCAGGTGCTTAGCATCTCTGGGAATCTGACAACCTCCTTCCTCCACTTTTTTTGTTTATAGCTGGTATTCTTTGACATTGTCTTAAAATACCCTACGCTTTTCAAATTCCCTTGTAAAAAAAAGTTACTGTCTGATATCCATGTTATACTGATGTGAAAAAAATAAAACAAAAAACAAGGCAACAAAAATAGAACCTTCAAAGAAAACAAGAACTAAAATTACACGAAGGAAACCAATATTTTCCCAGTGCTGAATTATGCTGCATAAGATCATTGAAGAAAAAGCCCTCAAAACTCTTACAGCTCGCAAGACAAGATATGTGACAGCTATGACTCTCAGGATAATCTCCTGCTTATTTGGAACTTAGTCTGCCATACATTTTCCATTTTTCTTGGTCTGTCTCCCTTTGTAATATGAAGCACATTAACATATTCAAATACACCATGCTCCCTGTATAGAGTCAGTCATTCAAAGCCCAGATCACAGCCCACTAGCACCTAGTGTCAGGAATGTATCACACTCTAAGGTGCTTTAAAAATAAATATGCAAAAGCTCTGAGTCAGAATCCTCCAAGTGCAATGCCCACCATGGAGCTGTCAAAACTGCAGCGGGATTACACGTCCTGAGATGACAAGATCCACACGAGACCACATCCCTGCTTCTTCTGAGGCAAGCAAACGCCAAGAACTGAACTTAGATTACCTTCATAGGTTGCTTTGAATCCTAGTAAGTTGCGGACGCTGTCTGTCTGGAAGAGGAGCCACATCTGGTGATTTGTGCTGACAATCAGATCAGGAACCGTCGTGCCTGTCAAACTGTCAAAAAAAAAATAATGCTTATTTCCCCTACAGGGGTATTTGGCTCACTGTCCATTTCAAAGACCACATACTCCTTTTCTGTGGGGTAGACAATAACTTGCATCAGTGCTATCAAATCTCACTTTTTTTTAAAAAAGAGCACAATTTTAGTGCTTCTGAAAGTAAAATAATGATAGACCCTCTAGGATCCAGGTTTAGAGTAGGCAAAGGCTGAACAACCTCACCCCAGCCGCACCTTTCTCTCAATCCCAACCTACAGCACTTCTCCTTTTCCCTGGGCCAGTCCTAAGCTGACTAGCAACAGGTGGTTTACATTAAATAGTACTGCTGCAGATAAAGTATTATTTGTGATGTGTTTTTAAATCATGTTAGTCGCATATTTTTAAATCCAGTGTTTAAAATGGATGAGTAGGTAACTTTTTGTAACAATTGCAGAAACATACATACGCGCGCGCACACACGCACGCACACACACACACACAGTGGTTGTATGTCCTGCATCACCCACAGATCCAGCAATAGCAGCGCCTGAAAGTGTTCTTGATGAAACTGATCCCAAAGCTCTTGAGGCAAAATTATTGTCAACCCGCACTGCATGTAAGCAACCACAGTGGCTGTGCACCGACAGCACCAATTCCTCTTTGGGGTTTTTGAAAGAGGCAGACACAGGAAGAGAGATGGAGGATTGACCAAGAGGAAAAGATCATTGCCGCAAAGTTTCACACACGCTCTCAGATTCCACCTTCCCAAAGACAGTCAGGCTGAGATGTTCACAATCGAAGGAAGGATTTGGATGCCCAATTCCAGTTAACATTAATGGACACTGGGCAGCTGAATCCCCAAAATCTCAGCCTAAGAGTCTCCATCTCATCTGAAGGACAGGGACGTCGTACTGGGGTGCAAGGAAGGAGAATGACAACCACCAAGCTCTCACAGCTCAGTTTGGCACTCCGATCGTTTACCATTCTGAACCATTAAAGTCATTCGGGATTTTCCTCTTGGCTTCAGTGGATGCAGGATTCAGCTCCTAGCAAGCAGACAAGAACTGGTCAAGGCTAGTGACAGACGCAAGACTGGTGGTGGGTTCAGAATCAGACTCCAGACTCCAGCTCTGACAGCCGGTAGCTGTAGCTAGTGGGTATGCGTGCCATGCAGGTTAACTGAATCTGCACTAGAGCTGGGCGAATGCTGCAGAACGTCACCCCACCCCTCAAATATTCATTCACTTCTGCTGCCTTTGTGCTCCTTTTGCACCCGCTCTCACTAGTGAGTTTTCAGCTCGCACTCTGGGATTGAAAATTCACTCCCTGGGCGTCTTTGCACCATTCACTTGATGGTAAGAATTACACCCATCCAGGCAGGAAATAGAAACTAACTTGTGCAACCAATCACAGCTAAGCAACAGAGATTCCAAATTTTCAGTAGCAAGGTGCTGAATCTCTAATATTAAAAAATGTGGACCGATTAAGCACTACGATTAAATCTGGGATGATCTTGATAATAATGCCATTGCCTAGCTCTTACATAGTGCTTTTCATCAGCAGATCTCAAAGCGCTCCATAAAGTAGGGTCAGTGTCATCATCCCCCTTTTACAAATGGGGAAACTGAGGCACGGAGAGGGGAAGTGACTTGCCCAAGGTCACCCAGCAGGCCAGTGGCAGAGCCAGAAACAGAACCCAGGTCTTCTGAGTCCCCACGTAGCACACCATCCACTAGATCACACTGATTCCATCTGTTCATGGACATCCCACAAAGCGAAAATGAGGGACTATCCAGTGTCTACATTATTTATTACAGACTATTTCCTCTGCTCTAATTTCCATGGTCAGACCAATCAGCTGTGAAATGTTCTGCGACACTTTAATTACAAGTACTTTCACAAGTCATACTTCAGAGTTATATACACCGCGGGTGAGAAACATTGACTCAAATGTCACTGGAGCTTACACTCCGCTGAACAGAGACCGTGCAAAAAAAGGAGAGACGGCACAGAGACATTCCAGAGGAAAAAGAGTGAAAAATTTAGCAAAATGAAATCAGAGAGGCAGACAGACTATGAAAAAATGGGAAGACAAGAGAGAAAAAATTCTAATATAATAAGAAATAGACTATATACAGTAAAGAGGGCAATCACTTATGCCTAAGTTTTGGATAGTTATTCTACTCATAATGCATGGCACGCATTTTCTTTAGCTGTAATATATCTACATAAAGAGGAAGGAGAGTCTAGTGGCTAAGGCACTGAACCAGCACTCCAGAGAACTTGGATCAATTCTCACAAACACTCTTTGCAATCTTGGGAAAGTTCCTTCATCTCTGTGCTTCAGTTCCCCATTTATAATATGGAGATGATAATCCTTCCCTGCCTCTGCAAATGAGCTAATTTTGTAACCTCTTCCACGCCCGCCCCCCTCCTGACCCCAGCAAAAAGCAGAGTTAAAGAAGTTTACAAAATCTCACACTCAATGAGGTTCACCAGTCCCGAAAGATCAGGTGCTGTTATCTTCTCCATGTCAGAGACAGGAAAGGGATGCAACGAAAAGGTTAAAAGAGGACAGTACCCATTCCGGCACCTCAGGGTAGATCAACACTGCAATGGGAAATATAATTGCAGGTGGGTAGGTGTACCCATGCCGGCTTTAATTTAGCAAGTACCGCTAAAAATACCACTGAACACATGGGGAAGTGGGCTTCAGCACGGGCTGTAGAAGGCTGCCCAGAACCTTGGGTACACACTGCCATTCCTAACTCACGTCAGGGTCGATGCTGCAGTGTCTTCATTGCTATTTGTAGCGTGCTAGCTAGATTAAAGCTACAGTTCCCAGTCACCTGCTCTAACCATCATAGCAGGCTGCTTCTCTCTACAAAGCTACACAATACTACACTGCATTCTGCTTCAGTGTATCGTATCAGCTACAAATCCTTCCATATACTGGAATTGGATTTGAACGGATGTCATCTTCAGCAATGGGTGCTTCCCCTCATGCCCCGTCCTTCAGACGGTGGAGGGAAGATGGGACCTACTGGAATAAGATCAGAGGCAGACCATCAGAAATTGGTAGATTGGAGACTGGGGCTTCCAGGCTTCATTTTCTCTTTCAGGTTTGTCCCATCCTGCGTGATATTTGAGAGACCTCGACGGATCTTCGTGTTGCAGAAGGGTAGTCAAAGCCTGCTGTGGAGTTATTTATTCACAGGTGTACGCGCAGTTTTAACCACGTAATCCACGACGTATGGAGTAGAGAGAAACCCCAATGGACAGCTGAGACCTTTCACCACTATAGACACTTATTCCCCTAGGTCCAAATTCTGAGGTCCCTTGTCAGTTTTTACTTAGTCCACCTGAACACACACACAGTGTCCTCAGTGAGGGTTTTGCCTGATTAAAGACCCCAAGAAGTGATGCTTAGATTGTAAACTCTTTGGGGTAGGGCATGTCTCTCACACTCTGATTTTGCAAAGCTCCATGTTTACATGCACTTTCATAGAATCATAGATCATCAGAGTTGGAAGGGACCTTAGGAGGTCATCTAGTCCAACCCCCTGCTCAAAGCAGGACCAATCCCCAATTTTTGCCCCAGATCCCTAAATGGCCCCCTCAAGGATTGAACTCACAACCCTGTGTTTAGCAGGCCAATGCTCAAACCACTGAGCTATCCCTCCCCCCTTTTGCACAGGTAAAAACAACTGCACACGATGCACAGCCAATCAGGCATAATCCACTTTCAATTCACACTTGTTTAGCATTTGCTCTTGCATTGGCTATCTGACCTAGGGTGACCAGACAGCAAGTATGAAAAATCGGGTCGGGGGTGAGGGGTAATAGGAGCCTATATAAGAAAAAGACCCAAAAATCGGGACTGTCCCTATAAAATTGGGACATCTGGTCACCCTGATATTCTGACCCCATGCATTCCACTTCCTAGCTATTGCTAGTCTCTCTTGCTTTTCTCAGGCAGCCTCACACATATAATTCAGATATGCCTTCAGCTTAAAGCAAAACCGTCTCGCCAGTTACTATACAGGAGCTCTGTAATGGCGTTAACATCCTCATAAGTCAGCCCTACCATTAAGTACTTATTTCCAGGCAGTTAGCATAACGCCATTCACATGGTTTGAATGATCATTTATTATCAAAAGTTGTAGTCCAGCCTTGCTTTAGCATGGTAGGAGAGGCCTAGGTCAGCAGATGGACCAAGGTCTCTACTTGGCAACTTTGCAGAATTCCCTTAGCCACCAATGTGACTTTTGCATGCAGAACAAAGATGGAAAGTAGCCCTATAAGCAAAAGGATGCCTCACAATGTTTTCTCCGCTGAGATAACTGCCACTGCATATTACATCTATAAAGGAACTAATATCAATTCAGTGGACCAGATTCTCTGTTGCCTTGGGCCTTGTGTTATCATTTACACCAGCGCAAAATCAGCATAAAGTGCTGCCAGCTCAAAATGGTGATGATTTACACGCACTTTGCACAGGTAAAAACAATTGCACAAGATGCAGAGCAATTCAGAATCAAGAGTAATCTATTTTCAATTCCTCCTTCTTCAGTATTTGCTCTTGTACTAGATTTCTGACCCCATGCATTCAGCTTCCTAGCTATTGCTAGTCTCTCTCTTTCTTTTCTCTTCTGTCAAGTGTCCAGATACAGAGACATTCCAGAAGGATGGAAGCAGCGGGAGAACGGAACAAAGATTCTGAAGGCTTCCCCGAATGGACCTGAAGATAACGTGACTAGGAAGGAAATACAAGGCTCCAGCAAGAACATTCCATTCATTCTCTATTGCAGACCATGACATAAAACATTCACTGTCTTCTAGCAAACAGGCCCTGTACCCTCCAGAATCCAAACACCTGTGGTAAATACCCTGATGCAAAACTCATGTATTGATTTCCACAGTGCTAAAAGAAACTACTTACACATAGAGCACAGTTTTCTGGTCTCCAACCTGCCCTCCATCACCCACTGTCAGCGTGTCGTATCCTCTTTCCAAGTCAAATTCTTCAAAGGTGAGTTTGATAACCTAGCAAAGATACAGCATGTTAATATGAATCAACCACTGAGGCAGTCTGCAGCTCCTTTTGTTTATTTCTGTGTGTGTCTATTGAGGAGCAATTTATAGGTGCATTAAATCTTCTGGACAATGGAAATGGTGCCTGGTCTCACTTTTTATTGCATTGTGGCATTTCTCCCCAGACGCACACAGCTATTACTGAAATCATCTTTCAGATTTCTCTGCTGTGTCTATCTATTTTCCAGATGCATTTACTGACACAGAGACACACCCGTTGATCTTACAGCACAGGGGTTATATTCACTCTGCTGCTTGGTCACTATTACCATTTGATTTTCTTTGCAAATTGGGGATTTGGATTTGGGTGATGGATTTGAATGCACGTGTAAGTGGCATTTATCAATCAAACACAGTGCAGCCGTGTTTAAAGCAGCCTGGGGCCCTAAGCTAGTCAATTTGATGGTGGTTGTGTACTCAGGGGGTTTCCTCCCTGGCTTTAGTGGCTGCTGTTTCTCCCTCTGCTTGAGACATCATTGCATTGGTTACACTGGAGGTAGCTCCCCCATCTCAGAGCAATGGTTTCAGGCTCTCTGCAGACTCAGACATCACTGCATTAGTTTACAGTTGGTTCAAGTTTTCAGACTTTTTTCACACAAACACTGGATGGGATTTTCCAAAGCACCAGTGTGATTTAGAAGCACAAGTCTCACTGAAAGTCAAAGAGAATTGCGCTCCAAAGTCACTTAGATGCTTTTAGAATCATAGAATCATAGAATCTCAGGGTTGGAAGGGACCTCAGGAGGTCATCTAGTCCAACCCCCTGCTCAAAGCAGGACCAAAAGTTCCACTCATTTTTTTGAAAAAAATGAATGCTTCATTTGGAAACTGGCGACTGGAGCCATGGGCACTGGCCTACTGTGGCTAGACCTTAATTCTGCCCTGGGCAAGATCTGTAACCTGATGCTAATAATGGCTTGATTTGCAGAAGGTCTGAGCACCCACAGGTCCAACCAGAATCAATGGGAGCTATAGTTGCTCAGTACTTATCAAAGGCTCTCAATTCAGGAAAGTACATAAGCATGGATTTAAATGCATCCTTATTCAGAGAAGCACTTACGCATGTGCCTATGTGAAAAATACCTTACTGTGATACTCAAAACACCTTGGATTATCAAATATGAATTTATTTATTTATTAAATCTAATTTGTTTTTCAACTATTTATGGTATTTATTTAATTTAGCATTTCAGATGAGAAATAATCTAAAATCATACAGACGGGGACCTGGTCACCCCAAATGTCTGCACACCACCACACAAGCACTATGCCAGCAAATAAATAATTTAATCCGGATTGGGACAGGGGAGTTAGGTATGAAATCGTCAGCTGGTGCAAAATGACAAAGCTCCATTTACACCATTGGAGTTACTCTAATTTACACCAGTTGAGGAATGTTGCCCATAGTCAATTCTCTACGGGAATTTATTAGGCATTGAAGCCAATGTAGTTCCATCAAGTGAGTATCTGACCCTAGGTTGGTCAATTTCACATTCTGACTCCCCTCAGTTTCACTGTCATGCACTAGCCTGTTACCAAAGATGAGGGAGGAATGTTTAAACCCGGTTGTCACTGAAATTTAAAACAAAATTCTATTAGATGAAATAATAATTATTTAAGAAGTATGTAGAGATCAATTATATTTGGAAGCATCTCTCCAAAGGGACACCACTAGCAGTAAAAGAAAACAGATGTCTGTCTAGACATTTTTCATCTATTATAGTTAAAAGAGCATTTACAGTTCCAATCATACAAGGGCTTAAGCACATGCATAACTTTAAGCACATGAGTAAGCCCACTGAATTCAAAATGAACACAGATTTCAATAGCAATTAATTTAAGTGGTACTACCCCCTTGCTTAAAGTTCAAGAGTGTGCCAGTATTTGTGGGACGGGGGCCTAATATTACTATAATTGCAGTAGACAAAAGAAAAGTGTATTTCTCTTTTTTCCCTTTTCCTTTTTTTTTATTTTTTACATTTGACAACACTTTGTTAAAACACATTTCATTGTATTTAATGTTTTCCTTCATGTTATGTGGATCTTTCACACAGCAGCAGGGAGAGGAAAACATTTTTAAAATACAGAAAAAATGTGATTGCAAAATCACAACTATTGGCTCAAGGGAAAAAGTAGCTTCTTAAGTCACTTCTAATTTTATTTATCTATTTATGTATTTTAATTGACCAGGTATCCAAAGGACAATACCCTTTCAAGAAAAACGAGTATATACATGTGCGAAGGGGTGTATCAACTCCATACTGGGCCAACAGGGGCTGACCAATCACTGTGGGCCCTGGAGACCACGCCCCCTCACCTCTGCTGTGCATGCTCCCGGTGGAGTGGACAGATAAAAGGAGACGGCCCAGCTCAGTTGGGGCTGGCTGAGGAGGAGGAGGAAGGATGAATGCTGCAGGCTCCTGCAGAGGAACCGTTAACTCTCCATACTGCTGAGGTCATGGACCTAGACTACGCTGAGGAGGCCCAGCTGACTGCGGAGACTGACAGGGATGCCACGCCACTGCCAGCCGAGGAGATGCCCGAGATGGATTTTATGGTAGGAAGTTAACCAGGGAACGTGTTAGGAGCTGAGGCTTGAAACCTTAATAGGGAGTTTACTGGCTTCATGGGACCCTGGCTCAGAACCCGGTGGAGTAGGGTGGGCCTGGGTTCCCCTATCCCCCTGCACTTGCCACTATGGGTGGCTGCTGGGGACTCTTGATATAGGCTAATTGTTTGCTCTGCCCTGCTCAGGGGGTCGGAACCCCTAAATTACTATTGATTTCCCTAGCCAGGAGGCCCAAGGGCTATAGACGGCTTGTTTGCTCTACCCTGTCCAAGGGTCTGGAGTTCCTGATTGTGATCGCTTGACTTAGCAGGGAATCTCAAGGACTGTGCGACGGGGTGTATCAACCCTGCACTGGGCAAATGGGGGCGACACCCACGGGACAGCCTGAGCTCCCGTGACACCACGATTCAGGCAAAATGTTCTTTGCTCCTTTCTTATAACTAATCTCTTTAAAATGTGTAAATCTAGCAAATCTAATGAAATTAGACACTGTGGCTATTACATTTTGGGTAGAGCAGAGCATTCAAAAGCTTTTGGATTCTAAAACCAGGGGATTCACAGTATTTCATGGAGGTTTAGGAACTTACATACATTTTAGTACTGATCAACTCCAATTTCTGATTGCAGCTTACGGTAAACGTTCTTAAAATCCCCAATCTCCATTCTTTTATGTTACATAAAAAGCTACTAATATTAGCAGCAATGCTGAAATATTAACCGACGCAGAATATTATTGAACCATGTAACAATGAAATAATGTGATTAATACAAAGAACACAGGGCTGTAAGACGGCACACATCATTAGTTAAACCAGTCATGCAAGTAAACTGCATTTTAAAGAGTCTGACCCTCATTAAATAGCTAATTACATTCTAATATACTGTAGACCATGACCTTGTTGCATGAGAACAGGATAGCGAGTGTAGCATTTATTTATGTATCTTTCCCTCGCAGTTTACATTGTTTTGCTTTTGGTTGAAGTCTGAACGTTATTTAATGGGACAAACCACACAAGACCTCCTGGCAAGTGCAGGAATACGAATGCCACAAAGCCCCATTTTTAACTCATTGACATGGCAGGAAACAATTGGCAAAGTCAAGGAAATGGGCTCAAATATGCCTCATGATTTCAAGGCTTGATCTACTGCAGTTTCTGACATGAAGGAAGGTCACATTTGGAGAACAAAATGACAATAATAATCCTGTCCATGCAGTATAGCGCCTCTAATGTGCTCATCTCAAAGTGCTTTACAAATGTTAATTAAGCCCCAAGATTTCTGTTTGAGGTCAACAAAGTAAATATTGCTATCCAGTAGATACAGCGACACAGCAGGGGATGCTTTTACAGCTGGAGAAAAAAAAACCCACTGAAGTCAAGGGACTTGCTCAAGGCCAAAGAGTGAGCAGGTGGCAGAGCTGAGCACAGACACTCGGGCATTTCTGGGTCAGATCACTAGATACCCAGCTTTTTTGGAGTATCAATATTTTGGCTGGTTTACCCAAAACTGTATCCCATGCCTCAGTTAATCAGAAGCCAGTTTAGTGTCTCAAACCTGTAAGGTGCTGAGCAATTTGGCCTAATTTGAGCAAACCACACACAAACATGTGCTTTTATTTTAAGCATGTGAGCAATTCCTGCTCCATGTCTTGTAGCACTGAGCTCTAGGGGTCCTTCTCAGAAGGGGTGGAATGGGGGCGGGGCCGGGGGCGCGAGCACCCACCGGCGTCGACAAAAGTCGGCGCCTATGCCTATGTGCATGGGAGACATGGGGCCGGAGCACAGACCTGCCCTCAGTCTTTGCTGTTCTCTATTTGTGACACACAACAGTTCAGTCTTCTTTGGTTTAACTGAAGTCATTGGGCTCAACACAGGGGTAGCTGGGAGAAATTCTCTGGCCAGCATTATACAAGAAATCAAACGAGATGATTTAACGGTCCCTTTTGGCTTTAAACTCTACGGCATTAATAAATAAGGGTAGAAAAAGAGCGCAATGCAACTCCTTGAATTAGGGGCCTGGATACCCACCTGTGATGCCAGACCAAGATGCTCACTATATGAAGTGTTCAGCTAATGAGCGCCCTTAAAACAGAATGCATCCTGAGCAGGGCTATGTAGTTAAAGGACATAGGGCTCATCTCTTTAGAGCTACCCTTTGCCAGGGAAGTTTGCTTCTTCACACCGGAGTTCTGGGATGCGGCTAGTAGTTGGCGGCTTCTTGGCTTGGCACCGTCGAAGGGAATGTACCCTCCAGCACTCCCCTTTGGTATTGTTGATTCCAAAGCTGGGCATGGTTCCATTTCGCTGGAAAAGTCTCTCTCTCTTTTTTTTTTAGTTTAACCCTTACCATATCCCACGCTGTTTTTTCCACCATGTCTGTTGTGCTAATACCTTCTGCTGATACTCTGTTTAAATCAGATCCATAGATTCTGAGGCCAAGTGAGAGCATTATGATAAACTAGTCTAACCTAGGTGACCCGATCAGCTTAGACCATAGAATATCATCCAGTGGTACAATACAATCAGTACATTCAGCAGCACAGACGGTATTGGGCAACTGGACACCTCTCATGCATTCACCAGCAGGATAGGTGCACTCCCTTTGGACACGCTTAGTATATTAAGCAGCATTGGTGAACGTGTCCTTGCTTAAAGGCACCTGGAAATAGCAGTTGCAATCACATGGTTAGACCTGGCTCCTTCGACTTCCCTTTTGTGTTATTACCAGTAAAGCCAAAGGTTTAGGAATTAATGATAAAAAAGTTAATTCACAAGACATTTACTATGGAATAAATTAAACAAAAACAACAAAAACATAACGCAAGCCACACTTTGCCCCAAACTGTTCTGAACTGGGGTGGATTATTCTTACTTTTAAGATTATTTCAAAAGCCCTCTTGCAACTTGTTCACACTTGTCAAGTGACCACACAGATCAACCAGCAAAAGCTGCCACAAGTGGGCGTGATGAGGGCTAAGGGGAAAAATGCAGAGGAAAATCAGCCAGGGAAGGTTTTGGAGAACTTGGGAGGGAAAGAAAGAAAAAGGAAAAGACTGAGAAAGAAACAAATGAGAGAGAGACCTGAATTTTCTTCTTTGGGGATTCAGGACTTTAGCAGTGCATTCTAGCCTGTTTAACAGAGCCTCTTAGAGTTTTGGGACCTCTCCACAATTCTCCAGTACCTTGTGGACCCAAAGCAAGGCCAAAGCACTATAACCAGGAACTCTCTGTGTTATCAAGCATCACTGGGTTGGGGTGCAAAGGCAGCAATCTAAAAATCTCCCCCAGTACTTGCCAAGTGGGGAATGGCAGAGAAAACTCACAGTGTTTTCTTTCCCTGCTCCAAACCCCAAAGCACAGGAAGGCGTGGCCAGTATTAGCAGCAGTGAGCCAATTCCTCCTCCTCTCTGGCTTGCCTTCTGCCCTTTAGACTGTAAATCCCAGTTGGCTGGGGGCCAGGTATCAGTCAAGATCAGAGAACATCAGCATTCGCGTCACGGACGTCCCATGCCCTAACTGGAAGCCAGTTTTAATGAAATGCTTTGCTAAGCTGGTTGGCATTTCAGCACCGTTCACATCGAGATATCAAAAAGGCTTTGATTAAAAATAATTACATTGACTTTTAATTACATCCTTTAAAGAAAGATAATTTAAACGGGAGGTACGTGACGTGTCAGAGCCTCCCTAAGTCGTTGAGCCCCACGTGGTAGGTGGAAACAACAGCACCAAAAACCTGAGCGGCTTTGAAAGAGAGAGAAAGAAAGCTGAACGGTGACTTCAAAAAAAAAAAAAAAAAGCTCCTGAAGATACTAACATGGAGACATCTCTCGGAGACCTACCTTGGCTGGATTGAGGGCGGTGATCACCCACACGCAGTAGGCATTGTTATCATACTGTACGGGGTAATTGGGAGAGGTTATCACACCGCTGGGGCCCCGGAGATACATGTCGCACATCCTGGCTGTGAAGGAGAAAAGAAGACAGTGTCTGGGGGAGGTTCATCAGCCCTGGGATGTACATTTGGCGCCTTATTGAGGGAGGGGAGAGAGCGCTTGCATAAAATCAGGAAGGAAACAAATTGCTTCACAGTGTCTTCAGCAGGTAGGGGCTGTTGCGTCCCTTGTTGTACAGAATACACGGGACTCGGCTGTGATGAATAGAAAGGGGATTCTTGATTAAGGCTGCTGAACAGAGACAGACCCTGTGGCTCAGACTGATTTAACAGAACCCGCGCTACACCTAAGGCCTCTCTGAGCCCTGGTTCACAAAGGGCACTGCAGCCCATGCTGCAGAATCCAACTAGGAAGCACTGCTTCTTTCCAACAGGCAGGCCAGAGCAAACACCAACACCGCAAACGGTTAATGAGGAGACGCTGAATTGAGTCCGATTTCTCCACGGGCTGGGGAAGAGTGACCATGGCAGCTCTGCTTAGCATCTTAACAACAGCCTAAGTGAAGCAGAGGTGGGAAAGTGCATAAGGGTAAAAGAAAGGAAAAGGCCTGTGCAGTCCTTTTGTCAGAATTATCCCCCAACTCCCTCTCCACTGGCAAGCGTGAAGTGCAGAGTCGTGGCTCTGTGTCCGCGTTTGCTCCTGAGCTGACTGTCAGGTGGGCCCGGCAGACACACATCAGATCCGGGAATTGCACCTTCCCGATGTCCGCAGGGGCTGCGTGTGTACATGCTCTGTGTGAGGGGGTTGGTGTGCATGCATGTGCCTGCGTTCGGATCCAAGGTTTTGCATTGGGTCCATCGCTAGACAGAGCTGTTGATTAAGGGCTATGCCGTATGAAAAACACAAACAAACAAACAGCCCGTTCCTGAGCTAAACTGTTGCCCTTTCAGTAGAGTGACCCAGAATCTAAGCCCAGAGCAACCAACCCTGGGCCAAATTTCCTGTAAATGGTGGTGTTAATTTACAATCCGAGGGCCAGAAAACGGGGGGATGCAGCAAGTGAAATAACCATGAAGCGGTGTAAAATAAAGCAGGCCCCTCCTACTTTACCTGATCTGTATCATTTCATGCTGACATATATTTGGGGGCATTCTGCTTCCCAATCCAAGTCTCACACACACACACACACATTTCTTCCCCATGGCTCCCCCAGTCAGTGATTTGATGCTGCATCCTACCACTGATAGGGACAAACTCCTGTTAACGGGACGGGTTCGTAACAGGGCTCCTGTCTTATTCCAAACAAGCCCCACTGTGGTCAGTCTCCTGATGTGAATGCTGTTTCTTGTTAACGTGAGATCGATGGGCACCCTTTGTACCCGCCTTACTGGAGGCTGCTCCCTTGTGACTGGTAAGTGGCAACGAGGAGGGAAACACCTTTGGGTGGAAGCACTGGTAGATTGGACCCAATCGACAGGCTCAATGTCTGTGGCCAATGAAGTTGGAAGGGATCATAGGGGTTGCTGTCAGCAGGAAAGCATCACCAGTAGGGGGGGCACCATTTAGATAGCGGAGAAGCCAGTAAATAGTTATGCAAGGATATGGTGGTGAGGTCCAAAGTGGGAGCTCTCTGAGCCCACTGAAGTCAATAGGAGTCTTTCCACTGAGTGCAATAGGGTTCGAAGTAGGACCTGAGTAACTACAAGGGTTCCCCTAGCCAAGGGTAGGTTCCATTTGCTCATACATATGGATAAAGCATAGGACATTTCACATGGTTCTTTGGACTTCATAGGCAGCATGGATGAAATGGAGCAGAACTGAAGAGTCATTTGTAGAGGAGTTGAGAAGATCCATCTACAAATGTATCTGGCCCCAACACCATTGTATCTGAGCACCTCACAATCTTTAATGTATTTATCCTCACAACACCCCTCTGAAGTAAGGAAGTGGTGTTATACCCATTGTACAGATGGGCAAATGAGTCGCAGAGAGGCTATGTGACTTGTTAAAGGCTACACAAGGGGTCTGTAGCAGAACAAGGAATTAAACCTAGGTCTCCCAAGTCACAGGCTACTCGCCTACCCACTGGACCATCAGGAGATGGATACAAAGTGGCCTCCCATTACACTGCAGTGAGATAGGGCTGACTCAGAATGATCTTTGCATTTCACAGGAATTTGTCATTTAAAAACTAAAAATATAAAACCAGCAACAATGCTAAAAATGGTTCAGAACCGGAATAAAAAGTAACAAACCAAAACAAAACCACATTAAAAAAAACTGGAGGTAGGAACAAAAAAAAAAATCAAGTTGATTCACAGAGTCATAATAACACAGGCAAATCCTTCCTTATCTCAAACGAGAGGACTCTACAAATTTCCTTTATAGTGTCGAATATTTATGCCAAATATCCTCTTACGCTGATTCAATTTATTCTGTACTTGTTTCAAAGAAGCAGGCGTTATTCTAAAACCTTGCAAAAATCTGCAGAGGAAATTAAAGGTGGGGAAAAAAACAGAACCAAAGAAATAACAATTCATGACTTTAAGGGCTTCAGAGGGATTTAATTAAAAGTATTACAAGTTGTTCATTATTAGCATTACAAACATAACAATTATACATGCTGGTTAAAAAGAAAACGTAACCAAAACAGCCAAGACCTAGATGGGCATCCGTACATGTTGTCCTCTTAAGTAAAACTCCGATTCCCTGGTGCTGGGTCACAGGGACATCCATATTTTGCCAGTTGCTGGCTACTTGCTCATTTCCTAGTGAAAGCCATAAGTCATAATGAGCAGGATCACTGGCCTTTGTTTAACATGCTTTTGATTACCAGATACTGGGAGGGGAAGACAAAGGAGGATCACTCCAACTTTCCTGTTCTGTATGCTCTCCCTGAAGCTCTGGTATAGGCCACTATCAGAGACAGGATACTGGGCTAGATGGACCATTGGTCTGTCCCAATATGACTGGTTTGTTCTAAAGGCCCTGAGTACACTACAACTACGGGCTTGATCCCACAGCCTTTTAGCACACAACAGCAAGCCAGGGTATAACTCTACTTGCCGGGCACTAACCAGCTATGTGGACCCTGCTGTCGTGCATTAAGAGTTCTGCACTTTGACTTCATAGCGTCTCTGGCTCTTCTTCCTTTTCAGGTTACAGACAGCTCTGCTAAGGGTTGGGGGGAGGGATAGCTCAGTGGTTTGAGCATTGGCCTGCTAAACCCAGGGTTGTGAGTTCAATCCTTGAAGGGGCCATTTAGGGATCTGGGGCAAAAATTGGGGATTGGTATTGCTTTGAGCAGGGGGTTGGACTAGATGACCTCCTAAGGTCCCTTCCAACCCTGATATTCTATGATTCTATGAAGGGTAGGTAGATTGGGTTTTCTGCATTCCGTTAAGGGTAGGGAAGAGGGGAGTGGTTGATGCTGTGAACGTCGTTCAGGCTGTGGTTGGAAAAGATTGATCAAACAAAGCATTTGCACTGTTCCCTAAAAGATGGATCAGGCTCTGGGTTCATTGAGTCTCCCCTGGAAGTTGAGCTAAGAATGCCTTAACGCCAGCTCTCATGCACTTTGTGCTGGGCTTTGTGATCTGCATTGTCCCAGATTGGCACAACTGTCCCAGCAGTTCATGTCTCGGTGGAAGCTGTAACATAGAATGACTTGAAATATGAACCATATTAACCAGGGCCTTGGTGAAGCCCAGTTATTGTGGGAGAGTGACATAAAGGTGAAAAGTCAGCACCGTGGTGGAAAACCTCTCCTCTGTCCATTGCGGCAGGAGATCAGCACAACGTTTACGAACCACTTAACGTCCTGCGTAATCCTTCGGGTAGGATTCAGATGGGACTTAAGTGACGCACCAGCTTTGTGCTGGTCCCTCGTCAGAGGGGTGAACATTCAATGTTGCCAACTTTCAAGAATGTATCTCGAGCGTCCTGAAATAAAAGCCCCAGCTGCTAGGATGAAGAGATTGCATGAAAATCTCAGCTTTCATTGGGAAAAAAAGAAGTGTCTAGCTGTTATGGTTGCAGGGAAAAGAATGGAAACATGAGCCGAGTGCACCCTAAAGTCTCAGAAAGCAAATAAAAAGAACCAATTTTTAAAAAAAAATACCGGGGGCCTGACTTATTTTTGAATGCTTGAGGTTGACAACACTGTGAAATTCACCTCCAGCGATCAAGAATCCTTAGTGCACACACGCTCTGTCTAGCCCACCCATGGGTGTGGGTGTCCAAAGAATATATGCACGTGCAGACAGAGCTGTTAACCATGGTTGAGCTAGAATTGTAACGTAAACATTACAATGGCCCCACTGGACTGTTTTGTGACCCTAAGCTACCCGCAGGTTTGGACCCTGCACTTTGATCTGACCAACCTACGCCTACTTTTCTATCCGAGCCCAGTCCCTGGTGCAGATCTTTCAGCAGCTTTTGCACATGCCTCCCGTGTTCCAAAGCGCCACAGAACAGACGGTTATGAAGGCCAAGAGTTAGCACCGCTTTGGGCAGCTCAGAGGAGCCGTCCCTGTAGGCCAACCCCAATGACCTAGAGCCGCTGCATGCTGAGATAAGCAATGGAAACGGCCCCCCTCCATGCACCTCTGCTGAAGGTGTCCCCTGGTGGTTTGAATCTAGAAAGTGGATCCTTATAAAGGAGTTTACGTACATAAAGGGAATAACAACTCGGTAGAGGTCATGCTTCTTGCCGAAGCATCCCCAGGCACAACACGATGGCCAATTTTTTGCTGATGGTTAGACAATGGAGTACTTATGAGCATCGCTGGGAAAATACTGCTCATCCGAGACCTGCCGTTCAATCAAATATCCTAAAACAATAACACATAGTAGAGGCATTCACTTCCATGCAGGAGAAGAAACAACAGTGGAGACTACTACTTAAAAATACACACAGCCTCATGTGCCTTTGCCTCTGTTTGGAGTGAATGCTCTGTGGGGCTGATCACAGAAGGACAATGAGCTGGTTCATCAGCATGTTTGGCATCGCTAATTTCAGGACAGTCTTTATTACTGGGGGCCATTTTTCCCAGGGTCATTGTTCTATTGTTGAAAATAAGTCCGAATCATGAAGACACTGATCCAAATCCTAACTTCCCCAGCATGTGGACATTTTCCAGCCTCACCTGTTAGGGCATGTGTACACTGGAGCTGGAGGTGTAGACATGCCTGCCCTAGCTCTCATTAAGCAAGCATGTTAAAGGGGTAGCGTAGCTGTGGCTTCATGGGTGATGGAATGGGCTAACCACCCCATTCCAGTGCAGCCATACTGCTGTTTTTATGCGCTAGCTTAATCATAGCTAGTGGGGGTACGTCTCCTCAAGCTGGAATTTACGCCTCTAGCTCCAGTGTAGACGTACTCTTGGAGACAAAAGCTCAAGACACATCAGAATTGCCAAACGGGATCTGAACAATGGTCTATCTAGCTCAATATTCCGTTTCCAATAGTGTCTAGTACCAGATACTATCTCTGAGATGTAGGCCTAGTCTACACCTAGAAGTTTTGTCGATATAACTATTTCAGTTAGTGGGGTGATTTTTTCAAATTTAGTTTTATACCAATAAAAGCCTTAATGAGGACTCAGTTCTAACGATTAAAAAGGGCTTATACCAATATCACTTACTCCCTTTCTGATGCAGGATTTAACTATACGGGTGTAAGTATTTGCAAACCGATATAACAATGCTCATACTGTGTTTGTGTGTGTGTGTGTGTGTTTCTACTATTTTAATTATACCAGTATAACTACAGTGGTATAATTTATGTGTGTAGACAGGCCAATAGTAATGAAAAAGTATGGAATAAACTGCCCATAAGGAAGATTTCCCCCCCAACAATAGGCAGTTAGGGGCTAACTTATGTCCTGAAACACGAGGGTTTATATATCCCTTATAAATATTTCATCTAATGTAACTATGGATGTTTTATTGTTCATATAAATACTTAATTCTTTTAAAAATGCTGCTAAACTCTTGGCTGTAATGTTATGCTCTAGCAGTGATTTCCATGGGTTAACTGTCCCACGTGTAAAAGAAGCATACATTACCCACTGCAATAACGTTGGATGAACTCATCCACCCACATTCAGTGAGTCAGCTGACATTACTTAGTGCAAAAGGGGAACAATTCTGTAGACTATGAGTATTAAACAGCCTTCAAAGATATTCAGCACAGTCCATTACTTTTGAAATGGCAAGTGTAAAGGGCAGTGTGCGGAGAGCTATCAGTTATGGAAGGAAAGAGCCTCAGGTACAGAAGCTGGTGGTTCAGACAAAATACTGGACATTCTTGTTGGGATGAAAGTCAAGACTATAACATAAGCACAAGTCATCATTTATTAACTCTCCTGAAGCTACTAAAGACAGCAAATAGACAAGCCATTCTCATGTCCTTCTAGGCACAGTGATAATTTAAGATCTAAACTATCGGGTTGACTTTACTTGGCATCATTCCCTAAGAAATCATATTAATTAACAAACATGTAATATCTGCAGCCACGTTAATGGTATTGCAACAAATCTGTGCCCATCGACAGCTTCACAGCTCTCAACATGCTGCAGACTCAGAACATATTCAGCAACAGTGGGGATAGAACTTGGATCCTCCTGCTCCAAAAGTCCAAGACCCTCCTTCTTGAGTTAAAGGAGACTAGCCTTTACTTCCTCTAAATGTTTATAACAAACCCAACACTGTGGTATCTCAGTACTTACAGCAGTAGAGGGCCTATGAAACACAGTTGTGCCGTTCCCATTCTCACCAGTAAATGGCAGCGGTACACATGCACACTAGCAAGTCCGTTGAAATTACAGTTGGTTAAAAATTGTTGACATAAAATAGCTATTTTTCAACATGAACATGTTTTGCTTCTTTGAAAATGTTCTGCTATCTCAACAAAAACGTCTCAATTTTCAAAGTCCAAAACCAAGCAGGATTCTTTTCTGGTTTCAGTTTTTCATTGAAAAAAAAGAAAGAAAAAAAAATATATATATATAAAGGACGTGTGTGTGGAAGGAGAAAAGGTAACTTCATCCAATCATGGCTAAGCATCTAGCAGGGAAATGGACCATGGTGAGAAGTCATCACGATGCCATAAAGTGCAACAGTGAAAGCATAAGGCAAAAGCCGCTTACAATGCTGACCTCAAAGGCATAATCCTGCTAGGCACTGAGCAAGTTCAGCTCCTGCCATCTTCAGTGGGACTCACTCTGCACTGCTTAGGAGACCCTTCACAACTGGGCTATGAGGGGCTGTCATTTACCCCTCCCTCTCCCCCCGCCCTGCACCAGACTTTCCCCATAGAGTGGGCTAATCCTATCCTAAACTGTATTAGCTACTGACTTTGGGGGCCTGATCGCCACTGCCCAGCATCTCCTGCTGCCATTCGCACCCGTGCAAGGGGAGTGCAAAACACAACTGTTCTGATTTGCTGGTGGTGTGTCCCCACTTTGCACCAGTGTAAATGGCGGCAGCAGGCAAATCAAGCCCTGGGTTTGTATTTCTTCCAGCGATGAGGAGGGGACATATTTAGACAATGCCATTTCCTTGTCATCTCTCTGCAACAGGCTCCCGTGAAAGGGGAGGTGGGGGGAATTCTGGGTCTTCCATGAGACCTGGCGGAAACAGCCTGCTGGAGGAAGCAAGATCAGTGACTTTCCCCTGCGGTGCACATTTATGCACTGATAGTTCTTTTCTGCTAGAGACCTAACAAGAGGTCTTTATCATCATAATCATCACTGAACCTGATAACTTCGAGGGAAACCATTCCAAGGATACAACCTCCCATAGAGAAAACCACATGCACCAGAGGGAAGCAATTAGAGTGACCCCGGACCATGGAGGCAGCACAAACTGCTCAGTTAATGGCCAGCCTCAGCAGCGCTAGACTGCCCAGGGATCAGGGATGCCATCCTGAAAGCGACGCCCATCAGGGGACTGTGCACAGCTTCCATCTTTTTGATTTCTTTTTTTTTTACTTGCTGTTTATAGTGACCCCCGGGAAAGTGGGACCAACTTCTGTGAGCAAACTGGGCTTTCCACCCTTGGGCTGAGCTGATGGCATTGGCTTCTCCCCTTAACAACAATACTTTTCTCTTCCCTAATGCCTTGCAACCAAATATCTCACCGCACTTGACAAGTTTGAAATAATTAAGCCTAACAGCCACTCCATGACCTAGGCAGGCACTATGCCCCCATTTGGCAGGCGGGCAGCTGCCAGGGGTGCCCGAACGGGTGGGGCAGGGGGACATGGCCCCTTCACTTTTAAAAGTGGGAGGGTTATGCCCTCCCACTTTTTAACCGGCGTAAGGGGAGCGACAGAGGGGGGGAGGGGGCGGAGAGGAGCTCCTGGATGGAAGAGGCAGCACGGGGGAGGGGCCTTGGGGGAAGGGGCCGTGCAGGGGGTGGGGCCATGGTTTGGGTGCCCAAGGCCCCTCCCCCCAGTTTTAGGGAGCTTTTCCTATCCCTGGCAGCTGCCAACTTGCCCTGGAGCTAGACAGTGGAACCAGGAGTCCTTGCGCCCGCTCCTGGGCCCTCTTTGCTGGGCAATAGCTTCTCTTTGCAGAGGGCACGAGCAGTGAGTCAAGCAAGGAGAGAGTGAAGAGACTGCAGGACCCCAGAGATAAGAGTTGCATCGGCTTTGCCAAAAGCTACATGACACAGGGCATGACTCCTTTGGGTCTTAGCAACATGAGAGCGTCCGTTTAAAGGCCATTACCGACAGCACTCCTGAGAGTGGATAAAGAATTCAGATGTAAGGAAAGGAGAAAGTCGAAAGACCAAGGCCTTATCAAACACAAACGTAAGGATAGAATGGAGGGTTAAGCAGCTGGATTTTTCATCAATCACCATAGCTAGGTTAACTCCTAATGCTCCCTCACCTCTGCACGCCGGCCTCTGGTCACTCCAGGCAGAGATCATGTCACTCAGTTTCTTACAGGTGATGCTTTTGGACCCCTGTAAATCATAGCCTTCGTTACAGGTGAACTGGATGCTGGATCCTAACCTAGTAGACAGAACCAAAGGGAGCTAATTAGCATTGGAGAAACTATCACGGCAACAGTTTTGTCCTTTGCCTTCTTTGACTCCTCAGTGATTCGCCATAATGTGAATAACAATAGTTCTCTGGCTTCCAGAGCATAGGACGGGGTGAACAAAGGTCAGTCGCTCTTCTCATGCGTTTGCTTGTGTTGGGAGATCATTTCCTAAGGCAATTAGAGTCTAATAGGAGGCCAGAGCTTTCAACATGACTTCAGGAGACATTTCCTCAGTGCAGAAGCAGAGGTTTGTGCCCTAATTCGTTACACGCTCAGCATTTTTATAAATGACAAAATAAATAAGAAAAAAAATCACCGAGCACTGGAAACACTTGTGAATTCCACAGTTTTAGTGCCAGAGACTCAGCTGATGTAAACCAGCACAGCCCGATTCACAAAAGTGGAGTGACGCTGATTTACACTAGCTGAGAATCTGGCTCATAGTATTTAAGGACTCTATTTGCTGCCCCTTTTCTTCCCTCACTCAGAAATCCATTTTGTGGATTTCAGGGCAATTTGATGGTTTCAGGTTAGACATTTTTAGTGAACAGAACAGCAATCGACAGAGAAATAAGATTAACTATTGATCTGTCATTGCTAACAGCTGGCTGATTTATTCCTGCACACTTCACATGAAGGCCAGCTACGAAAGTAGGACAAAGGCATTGTTTTAAATGGTAGACGAGAACAATTATCCAACAGTACATATGCTTATTGACAAAGGGTCAACACAGTGTTCTGGGAAGCTGTCTCAGAAGCCTCTAAGGACAGAGCCCTGCGGTGACTCATGCTAATGTAAAACAGGGCCTTTTGTTTGTTTAAAACATTTCTTGCTGCACTTAACCAAAAGGAAAAAATGAATTACAAAGAATCCTGATTGCAAAATCTTGGTTACAAGGCTGATTTTGACAAGAGAAAACATTCCTGAGGAGGGGGATTCATTATAATCTCTGCTTGTCATCTCATCACACATACACTCTCTCTCACACACACAATTTTTCTATGTCACTTATCATTGCAAGATTTTCAGACACAAACCACTTATAGGTGTACAGTGGGTCACTAAAGAAAGACTTTGTAACACACAGAGCCCATATGGTGGTTATGAACAGTAGCTTTGTTGCATGCAGAAGAAACACATACAAGGTTCTTACCTAAAATCGTTGCCTATTCTTTTGCCTCTCTCTGGAATCCCAGGGTCTGGACACATATTATGTCCCTGGGACACACCAACCTGAGTTACTACAAAGCAAAAACAGCACATACAGAGATAGAATAGCACAGGAAATCATCATCTTACATCGACTGTATTGGGGTAGGTGGATGTGAAGAGAAAATGGGTAATTGCTAGTTGGAATGCATTAGCTTTTTGTTTTGTTTTAATTTGGAAACACGTGTAACTGAAGTCATTTCAGCTCAATTTATGCACCATGTTTTTCTGCTCAATGCCAGTGAGCAGCATGGCTTTCCCTTCGTTACACTACAGAAGCACCATTGTAAAAGAAGTCTTGCGTTTTGCAAAATGTTACCAATTCAAGAGAGCGTTTCCAAAGACCGCTATTAAAAAGGCCACCTGCAGCATGACAAGGTGTGTCCCTGGTGCCCATCAAACTCCCACCTGACTGGTGCCGGTGAAAGAAAGCAACTCAATAAAAGGTGGATGTGTGATACAAACCGCCCAAAATAAAAGCCAGTCTAAAGTTTTAAAGCAAGTCATTAAGTTTGAATATGAAAACTTTTATGGAGCAACCTTGATATAGCAGCTTATAAACAAGAGATTTATAAAGAGATAATCGGCACTGAATAAACACATCTGTACGTTTGACCCCTTTCCCATTCCCCCCCCCTTCCCCTGCAAATCTGTCAAATGGCGCAAACAAGCGTAGACTCAGAGAATGGATAAAACACGGATGGTTCCCAACGAGGATGAAATGAGCTCTGGCAATATTTTGATTTCAATTTTACATTTTGATAACCCACAACAACATTTTTCTCATGTATACGAATATCAGAAAAGGGACAGTTTTGTCATGGAGTGTCTGAAATCTATATGATTCAATTTTCTCACGCTGCAGAGGAAAAGACGCAGGGGAAAAAAGTGGCGTTTCTCGGCAATGATGCAGAAGCGATGAAGCATGAAACATAAATGAGCATGCTTCCATCCTGCCTCGGCCTAGCTCACTAAACGAAAGGAAGCCAAACCATCCTCTCAGTTACACGCCAGAGTTTATTCAATGAGAGCAGTGGCCTTCAGAGCACTCGAGATTGGATGGCACTATGATGGAAAGCATGCCTTTCACACGGCATGAGTGTACCTGCAGTGTTAGTGGCCCGTGACACCGCGCACACTGCAAAAGGTGTGTGTGGGGAGGGGAGGGGGGAATGCTTCTATGGAACAATAGATGCACATGCACTCTCTGTGGAGACATGGCCCCGTGCACCGCTGAGTACGCTAAAGGCAAGAAAGCGCCATGTAGCAATTTTTCACTGTGCAGTTAAACCCCGCTCTGTCGTTAGGTACTGCGCTTGCCAAGTGAGTAAGACACCGCTGCTCTCAGACGGATGGAAGGAGCCATCTGCTCCCAAGGGTTCAAAGCTTCAATCCCAATGCCTTCCAAGGAGCTGCTGCTGATACATCCTGGAAGCCTTAATATGGTTAGAGCAAATACAGGTTTCCCCTCTGGTTCCAGGGCTACAGGAGCGTGACTTTGGGAGGTGGAGGCCCTCAGCTGCATGCCGAGGCAGACACAACATCTCTCTTTCTAAAGGATTTTCTATACAGCCCATCCCCGTAGTATCTGGATGCCATGCTTTCATTGAGAGGCATGAACAACAAGGCCCTTCTCTTCCTTCTCCTTAATCCTGACATCTTACACTCTTCGCCACTGCTGCTCTACAAGGATTTAAAATACATATAAAACAGATACGTCACCTTCTGCCTCAGCCACAATCCTTTCACTCAACGGCCCCCTTCGCCCCAACATGGCATCTGCCCGCCTCTCTTCGGGACCAAGATCCTTGCTAGAAACTTAGTACAGGGCTTTGTACCCAACTCCTTTGAAACACCACAGGAGCTACGCAACGACAAGGGGAGATGCGGTGCCCTGCCGTCTCCAAGTGCCATGTTTCACAGGGAAGATGCGGCTTTAGGAGCAACCTCTCTTAGAAGCATCTTTCCCACCGTGTGGGTACTGGGGCACCCTCAGAACTCTCGGATTAATTCGTACACACAGGCTCAGGGATGCCAGAGCAGCCAGGGAAACAAGCAAAAGAAATAGCAACAATATAGTGGTCCACGCTTTATTTCCTGTTGGCTACGCTTTATAACAACAACATTTGCTGCTGCCTTTTATATATCCTGAGGACTCTGGATGTGTGGAGAAGTTGGGAGGGAACTCCTCCTTAGAGAAGATCATGCCATATAATATATTTGCAAAACAGTGTTGGATTAGACAGCAATCGTCTGATAATGTAGGCAGCCATTAAAAAAACCCCTGTTTCCTGAATGGGCACCTCCATTAGTTAACAGAGCTGCCAGATACCCAGTGGTTTTTCCTTCGCAGAGATTTGTGAAAATATTTCCTTTGGTTGTGAGATGTGAGAATTTGTACCACCCGTCCTCCACTCCCCCTCTGAACATCATGCTCAAACACGTACAGAGCCTCAAAGCAAAACACAGATGAAAGCGCCATGTTTTACCTGTATTTAAATGAAAACAAATGTGGCATAACTTGGATTTGAAATCATAAAGAGGGCCCAGAGTTGCTGGAGGGGTATGCGAGTTTCAAGAAAGATATCAAGGCAACTGGCCTGAATTTCACAGTCTTAAGCAAACCCTGAACTAGGAAAGCACTTTGAATTTTGGTGCAAACATTTTGCACAGCCCTGATAGTCTGAAACAGGGAGCAGAAGCTTTAGGCTAGAACATGTACGCAACCTGGAAAACCAGCGGAATGACAAAGGTAATTTCTTTGAGACCTGAAGCCAACTGAGAGAGGCACTAAAACTTAACCCAGAAAAGTGGCTCAGACAGAGGCAATCCAGCCAGGCATGTGCTCTTTCTGTCTTAATATCATGCAAGTGCTACTTATGTTATATTGAAAATCAGGCTGCTAAATGTACCATGTGCTGCTAAACGAGATGCATTCCTGGGCTGCTGATCTGCTACGAAGCAGGGCACCTTGAAAGTGCTTTGTGTGTCCTTGGAAAATCAACTGGAATCAGCAGCAAGGAAAAGTGGATATGGGGCTCCAGCAATTAAGGGGTTGGTTGGCCTCTGCCAAAGCAGACAAACAGAAAGCTCAGGGCGAAATGTCCTCCAGAATCCAGGAACAAGGGAGCACGTTTTAGGAAAGGAGTTATTTTCACTGGAAACATTTCACGAAAAACAAAAACAGCAACAAATATCTGCCTCCCAGAGTGACTCTTGAGCAGGACATCAGCTCTTTAAAGACGGAGGGGGTACTTGTGTGAATGACATAATCCATCAGGGTTACGCAGTGGGGTGACGGAAGTGCTGGAAATAACGACTCACTTCTGGAAAAGGAGAGGTCTGTAGGGTGGGTCAATCAAGTCACTCGATTTTCCTTTGGGTTTCTTAACTCTATTCCGCCACCCATGTGATATGAATTACCCAACTCAAGGCAAATCTGCTGGGCCTAACTTTCGTGTATGTGCAGAGATGTCGCGACAATGAAAAAGAAATGGTCTACGGCCCAGGGAGGGAGGGGGTGTTGACCATAGTTGCAGTGTACAAATCACAAGTGTTCAAGGTGATAAATGCTCAGATTTCTTCGTTCATTCCTACGCCTTTTCCCAGACCAAAAATGCATTGTTGTGCATATATGGACACGGTGTATATGTCCCGTGCTTTCCAATACGTTTACTGGGGATGGGTCGGCATTTAAGCACTCGAGTTCTCGAAGCATCTTGCAGAGCGGATTCCAACAACACAGACAACACGTATCGCCCTACCCCATCCTCTTCCGTGCAACTCTCTAAAACGACAACAACATTATCCACGTATGCTCCAAAGTTACTTATCCCAAGCGGATTTCAAATCCATTCCACTGAACTTATTAAGCCCCATACGAGATGGCGGTGCAACTGGAACCCAGGGGCCCATCGGAACTGACACGAGGAAGTGGGGCACCAAACAGAGTCACGTATAACCCAAAGGCAACAGTCAACTATCCATCACATCTGTGACTACTGCAAATGGTTATTTCCCTGTATGCTAGCATGTTATTCATATCCGCAGAGTCAAGGACAGATAAGCCAGCAGGCAGGGTGATAAAATAGGGAGCAGGGGGAGAGAGAAAAGTCACCCGGATGTCCTGGTAGTTGGGAGATTATAAATGGAAGCATGGGAGAGAGAGAGAAGGAGGGGAGAGGCTGCATTGGATGGCTCACCCACAACTCTTGCTTCTGACTACAATGCACAACCCTTCCCTCTTCTGTTATTTATTTATTGTTAAATAGAGAGAAATGCCTTGATTTAACACTGCACGAGGCTATACACCATTTTTACCGTGCTGACAATTTGTTGGCAGGTCTGCTTTCATTTCGCAAGAGGTCTGACTGAGCTGAGCTCCGGGCTCTGGCGTTGTCAATGAATTCTTCAAGGTTACTGGGGAAACAATAAGCCTCGATCTTAATGAACTGTTGACTTTATAAATTACAGATTCGAGAGTTTTCTTCCCCGAAGGGTTGGGGGGGGTCTTCTCCCCCTCCTTCCCTCTTCTTCTCCTTTTGCCAACTCTAATTTCTTTCCATCCCCTATTCAGAAGCAGCCAATTGTGATTGCATTGTTTGCCAAAGTAATTTATTCCTTCTACTGAAAGAAGAGCTAAAAAGGATGATCCTCCATTTTTTTTCTCATGTTAATAAAGGAATTTCATTGATGCCTCTCCTGGGGGCAGCTTTCTATTGAATTTAGGATTGTTTAATATGAGCTACAAGATAAAAGAGAAGTATTTAATAGAGAGGTACAACCCCCCCCCCCCCCAAGTTTCTCAGTGTGAGGAAAGCAGAGAAAAGATGCAAGCAAGCTCTTCTATTTAAAAATAGGATTTCAGTAGCCATCATGTTGTTCTGAAGAGGTTAAAATTAAGCTGGATGATTTCTAAGGGTCTGACTACACTGAAAAAAAGGGGGTATTCTTAACTTGGGTTAGTTAACTTGGATTAAAATAGTAGCAAAGGCAAAACAGCTCAGCTATTAACTCGGGTTAGCCTGAGTTCAAACCCAGGCTCTTCTAGACTATGTTCACACTGCAGCTGGGAGTGAGAAGCCAAGTCTAGGTAGACAGACTTGAGTCAGCAGGGCTCATGCTAGCGGGCTGAAAATAGCTGTGTAGACGCTGCCATTCAGGCTGGAGTTAGTCTCGAGAGCCCCAGCTATTTTTGGGGCGCAAGCATGAGCCTGCCAGCCAGTGGGGTAGCCAGGTTTAGAGCACAGGGGGAGCGGCGCTATAAAAAGGCGCCTCCCCGCTCCCCCTGTACTCACCCCGGCGGAGCTTTAAAGGGCCCGGGACTCCAGCCGCTGCGGAGCCCCCTGGCCTTTTAAATCCCCGCCTGAGCCCGGCTCCGGCAGCGGGGCTGGGAGGGGGGGCGCTTTAAAGGGCCCGTGGCTCCCACAGCGGCAGGAGCCGCGGGCCTTTTAAAGTGCCCCCCCCCCACAGCCCGGGTCCGGCAGTGGGGCTCGGACGGCGCCTTAGTGCCGCTTCTCTTCACAAGGAGAGCGGCCGCTCCCCCTGCTCCCCCCCGGCTACGCTACTGCTGCCAGCACAAGTTTGTCTCCCAGCTGCTGTGTAGACACACCTCTACAGGCTCTGATCTGAGCTGCGAGCCTGCCTTAAAAGCCACTCGGCAGTGTCTTCACTGCTACTTTAACCCGAGGTAACTAACCCAAGTTAAGAACACTTCCCCCCGCCCCCCCAGCGCAGAAATACCCTAAGAGGCAAACTCCCCTTCCAGTTCTTCCCATGCAACCTCAGTCCGGTAACAGGGCGAAGAATTTACTTCCCAAACACAAAGAGATGATCCCCTGATAACATACGCTAGCAAAACAAAGCAAATGCTTACCATGGTCCCAATCCAAGAAAGCACTTCAGCACCTAGGTATCTTTAAGCACGTGAGTAGATCCCACTGAAATCAGTGGTTCAGGATCAGGCCTGGAACTATGCAGGTGTTAGTAGGTTTGAAGGATCTGGGACACCAGGGTTTGATATTGGGAGGTGCTGGCCACTTCCACCAAGGTTCTGGAAACTGTCAGCATCATGCCTTTCCTGGGACTTCCACCCTGTCATTCCCATCAGGGCTCCAGGGGCAGAAGGTTCACAGGGACTCCGGCATGTAGACTGCAGAGAAGGCCTCCACTGAAGCAGTGAGTATGCATCATGCTTAAGACACGGATTTTGAAATCAGCGTATAAAAAGAAGGGTGGAGGATAAGATCACACAACCCACATATGATTTCACATCACAAGACTCTCACATGGCTTCATGGAATGGAGACACCATCATCTGGATGGTTTCCATCCGTGTCTGCTTTGTTGCCTAATCTCCAAACGGAGCCTGAAATTTTAGTCTGTGTTTACGCAGAATGGTGTCTGTGTGCTACACGCCAAATCTGGTTACCCCAGAACACGAGGGTCTTCCAAACCCACATGTTGTGACGAACTAGGACTGTTGTTAAGGTTTCCCTGAGTACTGTGTGGGTGCCTCAGTTTCCCCTATGCAGTGCTTGAGTATCTAGGTGGTGGGACGACGGTGCATGATTGTTACAAAGCCCTAGAAGGCAGGGGTGGGCAGAGGCCTGGACACAGAGAATGGCCCTGTCTCCTGGCAACAGATGGCCCGGCCCCTCCCCTGCAAAGGTGAGAGCTGAAGGTGTTGGAACAAAGGGATCAGGTGACCTCCTGGCCCGGGAAGGAGACAAAGGGGGAGGAGGGGCTGGAGAGTTGCAGTTTGGAACTGGCTGGAGAGGAGGGGAGAGAGGCAGACAGGGTCTGGCCTCCCTGCCCCCGTTTGGAGCTGTGGGGTGAAATGCAGGGAGCCCCCGGGCTGGGGTCTAAGCTCCCTGCCCCCCGGAAGGACCCGACTGAGGGGTCCTGGATGTACTGACAAGCTCTGGTTGGACTGTGTTCCTGGCATCTCTAATAAACCTTCTGTTCTACTGGCTGGCTGAGACTCCCAGTGAATCCGGGGAAGAGGGGTGCAGGGCCGGACTCCCCCACACTCCGTGACACATGTCACCGCTATCCACTCTATCTCTAGACTAGATCAAAGTAAATGCATGGATCCTGACACCTCTTCTGAACATCAGGGATCCAGAAATCCACATCACAAATGTTTCCAGCTTCTAACCATCTCAGACTTGATGAGAAACTGAATTTACTCGCAATTTACAAGAGACACGTTTAGAGTATTCTTCCCTTCAACCTATATTTTCAAAGTTGGATGCCTGCTGCTAGAAATCCAGTGTCTGATGCGCTGTTGCTTCTGCAGTCACTTACCCCAGTGCAATGTGTCTGTAGAATGCCCCCAAATCAGAATGGTGATGTACATTTGTATGGCACTCACTTTGCACGGGTGTAAATGACTGCATAAGGTACAGGGTAATGGAGAACCAGACCCTAAAATTGATAGTTATGCACCTAATTAAGTAAGCTGTTTTTCACAAGTGATGAACACGCAGCAGCGCCTACTGACTTGGCTGGAACCTGGGGGCTGCTCAGCACCTCTGGAATTCTTTTAATTTGGATCTAAGCAAGTTGGAAAATTCCCTTACTGCGCACATCTCTTTCCAACAAGATTCAGCAGCAAACGTTTAGGAATATCCTGTTCAAAGATCAGAGAAACTTCTGTTATTTTTGTCTTTAGGCAGCAGAGGAAAGAAAGATGTTCTAGAAAAGATGCTTTCCATGCCAGATAAATAAGGACAAAATACACATATTGTACACAATATCCACGCTACTCCACAGCTTCAGGGACGCTGCAGATATTGAAAAAAGTTTCTCTCAATTAGTATCAGTGACAGAAAAGTGACTCCTAAAACATAATCCCCTAAGTGAAGGCTCAGCTTTAAGCTACATTTCTTCTGCTTATTCTCCAAAGCAATTTAAAAAAGCATGTTTAAAAGAACGATGTCCAATTAATTTTAGGGGAAGTGGGCAATATGCGGGCAATGTAAAATTTCACATTAAAATGTGCCATCATCATTCAATGCAATACAATTTGCACCAGGACTTATAGATAAAATTATTTCCTATTTTTATTTCAAGGCACACAAGAGACATGTTTAAGGATGTGAAATACATTTTGCCTCCAGTGGGAAGTTGGAAACTGTCAGCCACCCATGGCTACAGTTCAGCAAAGCAACAATTTCTCTGAAAGACCTGCAGGATATTAAGAACATAGCTGTAGTCTACCTTATTCCTTGGTAGGGGCCTCTGTAGGTGGAATTTTTGGAGAGGTGCAACGTACAGCAGAAAATATTATCTGTAGGAAAGGGTTTAGCACTAGCCTTTATACAGACACGTTATTAGAAACATCCGATAAGCAAGCCACGTGAAGTGGTAGTGGCACCGGAAACAAGCTCTGTGGTTCTTTAATCATCCCACTCAACTGTACTACTGTCCCTAATAAGTTAATTATATATATGAGGGGAGAGTGGGGGAGACATGGTTAGGTACGCAAGGAAAACCACCATGTAAGGAGACTGTAACTGTTTGGAATCCATTTCCTGAAGGTAAAAAGCATTTCCTGGCGCCACGGCCTCTTGAATCCACATTTCTGAAGTTGAAAATTTGCTAAAACCGAATGCGCGATAGCAGCAAGCTGTACTAGACCAAGTAAATCTGAGGCTATGAACCAGGCACAGTTGAGAGAAATTTACCCTGAATGGGCTGAATACCCAATGCCCGTGGCAGGCTCCAAGCTGGTAACAGAAATAAATTTGGGTCAGAGTTTCTGACACATGTATTTTTAGATCAACTGCTTGCAAGCTAATCTGCCTCCCGCGGCTTCAGGGGGCAGCTGTGTCTTGTGCAAAATTGGCACTATAAGGTGCTGGACTGACAGCCCTGGGGACGAGTCGCATATCCACCGGATGGGGACAGTCTCAGCTGAGCCTGCATGGCTCTCTATTTCCCACTTATTTCTCAGCACTTCTGCTGAGTTGGCCACCTAGAGGGCCAATGGCGGGGGTGGCCTTGTATTATGGAAGCCACAGTTGGAACCAACCGTCACCGGATCGCTGAGCAGCCAACCGCAACATTCAATTCTTAGCCCATGCCTGGAGGCATCGTTAGATTGCTACTCTAGGTTTTTTGAATCACCGTAATGATCAATGACAACTGGTGGAGTTAGGGAGTGGAAGAAACCCAACGCTCCTGACCACGTCAAATGCGGGAAGTCCTGCACCCCGTCCATTAAGAAAACAAATTCTTTGTCTGGAACACCTGTGTGCGAGCAAATTATGATTCCAATCCAGGCCAAAGCTTTTCTCTAGATAAGGACTCCCCACCGCCGTTGAGGTGTCCAAAACAAAGTGTATCCCCATTCCCATATCCCCCCTCAATGCCAACCTCTCTAAGAGTTCCAGTGTCCAAACCAACACCAAAGTGAATGGTACCTTCTAACATACGTTAACCATCAATGCATGGACTGGAATGTTGATGGTAGCTTCTTGGATCAGGCAAACTCCTCTTGGCTAGAATCTTTCATAGGGCCAGATGTATCTTGGGCACATGGATTTTCCATCCCAATAAAATCCCACTTGTGTTCTCTAACCATGCCTAACTAGCCCATTTCTCATCCTTCCAGAGTAACCAGAGGGCATCAACACACCTGTGTTAAAGCTAGAACTGAGCCAAGGAGCAGAACTTCATTTCAGATAGACGCTCAGTGACATTTTATATTTTTTTCATTGAGTCCATTTCTCTCTCAACTGAATTTTCCCTGCTGGAATTACAGATACAATATATCAAAACGGTACATCTTGGATGGGCATCATGTATTACGCAATGGATGAGCAATTATTTTTTCTCACACATGATTATTTCAGTCCAAAAGGGCTAAATTTTGTCAAGATCCAAATTTATCCCAAATTCAGTTCAACTCTGACTCAAACCTTTCCTACTTAATCTCACAAAAGGTAGAGAGGGAGGCCCTTTAAGAACACAGTCATGTGTCTAAAAACATATGCCTAAAGAAGTTATGAATGTCACTTCTGATTTACAAAGTTGGAAGGTCCAAATGGGTTCACTTACTGGAGCAGGAAAATACACTGGGGACAAAATGACATTCTAGGCACCTCTCTAATCGACTTAATCTGCTATACACAATTTACCTAAGAAACTGACAGAGATGTGGGATGCATTTCAGTGACTAGTCCTTTCATAGCACAGTGGTATGTTTTTTCTGCAGGGAGGTATAATTAAGTCTAATAACTTGCAAAGAGAGCAAAGATGCTATTACTGCCGCAGTTATTGTTACTGCTTTACTAACTTTCTGTCTGTAGTTCCCTCATTGCAGATCTGATGCCTCTTACTTTTACACTAGATAAATGCATTTGTTTTCAAATTCATTTGCATTGGGATACTCTTAAGACTAAAAGAAAATACAAACGTAATGAACCCCTACCTGGTGTTTAACAACAGATATATGTATACAGTATATATACACATACACACATGCACCAGCTCCCCTGCAGTCCCAGTTTAAGGAGTTAGTACATGTTTGTGAATAGAGCACTGGAAGGAGGTGATGTGGAATGCCAGGGGGAAGGAGGAGGGATACACATTAAACCTTTTAAGAGTGACAAAATTTTAGAGATTATTGCCGTATGAAATGTTCAGGGAGATAGCCTTGCAAAGAATGCACATCTAGATAACCTTGCAAAGAGTGCACATCTAGGAGCAGCAAAACTTACACACTGATGTCTTCTGATTATTGTCCTTGCTGGGCATCAGCTTCACTCCTCTGGATTTCAGCTCGATCTGCTTCTTGACTGGAAAGAGATTTTAACCAAAAAACAAAACAAAAAAACAGAGATTTAGCTAGATTTTAAGGGTTATTGATTTGATTCAGAGACTTTGAAGCACCACATTTTGTAGGCATCCCCTGCTAACACAGTGTTTGTACAGCACCTTGCACCATGTGGCCCTGATCCTGAGTAAAACCAAACAAAATAATAAAAAGTCCCCAGGTCCCAGAATTCACAATAACACTAGCATGATTATTTCTATCAGCTTTCATAGCAAAAAGTTTTGTGTGTCCTATTTATTATTCCCCTGTTTAACTGGCCAATCAGGAAGCAAAATCAATCACTTGTGACTTAGATGACCAACAGACACAGTATGAACAACCAACAGTGAATATTGAATGTGCCAGTAAATGGGTGTTGGTGGATCCAAACGAATGAAGCTGCACCGTTGTAAGCGCTCTAGTGTAGCTGCTCTAAGTTGACAGGAGAGGTCTCCTGTCGACTTAATTAATCCATCCCCAACTAAGTTGGTGGGAGAACTTCTTCTGGGGAAATAGCACTTTCTCCACCAGCGCTTAGGTCAGTGTAACCCTTGTCGCCCAGGGGGATGGCTTTTTTACTAGCGACTGTACCATATTTGGGGGCTAGGAGAGCAGGCTTCAGTGGGGTTTTGTTTTTAGGATGGGAAAAGAGTAATTTTGCCCCTGAAAGCAAAGTGCCCAGAGTTATTTTACATGATTCTTTCCATTGTAGTTTTATTTTCATCTATTCGGCCAGTTTATATTTCAACTCAAGTGGTTCCCTTTGTGTACTTTATTGTTTCATGCTTTCAGCTCTACATTAGCACATTTCTAAGACAATGTTGTCAAGAAAAATGATAAATAAAACTAACGGGGATTTTAATCAACTTTTGTGTGAATGTATGTTCAAACAAAATCTGTTAATGGCATCTGTGTGCAAGGAATTCAGGCAGGGAGATGGCAAATACCTTTCCTTGAAGCTTACCCCAAGTAACACGTTCTCTGCTCTACATGTTTGTTGGCACCTTTTCACTTATCATGTGGCTATAGCATTTTGAGGGATTTTTTTCCTTATCGTTAAATAAAGCAGTCAAAACATCAAGCTGAGATGAGGTCCATAGTCATAAATATATATGAAAAAGGGCTTCGGCAGCTCTGGTCTTTCCTACAAGCATTAATGGCTTTCATCGTTTGGGTGGGACAAAATAATGAACAGTATGATGATTGGAGAGGAAAACCTGAGACATACAAGTCTTGTTTAAACATAAACCAGTTGCAGATATGCTAAGGAATATGCCTGTCTCAGAATGCCTTAACTAGCAATGCTCCTCTAGGGTCATATAGCATAATGACCCCTGGATATAGGCAATCCGTTGTCTCCTGAGTCATTAGTTAACAGCAAACCTACTGCACGCCAAAATGCTAACTTCGGCTGCAAAACCCCCGACTGTTTTGGGAAGTCAAGGAGCTATTTCTAGCTCAGCGAATCGGTACCTTTCCAAAATTTCCTCAACTTTGGAAAAATCACAGTGTCACCGTTAATGTTTCGTTTGTTGTTTGAGCACTTTGTAAATTTTACAACATTGGAGAAACTTGGGAAAGAAACAGAAGAAAAAGGGGAAGGAGGATGGTGGGAGAGGAAAAAAAAAGTGACAGGAAAAAAAAAACTGGACATTACTCGTTTGATTGCAATCAGTGTCAAAAAGGAAAGAATGGGAAAAAATGAAAACTGGAAACCTTGAATTGTTGTGGTTTACAAAAACTGAAACTAAATGAAAATTTCCAGCTAGCAATGAAAACCTAAAAAGCATGAGGTGATCTGACACATTCCAGGCACTAGAGGGCAGTGGTACATAGATACACTGTTAAAGGCACAGGGCAAATTTAGTTCTGATGTAAGAAAATGATTGAAATCCTGTTGCATTTGGTCTGAGTTTTTCCCATAAAACCTTTTCATATAGAAGCAGGTCCAGAGAGTTCTAACACTCGTCTCAGAGGACCATGATGGTGAGGGAGGGAAGAATCTCTTTGGAAACTATATGTGGAGTAAACAGTATGTGTGAAGACTGCAAAGCATCGAGTGAACCCCTTCACAAATGACTAGGAAACAAGCTTAGCAATTCGAAAGCAGTTGTTACTTACAGTAGCCAGTAACCCATTCATGAGGTTCCTCTTTACATATCCAGAGTTACCATCATTCCACAAAAAATGGAGGTAATTCCTATCAGCGTAAACTTCTTCACAACAGAAATGCAGATCCATTTAACCAGATGCTATTTATACCGAAGGAATTAATCCTGTATCATCTCAAGATACCTGAACAAGGTATTTCTTGTGTCCTGTGTGATGGGCCTTTGCCCCACACTGAATCCCATGTCAGAACCTTGACTGCCTAAGGAGTATGCAAATACTGGTACCTTAGATCCAATCTAGAAAATCAGCTCATGGATGGAATATACCCCTATATAATATATGACATTGGGCTACAAAGATTACCTGTGTCCTCTGTATAGATGCACACTGTACACTAATCAGGAGTCCTTCCTATAATGCTTTAAACCAGGCCAGGATTTAGGGGAACCCTTTGGGGTGGCACTGGGCTGTATTTAGTGAGCCTGGGAGCTAGAGAGCCAGAAAAAAAGGCTGGCTATCTCTGCGACCTGCAGCCTCAATGAAGAATCTCTTTCATACATTACAATGGAGTCCTTTCCCATCTCTACTGCAGGAGAAATTCTACACAAGTCTGCAGCATCACAACAGGACTGGAGCGCGCAGCTCGAATGCTGACACCGCAGTGCAGTAATGAAGGGTTGATGCCTGGCTAGAAGTGCTGTAATTTGGCCGAAATGTTGAAATCAAGGTCCCATTCTGCCTGTCCCAGCTGACTCTGCAGGCAGAAGTTAATGATCCTCTGGCACTTACCAGGCAACTAAAGGACAACCCCATAGTCCTGGGCAACATTCCCTCTCTGTCAATAAAATATAGTCAAGTCCAAATGTCTAAAGTGCCATTTGAGCTATTGCAGGATGCATAATGGCTCCTGACTTTACGAGATCTAACTCATGCTTTGTAAAATGCTTTGGGGCACCTTAAATATGACAGGAGCTTTATAAACCCAAATTCTACTCTATTCCCTGCATGGCTTCATAGTGCATCTTATTGTGTGAGTGACATTTAAGGATTATTTTTTTTTGTAGCTCTGAAATGCACACAGATAAAAATGAAACTTTTGCCTGTTATATGTTCACAGGGAATAGATCAATTGACCAGAAACATCTTTTTATGCCCTTTGGCTTTGAAAATAAATTTCTAACTTTATAGAGGCATTTAATGCTTTGCATCCACAACTCCACACCTGACTGACATCAGTGGGGCAAACAGCCTTTATGGCGGACTCTGTGGGAGTGGCTGGGATATTCTGTCGTTAGCTCCTTTTGATCCAAGCGGCTCGTCCGTTAAAGTTCAGGGCCTTGCGGGTGTTCCAGGTGGGAACAGAAACTGATAACGGAGTCTTTTGATGCAGTCTTGTTTATTTACAAGAAACGGACGAAGTCCTGTTTCTCTGAACAAAGGAGGAATCAAATCGCAGGAGACAGTTTCTTTGTTCGCTGTTCCAAGCCTGCCTTTCCAGCTGATGCTTTGTACCCAAACAGACTTTTCTCTTAGCTTTATTTTAGGGTCAGGTTATTGTCCTTCCACCCTGTGGCTGCTTGGCTTGCTTTTCTCTCTCTGCTTCTGTGTCTTTTGGTCCCTGTGTCTCTCTCTGCTTGTGCTGCCTCCGTCCCACCACACACAGAAAGACACACACACAAACAATGCCCTGTGGAGCTTCCTGCTCCCAAAGTCTCAGAACCCCTTTGGCTGAGGCGGGACTGTTTAGCTGTCTCTCACAGCTAGGGTACACGAGTTATGGAGGTCACTCACAACAGTTTAGACAAGGTTTAACTCAACCCACCTAACGCTTTACAAAGGATTGACAGTGCTTCTGGTTGCAGCACATTACTGAAATGCTGAACAACTGTAGCACCCAATGGCTTCAAAGAAGCAATGCACACACAGAGAACTACAACTGAAGTCAGTGGGTGCTGTAGGTGCACCCTCCGTAAATCAGGTGCTCGGCTGTCTCGAGTTGGGCATTTAGTTAGACCCCGATTCAGGAAAGCAATTAAGAATATGCGTAAGTCCTACTGAAGCTGATGGAACGTCAGCTATAAGTTTAACTTGAAGAGCGCGCTTAGTGCTTTGGGGCCTTAAAAACAGAGCCACCCCAAATTAGTGTGTGCTGTCGAAAATTTAGGCCTAAATGACTCACCCAAGATCACAAAGTGCTGCAATTTGCACCATTCAGATGGCTGGAGCAGATTATTTGCTGGTTTCGGCACTCATGGAAATTGTGCACGCAGAGCAGAGCGTGCAGACATGACTTCCACCTGCATGCATTTCAGCCTGCAATTAACCAATCCGCAGGAGAAATGAATCTGTATAAGCACCATCCTCAAACATTAAAGGCTTTGGAATCCAAACTGAAATCCATATGTAATTTTCCCGACTATCGCAACAAACAGCCAAATTAAAACCTGTATCTTTTCTGTAAGGTTGAGGATTCAAAAGCTGAATTCAAAGATGGTAATAATAATAATAAATAAATAATCTGCGCCAGCCATCTGAATGGTGCAGATTGCAGCCCTAGCATGCCTGCTCCTCAGGACTGTAGTCAAGGGGTGACTTGCAGTCTGTGGGACAGAGGGAGTGAGTCATCCCTGCTCATAGGGATTCCTACAATGACTCGCTCTTAAGGTTTCTTGCAAGCCACCGCTGTCTGCATGCAGATCATTTATAGCTAAATTGGGTATCTGCATATCTGTTTTTCAGAGCTGCTGAGCACCCAAAGTCCCCATTACAATCAATTAGGGTTCTGGCATTTCAGCCCCTCTAAATCAAGCTGGGTGTTTGTCGTGGGCCTAAAACTGAGAGGAAGGGTTTTGTGAGATTATGCGGAACTCCTTGCCTGAGGAGGCTGTGAAGGCTAGGACTATAACAGGGTTTAAAAGAGAACTGGATACATTCATGGAGATGAAGTCCATTAATGGCTATTAACCAGGATGGGTTAGGAATGGTGTCTTTAGCCTCTGTTTGTCAGAGGGGGGTGATGGATGGCAGGAGAGAGATCACTTGATCATTACCTGTTAGGTCCACTCACTCTGGGTCACCTGGCATTGGCCACTGTCAGTGAACAGGATACTGGGCTCGATGGACCTTTGGTCTGACCCAGTACGGCCGTTCTTATGTTCTTATGGCACTGGAGTGGAACTCAGAAGCTCAGGGTTCAATTCCTGGCCCCACCACAAACCCCAAGTGTGACCTTGGGCAAGTCACTTATCGCTTAGTGCCTCAGTTTCCCTCCCTAATATGGGGACAATAATCCTTCCTTTCTCCCACCCCTTCTTTTATCTGTTTAAGACTGTAACTTCTTTGGAGCAGGGAGCGGCTCTCGCAATGTGTTTGTACTGCCCCTAGCACAGGGGAGCTCTGTCCTCCAATGGGGCCTCGAAAAGCTAGTGTGAAATGATTCTCCTGCAGGGTTTGATGGTTGCTATTATCAGGGTTCTGTATTTTAAACTCCCAGGGCTGGCCCTCCGAAGCGGATTTGGCAGCTTGATACAATGCGTGCTGTATTCCTTTGCATCCAGACTAGTTATCTGGGATCCAGATTGACAGCTCTGATGAAGACAGAATAAGAATATCCGAGGCACTTTGTTTTAATGTGGTGTCATCTTTTCAGGGTTGCTCTGAACAGTTTATCAGCCCATTATTGAAGATCACAGTTCATCTGACCTTGAGAGCACTGCATCGGCTTGATTGGGCTGGGACTAGACCCACATTTATTTCCTGACTGGAGGGGAATAAAAAGTAATATAGGAAGCAATAATGTGCTGGTAACAATCAGCTAAAAAACAATTTGGGATCCTAAAATAGGTGCTGGTGAGAGGGCTCCAGGAGCCAGATCATTAGTTAGATCCATTTAGCATTGTTTTAAACTCAGCAGCTTTTTCATTAGCTTGCTTTCAACACTTCATCATTGAGCAAAGGACTGAGAGTCAGGACTCCTGGGTTCTAACCACTGAGCTGCCACTGACCTCAGACAAGTACTTATGGACTGATTTTCAGAGCTGCAGGTGCTTAGCACCTCTGAAATTCAAGCCGCTGACTTCTCTTTGCTTCATTTTACTTTCTTGCTAGGGGTGTTGGAAGATATAATTATTTTTTGCAAAGCATCTGGGGAGACTTCATGTTGAAAGGTGCTGGAGAAGAGCAAAGCCTGATTATTACTACTGAAAGGAATGTATTTCCTATACATGTCTACGTCAATAGAAAGAGCACTAATTTATGGCCTGATTGTATGCAACTTTGCTTTTACATTTATAGAGAGCAAGATCTCAGTGCTAAGGCATGGATTATGAACATCGGAACAGAAGCATACGAGGAAAATATCCTGGGAAAAGTTAAAATCAAATTTAAGAAGTTGGAATGGGAAAAGGCTTCTAATAGATAATCTGCAAATGCAGATGACAGTCGCAGAGAGGGGGCATCTCAGATGCTAATAAATTACATCCCTACCCTTGGAAAATGGACAACAAATAAAATCTATGCATTTCAAAACCCAAGGCTGGCACTACAGCAATCCCTGATCAGTTTGCATCTCTGGTGATTCAAACTATTTGCTGTGCGCTTCGTGTGGGTTGAGGACATATCCTATTTTGCATGTATTTGCATTGAAAAATCCCAATTCATCAAACCCCAAACTTTTCCCGCAAAAGGGTCACTTTCAATGGGAAGGTTTCTCAGATCGAGGGGAGACTTTCTACACCAAAGCAGAGAGAGAGAGAGAGAGAGAGACTACCCCAGAATAGCCAATAGCTCAGTGGTTAGGACACTCTGTTAGGATAAGGGAGATCTGGGTCCAACTCCCTGCTCTAGAGAACAGACTTGAACTTGGTTTGGCCATGTCTTGTGCATCCCCGGTGCCATCATCACTGGGCTCTTGGTTAGTTGGGGGTGGGAATCCCTGTCAAATAAATAAATAAATATGGCAAAGTCTTGGTTTCATTCCACTGTGCACAGGAACACTGTTTCTTACCCAGCTTTAACTACAAACTCTAAACTAGCTTCCAGCAAATGTTCAGAACTCATTCCCAAGGGAATCAAATCTCTCTCTCTCTCTCTCTCTCTCTCTCTCTCTCTGTCTATATAGCTAGACAAACTCTCTCTTTCCATGTCTAGGGGCTGGTCTATTCACAGTTTTGTGCCACTATCACTACATTGGTTTAGAAACTAAAGCTATGTATGACAGATGGGATAGCTGTGTAGTGATATAAGCACCTTTATTCTGGTACAGCTGCATCTAGACTAGGAGAATGTAACACTTTATCTTAACTATTTCAGTTTCTAAACCAATAATAATTATACTGGTTGACAAATGTGTAAAACCAACCCACACAGTGAACGATTTATCTCGAGAAAGATTATCTGACTACCTAGAGCAGGGGTCTCAAACATGTGGCCCGCGTGGGCCGTTATTTCCTGCGGCCCGCCATAGGCGCCAACTCCACTAGCAGCCAAGCTCCAAACATTACTGAGTGTTTATATTTTATTAAAACCCCTCTTTGTGTTACAGGTTTTAAAGAGTGAATACATTGACTTTTAATAGAAGACTATATTACTCTTCATTTTTTTTTTTTCATTTTTGACTATACTTTTGTATCATTGTATGAAAAGGCTTTCAGTGATGCGGTCCTGGGCCAATTTACTGGTTCTCATGTGGCCCTCGCGGTGATTTGAGTTTGAGATCCCTGGCCTAGAGAGAATTAGATCACAAACTGTGATAGAGACCTTCTTTGCCCCCTGCTGGAAGTACTGGGAGCCTGACACTCACCTGCTCAGGCCAGGCTACCAACAACTTAATCTTCCAGAGGCCTAGAAGGGCCAGGAGGAGACACTGACCAATTGGGTGCCAGCAGGCCAGTTAAAGGGCCTTGTCTGCTTTTTCTCAGGGAGAGTATGGGAGAGTATGGGATGAGCTTTGGCTAGAGGAGCAGCACCTCATGGCTAGCCCCAAACCCTAGGCCCAGCTCAGGCCTTGTCTGCAAGTGGAGCAAACTAAGCACTTAATTTTTGAGTTTTTGTTTATTTAAAAAGCGCAAAGGGGCAAATGTTGAGTTTGTTATTTTCATTTAACGGTGTAGAGACTGATGCCAAGCTTGTGGCAGGTAGCCAGAACTTGTGGCCTAAAGCAGGGAGTGCCGCAGTACCGTGAGTGGCCTTGCATGGAGCCCCACCTGCAACACAAACCTTCCAAAGGAATCTAAATGTGTCATCACAGCTAGTGTAGAGTTTGTAGCAAAAACCCAACCCAAGCGATCTCGATGTGTGTTCTGGGTCCCCAGAGCACATTTACCTGGCTGTAATTGTGGTCACATATTCCACGCATTGATTTCTCAGTTCACTGAAGCACCCATAGCAAAATCTCCAGGTTCCACACAGAGGATAAAAATGCCCACTCACCAAGCCCCATTAATACTAATGGCTCCTGCGTTGAATTCGTAACACAAACGCACCTTTAGAGCATGACACGCTGCAGCAGATGGGATGCGCTCCACCACCTCAATTGAGGTCCTGCCTCATTGCCGTTTTGTGAAGGTTTTTTTAAGTTAATCTTTTAAGCGCTTGACACACAAATGCAGAGCTCATTATATCCAACAAAACGTTTTCCGCGGCGCTCGCTAGATTAGAACCCCCTGACATTTATCTAATCAGAGGAAATTATAACATTAATCGTTACTTTTCTATTTAAGAAAAAAAGCATGATTCAGACAGGTGTTTTAATAGAAAGCAGCAATCATGACGGTGGAAGGAAAATGTCAGATCAAGAGCCATCAATGGTGTGCAGTAGTCTATGTTAGAAACAAAAAGCGACGGCAGAGCTTTTTGATTTAAAACTGCGACTATGCAGCAGGGGGAGGAACTGAAAAATGATTTATAAAACAAGGCCCAGATTAAGGCCACTAGAATGAATTTTGGAGCTATACGAAGGGAAGAATTTTTTGGGTATCTGTATCATGGGACTTGGAATCAGGGCATCTGGGATCTATTGCCCCTCTGCGGCCTTAAGTAAGGATCTTAACCACTCTGTGCCTCAGTCCGTGGCAAAGAAGGGACTTGGGGCTGGTCTACACTACCCGCCGAATCGGCGGGTAGCAATCAATCTTTCGGGGATCGATTTTTCGAGTCTAATGTAGACGCGATAAATTGATCCCCGATCACTCTCCTTTCGACTCTGGTAATCCACCCCAACGAGAGGCAGAAGTGGAGTTGACGGGGGAGCGGCGGCAGTCGACCCTGCAGTGTCCTCACGGTGCGGTAAGTCGAGCGAGGTACGTCGACTTCAGCTGCGTTATTCACGTCACTGAAGTTGCGTACCTTACATCGACCCCCGCCCCTAGTGTAGACCTGGCCTTGGAGTTGGGCCTGAAATCCCAGGCGACATCCCTAAACACTGGACCCAACCTATTCCCACTCAGTAACACCCTAAAAAAACCCGGTGAAATTCAGCCCTCTACAGAAACCCTGCATGTCACTTAAATCCCACGTAAGCCTTCAAAATAAAGTTTAAGTGGCACACAAGTGGCACGGGGCCTTGAACTCTGCACTGAAAACATGGAAGAGGAAGGACGTACCCGAGCTAACCTGCTGAGTGTAGTTTTGAAGCGAAAGCTTCTTCCCCTAGTGCTGAAAGGGAGGAGGTTATAAACCGCTGGTTAATGATTCAAAATGGGCAATAAGCAGTTACCTTGATACTGGGCACTGAACCCCTTCTGCCGGTGGTTGCCGTCCGACGTAAAGTGAAGTCGCAGCCAGTTTTTACTGCTGATAACTGGGGCGGGCAGATTCATGCCAGTAAACCTGTAAGAAAATCAACCAGTGATAGTCAAATGCATGTGGCTGGAAACGGTCTTCTGTGAACATCACCGGAAAGCTGCCCTCAAGACGTCACCCATGCAGGTGGTTCCCAGGGACTGTTCCGCACTCGGGGCATCCTGCCCCACTCTGAAGAAAAGGGCATGAAAATACATAGACCGTATTTTCCTGCATAGTGTTACCATCTTCCACCTCAAGGACTCGTGGAGGGGCAGGACCCCAAACAGTTCAGCATGCATTCCAGAAGGGGAAGTCAAAGGAAAAGCATCTCCATTTCAAGGAACAGCCACAGCAGAAGAGCAAGCTGGAAAGCTTCCAAGAGGCATTCTTAGTTGATGAATGAGCCAGAAGAAACGCAGGGCCCCGTCCCAAATCCTGACCTAGAGCCACCCACGGGTGAGCTACCACTTGCTCTTCTTTCTGGGCCTTTCAGCTTCTGCTGAACGCAGGATGATACAGTGTGAAACGAAAGAGGAAGGTCATTAAACCATTCGGGGTTGCTTTTTGATCCCACTGTAAAAAATAAAATAAAAAACCCATCCGTCTTTCCTGTGCAAGGTCCTAGAGATTTTTTTCCTCTCTCAATTAGAAGGGCTATATTCATAACTGGCTAGGTCTCCCCCTCTCTCTTATTTTTAGGGCCAGGAATGCAGGTGACCAAGAACTCAGTGTGTTTGGAAAGGGCAAGGGTCCTTCACTAGAGAGACTCTGTTCATGTCCTCAGAGCTAAGGAGCCTTGCTTGTTTTGTGTTAGCTGTGCACTTCTGGCAGTGTGGGATTGGCGGAGAAAGTTACTCAGCCAACATACCTCAATGTGAGCTGCTTCTAGGGCAGATGAGGTTAGTTTGACTTCCACATCATTTGGTTCCTGGCCACTTGGTTCAGACTGCTAACAAAAGCGCTGATTTCAATTGAGGGGAGGGGGGCGGCAGGTGCGAGGAAGGCTGCTTCTTATCAAGAATGAGCCAGGTCCACCAACTGACTTCACTAAGGCCACCGAACAGCTGTTGAGCAGTGATAACATGCAATCCGCACCAACCTGGAGAAGACTGGAGCCCTCAAACTACAGGTGGAAAGCACTATATCCCATTAACAACCCATTGAACTACCTACTCCCCCAACTCCTTGTTTAATGATAAATGGATTGCTTTAATACATTACAGGAAAGAAAAAGATAAACCTCTTGGCTAAGTTGTCAAGTGCCATGTCTTAGCCTGGAACAAATGTTTAGATAAGAGTCATATGCAAGAATGCACCCTTGAAAACGGGGGTTTATAATAGTAGTATTAAGAGCCTTTAGTATAGCAGCGCAAACAACATTGCCATATCAGCTATTACAGAATCCAATTACTTTTAACCGAAGCCCATTTAAAATATTTTATTATAGGACTATGCCACTTATTTAAAAAATATCAGTATTCTAACGCCAGTTCTGTTCTGGACGAGAGGACAAGAATCCGAGTAAATCAATTCTGTTCTCAGAGGGGCTGCAAGTTTTACAGCCAACCCTTCCAATAACAGACCAGATAGCCAAAGTAACAGAAAAAAATCCCACCCCAACGATAACTTGTATCTTTCCTTCTGGAAAACAGCAGGCTGCTGGGATGACATTGTGCAGTACATTTACTAACGATGGTGAACTTCAATACATCCCTGTTTTGTGTGGTAATGAACCAGCCAAGATGAGTCTACTGCACAGCTAACACTTCTCTGCCACCTACTGTACAGCCTTTAAACAAAGTTTAACCTTCAACCTATATCCACCCAGGTGGCACTGCTCCAGGCAATTGTGAAACACAATTTAAAATGTTTCTCTTATACTAATTCTTAACATTGTTCCAGGTCATTTATCTATTGCTTTTTTAGATTTGATTTTTGCAAAGCCCTTTGCGACATGGGATATTATAGAAACGGATCACATATGGCATTTTCCCACCGATGGATAACTCAAAGAGAGCTGAACCAATTTCATTTAAAACTTTTCTAAATAAATAAGTTCAAACATAATCATCTTTGGGCTGAGATCAAACATGGGCTCTTTATTACCAATTCTGAGAAAGTTACTATGGACGGTTAAAATGGCAATACAATTAAACTTAATCCTTGTCTTAACCCAGAGGCTATAATGTTATTGTGTATTCCTAATCAATGGTCAGACCAGTAGCGTAGCCGGGGGGGAGCAGGAGAAGCGGCCGCTCCCCCTGTGAGCAGAGCTAAAAAAAGGTGCCGCTTCTTGCACTCACCCGGCGGCGCTCCAGGTCTTCGGCGGCATTTTGGCGGCGGGTACCACCGAAGACCCAGAGCGAGTGAGGACCCACCACCGAAGCACCGCCGAAGACCCAGAGCGCCACCGGAGGCGCCGCCGGGTGAGTACAGGGGGAGCCTGGTGAGGCACCTTTTTATAACGCCGCTCTCCCTGTGCTCCGGACCTGCCTACACTACTGGGTCAGACAACTTGACCCTGTGTATGTAAAGTTAAATGCCAGAAATCTACCATTCAGTCCATCCTAGTAAATTATCATTCTGCAAATCTACTTTAAAAATGGGCTAGATTCCCTTTTGTCTCGCACCCTGTGTAGTTATTTATACACGTGCAAAATGCTAGTAAATCAGAAGGGTAGTGTTTTTTACACACCTCACAGTGGTGTAAACAATTTCACAAGGCGTGGGCTGGAAGAATCGAGCAGTGTACATTTCATCTATGGAACTCATCAACACCTCGTGACATCTGCCTAATCCATCTACAGGATTCTGAAGGCATTAATCACTGCAGCATCTGAGCATCAAACCCTGACTTCCATGGGACTATGCACGTGCTTAAGGTTAAGCACCTGTTTAAATCCTTTGTATTCTCTAAGGCACCAGTGCAACAATCTGCCACTTCTCAAAACTTCCTCCTTCATCTTCCCCCCCCCCCCCCGCCACACCGTCAACTTCATTTTTATTTTCTACACGGAATTAGACTTTTAATTTAAAATGTTGCATTACAGCGGGGTGGCCTCCTGCAGCGTTATGTCCGATCACAGCTATTGTTGGTCATTAGCATCCCCCTAGTATTTGTACTGCAGGAGCACCAATCAGGGATTAAGGCTTCATAGTGCTAGGCACCATAGCCCCACACAGTGAAGAGACAGCCTTCCTCAAAACGCTTATACGTCTAAAGCTAGAATTTAAGGACACCCAGACATGTCTGTCTATCTATTTAATGTGCTTATATAGTCACTGTAGCATCTGAGCACCTCTCAATCTTTAGTGAATTTATCCTCGCAAAACCCTGAACAGTAGGGCAGTGCTATTGTCCCTATTTTACAGATGAGGAACCGAAGCACAGACAGGCTAAGTGACTTGCTCAGGATGACATAAGATGTTTGTGACAGAACAAGAATCGAACCCACATCTCTGGCTATCCACACCCACTGGGCTGCTATCACTAAAGATGAGCAGTACTTTGCTAGATGAATAGTGCCACTGAGATCACTAAGGCTGTGTGTGTATCAAGTTACCATTCAATGTGAGTAAGTGTTACACAGCTGGGCAGAGTACTGCTTGTGTGGGGATATGCGTGTGTGCATGTGTACATACAAAGACATGCAATTAATGAAGCGTGAGTATCACAAAGCCATTGGTTCGTACCCTCTCCCCCACATATTTTTTTTTTTTTTTTTTTTGCTAACGAGTCAGCTGATCTGCTTTATTAAGCTGTGGGGAGGAAAAGCGGGCAGCATTATATCTGGATTCTGCACATTAGCAGAAAAATTCTTCCTATTTTGTCTCTCTTCTTTAAAGCAAAAAGAATAATAATCCCCACCCTCGCTAGGGTTTCTGACCACATTAACTTCCCAACAGGTGAGGAGCATTTCAACCCCCACCACCAAACTGCTTTTTCAACACCACATAACGAGTAGCTAAGCAATTAAAGTGATTTTTTTTAATTGGTTCCAGTTAAACAGGGATTCACTAATGGAAACTGGCTCAAGAACCTGAAGGCTTCATCTTATAATTAGTTTAATTGCATAAAAATATAACTTGACGTTATACATGTGCACTGTGCTCCACTTACGACCCAAAGGAGGGAAATCTCTACAGGATATACAGGAACATTTTGTCTATAGGCGCTGTGGTTAATTATAACCTTCCTGGGTGTTAAAGTTTACATGGCACGAAGTGTTTTTGTACAAACGTTGGGCCTGATCTAAAGCCTAAATTGACGAGAACCTTTCCACTGGCTTCCCTGGATCATGCCTTTCATGTCTTTGTACCACCAAAGCAATTTTTGTTTGTACCAGACAAAAGGTCCAATCCACGGTGTTACGTCCTGGGTGATCCTGGAGGCCCGGTTCTGATTCGGTTCATTATAACGAAGGTTGGTGCTCGCAGTGAACTTGGATCTGGATCTGAACTTCCCCGAAACTTGGAGATGCACAGATCTGAGGTTCAGGTTTAGGACCCAGGAATGTTGTCTCTCTCACCAACAGAAGCTGGTTTAATATCCTGGGACCAACAAGGCTACAGCAACACCCCTCCTACCCCCCAAACGCTAGCCACTACTGACACTGGTGGCTGATAATACCAGGGGCGGGAGGGGATGTCAAATTACAAGCAAATACTTAGAACCGCAGCACTGGACTGGACAAATAACATTGACAAGGAAGGAGGAGGGAGAATCCTCTGGAAAAAACAAAAGAAAAGAAAAGACTGACTGGGAAACATGTATTTAATGGGAAACATGTACCTCATCAGCAGTTAATAACTCATTTTTCACACTAAGGATGGGATCCCACAGGTTTCAAATAATCACTAGGAAGCATTGATGGTTAATTGATAATGGAATCATCCATTACAATTAAACACGTATTGAGCGGAAGCAGCTGCGCGGGCCCTGAATGCAAATGCCATGGATTACAGACACAAAATCTCTGATGCAAAAGGGCCAGATGCTCAGCTGGTGTGAATCAACATAGCTCCATAGATTTCACTAGAGCTATGCCCCTTTACACCAGGGGAGGATCTGGACCCAAAATGTCTTTCAATAATTATATGGTTTAGCATTTGTATTGAGGTAGCACCTAGAGGCCCCGGCCAGGATGCTAGGCCATCTAGCAATTCCTTCTCCAAAGCAGAGTGAGTGGTGTTTCACCGAACTGTGCAGAAGGAAGCCGGTTCTGTTTGTGGTAGATGGAATTTGGGAACAGAGATACTGCTAGACTGGCACGGGGCAGAGTTTAAGACTGTGGAACATATTCTCCGGTGTTCAGTGGCTGTGCCAGATGGGGATTTGAGGGACTGTACTGTGATTAGCCTTAGATTTTCATTCCTTAATTTTTCAGGGTTCTGTTTGGTATATAACCCAGTGAGCACCCCTATCTGACCCACAACGCAGGGCTATTGTCTATTAATAAAGGGGAAAGTGAATTCTAGAGGCTTAACCACACGGAGCTATCCAGACAATAAATTACGACTTTTCTCCTTTCTGCGTTCCCAAAGACACATTTCTACTATATGATGCACAATGAATTTCCAACCCCTGCCATTAGCCCAATAAATGATTGCATTTCTAATAGCTCAGTGAGTCACTAGAATAAATGAAAGTCTATTTTGAATCCTTGCTACTGAACATTTCTGGATCTTATCTGAAAAAGAAGACTACTAGCAACTTTGAAGTCTTTTTAACCATTCTCAAGTTATTCCTGCCAGCATCATCAGGAGACATGAATCACCTGATTAAGTATTCAGCTTCCCGAATACGGTGACATGTTAACTGGAAATTCTAAGGTTTTGGATGACTAGCTGGCTACATATTAAAAAAAACAAACCATTACTCACTGATGGAGCTACAGTGTTCATTCTAAATAAAGTCCTCTTTTTAATACAGGGAGCATTCAGACCAGGGTGTGGATAAGAAAATGATGTTTAACCCCCAAAGTGCTGAGGCTTAGAAAAGACTGGATAATTTTTCTGGATGCAAGGCGCAATCAGGGTGGGGGTGGGGGCAAAGTCATGTGATGGTTTTGGCTGGAGCAGAAGTGGATTTTCACACCTGTTATTTTATTGCCCTCATGTTCAAGGATTCTGGGTGGGAGAAAAAAACCCAAAACAAGTCAGCTTGATCATCATTGCTTTCCTGAAAGGATGCTTCACTCCAGTGCTGTGAGGGCCATATTTTCAGACATCGCAATTTATATCATGCCTAAACACAAGTGCCTAAGACAGGAAACCCGGAAAATGCAAATGCTTCTCCTGCAAAACAACCTGTTAGCATGTACCAGAGCCAGCCCAGTGCTAAGCACATCCTGTCAGGTGCTGAGCGCCCTCAACTCCCACTAATGTCAACCAGAGTAAAGGACACTCAGGATCTGATTCTATTCTCACTCCCAGTGGGGGTGAATCAGGAGTCACGTCCAGGTTGCTCTTGTGGTTAACAGCACTAGCCTTCGACACTGGGTTCTGTTGCACTCCGTATGTGACCTTCAGCAAGTCACTTAATCTTTACGTCTCAGTTTCCCATCTGCAAAGTGAAGATAATCATACCTCCTTTACAGTTTACTGTCTTGTCTATGTAGCGGGGCAGGGTGTGCCTCATGTTACATGTATGTAGATCACCTAGCAGAAGCAGTTGCTGATCGCAGTTGGAGCACCTAACTGCTACTGAATGCTACTATAAACAACAGGCAACTACTCCTTTGAAGTTAATGGAGTCACCACCAGCGTAAGACTCTTAACTTGAATGTGTTTATTCCAGATTTATATTGGTGTGAGCAAGAAGAGAATTAGGACCCCAGTGTTTTCCAGGAACTACTCAGCAGCTTACAAAACTGGCCCGTGAAAAATCTATTTGTTAAAGTCAGAAGAGGGGCAAAGATTTTTGCAGGTTTCCTCCCAGAAACCTTCTAATATTGTTTATAACCACAGCATTAAAGCAATTTCCTGTAACTGGAATGGAATCCTCTGAGTGAAATACAGCTCATCAGCATCCTTTCTTACAACTACAGAAAGGTTAATACCCCCAAACATTCGCCTTTGAAGCAAACTCAATGAAGTGTGGTCCCCTGCTCTACACTATTTTACTTGTTTTTTTCTTCCATTCTTGTATTTTACATTGGATTTAGTCATTAAATATTTATACCGTTCACTCAGCCATTCCTTCCTCAGCATGATCACTATTACTGTACGCATACCGCATTGATTAATCTCCGGCTCTCAGGCATCATTATCCATTTATAATACCCGATTCCAGTTTTACTTAGTTTCCATTTTTCCTCTAAATCAATAAAATGTCAAAATGTGAATCAGAAGCAGAATACTAGAAGGAGAGTACTTCCAGACAAATGCCAGTTTACACCCCCCCACACACACACACAAATTACTGGCATTATTATATTATTAATCATTTGCATTATGGTAGCTCCCAAAGGCCTCTGATGAGATCATGAACACACCGTGTAGATGGTAAGAAAGACCCTGCCCCAAAGAACTTACGCTCTAGGACTCCAATTCAAGAAAGCAACCCTATTTAGGACAGCGTGTAAGTAAGTGGTTTGTTGTAAATTAATGGGACTTAAGCACAGGCTTAACTTCAAGCATATGCTTAAATCATGTTCTGAATAGGAAGAATTGAACCCAGGTTGAAACCCTTTCATGAATCGGGCTCCAAATAGGGAAGACAGATAAAGGATCGGACAACGGCAGATCTTTGCCCCTGTTTTACAGACTGGGAACTGAGGCACTGGGAGCTGAAACGACTTGCCCGTGGTCACAAAATTTGCCTGTGACGGAGCTGGGAATTGAACCTGGATTTCTTAAGAACTAATGGGGATTATAAAGAAACCTACCCTGTAGACAGGTTATTATATAACTGGCCCCTCTGGGGTTTCTTGCACCTTCCTCTGAGGCAACTGGCATTGGCCACTGTCAGAGGCAGTATATTGGATGAGATAGGATCAAACCAGCAGTCTATCTGTCTCTCCCCATGTTCCTACATGCATGAGCCCCTGCAGTCCAAGACCCCTGCATTTTACACAGGCGCACCTAGAATTAATGCCTGCTTAGTATCCCATTCAAGCAGGGCTGCAACACATGTAATTAAAATCTGGCAATCAAAGAAGAGATCGTCTGAGCTGCCAGCTTTTGTGCTGAATAAATTAAACACAAAAAACCCCATTTCATTTGGTTAATTGCAAATTCGATAGGAATTGTGCAAAGCTTTCCCTCACACAAGGGCCATAATGAACCTCTTAACAAAGCCTCTCATTTTCTAACAGGCTTGTATCTTCCGGATGAGGCCTTTAATGGACTTCCGTTTATAGCCACCGCTCTCACTTGGGGTCCTTCGGGGATTCTGAATCCTTCATTTAAATGGGCATGTCCAGAGTGTGAGAGCTCCTACCGAAATCCTCATGTTACTCTTGTACATTAAAATAAAAATTTCTCCTGCACCCTTGGAAAAAGAACATTGACAAGGGGTTGCATGGTCTGGTTTGCAAAGTCACCGTGATATCGTAACCCCCACACCTCCTGGGTGTGGTGTTCTGTCTCCTCTAGTGGCACTGAAACCACTTGGAGATTAACGAGTCTGCTCTACAGCCTTAGCTAAGGGCTGTAAGGGCTTTCAGCTCATGCAATAGCAGCTCATGCATTTAAATCCAGAAGCCCCAGGTTCGATCCCGCCCGCTGACTACCGGGGTCTGTCAGTGTTACACTACGTTCCTGTGGTTCCACTCTGCAGCCAATTTACCAGTGGCGGCTGGGATGTGAACGTCCAATCCAGCTTTCTTCCATGTGGATTTCCACTCCTTGCCTCACAGCCTAGGACAGCAATGCCTTTTAAGCCCCTTGTGTAACTGGTGCGGATTGTGGCAGATGTTTGACCAGCGCAACAAAAAGCTGCTGCACTCAACAGGTAGTGAAAAATGTCTATTCTATTCTACAGAGGTTCCCACAGTAGCATTTGAGACGCCTTCTAGTAGGGCATTAAGCAACATGATTAAAACCTGTTTCTTCTCTTATCCTTCCCCCAGGGGACAAAGTCTGTGTAGTGAGGCGTGCACACACACACACAATGTTGGTTAGAGAAGGCAAGGTCAAAAAATGTGCCTTGCACTTCGAGCAGAAGGTGGTGAGATTTGTGATGGTCCCTGGGCGAGTTCATTCCAGGCTTGGGCCACAACCTAGAAAGCCCTCCATCCTGCAGAGGTGAGTGTTACCCTTATCATAGGGTTCCACTGTGCCAGAGGAGCAAAGCTGTTGACCGTGGTCTTCATCCCAGAGTTTTAGTCAGTCTTTTTGCTACCCTGGGCCCTGTAGCCAGTTGAAATTGCAGGCAAACAGAGGCTGGCTGACTGTACTTACTGCATCTGGGATGTAATGGACACCTCTTCCTCTTGAGAAGAGTACCACCAGATCTTAAACAACTATGAACAGTCAGGAGGATCTGTCTTTTCTGCAAGATGGCAATCCCAACAGCACAGCACTCCCTCGCACCACACTGGGTTAATCACTGACTTGGAAAGAAGAGCACCTGCTCTTTAAATAATCAATACTACTTTCTGAAGCACCAGATAGTCTTCCCTAAAAGCCTCTGTGAAGCAGCCAGTAAAGGGTTACGGGTACCTGCCTTTCATGTGACCCAGCAAGGGGTTTAACAGTAGGGTGTGCCCTGGAGACAGAGAGGCAAGAGAAAAGACGCTGGGGAGGTGCAACATGCATTGTGCAAGGGAACCGCTTTGCTTTGGTGTTGCAAGTTTTCTGTTTAACCAATAACTCACGCCCAGAGTCCCGGAGCAACACAGGTGAGCACATCGCTGCTGTGTGCTGGGCTGCTCAGACCGCCCACCAGCTTCCAGTCTCCCAGGCAAATTTTGGCCCCAGATGGACCATGCTTAACTTATGAAACATGACAGTCACGATGCAAGATAGGACAGTATTAGGCTGGATACGCTATCTCTACCTGCACATTAATCTATCCTTTCTGTAGGCAAGGGGCCATATTTCAGAAGCTCTTCCTATCTTAGTGCATTATTGATTATTATTCACCTCATCTGTACTTCTACCTTTTCAGCCAAAGTTCTACTCAAATCATCTTGAGAGGTGAACTGTCATTAATTTTGAACACTGTTCATTAGGATATTCACCCCCTTACGGTTAAGCATGCAGTGAGACCCTCTAGGACCTCATTCACCTGTGATATCAGAGCAATTTCATCACGATGGACTTCCACAAAGATAACAGATAATTAGGTCAAGTTGTTCAAGAGTAAAAGCCAGGAAGGGGGAGGACAAAACAAGCATCCCTAAATACACCTACATAATTTCGAAAGAGAAATTAATAAACCTGGAGTTCTCCTATCGAGCGTGATGTAATGCTGGGTTCTCAGACTGAGCTTAAATCTTTGACAGTCCCTGGATATTAACACTTGAACTGCCATTGCAGCACTAAGAAAACAAATACCCTGATAAGATTAACAGCAATGCCTTTCAATAGCAACATCTATCCAAGGACCACAAAGCATTTTACACACATGAACAGAGACTTCTGGCTCCCTCGCCCCACCGTCCTGAGAAAGAAAGGAATTAAATTACTTTCTCCTTTTACAGACAGGGAAACAGAAGCACCAAGTAGTTACTGGTCTGGTCTTCAGAGGTGCTAAGCAACCACAAATGCAAATGAAGCTAACAGGAGCTCAACATCTTCAGAAAAACAAGTCCATATGTGACTTGCTGTAGGGCATTCACTTAGTCAGAGGCAGGTGGCTCTGTTTTCCTATTCCAGCCTTACAGATATCAGGTGAAATCCTGGCCCCGCTGAAAGTCAATGGCAAATCTCCCATTGATTTCAAATTCTCCTCAGAATTTTGCATCCTAGACCCACCTCTAGGGCCGGCCCCTGTAAATTGGTCATAACTCTACTGACTTCAAGCTCTCACCATCTCCCTGTTTACATAAATGGAGCATCACCATCTGAGGATGCAGCCTCCACTTTCCAATACTTGAGTGTTGAGTCCTTCCTAGACACGGTTTCCAGCCTTTGAGCTCATCTGCTGGTATCCCCTACAAAAGCTGATGCTGGAAGAGACACCAGATTCTTTTATCATCAGGTTTTCACTCTTTTTCTGGTTGTATTCCCCTGAAAGATGACAGTACTTCCACGTAGCAGCAAAAAAATCAGCCACGGCCGTCAACTTTAATTACGGTCGGCTCCCAGATAAATTTGCTGGCTAAAAACAATCAATACTTTTTGCAAGAGAATTACATTGTTGGTTTTTTTTTTATTTTTAAAGTGACACAGGATTTGATTTCCCCACCTCATTTAAAATAAAATTATAAACCAGAACCTTAGCTGGTATAGATCGGTGTAAAGGAGCTACACCAGTTTACACTAGCTAAGGATCTGGCCTTACCTATTTTGTCTGCAATTTATTGTCCTGACTTACAAAACATTTCAAAATGAGTTCACTCCCCCATAGCCTACTCATTATTGGACCCCTCATTCCAAACTGTTTCATTAAAATGAATCAAATTAATTTATTTACATGCCCACTGGCATTTTTGAAATTATTAAATGGTTTCGCAGTAACAAGGTGAAGTCTGGATGCTGAAGATTTCTTGTTTAATTTAACACAGTTTGTATACACACCTCCTCCCTCTCCACACATACCTGTTAAAGCAAACGGTCACGTTTGCTTCTAAATATTTCATTCTCAAGGTGGATTTTGCTCCCATAAATGCAACTCTCGACTCCATTGACAGACAAGAACTTGAAAGATGCAACTATCCTCTACACAAGGATTTTCTGCTGTGACGGGTGAAAGACTTGGGAATGTCTATAGATCTAGAGCACTTGCAGAAATCAGCTGTTAAACAGTAAGTGAGCCTCAACCTTGAGTATAATGGTGCTATAGCCCAGTTATAAATCAACCAAGAAACTTTACTCAAAACTTATCCTGACCCTAAACTTTGAAGTTCCAAAATTGTGGATAACTCTAAAAATTGCTCTTAATACACAAACACTCTACAAATCCAGTGGCACAGTCCCTAAAAGAGCATTATCACATTCTGCTGCAGGAGAAATGCATGCCAGTGATGAAGGTGAAAACAGGCCATCTGCTGCTAATATTTCCTTCTGCCTGTCCAGGTACCAAGGTGGGGAAGTTGTATATATAACTAGAAGGAAAACATCTGCCGCAATAATACTTCTGTAGTGGACCCAGCAGAGGTGGATCCCCACCCAGGGCCATTCAGGAGAAAAAGAAAGAGACTTTTACTCCTGGAGAAGAATTTGTTTTAATAGGTGGCCAGGGCTATTCTAGCTATTAGCCAGACAGCTGTAGCTAATACAGAGCCTCCTATGACCCTGCTCATCATCTTGCAAAAAGATGCATACGGGTGACTTCAAAAGAAGAGTTGTGCCCAATTCCCTCAGATATTAAAAATAGATATTCCAGGCCCTGGCCTTTGGCAATTTTTTTTTAATACGTAACAAAACTTGATGTTTACATAGTGCTTTTCATTCCTATGTCTCAAAGCCCTTTACCAAGGAGGGAAAGTATGATTACACCCATTTACACAAGGGAGGTGGAGTGAATTACCGATGGCCACACAGGGGGCTGGGAATAGAACCCAGGTCTGCTGAGACTCAGATCCCTAGCCACTCAATACCCTGCCCCCTCCATTAGTGTTTTTAATACAGAGGGAAGGTTCATGAGGGCCATCACAGCCTCTGTTAATCCAAAAAAGACCTAGTAGATGAAGTGATAACCGCCTTGCCGTTGTGCCTTAGGATACGTCTCCACCACAACCAGAGATGTGACGGCAGCACTTGTAAACATATCTACTTTGATCCAGCTAGCTGGAATAACAGTCGCAGTGAAGCCATGGCGGCATGGGCTAGCCACTCGAGAACATAACCAGGGTACTTAGCAGGCTTGTATTGCTGTGACTTCACTGCGATTGTTATTTGAGCTACCTGGATCAAAGCTAGCACAGGTATATCTGAAAATACTACAGGCATAATTTATTGCATTGTAGACATACCCTCAGGCATGAGAAGTGATGTTCTGTGAGCAGCCCATGGCCTTCCTGGTTACGCACCCAACCCAGGAGCCAAATATTGTCCATTATGGGGGGATGGTTTTGTGATGGGGTCACCTCTACAATAACCTACGGCTATTGGACAGACATCCGATTGAAACGGAGAACTAGAAATGAAAGTTTCACATCCCCTTCGCCAATTAGCTGAGCTAATCTTCATGCAAATATTCTGACAGTGACTTGATACAAGACAACACATGTAAACATGACACGGTCTTTACAAGAGAAAAGAATGGGAAGCCTGTACAATGCATAGACACAATAAACCGCAATAAAAATGGTTACAAAAGGAGGCTTAGCCTAATAGGATGGATAGATCAAATTATATATATAAAAGTGCTTGCCATGGTATTTCCATTACTTCAATAACATTAGGTTCAAGTCATAGAAAAAGAAAGGTAACTAATATGATTATATTCTATTCAGGAGAAAACAAACACTAATTTAACCCAAGGTAAAATAGCTAATGCATTTGAAAGCTGCTAATGCCATGTGCAAATCCCCCAAAGAAATTTGCTACAGTTTTATTACACTTTCCTGTAACCTCTTTCTACCTTATTACCAATGCTACAGAGAGTGCTTTTTCTCAGGACACACACAGCTAGTATGGTGACAGCAAAGAGCCACTACATTTTTATTAGTTATTGTTTTAAATAATAAATGGTGTGTGTGTGTAAGAGAGAGAGAGAGAATTTACTTGTGATTTCAATAGGACCTAGTCATATGCTTAAAGTTAAGCACATGCTTAAGTGCTTTGATGGATGGGAGGCAGTGGTGCCGGCCTGATAACTCAGGAATCAGAAGCTCTCTCTTTATCCATTGATTAGGCAGAGCATGCATGACAGCAGGGCATGTATTTACACAATGGTCAACCCTGAACTCCAAAGACCAACCCCAATTGGAGACAATTCAGTCTCCATGAGTCCTTGGTTGGCCTCTCTGCTGGGACTGCCCACCTGGGTTTTTATGACGGTGGTTTCTTTGGGAACTGGACCTTGAACATTCAATTTAAGCCACTACTGCTTTCAAATACACAAAAACTAACTTACATAGATCCTTCTGAGCATTTGTTGGGGGTAGCAGTTCACTGGAAAATGCTAGGTTCCAAAGGGTCATTAACCTTCACCCAACTTCTAAGTGTCATATCCACAACTGGAATGCTCCAAGCCAGGGGTCAACACATTATCGGGGTCCTGCTCAGGGCCTGATCCAAATTCAAATGAAGTCCCTGGGAGTCTTTCCACTGACTTCTATGGGCTTTGGGTCAGGCCATTAATAACTGACTTGAGATCATTTTACCAGCCCGTTCATTGACTATTTATGAACATTCAGGGCCAGTCTGACAAGCTGCCAAAACCTGGAAGGAAATGGTTTCAACAGTAAGACGGGGGAGGTGGCTCTCACTTACATGAAGGTTTAGTCGCCTCCTTAAAGTTGCAAAGGATGCTCCCCAAGGCTTGCCTGGCATGTGCAGAGATGCTAGCCCCAGGGAAGTAAGACACTGCTAGTGACCCAGATACCAGGGGCTGCCACTAAACCAGCTCATGCACTATTTAGGACTGGCTGCAAGTGGCTTTCCTGCAGCATCTGGAGCAGCTTTTGAAGTGGCTTAAGACTCTCCTGCAACTTCTCAACTATGCCACGGAGGTAAATTAAACCCCAAACCATTTGCCAATTGAGCCCTGCATATAGGCAGTCCCATGCAACCACACTACGCAAACAATAAGACAGCCCCAGACATTGCAGTCACAACTCCCAGTATCCGGCCTCAGGGATACATGGTAGAGCGGATCATAAGTGGACCAGGAGCAGGAGTGTCTCTCTGCAGGGACGGTGCTTCCATCAACACCTTGAGGATGAAAGGGACTGATGGGCTGTGCCAGGAGAGGTGCTGAAGCCTCCCAAGGAAGGCACAAGCCTGGTCTAATGGTTTCTGCCTCAAAGCAGAAGTCTTAACTAATCAAGTGATGAACAGCTCCTCTGGTGCTGGGAGTCTGGAGCAGCCTGTCCTTTGGATTCTCTTCACCTGTTCCTCCAGTGAGACGCTGACTGATGGAAACAATGCGGAAAAGCTAGGGGATATGACAAGCTTCTCACCTTTCCCATCACAACAGCAAACAGAGGCTGGGAAGACTTCTTTAATTTTTTTAATAAACGGTCTGATGAATCCTGGGACTATTACAACGTACTTCTTAGTCTAAAACCAGAGCCTGTCCAGATTAAGTATAATGCATGAGCACTCTATAAGCAAAGAATAGCATAATGAGAGCTACTCAGACCACCCTGTGATATGCTACGCTCTAAAGAGACGATGAGTATCATCCCAACACCATGTCTGCACCTTTGGGTACTTATATGAACCTCTAATCCTTTCGGCAGATGGCAAAATCTTGTCTAGCTCTTTAAACAAGGGCTATGCAGAATTGTCTGTCTGGTTACAGCTGGCAACCTTACAGGCCATATTTTCTTCAAGTGAAGTCCAACACTGAAGGAGAATGACAAAAATGGCATCGTCTTATTCAGTAGGAGCCTGGTCTAAAGCCCACTCTAATTGCCTTGTCCTCTCTGCTTTGGAACCTACCTCTGCTGCGACGCCCACAGACCACTAACCTTTCAGAGGCAGGGACTGTGCTTTTACTCTGTGATTGTACAGCCCTTAGCTCCCTAGTCTGGACCCTGAGTGGGGCCTCTCGGACCTACCACAATACAAATAAATAATAAAATAAAACCACCACCACTTGGCATTGGCTGGGCAAAGGCAAGCAACTCACTTGATGATGACCTGTTCTGTTCATTCCCTCTGGGGCACCTGGCACTGGGCCACTGTCGGACAACAGGATACTCGGCTAGAGGGACCCTTGGTCTGACCCAGTAGGGCCATTCTTATGTTCTTAATTTCTTTTTTCTAAATTGTTTATTGTTGTCCCTTCCCCACCCCCCAAGCCCTTGCCCCATGCCCATTTCTCAGTTTTGTCCTAACACCTAGATTCTAAACTCACCGGGGCATGGCAGTTTTCTTTGTTATTTTTCTTCGTAGCACCAAGAACAATGGGGCTTTGTTGAGCACCAGTTTGACTGGGGTTCCAAAAGGGCTACCATAATACGAATAGATCAACGCAAGTCTTTCCATTGGCTTCAGCGGGTTTTTGATCACACCTCAGATCTGCCCTCTGTAGGCATTCCGTGTTTTACATGCTTGCTTTAGTGATGGGAAATAAGTGTTTACTCCTTTGCTCTCCCACTACCCCTGCGGAGCCAACACGGCTGGTTGAGAGCTAATTGGATTCTAGTCTGCCTTACAGAGCAGCTACGTTCACAATCCTAACTCACTACAGGGCCAAATTCTGGCCCTCACTTCCACATGGGAAACTACCCTGAAGGCTAGAGCTGGAAAGTTTTCATAGCTTCTTTCACTTCATTCCCACTGTGCAGCCTTTTTGGCTTTAATGTCTCCAGCTGATACTGATTCAACGTGGCCCTCTGGCAGCTTGTTCCATTGCCTAATAATTGCCCTGACAGCTATAAAATTGTTTCTTGTTCTACCTTCGACTACTACAGAGAATAAGCCTTCCCCCTTCCTCTTTGGTATATTCACACATGGTTTTGTAGTTATTGTGTCTGCCTCCATCATCTTTTACATGCCTGTCTGTGGAGATCTCGTTTTCAAAACCATTTTTGGTCGCCTTTCTGGGAATTCCTTTCTAAACTATTATTTATCCAGAACAGGCATCACCCCTTGCGACAGCTGCCAGGGGAACGAAACGTGTCCCTCTAGCACCCAACAAAATAAACCCAAAAATGTATATAAAAATGCTTGAAGAGGTTTGCTGGACTTTGGGTTTCCAGGTTTGTTGGACATTCAACTCTCCAGAGCCCTGCATAAAGAGAGAGACTGGCTGTGGGGAAAGGGCTCTTCTGAAGACTGTATCTTGGAGGACTACTTCAGCAAATGGACCTATGAAACTCAAGGGGGCAAGGGAAGATGCTACACACCGTTCCACTGTTCCACCCTTCATTCACTATCCCTTTCACACTCCGGCTTCCCTCTCTTAGTTATGCTGTGCATTGTTGCTATTATTTTCCACCACCAGCGATCAGACTCTGGTAATTTTCATGGCCACAAAGTTTAAACGTTTTTATTATTGTACAGTAGTTCCTCGGTCAGATCAGGAACTCCGCCGTATAGAGCATTTACATATAGTAAATAGTCCTTGCCCTCGGTGGACATTACAGCACAAAACAGGACTGGCACTGGAACGAGGCTGCCTTATTCTCACGGTGACAATTACAACACAAGCATATTTTGCAGTCCTCTTCCTAGCTCAACAGGGAATCATTAAGAAAGGGATAGATAAGAAGACAGAAAATATCATATTGCCTCTATATAAATCCATGGTACGCCCATATCTTGAATACTGCATGCAGATGTGGTCGCCCCATCTCAAAAAAGATGCATTGGAATTGGAAAAGGTTCAGAAAAGGGCAACAAAAATGATTAGGGTGATGGAACAGCTGCCATAAGAGGAGAGATAAATAAGACTGGGACTTTGCACCTTGGAAAAAAGACAACTAAGGGGGGATATGATAGAAGTCTATAAAATCATGACTGGTGCGGAGAAAGTGAATAAGGAAGTGTTATTTACCCCTTCTCATAACACAAGAACTAGGAGTCACCAAATGAAATTAATAGGCAGCAGGTTTAGATCAAACAAAAGGAAGTATTTTTTCCACACAATGCACAGTCAACCTGTGGAACTTCTTGCCAGATGATGTTGTGAAGGCCAAGACTATAACAGGGTTCAAAAAAGAACTAGATAAGTTCACGGGGGATTGGTCCATCAATGGCTATTAGCCAGGATGGGCAGGGATGATGTCCCTAGCCTCTGTTTGCCAGAAGCTGGGAATGGGCGACAGAGAATGGATCACTTGATGATTCCCTGTTCTGCTCATTTCCTCTGGGGCACCTGGCACTGTCCACTGTCGGAAGACAGGATACTGGGCTAGATGGACCTTTGTTCTGACCCAGTATGGCCGATCTTATGTTCTTATGTTGCCTGTGTGACTGCAGCAAATTCTCTTTCCAACAGGCAAACGGGGAAAGCAAATGGTGGATTTTGATCTAACCATCATCTCAGAACAAAGCATTTTGGCTTAACCGACACACAGAAATAAAGGGTGGATTTTTTTTGCCTTTGAATGCACTGATTGCAAAGGGCTGACAGACTGAAGCAACCACCTGTAATGACTCAATGTTTGAATAAAACATGCTAAGTAAATAAACACATTCAGATATTGTGGTCATTTGCTAAGGTACACACACAGAATGGCAAAGAGAACACAGGACCTTCAGGTTAAAACCAACACAGCTCTCTGCTACTTTGGACTAAACAAGATTGCCCATTAGCTGTGTGCATTAGTGGCAGCACTTAGCGGCTCTTTCTAGACCTCCAGCCACCAGACACATTATCGGGGTCCTATTTAGGATTTAGGGCCTGATGCAAATCCCACTGAAGTCAAGGGGAGTCCTTCTATTGGCTTTGGACCAGGTTATTAGTATTTGTCTTGAATTCATTTTACCAGCAGTCCTTTGTTGGCTATTCATTCTCCATGCACTATCTATCTATATGTGTGGTCATTCTGGCCCTCTCTGATGAGCTGCTAGTCTCTTGGAGGAAATAGTTTTCGAGAAGAGGAGGAGAGGCTCTCACTTTACATGGAAGTTTATTGTGGCCTCCTTAAATTCCCAAAGGGTCAAAAAATTGCACATGCGCCCAATGCAGACCAAAGCCCAGATTTTCAAAAGCAACTAGCAACGTTGGGTGCCATCATAATTGTTTAGGTTGCTAACTTGAAACGTGTCAAAGGGGCGTAACTTTTCAGAACCTGCCCTCTGATAATCAGGCCTCTTTCTTAGGCGTTTCAAGCTGGGCACCCTAAATTGGGGGTACTCCAAAATGACTAGCCACTCTTGAAAAGCTTGACCCAGAGCCCAGCAGGGTGAGCTGCGTAGAGAGGTCTGATTTGCCTCTGTGCACAATGCCTCCCTGTTTGAAAAGCCTGAGAAATGGTTAAATGACAGAGCTGCAGGTACAAAAATGCCTCTAATTGTAATCAGCCACTGTGCAAAGCCCAGCTTCAATGGGAATGCTTATTTGATTTTCCAAACTCTCTCTCTCTCTTTTTTTTTTTTAAACCTGTGCTCTCTCATCAAGCTTAATGAGGCATTCATCTAGCCAGGCTCACGCTGAGTCCGGGGAACTGAAAACAAAGCCAAGAGGTCAGCAGCAAAGATGCTTTGTGGTCCCAGATGCTAATGCCGCTGCCAGCATGGGGATTTTGATGTGCCGAGCATGGCCCGAGTGAGGGGAATCTGCTTGCACCCTGGGATTCACAGCTATGACGGGGCAAAAGGTTGGATATTAGGAAAAACTTTTTCACTAGTAGGGTGGTGAAGCACTGGAATGGGTTACCTAGGGAGGTGGTGGAATCTCCTTCCTTAGAGGTTTTTAAGGTCAGGCTTGACAAAGCCCTGGCTGGGATGATTTAGTTGGGTTTGGTCCTGCTTTGAGCAGGGGGTTGGACTAGATACCTCCTGAGGTCCCTTCCAACCCTGAAATTCTATGATTCTATGATTCTAAAACAGGTGATCTGTGGGGCAGGGAGAGATGTGCAGGATTGTATCTTGTACTCAGTTTTATGATCCCTCCACTTTCGAGCCCCCTCCTCCTGGATAGTGCTAAGTCCTCTCAGCAGGGTGAACAGGGACTGCCCCAACTCAGGGCAGCATGGCATGTAGTTAGCCATTCCCCTTTCATCATCTTTCCCCATTCACCACTGTGACACAGTCTGTCAGTGTTCATGCCAACAGTGTCTGTTTACTTCCGCTAGGGAACTTCACCAGTGATAGAAAGATCTACCAGGGCACTGAAAACGCAGTAGCATGCAGAACACACACGATCAATGCGCGCAAACTTGCTTGACCAAAAACTCAATAGGGCAAGCAAATTAACAGAGCTAATATTTTACCTAATGGTTAGCCCGAGGGAATTAGCATTCAATAAATCAGGTCAATATAGATGTGAATGCCTTGGAATGGTGGAAGTTGGGGAAACAACCCTAGATTTTCTTAGAAACACAGGAAAGTTTAGAACATCATCTGGCATTAGAGTCTAATGCTCATAATCCTGTGGGAAAAGTATTATCTATTTCTGTGCTTTGAGTACTGCCTTTATGTGGATAAAAAGAAGAGAAATCCCTTACTTCAGATCCACAACACCTCCAACTGATACACACAGATGCAAACCCAAACGCAACCCACTTTGCTACCCTTATTTCTCTAAGTATTATCTCTTAGTGATTCAGTGATGAAGGGTGGTCTGCCTGAGATGCATGCAATTCTAAGCTCTTCTTGAGAAGGTAACAACCCCCCGATAAAACACATATCCCCGAACATGAGGCAAGGAACTACGAAAGCATTTCAAACCCTACAGAAAAAGAGAACATTCCTTGGATGGAAACTACTATCTCATGCAGAAGCAAGAAGCTGTTTTGATTACTCAGTGTGAAAGAAAGTGCATTCCTTTTAACTCACCACAGACATTGCCATAAGAAATCCTATTAAACAGGGAGTTTAAAAACACCCAACATCCTTAAGCATTATTATGCTTTTTGATAGTCAGACATCTACCAATTTACAGAGACGGGTTGTTTTCTGGAATAGGTATGATTATAATTCTTTATTAATTATCACATTTCCACTGCACTGTGCATCACAGCAACTAGCAAGAGCTAAGAAGAGTCTATCACAGATTCTTCTGTGCTGGAATAATCCCTTATTGTTATGCACCTTTCATCCTCAAACACTTCACAGGCTGTAGACAATGGGCTGCACTTTAAACGTTTCTACCAGCATGAAAGTTCATAGCAGTTCAAGAAAAGGTTGGTTTGTTTGTTTTTTGCACTTATTAACAAACCAGGGTGGGGGTGGGCAGAGGGGGAGGAGGCGGCGGAAATAAAACAAAAACCTTTAAAAAAACAGTAGAAATTTTACCGTGCATCTAAGGAACCAGGAAAAAAACAAAACACAAAAACGTTAAAAGCTTTTAAAGTGCCTCTACTGCAGTGGTTCCCAAACTCGGTCCGCGGCTTCCTCAGGGTAAGCCCCTGGCGTGCCGGGCCGGTTTGTTTACCTGCCACCTCCGCAGGTATGGCCGTTCGCAGCTCCCATTGGCCAGGAATGGCAAACCGCGGCCAGTGGGAGCCGTGAGCGACTGTACCTGCTGAGGCGGCAGGTAAACAAACCGGCCCGAGTTTGGGAACCACTCCTCTACTGTATATACGATACTGTCATCACTCAGCCACTTCTGGGCCAGAACACGACAGCTGTTTTGGAGTGCACAGCAATGCTACACACCCTAAAATCAAGAATACTGTATCCAGTTGGAATCACAGGGGGAATACTGGAAGAGCAAATTTAGTTACTAAAAATGGCATTTACCCAGCTTACTCGGGCAAACCTGTCTACTTTTCCAGTAAGAAACACGAGATCTTTATTTTTAAAGGACTCTCCATTTTTCATTTCATCCAGAACACAACACCTCCAGCAGCACATATTCCCTAGCATCACCCCGGGGTGTTGGTTTACTATTGAACGAGAGAGAAGAGCACCTCCTACTGAATAACCATTATCACTTCCTGCAAGGCCATGATGTTCATTGTATGGGGTGCCCCACTTGGATATTATCCAGACCCAAGCCTGCTTGGCTTGTGAAGTCTACTGAAACCACAGAACACAGCAGGAGAATTGCTGGGCATTGGCCAAGTCCTTTGCTGGTATACAGTGGCACAGCTTCACTGAAGCAAATTTATACCTGCCGACAATTCGCCCCAATATTCTAGTTTCCTGCAAAGATGGATCCAAACACCCCAGAATATATGGTATAGTTTGGATTCAGAGCCGACCTTTGCAGCTAAGGTTCAGCTCTATATTTGGTATGGGTAGGGGATTCTTCCACTCCCCCGCTTATATCCAGAAGTTTGGTTGATTGGATGGTTTTAAACATGCCACCTTAGTTTTACATAAGTAACCAGGGTGGCTTTCAGATTCTCGCAGGCATTTCTGAGAATCGGGCCCTCACCTTCCATCTCTCAGAGGACGTCGCATTGCATGCAAACCAATTGCAGTCTGCTCTTTTCTAATAGCAGCACTTAAAGCTTGTCCTTAGACATTAGCCTCCAGTAATGGCTTACTCAATCACAACACTCGCTCCTCTGCTAGCAGCTGCCAAAGTAACGTTTTCGAAATCCGTAACTTGGTATCCGTCAGATGCAATAACCTACCATAGGAAACAAGGCAAAATAATGCTTTCCTAAATGTTGGATTTCAACAAAAACTCTTTGCAGCCACAATTCCTTCAAGATTAGACATGCTGCGAGGTTAAGGCCGTTGTGTACATTAATGGCATCAGATATATTAACTATCCACTGCCAAGTCTCTGCTGTGGTCATTAGAAAATGGATGTCAGGCATGTGACAAGGGGAGGCCGCTGTTTTGCTCGCTCTCCCAGCAGATAGCGGAGCAATGCGGCTGGCTGCAGCAGCTGGAAATGAGACATGCCGGTTTTGGAGCAATGAAAACATACTTAAGAAAATTTAAGCACGAACCTCCAGAGTTCTATTATTTAGATTTTTGGTTGTTTAAGTGCAGACCCTCAGCGCAACAACCAGCCTGTGAGTTAGGAAGGAGGGGCATCCATCATGGCCTACTGCAGAGCTTTTCCACACCGTCCTCTGAACCAGCCGGCAAAGGCCACTGTCAGAGACAGAACCCCGGATTAGAGGGATGGATCCATTATCCCCTGGCAATTATAGTCTTATCTCTAAGGCCACACAACACAATGCAAGCTCCACCATTTAAAATTAGGATGGTTTCATGGGTCAGACAATGTGCTGTCACTCAGGATGTCTGGGTTCAGTTCTCTGCTCTGCCACAGGCTCCCTGTCTGATCCTGTGCAACTCACTTAATCTGTAAAACGGGATAACGATGCTTCTTCGACGGGGGGTACTGTGAGGATAAACACATTAATAGCTGTGTGATGTTCAGAGACTATGGCAAGAGGGACCATCTAAGGACGCAGATAGACAAAAAATACCTCTCCTCTTCCTGGGAATCCTGGCCTTGGAAGCAAATGAGGGATAAAGCCTCAATGAGGAGCGTCTTCAACAACCACAGTCCCACACGGGACACCTGTTTCCTATCCTCCTGTGAAATTCTTGAATATCAATCCCCTTTCAGCACTTGGACTTGGCTGGTATGCACAGCGTATCCTGCCTCATTTTCATGCATTGGTTCTAACTTTCATTACTGCCGAGATGACACGAGCAGCAACAGAGGCTGTTGCTCAGATGGCCCTTGTTAAGGGAAAACAAGAGGATTATGACCTGCATCGTCAGAAATAATTTAAGTGCACCAAGAGGTGCACTGGGAGCAGCCAGAATCCAACTTTTCTGCAATGGAAACAAAGAGGATAAAGACAAGAAAAGTGATGATTTTTGCACCTAAGAGAAGGGATGAGCAAAACCACGCTCCCCAAAAGGCACACTGAGCGAGCAGCTTATGGCTTGAACCTAGTTATGGAGAGAGAGAGGCGAATCTTTGGGCAGCTAGTTCTCATGCTTCTGCATAATAGGTGCTGTGGCTGAGTGGATGGAATGTCGGTGTAGAAACCTGTCAGTGAGAGAGGTGATGAGCAGACAGAGACAGAAAGGGGAACAGCAAAGGAGAAGCAAACAAAATTAATGAGGACAGTTGTAGAAAGGGAATGAAAGGGGAAAGGCCAAAGAAGGCAGAGAACTGAGGGGAGACAGAGAGAGAGAGAGAAAGGGAGAGAAATATAGACTGGAGGCCTGGTTTTCCATTGCCTTGCATCTCATGCAGTCATTTATGCCAGCACAAAGTCAGCACAAACTGCTATCATTCTGATTTGGGTAGCACTTAATGACCACTTTGCCCTGGTGTAAATGACCGCAGAAGGTGCTGGACAATGGAGACTCAAGCCTAGGGAGGGGGCCATTAAAGCAGCAAGGTGGACAGAGGGATAGGTAACAAGGGAAAGGGAAAATCAAAGGAATGAAAAGCAGGACAGAGTAATGGGAAAAGGGAGCCCGGGCTTGGGTGGTGTAATGAAAGTGAGTTGAAAGCAAATCAGCAGGGCTTTTATTCCCTCTGCATGAGTTACTGACGGGAGACCAGTTACCGTGGGGGTTTCCATGTTTCATTTTCATTCAAGGATTGAAACGCTTAAGAAAAAAGCTTAAGACTAAAAGCCAGCTCCCTCCGCTGGTGCAAACTGATATCACTCCACTGAAGTCAAAGGAGCTCCAGGGATCCTCCAGCCTAAACGTCCCCATCAGCCTCACTCCACTCACCCTACTGTTCGGAGATGTCATGAGAAGCGCTGGTATAATTCCATTGACATCCATCACGTGGGAGACTCCGGATGCCAAAAGTTGACAGAAATCACTGTCCATGCAAAGCTATGGCCAGAACACTCACAAACCCTCCTGAGTCCAAAACCACTAGGATCACCAGTTTCATAATCTCCAGTCTCCTGCTATGCTAAGGTAGTGGAAGCACTAAAAGGCCACATGCAAATCAGGGCACCCTCCAAGACCAATGGAGTTACACCAATGCGCACCTCAGCTGAGAGGAGAATCAGAACCCAAGGCCAACATCTTTCAGTTTAGGCACCTAAAGTTAGATACCTACATCAGGGCAGATAAAAATCGATGATATAAAAAAATTGTTATTTTTCTTTAAATCAGATGTTTTTATTTAAATGTGTAATGGTTACCAACCAATATGAATCAACCTTTCTTTAGGAAAATAATTAAGACGTACACATGCAAAACAAGATTAAAATCAGTGATTCAAATTAATCCACCCTGACCTAAATCCATATTTAGACACCTAACTAATAGCCCGGATTCTCAAAGATGTTAAGCCCCCACAGCCCCCACTCACCTCTCTCCCCTGCCCTATTACCTCTGCCTCCTCTATCCTTCTCCCTCTTCATATCTCCTCTCCCTAGAGTTGTTCCCCATCACCATATGTCATCCCTTTGCCTCTTTCCACACTCCAGCCCCCCTTTCCTCAAAGGATATGTCTACATTGCAAGTGAATCTGTGTTTCTAGCACAGGTAGGAATACCCATGACAGCTTTGCTCTACCTAGTGTGCAGGTGACAGCACAGGCTTCCACATGAACTGGTAACCAGAGTTTAAACCCACTAGTAGTTGGCTAACCAATGCTATGACATCTACACCCCCTATTGTTACCTGTACTAGCTAAGTTAAAGCCTTGGGGGAGGGATAGCTCAGTGGTTTGAGCATTGGCCTGTTAAACCCAGGGTTGTGAGTTCAATCCTTGAGAGGGCTGTTTAGGGATCTGGGGTAAAAATCTGTCAGGGGACAGTACTTGGTCCTGCTAGTGAAGGCAGGGGACTGGACTCGATGACCTTTCAAGGTCATTCTAGGAGATTGGCATATCTCCATTTAATCCATGATACAATCACACTATCATTTGCCGTGCAGACATACCTAAACTTTAGGACCCAAGTAAGACTGAAGTATCTGACATGGTCAGACCGACGAGGCAGACGAAAAGGAAACAAAAGCTCACACTGAAGCTTTGTATAATTGTAGACGAGGCATCAGCAAAATCTCAGTCACTTCAAAACTCTCACGAATAAATACCTTTGTTTTATAGGCATTCCCTTCACTTTTAATGAGATGGGGGCAAAAAAGCTTCCTGGTCTCCAGTATGAACCATCCTAATCTTTTATGCCTGTAAGCAGGTAGCGGGAAAAAAGAATTATATCAGCCTCCAAGGTCACTGTGACAGGCTCTCCGCAAATGAGGCCTCTCTGTGGATTCATAAAACTGAAATATATATGCCCTGTACATTAAAACATTAAAAAATCAAATGTTATTAAGCCTCTGAATGAAAGCCATAAAAGGCTGGAAATCCAGAGTTAAGCCTGAATTTCTGGATCTGATTCAAAAGAGAGAGAGAGAGAGATACAGGTAAAGATTGTTTCAGTTTATGAACATTTGTTTAGTTTATTAATTTACAAAGCTCCCATTCTCCAGATGAGTTATCTGGGATTGTGCACAAAATTAAACAGCTGGGCACGATTCCCAGAAAAATGGGCAAAATCAAATGAGAGGCTGAGAAGGAAGAACTGGCGGAAAAGGAGCAAGGGGAGGAAAACAGGCAGTGATCCAAATATGAAAGCCTAAGACTAATGGTTCTCAGGTTTGAGACCTAGTGTACCACATTGAGAACTCAAAGGAACTTGGTGAATCTCTTAAAAAGTATTTAACAATCTCAATAACATACAAAATAATTCTTCGCTTCCCCTCTACATTCATGCAATCAATCATCTTTGGGAATTTTAATTTCAATTGCTGCGGTCATAATGTGTTCTTATTCTGATGCTCTACTTTAAACCAGCCAGATCGAGGCCCACCTACCATCAGCGGTTTATGTCCCATGGCTTGAGAAAGCTGCCTTAGTAACAACGACAACTAGCTCCTATGCAGCAATTTCCACCAGTAGATCTCAAAGCACTTTACAAAGGCGGGACGTATTCTTGTTCCCATTTTACTGATGGAGGAACTGAGACACAGAGAGGGGAAGTGACTTGCCCAAGGTCACCCAAGTCATCTTTCCTCATAGGTCGGGTTTTCTAAACCTTTTATCATTTTTGTTGCTTTCCTCTGGACTCTCTCCAATTTGCCCCCATCTTTCCTAAAATATGGCGCCCAGAACTGGACACAGTACTCCAGTTGTGTCCTTACCCGTACTGAGCAGAGAGGGACAATTACCACCCATGTCTTACACACAACACTTCTGTTAATACACCCCAGAACGATATTAGTCTTTTTTTGCAACTGCATCACATTGTTGACTTTTATTCAATGTGTGATTTGCTATGTCCCCCAAATCTTTTTCAGCAGAACCATTACCTACCCAGTTATTCCGTTTTGTAGTTGTGTGTTTCATTTCTCCTTCCTAAGTGAAGCATTTTGCATTTATCTTTATTGACTTTCATCTTGTTCAATTCAGACCAATTATCCAATTTGTCAATTTCCAATAGGGTCATGCTGCCTTAGACCAAACAAATCTGGGGTAACATGCTCTGGAAAACAGCACCATCTATATGGGATGCCTGAACTAAAGGGACACAATACATGTGGGGATTACAGCTCTGAGGACCAGCACAGAACAGAGATCCCTCAATTACCCCAGAGGGACTGAGTGGGAGAAGCAGCCACTCCAGCACATTAGCCATAGAGAGTTAAGGATTTCCTCATTAAATTGTAAAGCCCTTGAACTAGACTGGCCTTATCTCTGAGCCACACTCAGGGCCAGCTCCAGGCACTAGATGAGAAAGCACGTGCCTGGGGCGGCCATTTTTTTTGCTTCGGCAATTTGGCAGCCATTTTTTTTTTTTTTTTTGCTTGGGGCGGCCAAAAAGTTAGAGCCGGCCCTGGCCACACTGCCTTTTGCTTCCTGTGAGGTGACTGCCCCAAGAATAGAGGAGGACATGAGACTCCAGGGGTTCTCACTCCCTAACACCTTTAGACAAATATGTTGATCCAATTCTTACAAAGGCAAGTTATTTCCAGAGCTTTTCCTTCTCTTCAAACACCACTACTATTGTCACTCGGGTAGAATAATAAATACAAGATAGGCAACAACAAAATTATCCGTGGGATGCCCGAGAGGAATGTTGACAAGGGAGTAACAACACAGTAGTGATGATGTTGAAGAAGCAGGAGTGGGTACAGAGTGGGCCCCAGGGTAGTTTCTATGGGGACTAGAGAGCTTTAACACAACGGATCGTGACAGGCAACTCTTTGAGAATGAAGCAGGTTCTCCGCGCAGCTCGATATGATCATTTTAAGCTAATTCTTAAAGTGAGTCCCATCAAATATTTTATTTGGTCAGGATATTTAAATGATCATAGGAGGTGCTGTCTAGTGGTTAAAGCAAAGAATCCCTGACCTCCATGCTCAGCTCTACTACCGAGCAGCCTTTGGACAGTTGCTTCGCTGCCTCAGTTTACCCCTCTGTATAATGGCGACGATAATTATCTACCTATCTACAGGGGTGCTGCAAGACTTAGCAAAGAACTTTGAGGTCCTTGCATCACTAAAACTGGAATGTGAGCTGCATCCTTTGAGGAAAGGAGGGCTGGAGTGTGGAAAGAGGCAAAGGGAATGTGAGCAGGCTGGACAGCCCAAGAGGCAGGATAAGGGGGGTAAGGGACAACATTTCCAGGAGCGGTCACTGACCCAGCAGTTTTGGGGTGTTCAAGCTGGCACCTCTCCAGCGTGATTTTCAGAGGGGCTGAGCAGCAATAGCTCTCACCGTCTTCAGCTGGGTGCTCAATGCTTCCGAAAATTAGGCTTAAGGTGTCTCGAGGTGGGCCTGGAAACCCCAGCCCCCCTGAAGTGGGTGGCCATCTCTGAATATTTGGATGATAGAATCTTGCTGGATAGGTGCTCCAGGGCGCCAGTTCATCCAAGTGGTTAAACAGGTGGTTAACTCCATCCCCTCTTCGGCAAAACACTTAAGTACGTTCTTACTTTAGCACAAGCTCCCCTCCTATTAGGTCACCAGCAGAAGCAGAAACGTTGGAAGAGGGAAGGCTCTTCGACAGCACCAATTGCCAAGAAGTTATGGGGAAAATGAGCTGCCTTTCTTTGCTCAGGCTTCCTATTGCCCCCTGCCCTACTCACCGTTAATGGATTCAGCGCTTTGTGGTGAGAGAGACATTTCAAACAGGCACTTGCTAAGTAAATACACGTGATCTCGCAAGAGCCGAATAATTAGAGCAGAACAGCATAAAACAAGCCGGGCTGCAAACTCTTTGGTGAATTATTTAGAGAGTCCATTTTCAAAGGGATGGTGCCACAAAATGGTTTGTTGTTGACAGAGCACTCCAAGCATTTGATCTGAGTAAATACATGGGAATGGGCGTTCTGGTCAGTGAAATGGGGACTCCGGAGTCTCTGCCTTAATATGTTTGTGCGCCCAATAACTCCTCGGCGATTTTACGTTGGAGCGTTTCCTGTTTGAAAACTTTCAGCAAGAAAGAAAAACTAAATTGTAATGAGAGGTGACAATTTCCTCCTGTTTCTCCAAGTCAGCAAGGGTTAAACTGTGCCACTGAGTCAAGGTGGGACTCCTAGCCCACTCAGCGAGGGCGTAGCATGCTGTCCTGGCCTCAAGCGGTCACACCTCACAGGCTGATGCAGAGGGATTGTGGCATTACTTCCTCCCGGTCCCCTTTGGAGAGCTCAAGGGTCGTGATTATGGCCACTGGGAGAAGGTGCAAGGGGGTTGGAGGAGCCTCTGTAGGCCCAACCCCCTTTGCACAACCTGGCTTTTATTGGACAGGCATTTGGACATGGCAGCTGGGACAAATGTAAACTGCAGTCAGAAATTCACAGGTGGCCACAGACCTTTCTGGACATGTCCTGCCTCCCTTTCCAGTCAGCAACTCCCCCCAAAGGGAGGTGCGGGGCTGCCCTGTGTCATAGCCACCACTCACCCTTCAGACTCTCCGCCAACATTGGCCCTGGATTACAGCCAGGACAGCAGCGCAGACGAGGGCCGAACTAGCCCCGTATTTTATATATAAATAAAGCTTTTCATGAGACACACCCAGGACTGAATCTCCTCGGTCCCTAGACAGCGGGTCTCTGTGCTCTATGCCCACTGGCTGGGGATGACATGGGGGAGCTTTGCTCTCACACGGTCTGTGCAGTCCTGGCTCTCTGGATACGCAGGGGACTTCAGTCTCCAGAGCGCCAATCTGGCACCATTCATGAGCACTTGCTTTAAGAAAGAAAATGCTTTTCATCCTGTACCACTGCTGGCTGCCAAAGGCATCCCTGCATTTGTTCTACGGAGAGCAGAAATGCTCAGTATTGTTACAGAAGCATTGCCAAAGCATTGAAAAAAATGAGCATCGGGCAGCAAATAAATCATTGCACGGCACTTAAAACCATGCAATTACAAAATAAATGACGGATCTGGGGTTCTTTTATTTGCATTCTAGTGTACAAGCCTTTAGGGTCTCATTTTCATGCACTCACGAGAGTTAAACCCCCCCCCCCCCCCGCCAAAAAAAAAAATGTTTTCTCCCATAGTCACTTGATGCCGCGTACTGGGCTTTAAGAAAAATATCAAAAAACAAAACAAAAACCCCACGAATCACGATGAAATCACAAGAGTTGGTGCCAGTGGTATTAGCTACATCCAAAGACCCAAAGATCCAAGATCAGGACCCCACCGTGCTAGGGGCTGTACATACACACTGTTCTAAAGAGTTTACAGTCTAAACAGACCAGACAGACAAAAGGCGGGACAAGAAATCAAGGCACAGAAAGGGGAAGTCATTTGGCCAAGGTTACACAGCAGCTCGGTGGCAAAGTCAGGGCCAGAATCAACCCAGCAAGACATGTTTTAGCATGTACGGAGTGTGTAATACAGAAACACAACACTCCTGTGCTATCAGTCTGGTATTGATAAAGTAACTTACTTGGCATTCTCTCCCTTCTGCTGTTTTGTTTTATTTTTAATTCAGGCTATTATTTACATCAGGGCTGTTTCATGCTGTCTGCTCTATATCAATGGATTTAAGTTGTCTGTGCTAGAACCGGATAGAGAGAGCAAGGCAGATTTAATTGGTTTGAATCCCAAGGTAGGGCCTGCCAGAAACAGCTGCCTTCTGTCTGGGTAAGATCTTTAAAAAAAAAAAGCCCTGTAATGTCAGGCCAGAGAACCCACCGTAGCTGGGCACAGCGCACCGCTATCCAACAGGCTGCCTAAGGCTTTAGGTTAATAAACACAAACAGGAAGAGGTTGAAAAATGCATGTCATTGCCTGGCGCGCAGCAAGGAATGAAAAGCTGCTGCATTCCAGTATGAGGATATGCGGAGGCTACACATGGGCACAAGTAGGAATCCTTTACATTGAGCAGCTGTATGTCTCAAGCACCTTGAATGCCTGCTCCTTTACTCTTCAGTGCACAAGGTATAGAAGGGGTGAGGCCCGGGCAGGGAATGGTGGAGGAAGAGCGTCCAGTGGTTAGGGCGCTAGTGTGGGACTCTGGAGACCCAGATTACAACACCCAGACCTTGGGCAAGTCTCTCTGAGCCTCAATGCCTCATCTGCAGTGTAAGGATAATAGCACTGCCCTACCTCATTAAACACTGTGGAAGTGCTGCATTATTATTAGGGGGGGAGGGATAGCTCAGTGGTTTGAGCACTGACCTGCTAAACCCAGGGTTGTGAATTCAATCCTTGAGGAGGCCATTTAGGGATCTGGGGCAAAAATTGGGGATTGGTCCTGCTTTGAGCAGGGGGTTGGACTAGATGACCTCCTAAGGTCCCTTCCAACCCTGATATTCTATTCTATGATTATAGTAATGGAGGCCATCAATATTATATCTTTGCCTACGATAGGTAGAGAGATTGGGCAGGTCTGTGGAAACGTGCCCCATCCTGCTAAGGGGATGCTAGGCACTCCCCTCTCAAGCCTCTCTCCTGCAGGGGCGGCAGGTGGGCCGCAGTGGCTGTGCAGTGTCTCATTAAGGTTGGACTGCGCTCCGCCATTCTGCGCGTTGCTTATCACCCTGTGCTCGTGCATTCAACACTCACCTTTGCTGGACCGCATCAAGCCCTTTTAATGCACAATCTACCTACTTCACCGATACCTGAGGGCACTAGAGGGTGGGCACATCTTCCAAAATTGCAGCCACAATTTTTCTCGCCTGAGCTCTTCCACAAATAAAAGAGCCGTGCATGCAAATGGCCTGGGCGCAAAGGGCAATAGAATAGTTATCCGGCTGGCTGGCCGATGTGTGTGTGCATACACATAGCTGGAGCCAGTTACGGTCGGAACATTTGCCTGTTCACAACAGACCATCAGCTCTGACAATAGCAAACCACAGAGATCTGAGCTCAGACATATTCGGGTAGGGCAGGAGCTGTCCAGTGACTAGGTGTCAATGTAACACTCGCTCCTCCGACCATAATCAGTTACTGACTGGCAAGCGTGGAAGTTTTGTATAACTCAAGACAGGCCAACACCTGAAACTCTGAGACGTTCATGGGACGTGCCAAGGTTGAGTAAATGTTGCTCTCCATTTAAGTTAACTGCATCATCCATAACAATAATTAAAGATAATTAATTCTAGACACACTCGACTGTCTCAGAGCTGCTCAGGGTCATTCCATGTGGGAAGCAGAGTTCTGAGACAGGCAGGCAGAGAAGGGCTGGGTGCAACCGGGAGGCAGACTGCACGGTCCTGGAGCTTAAATATTATGGCGAATGGCGTATATCAAATCCCTCAGACTAATTAGCAGACTCGGGGGGGGGGGGGTGGAGAAGGTGGTGGTGCGCCTCACAGAATGCTTACAAAAACCCGCCCCCAGGTGCAAAGGGCAACATCGCTGTTCCCTCTACTGGTTGGCATGTCATCCCAGCTCAATGTCTGTGTGTCCCTGCTCTAGCACCTATCAGCATTAGCATTGTTGCAGCTAATGGAAATTCTCTCTCAGCTCACAGGGCAGGCCCCTGAGATTTGGGGGCTGGAATGTAGCGAGTTCTGTCCCTACCGATGACTGCAAAGCCTGACATGGCAGCTTTAGACACAATGTATTGCAAGTCTCAAGCAGTGCAGCCCACAGAATCCTCATGCTTTATGCACCTCTGGTAACCGTGATGCTGGGGGCTTCATGGAAGGGAAAGAGTGGGGGGGGGCAGAGGACAGGTGGTCTCTGGGTTTGTGTAGCTTTAAAAAAAAGAGAGAGAGAGAAAGGAATCATTCTAGGAGGTCCCCTTGAGGATAGCGAGACACTGAATTGACTGCGATCAGGATTTGCCCCTTTGTAATTAGCCACTATCTGAAAAGATGAAGATTCCATGATTCCTACATTTCCAGCCAGCTGTTTGACACTGGCCGGCGGGGTGTCCTTGGACAAGTTACTTCCCCTCTCCGTGCCTTCGTTTTTCTATCAGTTAAACGGGGCTAGTGACACTTCCCTCCTTTGCAAAGCGCTTTGAGATCCATGGATGAAAAATGCTATGTAAGAATTAGGTGGTGGTTTACAGCTCACAAGCCAACCAGAGAGACTCCAGTCAGGACTTTTAAACAGGCAACATTCACCCATGCTAAAATCGTGCGCTCTCTCCCTTTTAGATCACCCCATCATACTGAACATCCTGCCATCCAGCATGTTGGCTCACGAGTGCTCCTAAGGCAGCAGTTTTGCCGCATAACCAGCTATCACCATAAGAGGGGTGGTATCTGAAACCAAACAGCCCTTCTCCATGACACCGTCTCACGGCTTCCTTGAAAACAAAGAAAACCAGATTCATCTCCAGTCCCTAAAAGTTTTAATGACACTTTCCAAATCAGCCCGTGACCTGATGAATGCCTGGAATGTGAAAGCACTTAGAAACAATTTACAGAAGGGATAGATTCACCCTAGAGATTCCCTGGAGAAATGTACCATTTATGATTGGAGAGTAGACCCCTTCTCTCCTCCCTGTGCCTCAGGCCTTCACCAGAATTGATTTCTCTGCGCTGTCTCTCTCTCCTACTCTAAGACCCCCAAATTCCCCTCTTGGGACACAAATTCCATTACCTTATCTGAATGAGCCGCCACAATGGGATTTTTTGGTGGGGTGGGAGAAGGATCTGCCACAGCCCAGTGGACCACTATTGAAACTGGCCACCGTGGTGGAGATGCTAGCAAATCAGGGCTTTGTAACCTTTAGTCAGAGCTGTGATATCAAAAATGTCCTTGAATTGTATTGTGGCAGGGACTTGTATTCCCTAAGATGCCTGGAAAAATGTCCTGCAAAGGGACAAAAATAGCCCCTTTACCATTGAGGAAGGAATGATTTGAAGCAGCAGTAGATTAATGTTTATTATTATGGGTATTACAGTAGCACATAACAGCAACTGAGAATGAGGCCCCAGTGCATGCACGGAGTAAGAGACAATCCTAGCACTGAAGAGCTTACAAACCAAACAGATAAGACAAAGGAAGAAGTATTACCCACCTTTTACAGAAGGGAAACATTGAGAGACTGAATGATTCACCCCAGGTAGTATATAGCACATCGGGGACTTGAACACAGACCTCCTGAGCCCCAGAACAGCACCTGGACCACAAGCCCATCTTTAGTCTCTATCACACACTTACACACATGTCAGTGGTACAAAGCCTGATTTTCAGAGGCGCTGAGCACTTCCAGCTCCCATAGACTGTCCTGGTAGCTGTGGGCACTGAGCACTTCTGAAGTCACATCCATAACCCTTAAAACTCTCCAATGATCCACAAATCCAGATGATTCTTTACGCTCCTTGCAGATGGAATGGGCAATAATATTGCAGGACACAGGAGAGCCCCCTGTCATGACAGGTGAGGACACAGAAGTCGTTACCTGAGATGGCTAACACTGTCAACACTCAGAAGCCAAAACACCCGCACACTTGATCTTCCAAACCGTATATGAAACCAACCCTGCATTGCCATTCAGTGGTGCCTTTCCTCAAAGGACCCACTGCAGAAACATTCCTTGGGCCATGTTATTCCCCTAAATATTGCTAGGGAGGTATTAATGTCGACCACATTTAACTGCACCCCTAACCACAAACAGAGGAACCAGCAATCCACAGGGGCCATGAAGCAGGGTATCCAACTTAATCCTATCATCCTAATCTATGTATTGGTTCTCTATAATGTATCATCCTAGTATAGAATCACCTATAGCGGCAAGTGGAAGTGCCAATGCTATAGGAGGCAGCGTCACACAGTGGCTTGGCCCCTAGCTTAGACTCAGGAAATCAGGGTTCTAGCCCTGGCTCTGCTGGTAGCCTTGGGAAAGTTGCTTCTCCTGCCTACATGTACAATGGAGAGACAGATCCTCATCTCCTTTATAAAGCACTTTGAGATGTATGGGTGCAAAGTGCTGTACAAGAGTTGAGTATCAGTACAGGCTGGCTACATCTTTTTAATATTTGAAATATCAATACAGCAAAATATTTGGAAACAAACTATTGCTGTAATTGTCCATAAATAACTTCCTCTAGCTAGTGTTATACATTTAATTCATTAAACTGACTTCATTAAAGCTGAGTCAGGTCATTTAATATTTGCTGTGTCACTGTTAAACCATTAAGCAATACAGCCGGGAATGAATTTTCACAGCTACAACATTCATTCATTCACAGCTACAACATCCCACTCATTCCACTCCTCACGTCCCACTTTCCCAGAGCAGACTGCTGGTGGGAAGAGAAACAAAACTCCAGCCCCTTTAACAGAACTAGACACAAAAGAGAACCACCACAATCATTTCGCACAGTATAAAAGACAAAGAGCTACAGAGGGGCAAGTTGTTAGTGGGACAGCAGGGAAAGGTTCTTAACAGTAAGAGCAAACAGGTGTAGGCACAGCAGAGACTCAAGAACAGGAGTCCTGGGTCCCAGGAAACCAGACTGCTGCCCAGAATGGGACAACTCCGCAATTTCCCTGATGTTTATCAGAGCATTTCAACACCATGCTGTTAAATTGCTTATTTACTCTTCTAAATTAAAATGGCTGCCCGTTTCACCGATGTCTGTTTCCCCTTTCCTTTCCAGACAGGTGACAATGTCTTACGTTCTGCCATCCACAAAGAGTTGTCGTTATACTTTACATTAAAATCACCCATCCTTTAGGTTAAACAAACAAGGACGCAAGTAGATTCCCCTTCTGAGCAGTGTGTGTGTGTGTGTGTGTGTGTGATTCCTCTACAATGCTCTATGCTGAAACTCTGCCTCTCAAAAAGGCCGCCTACGGCTGCAGACTCCTCCTCCTAGGCATCTCAAGGTGCAGACCGCAGGCAAGAAAACAACAGCCCCATAGCTACATGCACCACCACATGAAATGGACATCTTAGCTCCCGGAAATAGGGTATGAAAAGGCCCAGAGCCTTGATACCATAAGAAGTTGGTTATGTGGGATATACCCACTTGACCACAAGAAGTGACCCCACTCAGTGCAGCAGAATAGGGTAAACTCCTCACTGAATTGGCACCTGGGCACAGGGGAGAAACCCCCTTCATGACTCTACACTCAGGGATCGATCAGATGCCTGGTTACGTATGTTTACAGTTTAAAATGGTGGGGGCTGATTTCCAGAGGTGCTGAGCATCTTTAGCACCCACTGAAGTCAACTGAAGGTGCAGGATGCACAGAGCAGCTGATAAATTTGTCCCTGTCTTAGTAACAAGTACATCATAAGGAGGGCGCTGGAATAAATATCTGTGTGGATTCCCTTATCAGAGGTCAGACTTTTGGAGGTCATGAAATCAGCACAGCACAGCACAGCACAGCACAGCACGCACACACACCCTGGAGTAATACATGGCCTCACCTGAGAATCTGACCTAGAGGTACATGTGTCGCACAGGTGTGTAGGTGGTATCACACCTTAAATGGAACTTTATATAGCAATTACTTCATTTAATATTGTGTGACGGCTGAGCAAACTAGTCAGCAACCTGAAATAGTGAAAAGTTAAATATGGTATTAAAGCAGAAAACACTAGCTAATAACATAAAAAAGGACCAGGAATAAAAAGGCAACACAGTGCACATCAGAGAGAGAAAACAAATACTTTATTACACACAGCTGAAAGATCTGACATGTTTTAGCAGCCTCTGAAAAAACAAATTCAGCACTTCAGGGACCGTTCCTCTCTTGGCTGCATGGGTTTATCACGTCATGGAAAATAAAAGGGAACCAAGGAAGGAACGAATAAAAATTAACTGTACGTTCTTCATGGGAACTCACTGAAATTTGATAAACTGGTCTCCCTTATGCAGTTAGTAGATCAAGGACAAGATGCTCCAAGAGATACAGCTTTCCTGAGGAATAACTACAGAGATGGTGCTTTGCAGCATCAGTGTCCACTTAAATATGCAGCACCTTGTATTATTAATTATAACATCATCATCAACACTTAGCATTTAGATAGCATGCCATCCAAGGGTCTCTAGGTTCTGTGTGCACATTCATTAAGCTTTGCAACCCCGCCGTGCGGTATAATAGTCTGTATGATGGTCTCAATTTGATAGATGACTAAAACAAGACACAGAGGTGAAGGGCCGTATTTTGGAAAGTAGCTGTGTATTTCTGCATGCCTCAACTTGCATGTTCTCGAAGCTTTGGTGCGTGTGTGCAATCCACGAGCTGAGTGCACGCCTGCCTAATGTGTGAGAGCGTGCAGACTCAAATCATGTGAGGATAATAGTGCACCATGCTCTTTAAACAAAACAAAACAAAAAAAAACCGCTGTCCCAAATTGATTTTTCCAGGGTTGCACAGATAGATAGCCAGTGGAAGATATAGGAATAGAGCCCAGCCTCGTGTTCCCTACTCTTACCACTACACAGGAGATAAAGCAGCAGTACTTTTCAACATGCAAGAGTCTTCTATCTACACAGGAGGATGGTAGCTTGCGGCTTGGAGGAAGTTGTACCTATCTACCTGCCTTTTTCTGAACTGGAACTAGGAACAGAAGAGAGGGGAGGGGATTTTGGAAAGGCTTCTGAATGACCATCAGAGGTCAATAATCTAGGGGTTCTTAAATCCCCTTCTGGTCTACCTCATCAGAACAGCTCAAGTCTTCTGAAGAGAGGTAACAAGTAATCAATATCATCTTCATTTCCCAAAAAGCATGTGATCTCCACAGTAAATGTAAGATCCTCCAACTTTCCAGCTTCCTGGAGATGGAGCCGTGCTGAGCTCAATTATCTCTCTGCACAGGGCTGGGCAAGAACATTCCCTTTGACCCTGGCACCCAGCTGTTCTCACCTCCAAGCTTTGTTACGTACTTTCAGATGAACCAAGGTGCAAACCGTGAAACCCAACGCAACCTGCAGAACATCAGGCCAAAACCACTCAGAGATGGTGAGCGCCAGCAGGAAGTGAACCTTCCTCCACAAACGGACCCGCAAGCTCTTAAGTGAGCCCGGCTCTGTGTGTCTCAGTGAAATAGAACCACCAGCCCGCTCTGAGATGAAAGGGCCAAATGCCCAATCCACAGGAGTCACGGAAGGTTCTGCCATTGAATGCTAAACGGAGCAGGATGGAGAAGTAGATGATCAAGTAAACTGCACCCGTGTTTCAGGCTATGTGGTAAATGCTCCAGGCAGCATCCTCCCTTGACTCCTGACTCATTAGCACCTGCTCTTCAGAGTGGCTGAGTTCCACATTTGAAGAGCACCTCCCTCAACTGGGCTCAAAAGGATGGGATTCACTCCTGGGCAGAGGGCCCACAAAAGGCCTATACAGCTCTTAAATCCTCGTCTGAGACACAGCACCTCCAGGGTTAAGTGAGAATTAAGTGGCGCAGAGGTCTCAGGCTGGTCCCCAGCGCACTGGTGAATTTCATCTAAAATTAAACAAGGGTGTGTGTCAAAAAACGGCTTAGTTTATTGCCTTTTCAGTCCCAGGCAGATCCTAAGGTGTGAATGACCCAAGTCAAGGGAGATCTTCTGATTTAGACCAGCTGAATAGTCAGGCCTTTCATTTCTATGATGTGATGAAAACATTCACAAACCATGAGACAGGCACCAAAACATCAAGACATGATAAAAATAATAAATTTGGGGTTCTTTTTTATTTTGCTTCTGGTTTCTGAGACGTTAGGTGCACTCAGGTCACATTTTCAATCTTTTCTCTGCAACTGCCAGGGCTAAAAATTCACGTTTCTTTTTAATTGAAAGCCGAGATCATCATACAATCCCATGACTCCAGGAGCTGAATTTTAAAAAAAACCACATCAAGTGTTGCATGAATCATGGTTAAATCATAAGACCTGGCAATGCTAAAATACACAGCACAGAACTTTTAATGTTTTACCACGCTTATATAAGCACAGAAGGTTTCAGACATTACACAGCTCTGCTTCTCACTACATCATATTTTATATGGCTCCTGTATGCCCAAGTGGGTGTCTGATCTTTTCAACTGAACTCTCAAATGTCAACATTCATTTTCCTTATAATTAACATCATTATCAGCAGACACATTTTTCTCATCATCTTCCTGCTTTTTTGTTTCTTGATGGCTTCTGTCAGGGAGCTGTTTTTCTTTAAAAAAAAAAAAAAGTCCAAAACTGTGCTTTCAAATTAACAGCTAATGTATGTGGTGAAGGTGGCTCAGAATTAATTTGTCATCACTGGTTGTACTGACCTTTAAAAAACATTCAGGCCACAGGTGAATACAGCTGAAGATTCACCTTTATCAGGGGGCAACAAACCAGGGCATGATCTTTTGTTGTTGTTTCCTTTTATTATTTTCTCCACACAGCTTTTCACATAGAATCATAGAATATCAGGGTTGGAAGGGACCTTAGAAGGTCATCTAGTCCAACCCCCTGCTCAATGCAGGACCAATCCCCAATTTTTGCCCCTGATCCCTAAATGGCCCCCTTAAGGATTGAACTCACAACCCTGGGTTTAGCAGGCCAATGCTCAAACCACTGAGCTATCCCTCCCATCTTTCCCTTCTGTCAGGAATTTCTATCTTTCATGGCAGATCATCTCAAATTTCACTGCTTGGTGGAGCTCAAAAGGTTAGGACTCCAAGGCCAAGCAGGTCAAGGACTGAAGTCTGGATACTTATCGGTTCCTCTCTAGGATATCTGTTTATTACATGCCTTATATGAATCTCTCAGTTCCAAACCATTCAGCTAGAAATCTAACAATAACAAGCTGTATCCACAACAAAAGTTTCCTGTTACAGGTCCCAGGTGGCAAAGCTGTGGTTATGGTGTTTTGGCATTTGTGGTTCTGGAAAGAACCTGTAAGTACGCAAGCGGCTAGATAAAGACATTAAGATGACATTTTAGAACCTCCCAAGGCTTTTGCTCAGGCTCAGTTTTGGAAATTGACAAAGATTCAGAGGTTTTGAAACTTTTTTTTACTGAACCACTTCAACATGCCTTCTTCATGCACATCCAGTGAAATAAAAAGGCCTTCACTGTCCAATTCACCCTTCTGAAAGCCACTGTTTCCCAGGGAACTTGGATCAGGAGGAGTGGGTGATAAAGGCCAGACTAGTCCCCATCTTCCATGTACTCACTGGGTGACCCTGGAATGGTCACTTCCCCTCTTTGCACAGCAGTTTCCCCGTCTGTAAAACAGGGATGATGATTATTCCCCAGTTTTGAGATCCTTCCCCCAGAGATGCACTTAGCATGGCTCTGTTGTGTTAACTGGTGATTGGAACATCAACTTTATCCACTTTCCCACAGTTAGACGTCTAACTGGTGCAGGCCTACAAGGCCCCAAGTACTGCAACAACTCCTAATAACTCAGCCCAGGAGAGAGGTCTCTCCAGCATATCCACTGATGTCTTATTTGAAAGCCAGCTGTGTTCACGTGCAGGGTGCACACACTACAAAATAAGTTTGAGGACACTGCAAACTGGATTGGTCTTCTCTCATCCGCTAGCAGAAACAACATCCCGTTCTAACTTTCAAGGGCATAAACCAAGTCAGATGACCTGGGTGCAACACACTATGGGGCCTGGAAGAACAAACCATCCATATGTAGTTCAATACAGAACAATCCCAGAGATTTAATATCTCACCTGTCCTGCAGGGGGAAAAAATGTGATTTTCATACAGGTGCCTAATGTTACTCAGTGGAAACTCCCTTCAGAAATGAGGTGTAAGACAGTGATCAGAACTACGTGCCAACCAAGTCCCATCATAAGCACAGGTAAAATATGGAGATCAGAAAGGTTCTTCCTGTTAGACACAAATAGCAGCAAAGAACCGCAGCCCTGACAAAGTACCTGGGATGGAAAACAGCGGTCTTTTCTGTTCAAGTGATTACCCTGTGCAAAACCCCCTCAAATACCCTAATTATGGCTTCTGTTTTTCAACTCATAGTTGTTCCCCTACTACAACCCTTTATATCCTCTGCTTCTAATCTGCCTACTCTTAGAAAGTCCAACAGCCTCGTTTGTATGATACTAATACAGGGGACCAAGGCAAGAACTGACCCCATCAGCAATACAATGGAACGGAAGAGGGGAAGGAACCAAGTCCCAATGCACAGAAAGACATTCATTTTGTAAATAAGAGGCCGGATTCTTAACGGAGATAGAGCTCAGCTTTTAAGTTCAACAAGGGAAGATGAAAAAGTGAATGGGAGCATATTAAAGCACCAAATATTCTGTGTCTTCAATACCATTAGTTTCCCTATAACAGAACACAAAGCAGACTCAATGTACCTTATTTTGTTATCAGGTAGGGACAGTTGTTTTTAAATTATTGCTCCCTATAAGCTGCTATCAGAAAACTCTTGTTCTATTTTACTGTGGCGTTACTGACTTATCATATATGACAGATGGGAAAAAAACAACACTGAAACCATTCCTAGTCTCAGCCAGCTCTGGAAGCGCTAAGACAAGTATTAAGTGTTTTGCTGAGATGAAAGAGAAGCTGAGCTCCAGACACAAAGATATGGTGTGTACATGAGCAAACATACCACGGGAATGTCAAGATCACTGTCACCACTCAGCTGATGAGCTGCTTTACTGGGAAAGAAAGTAGCCATTCCAGGGAATTTAAAGATGGTCAAACTATTCATTGTCAATAGCTTATGCAATGATTTCATCCATGTTTTCCTGTGCACCGAATTACCAGCAAACGGATCATGATTTTTACACATCTGTTGCTTGAAACCGTTGGGCAAATAGTTTTCAATTAATGTATCCAAGCACATAGATTGTGCATGAGTGGTTTGCATCGAGTATTCAGTCTTATTTGGAAGCACAGTTGGTGCTTTGTGACAGGTCACCTACTGTAAAACTCACATGGCATCGCTTCTCTTTCCCTATTGGATAATCCCAACCTTTATAAACTACTCACATTTCCATTCAAATTGAATTTCGTTTATCAGACAGGTGAGATTCACCCCTATGCAGAGGGCCAGCACACCGTTTATGCACCAAAACCCACCAAATGAAGATTAAGTGGAATTTAGGTACTTCATAGTCATTGTGCTGGCCCCATTGCATATGGGTGAATAGCAGCCTTGACAGATTTCATTTTTTGACTCAACAGAGCTCGGCTACAGGCCCAGAATTAATTGCCCATGAATATTTGAATGAAAAAAAAATTGCTCGTACAAATGTCCATGAGCAGTGAATAAAACATGCCAAATCAAAACCAAGTTTCTAGTTCAGTGGATAACTCATCAACAAGTATTTTTCTGTATTCAACTAACACAAGGTGGAACACACATTAAAAAGCTACATTCTAAAGGGGAAAACACTCTTTGGTTACCTAGGAGAAATTCCTTCAAAACTGTAAGATTAGTTACAGATGACTGTTAATCAGCCCTGTATTTGTACAAAAATAGACGATGAAATGTTAATGATGCAAACAAACCCAACCATCACCCAGACACCCCATAAAATATGCTCTAAATTTGGAGAATCAATCCAAAAAGAGAGCAAGTCAATTATACATAAGCAGTTTAAGATCTTTTAATCTTTACTTAAGTCTGGTCAATACATAGTTCTTGTGCTGGTATGACTCTGGTGGTTAGGAGTGTCATTGTTTTCTTTTACCAACAGAGTTATATGGGTACAGCCCCTAGTGTGGACATAATTATACCAACATAAAGGCACCTTATACCCGTATTTCTTATTTCTCTTCCCACACAGGAATAAGCTACACTAGTATAAGCACATCTATTCCAGTATAATTGCACCTCCACAAGCAAAGGGGCTGGGGAGTTGCAGCCCTTGAATTATATCAGTACAGATTTTCTGTCTAGACTAGCCCTTAAAGAAGGTCACCTTTCAGGTCAAGTCAGCTTCACCGCCACAAAATGGCTTTTTAGACATTTAATTTCTAGAGAGTGTATGAACAATACGATGGCGTCCAAGTGTTCTTAGATTTACATCCACGTAGCCAAGCGGAGGTGCAACCGGTGTGCTGGACACAAGGACAGGTTCTAGGGCAGTCTGCTTGTGAGGATAAAGAGATGTAGCTGGAGTCTGGGCAAGATCAGCCCTCTGCTCCCTGGGTCCAACACATTTCTCGGCATACACCACAGTTCCAGCCATCTGCTGTCCCAGTCGTGAAGCCCTTCCCCCGGTTCTGCCAGCCAGCTCAGTTAAGAACAACAATATTAACACTTCTCTTGTGTACAGTGCTTTTCATCAGTAGATCTCAAAGCACTTCACAATCTTGGTTGTATTTCTCCCCACAATGGCAGGCAATGCTATTATCCCCATTTACAGACGGGGAACAGACACAAAGAGGCTAAATGACTCATCCAAGGGCAGTATGGAAGTCTGTGTCAGAGCAGGGAATTGAACCATTTTATTCCTAGTCCCAAAAGGAGCTTCCTAACCACTGAAATTATCCTTCATCCACTGCCTACAATCTCTGCCATTCTAGTAATGAGTCTTTCACACAGCTCTGCCCATCCCTCCCAACCCTGACCTGCATTTCTCCATGATATTCCAGCCCTGGGCCTCTCTTTAGTAGAGTCTGCCTATTGTGCTAAATTAAGTAGGTAATTTGGGGACTTGAGCAAATGTCCTATTGGGATTAGATTAACAGTCAACTCAAAGTGATTTTTATAAATGACCTAAGCCAAATATGAGTTTGTCCATCTCAAGTGCATTTTAACACCACACACCCCTTAAGATAATCACATTGAATATAATCAATTCCGCATTTAAATGAAATTCCTAGGGAAGATCTGGAAAGGACTCAGATAAATGAGGCCAAATAAATGAAATCAGGAAAGGAGTGGAAGAGCTTTATTTGCAGCTCTCAAACTCTGGGAACTGGGGAATACGGAAAGTCCCCCAGGCTGAATTTGTGACATAATAAAGCACCTGCTGAAGAGATCTCCAAGTGCAGTAATCAAATTATTTCATTGCCCCAGAATAATCACAAATGCGGGTTCCCTTTTCAGAAGAAAGAATCAACAGCAGGAGAAGCAGGATAGATAAATGGAATTCAAATCTCCCTCACGAGGCATACAGTAAGCTAAAATGACATACAAGTGAGCCTTATGCTAATGCCAAAACAGACTGGGAGTTTATTCCATTTTTATTTCCGACTGCAAGGTCACCGCTAAAAGGTAAGCGCAGTAATGGAATATGCTGCCGATCACCTGACACGTGTCTGTTTTGCTTCACAAACGACAAAACCGACTGAAAAGAAAACTGCTCAGCATTGCACACCCAAAACGGCTCAATGCTTGAATGGGCTGAAGGCTCGTCTGGGTTCAGTGCCAGGTTCTAACCGAGGGCAAATCACTCCATTTCTCTAAACCTGCCTCAGCACAGCACTTAAGCACGGACTTTACTTTAAGCACAGGCTTAAATCCCATTGATTTTAAGAGGAATTAAGCAGGTGTGTAAATGAGTCAAGGCTCTTATGCCTCAGTTATCCACCTGCAAAGAGAGAGAATGTCACTTCCCTTTTCCCTTCCTTTGCCTTGTGTAATTAGGACTTGCCTACATGGGGATGCTGTTGCAAAATAAGACGTGTATTGAAAGCACGCTAGCCAATCTGGAACAGCTCCCCACGTGGACAATCTTATTCTGCATTTAGTGCCTTTTTGCAGTTTAGCCTGATCCACTTTCCGGGCTATTCTCCCATGCAGGCATATTCTCCCCTTTGATTATAAGCTCTTTGAGGGCAGGAACTCTCACTTATTATGTGTACACGTTATGTGTACACAGCATATAGCACAATGGGGCGCCGCCCTGACACTGGTTAACACCTCTAGATGCTACAGTCATACAAAGAAGAAGAAGTGCCCCTGCACACATGGCCAACATTTCAGCCGGCTTCATTACAACTGTTCATAAGTTTGCTCTCAGCAGCAGCCTCACTCACAAAAGAAAGTTCTGGTGGGACCAGAACTGGGGTCTGTTTTCTCTGTGTGAATTTTTTTTTAACCTTAAACAAACCAACCAACCTGGGAAACCAGGTAGTTGTGATCCCACCCAAAACTGCAGAACCTTCTCACAGTTTCATTTACAAAAAATGTAATTAATGAAGGCTTTAAAACCCTCAGAACCTTTCAAATTAATGAAAAGTCCACCCAAGTAAATTAGACTGGTAGGCCAAGTGCTGCAGATTTAAATTATGGTTGTTATCCTGACAGGAACCAAGAAACAGCTGTCACATACAATTATTTTTAGGGCCACTACTAAACCATTCTCACATTATGAGCCGCCACCTCTCAGAGGCTAACAGTGACTTCACATTTTATCAGGCAAAGAATCAGAGTCATCCAGTTCTCTCTCTGGATATTACATACATTTATAATATACTGTAAATTAAACAGATGGGAATCTCACAGCCAGCTGGAAAAATCGTATCCTAGCCCATGAGGTCTGTAGAGGACTACATTGCATAACTACAATTATGACTTCAGCTCAACCTTTTAGCCAATCGGACTGTCGTATGCAAATGACCAAATTTAGCTCTAGGTTGACTGGAGAGGTTTCACTTCATGTCACAATCAGACTAGCTACCACACAATGTCAAGAAACCTGAGTACAGCATCAAGTTTGCCTTCTGCAACACCAGACTAGGCAGAACCCTCCCCCCGTGATCATGCCACAAGGAGGAGGGGACGGTCTGTCTCGTATTTAAAATCATGTTTATTCATTTGATTTGCACCAAAGGAGCTCAGAGAAGATCACTGGACAAACTTGATCATTATGTAAGATCAAACATTTGAAATAATGATTGGGCATGGTGCAACAAAACGAAAGGGGAAGTTATCTTCCTATTTGCTCTTCTTCATATCTTTCAAAGAGCAATACAAGACAAACCAAACAGACCCTACCTTGAACTGCATAGAATTATCCAAGAAGTGCTCGGAAAAATGGAAAACCATCCCGGAGGAGGAGAAAAAGAAGTACGAAGAGCTGGCCAGGGTGCATAACGCCCGCTGCGTGAAGAAGAAAAAATCAGATCCTCTGCGGGGCGTGAGGAGATCGCAGAGAAAGAGACGTGGGAAGAGAGGTAATCAGACCAAGAGGAAGAGGCCACTGTCTGCGTTCTTCCTCTTCATGGCTGCGCATCGCCCGGCACTCAGGAAGTCAAATCCGAGCTGGACCATGGTGGAAATCGCCAAGAAGCTGGGAACAATGTGGCACCAGCAGCCTGACAAAGACAAAGAGATGTACAAACAGAAGGCAGCTCAGCTGAGGCAGAAAAAACGAAAGGGCAAAGCAGCAGGTCAGGGCAGAAGCCGGGGGCGATCGAGAAAGACAGGAGGCTCACAGCGCCGAGGATCCAAGAGGAGGGAAGCAGCGGATGACTTTGATTGTGTTATTTGTTGCTGAGCCTATAAAACTCATCAAGTTCAGCTCCTCGTTAATGTAGGTGCAGCTGAATGGGAAGCTTGAGCGCCCCTCCTTGTGGACTTAAGTAAAAATTAGAGCAGACTTATGTTAAGTGTCATTCTTTACAGGAAACGATTCAGAACTAATAGAGTGAAACCCGTGCTGGTGAAAAGCAAGGAGTTCACACTGCCTGGAGACCGAAGTCCTCCATTTACCCACAGCACAGGTACAGCGTGGAGAATGGCAGTCCGGGCTCCCCCTTACCACAGCTTGGAATGAGGTCCTTCCATAAGAGGAAAAGGACTCTGGCCCCCTTGGCAAGAGGCTCAAAGGGGTGCCAATTCACACCCACAGAGGGAATGATTTTTACGACGTGAACTCTTGCTCATTAGAGCAGACCCAGCAATTTGCTTTGCCAAGGCTATCCGTTGGTAACAACATCTTTAGCAGAACCGGCCTGGGTGGCGTATGGCAGGGGAAATTTATCCTTGGAATAACTACAGTGAGGTCATTGGTGTCTATGCCATTTCCCGGGGGTACCTCGCTATCACCTGCCCTTAGCGTGCCTGCCTTGGGTCAGCTCCCCAACTCCACCAGCCATGGGCAATACAAGCAATCCCCTCTCAGCCTCACAGGCCCTGCTGTTACTCTACAGGTTAGCAAATGACATGACCCATTCCTCAAGACATCCGAGTGGTCCAGCCCCTGACCACTGGACATTCCCAGTATTCACAGATTCACTACTCCCACAAAAACAGTATGCCCCGTTGACCAATCCCACTTTAGATCACATCACACTTAACACACAGCACTCAGACATGTTTACTGTGAAAACAAGTCTACGTTGATTTAACAAAGCACAAAGATTCAAGTAACAACAAGTAGACGTGCGGGAGACAAATGAAAATAAGAAAGAAAAACTTGTAGCACCTTAGAGACTAACAAATTTATTTCAGCATAAGCTTTCGTGGGTTAGTACCCACTTCATCGGATGCATGGAATGAAACATACAGTAGACAGATATTTATACAGTCAGAGAAACATGATAAGGTGGAGGTGCATAGACCAACCTTAAGAGGCTAATTAATTGAGAGGAACCATAACAGCAGGGGAAGAAAAACCTTTGAAGTGATAAACAAGATGGTCACACAGGTGTGAATGAGGATCGTTAACTTAAGGGAAATAGATTCAATTAACGTAATGGCCGAGCCATTCGAGGTCCTTATTTAATCCTGAGGTAATGCAATCTAGTTTGCATATCAATTCGAGTTCAACAGTTTCTCTTTGAAGTCTGCTTTTCGAGTTAATCTGTCGCAACACTGCTACCCTCAAGTCTGTCAGTGAGTGATTAGGGAGGTTGAAGTGTTCTCCTACTGGTTTTTGAATGTTATGATTCCTGATATCAGATTTATGTCCATTTATTCTTTTGCGTAGAGACTGTCCGGTTTGGCCAATGTACATGGCAGAGGGGCATTGCTGGCACATGATGGCATATATCACATTGGTAGATGTGCAGGTGAATGAGCCCCTGATGGTGTGGCGGATGTGATTAGGCCCTGTGATGGTATCACTTGAATCGATATGTGGACAGAGTTGGCATCGGGCTTTGTTGCAAGGATAGGTTCCTGGGTTAGTGTTTTTGTTGTATGGTGTGTGGTTGCTGGTGAGTATTTGCTTCAGGTTGGGGGGCTGTCTGTAAGTGAGGATTGGTCTGTCCTCCAAGATCTGTGAGAGTGAGGGATCATCTTTTAGGATAGGTTGTAGATCTTTGATGATGCGCTGGAGAGGTTTTAGTTGGGGGCTAAAGGTGACGGCTAGTGGTGTTCTGTTATTTTCTTTTTTGGGCCTGTCTTGTAGTAGGTGACTCCTGGGTACTCTTCTGGCTCTGTCAATCTGTTTTTTCACTTCAGCAGGTGGGTATTGTAGTTGTAAGAATGCTTGATAGAGATCTTGTAGGTGTTTGTCTCTGTCTGAGGGATTGGAGCAAATGCGGTTGTATCTTAGAGCTTGGCTGTAAACAATGGATCGTGTGGTGTGTCCAGGATGGAAGCTGGAAGCATGTAGGTAAGTATAGCAGTCAGTAGGTTTCCGGTATAGGGTGGTGTTTATGTGACCATCACTTATTAGCACAGTGGTGTCTAGGAAATGGACCGCTTGTGTGGACTGGTCTAGGCTGAGGTTGATGGTGGGATGGAAATTGATGAAATCATGGTGGAATTCCTCAAGGGCTTCTTTTCCATGGGTCCAAATGATGAAGATATCATCAATGTAGCGCAAGTAGAGTAGGGGTGTTAGGTGACGAGAGCTGAGGAAGCGTTGTTCTAAGTCAGCCATAAAAATGTTGGCATACTGTGGGGCCATACGGGTACCCATAGCAGTGCCACTGACTTGGAGGTATATATTGTCCCCAAATGTGAAATAGTTGTGGGTGAGGACAAAATCACAAAGTTCGGCCACCAGGTTAGCCGTGGTAGTATCGGGGATACTGTTCCTGACAGCTTGTAGTCCATCGTTGTGTGGAATGTTAGTGTAGAGGGCTTCTACATCCATAGTGGCCAGGATGGTGTTGTCTGGAAGATCACCTATGGATTGTAGTTTCCTCAGGAAGTCAGTGGTGTCGCGAAGATAGCTGGGAGTGCTGGTAGCATAGGGCCTGAGGAGAGAGTCTATATAGCCAGACAATCCTGCTGTTAGGGTGCCAATGCCTGAGATGATGGGGCGTCCAGGATTTCCAGGTTTATGGATCTTGGGTAGCAGATAGAATGCCCCTGGTCGGGGTTCTAGGCACGTGTCTGTACAAATTTGTTCTTGTGCTTTTCCAGGGAGTTTCTGGAGCAGATGGTGTAGTTTCTTTTGGTACTCCTCAGTGGGGTCAGAGGATAAAGGCCTGTAGAATGTGGAGTTACAGAGCTGCCTGACAGCTTCTTGTTCATATTCCAACTTATTCATGATGACGACAGCTCCTCCTTTGTCAGCCTTTTTGATTATGATGTTAGAGTTGTTCCTGAGGCTGTTGATGGCATTGTGTTCTGCACGGCTAAGGTTATGGGGCAAGTGATTTTGGAGACAAATGGTTACCTATCAAATAAAATCATAACATGCATTCTAGAGCCTTGACTTAATTCACGAGACACTCATGTCTTGCAGAGTTTTGCTCATTCCTAAGCCAGGTCAGAGACAAGCCTGCTGTCAGCTTGTGTCTTCGGTGAAGGATTCCATGTGTCCCTCTGAATTTCCAAACGAATCCTCTCTCATTATTCATAAACAGGACACATCGTGCTGTTTGTTTCTTCCTGTATGTTTCCTCTCTTGTACATTATGCAATCTCAATTTGGATCTGGCTTAGTATGCCAATAGGCCTACAATGGGAGGCACACAACAGGTCCCAGCTGGGAGACAGGTGTTAGTGACTGCCTGCCTGAAAGGAACACCTTTGAGGTCTGTCACAGCCTGGTAACCTGTCTTAACTCCAAAACTTTAAGAATATATTTTTCAGTATAGATACATAACTCCTCAAACATTATCTGTACATACATTCTGCCATGAGTATGATCATAGAAGATTAGGGTTGGAAGAGACCTCAGGAGTTCATCTAGTCCAACCCCCTGCTCAAAGCAGGGCCAACCCCAACTAGATCATCCCAGCCAGGGCTTTGTCAAGCCGGGCCTTAAAAACCTCTAAGGATAGAGATTCCACCACCTCTCTAGGTAACCCATTCCAGTGCTTCACCACCCTCCTAGTAAAATAGATTTTCCTAATATTCAACCTAGACCTCCCCCACTGCAACTTGAGACCATTGCTTCTTGTTCTCTCATCTGCCACCACGGAGAACAGCCGAGGTCCATCCTCTTTGGAACCCCCCTTCAGGTGCTATCAAATCGCCCCCACCACCACTCTTCTCTTCTGCAGACTAAATAAGCCCAGTTCCCTCAGCCACTCCTCGTAAGTCATGTGCTCTGGCCCTCTAATCATTTTAGTTGTCCTTCGCTGGACTCTCCCCAATTTGTCCACATCCTTTCTTTAGTAGGGGGCCCAAAACTGGATGCAATACTCCAGATGTGGCCAATGGGCTACTGGCTCACAACAGAGACCTCACATTCTACCCCTTGATGACCTATTATGTACATATCCAACCCAGGGAATCCCTGTAAAACCTTTGCACTCCCTCTGGCAGCTGACACCAATGGGGCCCCAGGTCACAGTGTTACCTCAAGGATTAAGATGCTGCGGTGGTTTTATCAGTAGATCTTTAGTGATCTTTATGTTAAGACATAGTATGTGGCGACCGTTATATTAATACACAGTATGAGTTAAAAACAGAGTACAACATAAGGAAGCATATTATACTTCAGTGTTACTGACGGATTGAGGAGCAACTGCATGTGAGTAGTAATGAGAGCCCAACACTGGAACAAAGTAAAATCTAAAATACAGAATGGCTGATTTTACATTCAGTGTCTTCACATCTCCCAGGCTCTAATTCACTAGCAAGAAGTGACAAAGTCACATCCACAGGCATAATCTGTGACATTGACAATAGGTTGCACTTCACAGCCGTACCATCATTCAAGGCCAAGCCACTGGTTTTAATAATCCAGTAATGACATGGGATATTTAGGGCTGGATTTTCAAAGGAATCTCAGCTCAGCCTCTAAAATGTTAGCTCCACCTACATTTTTTGGCTCCTGGAGTTTTTTTTTCCATGCACAAAATCTCAGAAGTGGTTACACAAACTACATTTCAATGTAACGTTTTGTTACATATACTCCCAGACTGAGCACTGCATAATGGTGTAGGCCTGCAATATTAGATATGCACATTTTGGGAGACTGTTGTGAAAATCTGACCTATAAAAACTCAACCAGACAAAGTGCTAGAAAGCACACGGCAGGCATCCAGTGAAAATGAAAGGTGCTAAAACCAGATGGGATGCATGTCAAAAAGATTTATTCCAATGATCTGAGAGGTAAACCTCACGCAAAGAAAGGATCCAAACAGGATCTTGATACTTATTCAGTCAGCCATTGTCACAGGAAAACAAAATAGAGAGATCCAACTAGTTCAGAGTCAAAGTTCACTGGGCTATAGTTCTGGAAACCTCAGGATGGTATCCTTCCAAATTCCTGAATCAAAGATTTCACCATTATTACAAAAAAAACCACCAACAAAAAACAAACCCCTCCCCCCGCAAAACCAACTGAATCACAACAACAAAACGTCCTTTTCCAGAACTCACTCATTCTCACTGATAGGGAGAAAATGGCACCAGGGTGCATTTTCCTTTCAAAACCTCTGTTAGCATATGGGTTTGGATCTATAGAGAACCAAGGCATGAGCCGCTAGGGTGACCAGACAGCAAGTGTGAAAAATCGGGACAGGGAGTGGGGGGTAATAGGAACCTATATAAGAAAAATACCCAAAAATCGGGACTGTCCCTATAAAATTGGGACATCTGGTCACCCTACGAGCCGCTCTGGCACCATCATTTTCATCAGGCGACCAACATAACACACTATATGCATAGGCGTGCATACAAACGCAACCTCCCACCCCCGAAATAAAAACAGAAAAGCAATGTTTTGCTTGGCTTTTAAACACACATTTTCTAAATACATATGAAATGTGGACAGGGGTCAGCTTGATCAGGAAGTAGCTGAGAGAGTTTTGTTTCTATTAAAACTGTTACAATGAAACAATAACTGCCCTAAATAAAGGAAGCGGACAGGAACCCCCACCCCCACTTTCCACAACTCTATGTATCCCTCTTAGGGATAGCTCAGTGGTTTGAGCATTGGCTTGCTAAACCCAGGGTTGTGAGTTCAATCCTTGAGGGGGCCATTTGGGGATCTGGGGCAAAAATTGGGGATTGGCCCTGCTTTGAGCAGGGGGTTGGACTAGATGACCTCCTAAGGTCCCTTCCAACCCTGATATTCTATGATTATCTGAATATCTCAAAAAACTAAATATGAATTGATCCTCACAATGCCCCTGTGTGGTAGAGTCAACTATTCTTGGCCCCACATTACAAGTGCAGAAATTAAAGCACAGAGAGGTTAAATGCCTTAACGGTCGCACAGCAAGTCAGGGGCCCATTCAGGGATTGAACACGCAAGTCTCGAATCTCAGTCCCCCTGTTCCAACATCGCTGGCTGTTCGGAGGGAAAGTGCACCCTTCGCCTTGTTAAATGTTTGTTGTCCCAGCTCTGTAGTTTTTATATGCATTGGGTTCAGCTCCATAGGGCAGATCTGAATGGGACTGAACATTTCCTTGGTCGGGTGGAGGAAGGGTGGTTTTGCAAATGGTCTCTATTCACCATTTCCCAAGGCTAAGGTGACCGACAACACTGTGGCAAAGCAGTGAAGCTGTTCCTCCCTTTATGATTAAAAAAACCCCAACCCGCTGTTTGATTAAGGTGGAAAAACGGATTTGCGAGTGCAAGTTCAGTGAGGCGCTGGGATAATAAATCACCTTTTAAAACTCTGGAGACCTCTTAAACCAAGGATCTAATCCCAGCTCAGCTCCCCAAGTGAAAACAAGTTTGATTATTTTGCTCCGGACTCCATTTTTCAACATCCTGGAATCACGGCATCATTAGGAAGGGCTGTCAGTTTCTATTCTGGAGGGAGGAAGAACTAACAGTGGGTGTTTGCAGGTTGAGACTGTTAGAGGAAGGTGAGGGGAGCTGTGTGTGAGCAGCACAGGGAGCGCTCCGGTACGACGGTCCTGAACACAGCACGAGAACCTCGATACAGAACACGTTTGAGGGCAGGAATGAAGGGGCCCAATCCGAAGCTACGTAAAGACAATGGGAGTCTCTCCATAGTCTGCAGCAGGCTTTGGACCAGGACCCAGAAGAGCAAGAGGTGCTGCTGTCAGGGATTGAGGTTGAACTGGCAGAGACGTGGGAAACACCCTATTATATCCTATATTGGCTCTTAAGCCCCCCTCATCTCCACAGTATCTGAGTGCCTTTCATTGGTGTATTGAGGGCATGTCTGCACTGCAGCGGAGATGTGTGATTCCCAGTGGGGATAGACAGACTCATGCTAGCTCAGCCCAGGTTAGCGTGCCAAAAAATAGCAGTGTGGACATTGCAGCGTGGGCAACAGCTCAGGCGAGCCACCCAAGTCCAAGCCCACGTGGCCCCCTGGGTCTGAGCTCAGGCAGCTAGCCCAAGCCACCGACCATGGAGCAACACCCACCTCCCAGCTGCAGTGCGGACATACCTTATACAACGAGACTAACCACTGTCACATGTGGCTCGCTCTCCCTCATCCTCGCTGCAGGGGAAGAACTGCATGCGCAGTGCAGTGTTTTGTTTTGGTAGGGTCTGTGTTTGTTATAAGCTCAGTCAAATCCCATCCTCACCCTTCCTTCCCGACTCATCCGGAAAATCATTTCAGTTCTCCAAGCTCCAAACAAAACTGGCCCTGGTGGTGATGGGATCTTTGTCCCGTATTCCAACTGGACTTCTTTGGGATCTTAGCACCCTCTGCTGTAATACAAGGAGAACAAGTCACCATGGCCAACCGCTTTCACTGCATGCCGAGGAAAAGCCCACTGAATAGTCAGTAAAGACACTGCTGACATATTAAGTAAAAAATAATTCTCGACTATAATTTCTCTGACTCAGTGGCAGAGTGTTTAACTGAGCAGAGACAAGAAAATATCACATTAATGGTTCTCATCACTGCATGGTCACTAACAGCTTGACAGGCCCCATCAATTAAAATCTATTTCCAGCTGCACTAGTGAGGGTGACTCCAGGCTGCCTAGCTATTTGTGTTACGTACAACAAATACAAAGAGGTTAATACACACGCTCAAAAATGCACAAGGCATCATCCATCCAGCTGAACTTTTAAAAATAAAGAAATGTATGAGTCTCTGGTTCTTTGAGTCACATACTTCACAAAATGCCAGGGCATGACTGATATGCGGGCAAAATCATGCTCTGTGACAATGCCACATAGGTTCCACTCAATTTAAAGCATCAGAGTCTGGTCATGAGTAATGTCTCTAAATTCCTGCAGCCTGGCCTCTATGCACACACACCTTTTTGCAAACACACACACACTCCAACAGAGTCGGAATATGGCTGTTGCTACCAATCCTCTACCACTGACACGCATCATTCAGCCCCCCGATTGTCAACTGACTGCAAGCTCCGGGAATTTGTGATCAACAGAAGAGGATTTATTTTTTAGCCATTCCAACTGGTTTTCTGGAGTGTCACTCTAACAAAGTAAGAATAAGAGTAGCTTAATGTTTACTGCATATATTAATACCTCCTGGGGAAAAAAACACACTACAAAAGGTAGGTATTATCCACATTGTGCAAATGGTGAAACTGAGGTAAGGAGGTGAAGGCCAACATTTTCAAACTTGGGTTCTGAAAGTTAAGCAACTAAATCCATAGCTGGGTACCTAAATAAAAGTTGTCCTGATTTTCAGGGGCAGCTACCAGCACTCAGAATCTCTGAAAGTCAGACCACTTTTATTTAGATGCCAAAGTTGAGTCGCCTAATTGAATTGGGCAAAGTCAAAGAGATTAATAAAAGAATCCGGGGTTTCAAACTCATTGAGTTCTTGGCTTCCCAATTTTTTTGCTCAGGGCACTGGGCCACACATCTCAATGAAATTGTTGCACTAAAAGTGTGAGCCAGGACAGACTATTAGAGGGTATGGCAAAAGAAGAAGTGACCATAAGTAATTTTAGAATTCTGAATGTTTCAGAGTTCCACAGAGCATCAGTAATCACACTAGCTGGTTTGCATTAGCAGATAGCATTCATCTCTCTGTTAAATACCTTCCCTTCACAGTAGTCGTTATTAAGGGAAGCAGTATGATCTGCTGAGTAGGTCTTTGGACTAAGGGAAGTGTGTTTTAATTAGAACACGGTGAATAACTGATTTTTCAGCTCAGTGGCCAAACAGGAAAATCCTCCCACCCCCCAAACCCCAAAATTGTTTGGGGCTGAAAATTTTGTTTGATCTAAAATGACATTTTTGTTTAATTCCCAGGTGATCTTTTTAAACTGTTAAATCCTGCTACATTTTCAAAGGAAATGTGTTTCAAAATGAAATGTTGAAACATTTTGTTCTGAAAATGTCAAAACAAACATTAAGACTTTATTGGAATTCCCTCCCCCTTGTTTTTGGCCAAAACTCTTTGCCAAATTCAATCTGACGCTGCCCAGCTCTAATCCTGACTCTGCTGTGCATTTGCTATATGACCTTGGGAGAGTCATTTCACACCTCTGGGCTTCTATTCCCACATCTATCAATGGGGAGAATGCTTCTTACCTTCCTTTCACTGCTTTGAGAGCTACAGATTAACTGCACTATATAAGAGTTATTAACAAAAAAACAAAACCTCCTAACACTTTCTCAGTTGCCATGTAGCATTATTGAAGGAAGCAGTTATTTCTCAGGACCTGTTGAAATTTGAAGGGGGCTCTACATTGTTAGACTTTCTTGAATGAAGACTCAGACTTTAGGCCAGAAGGGACCATTTTGATCATCTAGTGTCTGACCTCCTGCACATCACAGGCCATGGAACCTCCCCCACCCACTCCTGTGATAGACCCAGAACCTCTGGCTGAGTTACTGACGTCCTCAAATCATGGTTTAAAGACTTCAAGTTACAAAGAATCCACCATTGACACTAGTTTAAACCTGCACGTGACCCGTGCCCCAGGCTGCAGAGGAAGGCTAAAACCCCCCAGGGTATCCGCCAATCTGATCTGGGGGAAAATTCCTGCCCAACCTCAAATATGGTGATCAGTTAGACCCTGAGCATTTGGGCAAGACCCACCATGCAGATACCTGGGAAAGAATTATCTGTAGTAACTCAGAGCCCCCCACAGCTAACACTAGTCACCTTGAAGGCCATGGACAGATTCCCCCTCCATCCAGTTTCTATGCACTAGTGAAAAGAGGTGATTAAATTGTATCTGAAGTCCATGGATTCTTTCAATATTGAAACAATCTAGCTCAGCTGAGGCTCATTACAAGCCTTAGCATGAAAGCTGTTCCACATGCTTTTCACATACTCAAAACTAATGATAATGACATTATAATAGATCTCGTAATAACATTTTTACACAGCTTAATGCAGCCTTTGTTTCCGTTGCTAAGGGAAAGATGGGTAAAGAATACCTTTTAAGTTTTGCAGAAGAAAATTAGCTGGAATGCCTCTTTCCTTTAGTGAGCCAGCTAAATGGATTAATCTGGATCGTTGGCAGCAGTACAAAATCAGACAAGTGTTTAGTTTTCTTGTCATCTTGATGCATGGATATCAAAAGGTTTAGGGTTCAGCTTGGAGAAGCAACCAGAAGTTTTAGATGCTTATCCAAACATCATGTCTGCAGAAATCTGCTTTCCTTGGCAGTTTCCCACACTTCCAGTTCTAATTACAGGCAGAAATACAGAACTACTGCCACTTCTCTGGCGGTGCTTCTGCACTTCAGATGTCAGATTCATTACTTCTCTTATCTGAAAATTTCAGAGCCTTAAAAATTTGGCTAAAGTTCAAACTATAAAAGAACAAAACAAGTTTCAAGTACTTTTCTGGAATGCTCTACACCAGTGGTTTTCAATCTGTGGTCCGCGGACCTCTGGGGGTCCGCAGACTCGGTCTAAGATTTCCAAAGGGGTCCGCACATCAATTAAAAAATCGTTAAGGGTCCGCAAATGAAAAAAGGTTGAAAACTGCTGCTCTGGACAGAAATAAAGATGCCTGAATTTACAGTGGAGAGACCTGAATTCTAATCCCAGCCCTTCCTGTGGCTTTCTACCTGGCCTCTTGCAAATCACATAACCTCTCCGTGTGTCAATTTCCTCAGCTATAAAACAGGAACAAGGACACTTTTCTCTCACTCTTTGTCCACTCTCAAGCTCTTCAGGGTAGGAACTCTCTTACTGGGTGGTTGTACAATGCCAGGCATAAGGGACCCCCACAATCTTGGTTGGGGCCTTTTGATCCTATCATAATGCTAACAATAGAAGGGAACATAAATTCCTTTCAGCACTGGAATTTTCCCAAAACAGATTAGGTTAGTGGGGTTCCTTCTCTACTTTGATGCCTTCAGACACGCTCCTTATCTTTCCTGAGTCAAAAGGGCAGGAAGAAGAAAACTCAAGTCCACAGAAGCTTTTTGAAACATTGCATCCTGCACTGTTGCATTTAAAGAAAAAGAAAAGTCTTCCAGGACCGAACATTCTGATTCCTGGTGGATGTTGCAAAACTGATGAGAGAGCATGTTTTTGAAAGCACTTGGTTTATTTTTTGAAGGTCAAAACAATCCTGCTATGACATTAAATAGATTAGGATTCCCCTGACTGATTAAATAAGCGCTATTATTAGCCTTATTGGCATTTCAGCAACTCATAGTAAGTATTAAATGGGAGAAAAAAATTTAAAAGATTATAACAAAAACCCAACAACCCCCTGCAACTGAAGTCTTCTGTTGGCTGGATTTGTGTTCCCGTCGCTTGTGCAGAAGGTGAATTACTTCGACAGGAGAAATGAGCAAACTTCTGCCAGCTTTAGGCTCTCGTTCCAGTAAGTCCCTTCTAAGGGAGGTTATAGCTAGCCAACATGGGAGCTAGAGCTGTGTCAACAGTTTCCGTTATAAGCCTCTCCACTCCTTCACCCCACCGTGGCCAGCACACCACCACCACCCTGAGGGTTTTAAGAACACAGGACGCAAAAGTTCCATCCAGGCTGAGATCTTGCAGTAAAATCGCTCCATTTAGAACCCCGGAGTCTTAGATCCTTGCTCTACTCTGGTCCTTCTACTGATTCAGTGCAAGAGCTTAGGGACGTTACTTTACCTCTCCTGAGCTCCAACTCAGCAAAGCACATAACCACAATCTTTAGTCCTACTGAAGAAAATGACGGTGTCTAGAAAAACCGACGATATAGTTTGCACAATGTTGAGAAACTAAAGGGTGGGGGGAACAAACTTTTAGGCAGTTGCAGCATATCTTAAAAACAACAACAACAACAACAAATAACAGAGAGTAAGCTCTCCAGAACCTTCACATTAATATTCACCCTGCACAGCCCTTTTAGGAAATAACTGCTCACAAGCTAATTCACATCTGTGGCAATCAGAGAAACATTTTTCCTACTTAAAAAGAAGATACGAGAGGTTGCTTAGGTACCTTATGCGCATAGGCTGCCTGGCAAATGGCTGGCAACCATTTTGTTGGAAAAGATCAGTATCCCAATGTGCTGGCAACATGAGCGTAAGTTGGCCACCAGGTATCTGTATTTATGTATTTAATACATAACCAAGCTGCCAGTACTCCCTGAAGAAGGAAAAGCAGTAATTGACCTATTTCAAATCAATCCAACTGTGCATCTTCCACCAAACATTGACACTATTCCTGTATGTTTATTTATCTCTATAGATGTATATGACGGATAAATAAAGGTAACAGGATCCCTGTACTCCTGCTGTGTCTGTCTCCAGCTTAGACTGAAAATCACTGGAACAGGGATGGCTTTCGCTGTATGTCTGTCCAGTACCTAGCACAATGGAGCCCTGATTTACTGAGTGCTGCCCATGATACAAATAATACCTTTTATTTATTAAGCCTAAGCATCGCTGTTCAACATGGTGAGTTGTTTACCATCCATTCCTTCTGTCAACCTTGCAGTCCTTAATGCAAAAGCATCCTCACTGTAAATTGGAGTTTGGTTAATGGAACACAGGTCTTCATGAATTCATTATTATTACCTAACCGTGTAACCATCTGTTTCATTTATTTGACAACAATGACAGCAACAAAAAGGCAGATGCTATGTTATTAAAAGTGCAATTAGGGGAGGTTTATGTTTATGCTTTTTAAAAAATGATCTGATTCTCTTGTCCCTCCTCCCCCTGATGTTTCAAGACATTATCAACTAGATTGATACAATAAATATTTGGTTTTGTTCCTTCCAGCCTAAATTAAAACTATGCCAGGTATGGTAGATCATTAGAGACATTATTAACTTGGGTATATGAGGCTAACTTTCTTATCTATAGTGGGATGGAATTATGACTAAGACACCAAGATAAATATAAATATATACATACACATATATGTAATAATGCATATGGCTGCTTTTTGCTATCTTCTCATATAAAAAAGGAAAATAAATTCTGCATTTAAAATAGACCCCGCTCACAGTTAATTAAGGATAGGTACATTGCACATTTTAAATAAGTGATAACAATCATTCCCAATCTAATAAAATATTTTTTTCTCTTGAACTTTTTTTTTAATTTAAAGGATTTTTTGTTCTTCTACGAACAGCAAACAACACGAAGTGCATTCACAGAGGATTAACTGAATTAATAATTCACAAAATGTACAGAACGTAGGAGAAATCAGTCAGCAACCATCTGAAATGAAACGCTTGCTACAGAATCCCACTGGTTGCTTGTAAGCAATTGACTAAAGCTGGAACAGGGTACATGCTAGCATAGTAATCTAACAACTATCCTCTATTGCGGACTAACTGGTTTAGATGATCTGCCTTAATGGCTAAATCCTGGGTTGCAGGGAATATGAATCTGCCTCTTGGTATATCTCTATGACAATCATTAATATTAAAGGGTGTTACGTACGTGCATCAAGAGAACAATATAATCGATAGATACACACACGCATACACCCACACACACCTTGTTTCAACCACGCTTGAGTTTTAAAAGGCAGAAGGAGAGTTTATGATGACCTTGTTTCTTCAGAAAATCAATAGAGTTCGCTGCCTGGCTTAATTCCAGTGCTGGATGAAACATCAGGTAGCTGAAACACAGCCCTGCATCAAGCATCCCCTAAAACAAAGCAAACATATTAATCCTTCCTTGCTGCCCTCGAGAAGAGCTTTATCAGATTACAGCTAGCTCTGCCAGCAGTCAGAACAGGGAACTAAGAGTCAGAACTCCTGGCTAAGCAGCCACTCATTGCTGCGTGACCTTGGGCAAGTCACTTAACCTCCCTGTGCCTCATTTCACTCATCTGAGGATACTATGACTGGTCTGCCTCCCTGGGAAGGTTATAAGGTTTAACTAGGATATGAATGGGCATATATTAACAGGCCTGCTGAGATCTTTAGATGAAAGTTTGTATAAGAACAAAACTAACATTACAGCTGTCTTATTTCTAAGGACTGGGATGATTTTTAGTTGCTCCATGAAGGCTTCTGCACTCATCCTTGTTACCTCTTGCATAGTCTCCCTGAAGGTATTATTACCCCCATCAAAGTCTGCTGCCACCTTCCCTGGGAAAACGTCAGCAGCTCCTCACTTCCCCAGCATCTTTCCCTCCTTAGTCTAAGTTCTCCAGATGGATCAATTACCATCCACTCTGTTGGAATTCCTTGAAAAGGGATTGGCTGTGCATTGAGAGGCCTGCAAGACAGACCTTATTTCAGTGGTTCTCAACCAGGTGTCAGGGCTCCCGGGTGGGGTGGGGGCAGGGGGCACAAGGAGGTTTCAGGGGGTCTGCCAAGCATGGCTGGCATTACACTTGCTATGTGCCAGGGCAGAAAGCCAAAGCCCTGCAGCGCAGGACTGCAGCCTGGACCCCCACCACCTGGGACTGAAACAAAGCGTGAGCATCTTAGCTTTGTGGTGCCCCCTGTGGCACGGGATCCCAGGGCAACTGCTCTGCTTGCTACCCCTTAACGCCGGCCCTGGCTTTTATATGCAGAAAAACAGTTGTGGCACAGCTGGGCCATGGAGCTTTTATAGCATGTTAGGTGTGTCCTCAGAAAGAATAAGGGTGAAAAACCCTGCCTTATTTCAGCCACCTGAATCTCATCAGAGGCGTTAACGGACAATAATAATGCTCAGCACTTACACAGCACCTTATTGTTCCAACAGGTTGATCTGGTAGGAAGGAATTAATCACAAGCCCTACTGTGAACTGAAATAAACTGAAAATGACATTATCTGGCAGAAGAGGAGTGAACGCTTTGGTTCTATTTTGAGTTTCAAAATTCTGCATTTGAATAATAATCGCTTTGTCGGTTTGTTTGTTTTTAAGAGATGGGTTCATAACAAACCACTAGACCTAACCACATCCCACCTCCGGTCCCAGACTTGGAAGCAAGTTTTGCAATTTGACTTCTATCTGTATAATGGGGAGAAAGAACGCAAATCTCAGATGCAAATGCACCCTAAATGTGGTGTTCAAAATCTGAATTCTGGGAGTTCGGCCTTTCCCTTCTCCATTTACCTAGGCTGGAATTTTCAAAGGGAGCTGAGTGCCCAATTCCCACTGAAAGTCAGTGGAAGCTGTAGGTACCCCCTTAGGTCCCTTTGGGAATCCCAGCCTTATTTTGGAAGGGTTAAAAGAACAAAAATGGAAAAAAAACAATAGAGCAATATAAGGTAACCTCCGTGGCTTAGCACTAGTATGTTAATTCCACAAAGGACAGGTGGAATTTAGAGCATCTTCCTGGCAGGAACCCCATGTTATCCGTGAGCCAATTAGTGGTAATGACAACCATGTCAAGTGGCTGTAAAAAGAAGCTTTCCAGCTTTGCAATACAAAGAAACAACATATGCTAATCAGTTTATTAGCATCGCTACTTATAAGTCATTTCTAAGCTTGAAGCAGTGATTACTGCTACACTGCAGTCAAATTTGCAAGAAAATGACCAAAATTAGCCACAGTTTAGATGAACTTTTCCCCTCTTTCAATCAATAAAAAGCCTTTAAAAATCCTCTCCGAGTTCTGCCTTGTGTTTATGGTTAGAGATTCGACACAGCCATGTTACTGCCTGCAGTGTATCAAAGATATTCCCACTCAAATTGCATTAACCTGGAACACAGCACACTTTTTGCTGCAGATAGTCTGTCGGTGTTTATGGGCTGAGTTAGCCCACCATGCTCTGGTGTTTTCCAGCCTGCTAGCCAAATGAATGCTCAGCGGGTCTGCTGAGGTAAGTCTCTGGTTTCTGGAGGGTTACGTTTGCTTCATATTTGAAGATATTTCCATTCTTATTATTTCTACAGCCCATAGAGGCTCTTTGAACTTGAGGCCAGAAAAATGGAGACCCACTGGAGGAATTCAAGAAAAGGCGTGATGGTGGATAGAGTGACGGCCAAGGAAAATAATGGTCCTCTTTTTGTTTTTGTTAGTTTGATTATAACACAAAGGTTCCATCAGCGATCCATCCTGGCCTGTACATACACACACAATAAGAGATGGTCCCTGCGCCAAAGAACTTGCAACCTAAATAGACAAGGCAGAAAAAGGAATAGTTTATTGTTCTGTCCCCGCCCCCTACCATTATATAGAACAACAACTGAGGCACAGAGAGATGAGGTGACTTTCCCAAGGTCACCAGTAAGTCTGTGGAAGAGATAGGAATTGAATTTAAAAATTCCTGGATCCATACCAAGTGCTTTAACCACAACACCAACTTCCTGAAGAGAATGCTTTGCAGATCTGTTTCCATCCATGGTCCCTGCAGGATTAAGCCTTTTTAATAGAAGATATTTTCCATATTTTCACTGGTTCGTAGAGTAGCAAGACAACTTGGGTTTATGGGGTAAAGAGCACAACTCTGGTAAATGCAGGAGCTTAAGCAAAATTTCTTCGGTACTTACATTCACACAGGTTTGTATGGCAACAAATTAAATCCTAAAGTTCAAACTTGGGCCATAATCTCCTAACTCCATCTTGCATCACACTGGAAACCTGAGGTTTTCATAAACTAAAATATGCCTTCATGCTGCCTATTTAATCCAAAACCCATCGACGTTAACTGCAGTCTTTCCATTGACTTCAATGGGCTTTGGTACAGACCTTCCACATAGGAAGGTGATTGTCCATTTGAAGCTGTAAACTATGACTTCTAGTAACTTGATATAAAAACGTTAAATGGGCAACTTTTTTTTTTGGCAATTTATGAAAATCAGGAGAACTTTCACTAAAGGAAAAGTATCAAAATCAAACTGATCGTTGGCATATATTCCCTGGCACCATAGCACATATATGATCTATTGCTTTGTCCCTTTGGACTTAATTAGTCCAAATTTACAAAAGGATGACACCAATAAAGATGCTAAACATTAACAAATCTTCTGTTAACTTACTTCAAAAGGAAGTTTAATTGCATGCCTTCAGTTTTACGTATATTCTGGTGTTGTATGGTTTTTTATTACTTCCACAAAAAGTCAAATATGTGAATTTCATGTTAAAACCCATGGTTGTTTAAGAGGGTTAAAAAAAAAAGACCAGACCCTTTGAATGAGTTCATCCTCGTGAGGTCTTTTTCCTTTGGTGACATATTGGGACAAGTTTTAAACAGCAGTGTTCCAAATCTCCTGCTTAAATATCTGCTATCACATTTCCCCCCTATTAATGCAAATAAATAATGTATATGCATATGTCCTATTTTAATTACAGAGGGGCCCAGACCAGAAACCCCAGATCTAAATGCCACCTGACTTTGATCCAAACTTAATTTTAATTCAAAGCAAGTTTTTTACATAAAACAAGGTTGAATAATTTAAGAAAACATATTAGAACAATAAAAGAACCTACACACATGCTAATAAGCGTACCTGAGATCACCCCTCAACTCTAACAAGGGCTTTGGCTGGTCATCAGTCCTTCAAACCCCACCAATGGGTTTTTTTTGTAGTTCTAAGTCCAAAACAGCTGTTAACTCAAAGCTCCCCCATGAATCTGTCAATCACTCCTCATGTAGTTTAGGGCTTTGATCTTGGTACCCTGGGGACAGGTCAGCAGCAGATACTGGCACGTTCCTCAGGCCATAGTTTCAAAGGGCTGGGGTTTTGCATAACCAGGGACAGGGTGCAGGGAACAAATTTGCATTCCCTTCCCCCTAGATATTTCCCAGGAAATGCACTTCACATGCATGGTCCCAAAAATTCACTCGTGTCTGCCACACAGTCCAATATAGTCCTTTGATCCTCCAGGACCACAATATACAGGTTCTGTGCATTTAATACAATGCACTCCAAAGATGCTTACACTTAAGTCAATAATGTTGCAAAGATATTGCAGGAGATTGCCTTATCTCTCACACATATGCCTTAAGGGTCCTACATTTAGCAGGGATAATTGCCACGTGCACCCATGGCACCACTTAAATCATGAGCTTCAACCACTTGGAGGCCTCACTGCACAGACTAATGCATCAGCAATGCCTGGTTTCATACCAGGACATGAGTACCGGAATTACCAACACCATTCCCTTTATTTATTTTATATAATTAGTGCCCCAAAGCTTCACCCAAGATCTGTGTCCCACTGGGTGGGGCATTGTGAAAACACACACTGTAAAGAGTTTGCATTCTGAACAGATAAGGCAAAGGGCAGGCAGAGGACCAGAGAAGGGAAGTGACTGGCCCAAGTTCGCACAAGAGGTTCGTGCTAGAGATGGACACAGAACCCAGGTCTCCTAACTCCCAATCTAATGTCTCAGGCATTAGATCATGCCCTTGCGGAGGTTTCAGCTTCGCTTCCAAGTGCTGCCAGCTTCATAGCACCAGGTGATTTAGCTGAAGGCCATACACAGTAACCCCACGGTAAGGCTTTCTCCATTATCCTCTGTGGAGCTGGTGCAAGGTGATGCAAAAATCCCATTACACTGCTTCGTGATTAATGATGGTCTTTACGGTGCTTTGAAGTAGTAAAGCACAATAGTGCTAAATACGGGTATTAATGCCTTTGCTCCTTTGCAATCTCCCTATCCCCTTCAATCCCTGCGGTGGTCTAGCTGACTCAGGGATTCTTCTATAGGCTTCCTACCTCTGATGTACTTAAAGAAAGTCTTGTTATCGGTCTCTACATCTTTTCACCATTTGCTCTCAATCCTTAAACTGCATCTTACACTGGATGTTAGGTCCTGTTAGCATCATTGTCAGTCTTCTGAAAGATACTTGTAGGGGGGCATGAATACACTTTTAGACCTTGCAATTTAACCATCTCAGGGTGCCCCCCCCCCTTGCCCTTTCCTTGAATTTTCGTTCCAGGATCCAGCAATTCTAGTAAGGCTTTTTCAAGCTGCCTCCATGCTGGTTCTATGCATGTTTATTCTGCTTTTATTAGGTGCTACAGTACTTGTCTTTCCATCTGCCATGGCCCTTTATATTTTGGCAGCAGGGGGTCTCCCTTGTTTCTCGCACTGAGAAGTATCCTTGTGCATTTCTTTTCTTTTCTTCTTCATCTGCTTTTGCTGCTCTGTGTTTGCCATTTTTTTTTTAATATTGATAATCTTCCATGCCAAAAGTCTGGCAGATTAAATGACAACTCCCTACACCAGTCATTATTCCATCTCTAGTTATTATTAATTATTTGCACTGAAGTAGTGCCTAGGCATGCAAGTCATAGATCAGGATTCCGCTGAGCTAGGAGCTATACAAAGAACATAAACACAATCCCTACCGCAAAGAGCTAGCCGTCTAACTAATCTCTAGTCTGTCTCCTAACCTCAGCCAATGGTCAAAGGACTACATGGAACGCAGCATTCCACATTAAGTCTCAGGGGTCAGGAAAACGATACAAAACTACTCCCACCCAGCCCCAACTGAGCCAGCCAGGCTCAATGTAGCACATTCTCTAATGGTGCAACAGTTCCATACAGACACCATTTAAAGCGTGTCCTGGCAGCATGGGAAGTGTTCCGCCAGGAAGAGCCCCGCACTCTCGAAGGAGGGAACTGCAGCCTGCCCACTCCTGGTACCCCGCACTCCATCCCGAAAACATGGATGCTGCCGGGCTGGTTTGGCATGATGATACTGGAACATCAGTGTCGGCGGCCTTATGTTATGGGTTTACCCCATATTGGGAATAACTCCGCCCTCCCGCCAAAATAAAGCAGAAACTTCCTGAATCCGCCCAACCCTACGCTTCATCTCTCAGGACAAAGGGCCTGCTATGGAGACTGGTCAAGCACTCCTGTGGCAATGAGAGGGTGCACATCCAGCAACAGGAGAGAGGTAGTATGGTCGAAGCATTGGACTTGGAGCCAGGAGCGCTTGACTTTAAGCACTCTGTTACTGACTCCCCCCTGTGGTCTTGGGCCAGTCCTTTCCACATCTGCAGAATGCAAGTTAAGCCCTGCGTCCCTCCGAGAGGACAGAGGGTTGTGTGAATTAATCAGTTAATGTTGGCCAAGTGCTTGGCAAATTCCAAATGTCATTAAGGCCCAAGTAGTATTAATATGCAGTGCAGACAAACTCTTGTTTTGCTGTTATTGTTACAATGACAAGCCAGCTGTGTTTCCATTAATGCCTTGCTTCTCTAATTGTTTTGATCAGAGGAGGGGCAGCCTATCCAGTGATTTAAATCACATCCAGTTGAGCCTTTTGCTCAAAGTAATTAATACTTTTTTTAAAAAAAGCAGTTATCTTCAGCACCAACACGGTATCTGGGATGCTGTACAAAAAAAGTGCAACATGAATTAAATAAAACTAGGCCAAATGGTCCATGGAACTAGAGACAATGTGCCAAACAACATAATAGGCCATGTAGGATAAAAAGCTAATGCAACACCTAATAGTCAACATTGACAGATTTCAAAGCACTTTATCAAGGTGGGTATTGTGGTTGGGTTTTTTTGGTTGGGTTTTGTTCTTTGCACAGATTGGGGAAACTGAGGCAGAGAGGTGAAGGGACTTGCCCATGGTCCTGCAGCGAAGAACAGAATCCAGGTGTCTCGACTCACAGTCCAATCCCACATTCTCTGGGCCATGCTGTTTCCAGCACTAAATAAGCCAAAAGGCAAATTGAGAACAAAAGGTGAGCTGACTCCAGATTTAAAAAGTCTCAGTGGTGACCCAAGACTGCTATAAGGCAGCTTTGGTGGGCATCTCCAGTGAGCAAGCTCCATTCAAAGGACCTCTGAACTGAGGGAGGCTTGGACACAGCCTGATTCAGATGGAACCATGGGAAGCAAGAACACAGCCAACCTCTACTCCCCTGGGCTCGACATGAGCAGGGACAAGTCTGCCAAGTACAGTTGCCAACCCTCCAGGATTGGCCTGGAGTCTCCAGGAATTAAAGATTATGTCATGTGACAAAATCTCCACGAATATATCCAACCAAAATTGGCAACCCTACCACCAAGCCTAGATGATTAAATGGTGAAGAATTCCACTCATGCAGAGGGCAAGCACACACTCCATGAAGTATGCATGTGTGTTATTGATGTGTGCGGATAGAAGTGTATTAAAGACGATGCTTATATCAGAGTCCACATAAGATCCAATACGTGTAAAATATATAAAAGTGCCCACGTACTAATTTATTTCTATTTACCTTCTTTGAGGGCGGCTAAACTGCTCACCTGCCATTCTGTCACCTACCAGGTGTGTTGTGTGCCCATATTGTCTGACATCATATGGTCCCCAGGTTGGGGCAAAATTTAGACTATATAGTTTGAGGGATATGTTGGACCCATTATAGAACATCATGAACACTTTCATTGCTGTACCACATAAATAACCATATAACGGAGCACCTGTACGGCCTGAACAGGATCTGTTGGCTAAAATCACGCCGAGGTTTCTAGCGTGGTCCTGGGGTTAAGGAATTAGTTTGGGAAACTGGGCTCAGTTGCTGGCTGGTATTCAGACTGTGCGTATTTGACCGTGGTGAGTTACGTATGGGCTGGTTCTCCGTTGCACTGCCCTCTCTGCCGTCTTTCCCACGGGTGTAAAATGCTGACACTTCAGGGTGGTAGTGGCTCACACCCATGTGGCACCGGCATCAGGTGACTTCACAAGATCAGGCCCTTCGTCTGTGTGCCAACTATAACAGGAATAACCTCACTGCCGTACCTTACACACATGGAGAAGATTAATTCATTCACGTCTGTGAGGCGCTCAGATATACTGAGACAACCTGGGCTAATCAAAGGTCAGCTAGGTGGGAGTTGCTATGTTCCGAAACACCAAAAATTAAACCTCCATACAGGTTGTGTTGGGGGAGGAACGCTTAGGTCCCCCTTTGTGCAGTCATCCCAGCATCCCACCTAGCACCACAGAATGCCCCACCAAGTCCCTCTGAGCCCGAAGACTCTGCTCACTCGCAGCCCAGAGACCCCAGTGGGTTGCAGGCTGCCAAACAGAAGGCTCTTGGTGCGGAGAAGGGTGGGACTGACAGATTGTCTGCTGTCCTATGGAGTTGCCCTTCGACTGTAGCCTGCTTCCAAGAACACCCCCGGGGGAGTGCAAACTGTAGGAGTCAGCTCATTTTCACTGACATAATACGGGTCCTACACACATAAGAGGAGGATACCGAAGTGATTCCAAACACAAACACGCTGTTTGAATAACAACAACAACAAGCTTAACGTCTAAAGGCACAAAAGCAAAGAAATCCAGATAAGTGGCAGAGCACCCTCTGGGCAAGGGGCGACCTGATCTCTCTCTGCACACAAACTACAATTTCTAGGCGCAAGCTCCTGAGCAAAGGAACTGAGCACCACGAGCCTTTGTTCTCTGGCTCTTCTGGTAGCGCGCACTGTAAAATCCCTTGATTTGTTTGAACTGTCAACTGATCACTTGCCAACTTTCATTTAAGCAATTAAAGATGTTTACTTTATAATTTTGCAAGCACAAACACACCACAGTCCGCTGGCAGGGTTTGGTTCTTTTTATTTATCACAATTTTCTTATTTTTACCATATCGTATGTGTGCACAGTGTGAGGAGTAAATTTTGTGCTGGTGGATGGTTCTGTACTGGCCACTCCAGAGAGCGCAGAACTCTGGTTACTCCTGACAACAGGGAGAACAATACAAGGAGCAATAGCAAAAGCACATGCTTATGCATGCACACAGGCACACCCTGTAGTGGTGAGAAGAGCTGTGCAAATAACTGACTTTTTCGGTTTGCTGGCAATTAAAAAATAACAAAACCCCCCAAACCCTGTTTTTGGGTCGACCTGAAAAAGATTCTTTTAAAAAATTTCAGGGAAAAATAAAAATCATTTTGGGTCGAATGTTCCATTCGAATTAAGCTTTTTAAAAATAATACTTGCACGCTTTTTCAAAAATTGAAGGAAATTTTGAAAGTAATGTTTTGATTTATTTCAAGTGCTGTTGTTTTTCCACCCAACAAACCATGTGGTGAATTTGATACAGATTCACAAAATGTTTCAGTGATGGGGGTTGGGGAAAGGATGTGTGTGTGATTTTAGTGTCAGCGATCACAATCTTTTTCACAATGAGTCCCCATGTTACAACAGAAATAAAAGTTCAGGACCCCCCCTTCCTTCCCCATCTAGCTATGAAAACAACCCCCAGCTTGAGAAACCACCTGCTAGGGAACTGACTGACTTTCAACAATGCTTTTCCCCATCCACTACCTGAGAGCAGTGACTTCCATGCAGCTGGTCAGAGTTTGAAACACTAGCTGCATATCTCATTGTATGCCCACCCATCATCATAGCATTCCAGCACCGATAAGAAATACTGAATGCATTCTCACAGCATTGTAAACCAGCACCGCGTCATCCCCACCACTCTCCCCTTGCTATATTGCCACAGCTAAGGTCAGCAATGGCAGGATAGCTGGATCTCCCTCATTATAAAGGAGTAGGGACAACTCGCAGGGCACCCTCTGCAGACTCTGAAACTTGTCCTCCAGGTCTGAGAGAGCCTGAATTTGAGGACCTTCTCGGCAAGGTGCAAAGGACCCACTGTTTTACAGGGTTCTTGGGAGACAGTGGAGTGGTGGAAAGGGGATTTCTTTTCCCTGCAGGGGCTCGCTGGCTATGTTCCTGTTTGAATGACTGTTTTTAATGCTGCTGGGATTTTGTTGTATGGGGAATTCTGTATCAGGGTGGTTAGAACTTTACACATGTATTTTTTAAATTACTATTTAATTAATTGTTATTTTAAACGAGCCCTTCAGGTCACTGGGTGTTGTGTACCGAAACACTACCTGTGCCTTTGATATACTCCTCCAACTCGTAAATGACCGTGGCAGGAGTCTGCAGCAAAGCCAAGACTTGAACCCAGGTTTTCTGCATACCGAGCCAGCACTTAGATCACAAGGCCATTCTTCCTCTCTAGCCTGTCACGGACAAGGGGAAGGCTCCACATCCCAGCACCAACCCCTGAGTCAGCTTGTCTATATATTATATATAAATCTTTTCCCTTCAAAGGTTCCTAGATCAAAACCATTTCAACACCAACTCCCTGCCCGGAGCACTTTTTTCCCTTTTTAAAGGGCTGACTTATCAAAACCAGATTTTACAATGAGAAAACTAACACAAGCTAAGCCACATTATTATAATTGATGCAATTAATTACATGTATGCTTTCTTTTTTAAAGGAAAAGAAAAGAGAGATCCTTAATGCAGGTAATTTTGGCTAAAAGTGCTAATTTGAATCGTTCCGTCACATAGAAGACAATTATCAAAATTAATTTAGAAAACACATATTGAATAAAGAGGAGGTGGGGAAAAGGATGCAGGGAATAGGAAAGTGTTCATATGATCTTCAATTGTGATCTATCTAAATAGGTAGTTTTATACTGTAAATAATGTTGCTAGTCTGGAGTATTTTCTAATGGAATCTAGATTGTCTAAGCCATTGAAAATTTTACTATGTTTGTATGTTGAATCATTTATATTTAACAAGCCAGTCTGCCACATATTAACAACGGTTCATGGGGGTAAATAATGTTATGCAAAAGCATATTCAACACACACAAAGAGCCCAGTGGTGGTTTTGTACACAGTGCAGAACCCAGTTATTTTATGAAGGAATGCAGTGTTGCAGTCGTGTTGGTCCCTGGATATTAGAGCGACAAGGTAGGCGAGGTAATATCGTTTATTGGATCAACTTCTGTCTCTCTCACCAATAAAAGATATTACCTCACCCACCTTGTCTCTTATTTTATGAAGACGTTGGAGGTGGCATACCTTGCTGACTTTTAAAGGCTTTCCTGTCACCCCAGCCTATGCCAGTCTCCAATGCAGAATAAGACCAGAGCACAGTTTTAAAAAGTATAGCTCACATTGGTTTAAATGGATTCCACCTGTTCTGTGTTGTCGTCGGGCTATTTGTCCTTGTTTGTTTATTTGTGTTTAACAGACTGCAGCTCTACGCTGGAAAATCATGGAACTAACATGATGTTTGCCACCACCACATTGCTAACTCTGCTTGTGGGTTAGGCCCCTTTCCCCTTACCTGTCTCTTTCTCATAGTCTGTTTAGATTGTAAACTCTTCAGGGCGGGGTCTCTATCTGCTACTCTGTGTTCGTGCAGTGCCTAGCGCCGTGAGGCCCTGCTCTTGGGTGGTCCGTAGGCAATACTGTAATAAACACGATTAATAAGAAGAAGTTGGTGATGTGTTCAGAATTGCCAAGCAGGCTGAGGGCTCCTTTCTTTTTTGAGGCATTTAAACTGACAACAGTTCTTCAACCTGGCCAATCAGCCTCTCTTTCGTTTGTGGCAATTCAGCGTTATTGCTTGGGAGGGAGATTTTATTTTTAAAGACACATTCCAGGGACAGTCTGAAATCTGAGCTAATGTATAAACCTCTGACGGTAACGAAATGCATCCTCAACAAGATGATAGGCCAGGGGACCTGTGCAGCATTAAAATTCAGAATACAGATCAAGATTGAAAAAAGTTAAGGCTATAGCCAGCTTTGAGGAGACAAAGGAGGTTGAGGGCACCTGCAGTAATGACAGCTAGATCATGCAGCTTGGAGCTGGGGGCCATTCTTAGCAAAGGGTTTCTAGCAGTAACGTGGTCTTTGAAACAAGTGCAGGCAGGCGGTGCACAGTCAAGCAGATGTTGAAGCAAGCACACTAGATGGAAGTCAGGCAGTGCTTCCCGAACGTATGAAAGCGAAGCCCTCTTCAGGACACTCGCACATCCTCGCACAGCTTCTCACAACGACACTGCCTCTTGTTAAAAGGTCTGCCCAGCACGAGCGGTCACTGAGATGAGATTGTGTACATCTTCACAACATGATACACTTCCTCTCCTTTCTTGTTTGTGCTGAGCTGTGAAACAGCAAACAATGTTGACATTTAAGGTAGCATCCAAAGGTAGCAAGATGAATGGGGAAGTTCACATGACAGACCCATTGTTTCAGGCTCTCTGCAAACTCAGGCAGGCACTAGGTGCACTTAGCTCATGTTTTCAAGGTTTCCATCACACACCTAGCAGCTGCTGACTTCTTCTTGGTAATGAAACCTGAGGTTCTGAAGAGCAAGTGAAAGGCCTATCCACATCCCACTCAGCAAATCCTTTAGCACCACACTGTTCAAGGGGCCCCACTCTTTGGGAAATGCTCATTTAAGGACAGACTGTCCATTTTAGCTTCATTTACCATGGCTTCCCTGACTTTGCCTCAACCTTCTAATATTTATTCAGAACCAGAATCATTTTTTCACTGTGGGAATTACCATGACAACAGTACCAGAGAGTTGCTGTGATGCTTGATCCAGCTTAGACACACAAAGATGGCCCCAGTCACCATGCCTACCTTTTGTGATTAGTGTCCATCCCACAAATACTCATTGCAGAATGCGGCCTTCCTTACCCTGACCTGACGTGACATCTGTGAAAGCTGAATCAAAATGCCTGTTCTAACACTAGCCGGTTATTATTTCTGGATTCTGGATATAGAGCTCTCTCGGACTGTTAGCTCCGGCTCTTTCTTTCGCTGCCAGAATCCACTGGGGAAAAAGAAATTATTTACCTCCCAACAGTACCATCCACAGGGAGAACTCTGCCTGCCACAGCAAAGCTCAAGATGAAAGCCACAAAATGAGAGGACACATGTCCCAGTGAAATCTGGCATTCAAGGAGATCTTTAAAAACCAATGCTGCCTATTAGAATGAAGACCATAAACTATGTGGCATTAGAGAGATCAAACATCATCAGAAAAACCACCAGAAAAAAACAGTCAACAGACTGGCCCATGTGAATCAGACAATCAGTTTCTCCCTTCGCTGCCCGTGGGGCTGGGAGGTCACATTACAACTGAGCATTTGAGAGGGGCCTAGAGATTTGGAGTTGAGAGGTTTACATTAAGGAGCAACTCAACCACTAAGAGCGTTGATAAGAGCTGTATACGTGTTGGCCAAGAGGGATGTGAGTACCAGAGAGAGATGGGAAATACCTCCTATCACTGAAGCATATGAGCATCCATTTGCCATCTGCTGAAATAAGATGGAATTTTATTAAACACACCTACTCCTCCACCTTGCCAGCCCACCTTTCACTGTCCTGGTGCTTGGTGGTATAATGTTGGGAGATGTTGGGATCAGCTCACTGTAGAGAAAGGGATTAGACTCAACCCTTAGAAATGGATTCAGAGTCCCAGAAAGCATGTAGGGTTTTTTCCCAGTCTGGCAATTTGCTTCAGTGCCCATTTCTAGATGGGGGAGGGAGGGTGCTGCTTCTAGATATTGAAGTGGTGAAGACATTTGTTTGAATCAGCAATAGGTCACCATGCGACTGTCGAGGAAAAGGAAGCATGAACTGATCATAGAATCATAGAATCTCAGGGTTGGAAGGGACCTCAGGAGGTCATCTAGTCCAACCCCCTGCTCAAAGCAGGACCAAACCCAATTAGATCATCCCAGCCAGGGCTTTGTCAAGCCTGACCTTAAAAACATCTAAGGAAGGAGATTCCACCACCTCCCTAGGTAACCCATTCCAGTGCTTCACCACCCTACTAGTGAAAAAGTTTTTCCTAATATCCAACCTAAACCTCCCCCTCTGCAACTTGAGACCATTACTCCTTGTTCTGTCATCTTCTACCACTGAGAACAGTCTAGATCCATCCTCTTTGGAACCCCCTTTCAGGTAGCTGAAAGCAGCTATCAAATCCCCCCTCATTCTTCTCTTCTGCAGGCTAAACAATCCCAGTTCCCTCAGCCTCTCCTCATAAGTCATGTGCTCCAGCCCCCTAATCATTTTTGTTGCCCTCCGTTGGACTCTTTCCAATTTATCCACATCCTTCTTGTAGCGTGGGGCCCAAAACTGGACACAGTACTCCAAATGAGGCCTCACCAGTGCCGAATAGAGGGGAATAATCACGTCCCTCGATCTGCTGGAAATGCCCCTACTTATACAGCCCAAAATGCCGCACCAAGAGGGGTCAACAAAGGAAGAAGAGAAAACGAGTGTGGCCAGAGAAGTCCAATTGCAAGCCAGCTCCATAATCTTTCAACTAAGAGAGGAAGGATGCTTTGTGATGAGGGAACTGGGCTACGACTCCATAGACCAGGGTTCAGTTCTTGGGTCTGGTAAAGTTCTTGTGGGATCTTGCTCTCTTTCTCCTTTGACTGTCTTGTCATCTTAGAGTGCAGGCTCTTCACGGTCTCTTGCCATGTGGTGTTTCTAGGTGCTACCATAATAATAAACAAACAATGACTCCATAAGGGTTGTACAGATTGCAAACCATTCTCTCACCTTGAGTATCTGTGTTTTATTTCTCCTGTTTATATGACTGGGACTTTTCTCTTATGAACCGCTGACTTCTGGAGCCATCACTCAGAGACATACAGTGGAGCACAACCCCGCCCTCCAAACAGGTTGATCGTTAGCAGAATTTATTCATTTTAAAAGAAATAATAGCGCAGGCCTGAAATAAATCAACAGCAGCACCAGATGAGTAATTTTTCACTCGAGCTGAAAGGTTGTTACTCAAGGACAAAAGTCCTCCCTAATTTACAGCATATTTGTCAAGTTAAACTTCAAAAGACTGGCTAGAGAAAACACAAACCTATTAAAAAATATCTTGAAATAAGTACAATGGACTGGCTCCAAAGACACTTTCTAATCCTTAATCTCAAAAGTGTCTCTCTCTCTCTCTCTCTCTCTCTGTGTGCTGTTGCAGCGATGACTATGATAACACGCGCCTTTGTTTCACTGCTTCTACAGTAGAGGGCTTTGCATCTGATACATGTAATTAATGTTTCTAGTTCTTTCAGCACTGAAATGTTCCTTTTTTGTCCTCCCATCTCATCCCCCTTCCTGCTTCTTTGAGGATACTGAATTTACGAGTGATTTCTGACCTTGTCTTCCTCTGAAACCTAAAACAAAATTTTAAAAATCTCTTTCCATTTCAGGTGGAGGCCATATAAGGAAAGTAGCTTCACAGGATTAAAGAAATGCAGCCTATACTAGCACTGGAAGACCCTCAGAAAACAATAGTTTGGTGGGAGGAGGAGTTGGTATCATGACCAAATGTTCTACTGATAGTGAGCAAAATCACAATAAGAATAGACTCTCTCTTGGTCTTACTATTTATATTATAGTAGTGCCTGAGAAAGCTCAGCTGAGGTCAGGGCTTCATTGTGCTAGATACTGTACAAACACCAAGTAGGAGACAGCCCTTGCCCCCAAAGAGCTGACAAACTAAGCAAAGTGGGAGGGGAAACTGAGGCACCGAGCGATGAAAGGACTTGCCCACAGGCTCACACAGGTCAGCGGTAGAGGCAAGAAATGGTAACATGTCTCCCAACCCAACAATCTGTGGTGTTTAGATGTTGCTTGTAATTATTAGAACTGGGAGCACTGGCTGTTGGGAGTCTGAAAGGACAGGAGACAGGAAGGGGAGGGGAGGAGTTGAGAGTCTAGGAGAGCTACAGAGGGTGCAGCAGCAGCTTGGTAAAGAGGCTTCCACTTTAAAATAAAGACCTGTTGAAGTTTGTTAGTATCTTGCCTGATTGATACAACACAATCCCATTAATACTTTGGCATTTCCAACTCTCAGCAGAACCAGAATGAGCAGGCAACATAATTCTCTGAATATTACAGAGGGAAAAGGTTTGTTGTAGGAGCATGGGAAGTGAACTGAAAGAACGTGCTCTTATTTTATTCTGGTCTGCTTTGCCTGTCCCCGGTATATGCACAGCCACGAAGCTATATCAGAAGCACGTGGAGGCAGAAAGGCATCTTTTGCTCTGACCTCTCTAGCACCACTGGCTTCTGATATGCCCTCCAGTCAGATAAATCCCATTTGATTACATCCTGTTAGACAAGACAGACAAAGGGGGGTACTAAAGGGCGAGAACACAGAATAGAAAAGTAGGGCTGGAAGGGACTGCAAGAAGTCATCAAGTCCAGCTGCTTGCATATATGTAAATCAATGCAGGGAGAAGATGAGAAATAGAGAGATTAAGTGACATGCTCACCATCACATGCCAAATCTGGGCAGAGCCAGGAATTGAACCCATGTCTTCTGAGGCTCAGTCAAACGTCTCAAGCACAAGACCGCTCTTATCTAGCTGCTAGTCTGCTGTCAACCTGCTGCTTTTTATGACTCTGACCCACCTACCATTAATGTAGAAGAGACTTCGGTGGACAGCTGGCCCCAAGTCAGTGTTTTTTGGGAAACTCTGAAGACCTCTTTATTAGTTTTTGTAATAGTCTTTCAATGAGCACCCCACTGTCTGTAAAGACCACCGTCTTCCGCAGCCACACGGCTGCCCTGGACAACAACGTGGGGTTCTGTTTAAAGTGCTCAAAATAATACACTCATGCACCGCCCTATGATTACTTCTACAACGATAAATAAAGCTCTCCTGCAGACACTCTGCAGCTATGTCCTCCTTGGCTTCCATGCACTTGTGAAGCTCAGATGGGACAGATGTATATGAATAAGAAATGAGACTTGAGAGATTCTGCCAGAAAATTAATGGCACATCTCCATAATTTCAGCCTGTGCAAGGCATGGTAAATGCAATTCTTCTCCCCCTCATGAATTAACATGCTATGGAAATTAGAGGGGAGTTAGGAGTTTGAACTTAATCATGGTACAGGATAGACATTAGCATTTGACATCTAAAATGAATTTAAACAACAATAGCAATGCGAATTAGCCCCAAACTGAATCAATTAGTTGTGACTTCCAACTAAGGCACAGGAAGAAAAGCTACAGGGACAGAACACATGTAAAGCAGCGTTCTCCTATCCTTTCATAAGAGGAAAAGCTGTAACGAACCAAGAGGGGAAAACAAAACATGCAACATTCATTAAATCTATATACCGTAAAATGGCCTGAATCTACTCTAGTCCAAACAGGAATAGTTTTGGGGAAGTTTTACGGCCTGTGTTATATAGCAGGGCAGATGAGATTATCACCGTGTTCCCTTCTATGAGTCTCATGTACAAATGACACGAACCAGCCTCTACCATGAAAGAACTGTCCCAAATTTATACCCAAAGCCTGAGCTGTGGGCTGGGAACTCTCTCTCACTTTAGATGACTCAGGGATTATGATGTGATTCCTGCCCCATCAACAATAAAACTCAAAGTCCTAGGTGGTTCAGACCCTCGGCTGGTGCAAACTGGCATAGCCCCATTGACTTTGATGCACTAATGCCAAACTACAAGAGCAGAGGACCAGGCCCCCATATATACAAAGAGGTCCTGGTTCTCCATCAGCGTTCAGGCTGTGTAGTCATTTCTACTGGTACGAAATGGGTCTGAAATGCCACCCCCAGCCTAAATCGGTATCACAGTGGTTCACACCCATTTTGCCCAAATGTAAATTCCTGCACAAGGCAGTGGAGAATCCTGTCCAGAATGTCTTCCCTTCATCACCAACCCACTGCTCACTTTGTAGCCCCATTTCCATCCAAAGCTTTGTCTTACCCAAGTTTGTACACAAGAACTGAGGCCTCCCTTTAGCCTGTGAGTAAACAGCATTTTTAGAAGCAAGCTTTAGCTTGTCCTCTTTTTTCGGGGGAAGTGGCAAGGCGCAACCATTCCAGCTGTCTGACAGGCATTTCTGAAAGCTGATTTGTGCTTGTTGGAGAGCCTGCAGGTGCCTCTCCATGTCCTGCAGTCTCATTCCCACACGGACACCGTCCACCGAACAGCTACCTTAGTTACTCAGGGTTCTCTGTGCTCAGGGGAGGTGAGCATTGTGTCAGTGAAATGAAAGAGGGACAAAACAGAATGATAAAGACAATTAAAGGATGATTAGTGTAGCTTGTAAACCATGAGAGAAGATGTTTTTAGGCTGTGAAAATTGCCTGAATATTCATAGAAATGCCCTCTATCATCCGGCAAATAGAATTAATCATATTAATGCACGGAAAAATAAGATTAGTCAGGAAATGGTATAAGAAATCTAATCATGTTTTACTGCATGAAACAAAACAGGAGAGGTCAAGGGGCCCTTTCATTGTAATTTGTTACAAAAGTGTCTCTCTCTCTCTGCCATGCTGCTGTCAAAGGAGTTGTGCAGGGCTGGGCTTTCAGAAGCGCTGGGCACCCTGCAGTCCAGATGAAATCACTGGGAGCTGGAAGTGCTCAACAACTTTGGAAAAACAAAAGCAAACCAGAGCCTAGAAGCTAATCAGGGAAGGAATGGGTTTCCAAGAGCAGCGTTCACAGAAGGGAAGTGACCCCATGTTACCAAGGAGTCAAAGTGAAATTTGGCCAAACTTACGGATCTAGCTGAGTGAATGTGGCCCATTTTGCTATTGACAAGTTTAAGCAGCACAGTGGCAATATCAGAATGCAACTGCTGTAGCAGTGGGAACAGCAGGCCAGGAGACAATGTTCCTGAGTTCTATTAATAGCCATGCATCAGTCTCACCATGTGACCCTGGGCAAACCAGGTAGGTCCTGGTCCTGCAAAGATTAAGCCATATGCTTATGTTAAGCACATGGAGCAGTCCCCTGGGACACTGCTCATAGGCTTAAAATTAAGCACATGCCTAAATCTTTGCAGGATTTGGGCTTTGTACCTCCTGCGCCTTAATGCCCCTCTGTGGACCTACACTCAAAGGGATCGTTGTGAAGCCTCCACCCACCTCTCCATTCCAACTTGATGCCGCAATGCATAGTGGGGCAAAACTCCTGCCGAGTTTTTATTATTATTATTATGTATATAGTGCAGTAGGCCGACATGAAGAAATACAATATTAAACCCAGCCCACAAAATGCCCTAAGTTATTACGTTCTCCATCCCCCGCATTTTGCTTCAGTATTGAGATGAGATGGCTCAGTTGCATGAGATCTTCACATCCCCCCGGGGGGAGCGTTTTAGATGAACTCCAACTCCAAACTGCAGCCAGTAAAACGAACACACACAAGAGCTGCGCCAGCTACCTCCCACTGGGGAGAGTTCAGCTCACTGACCTGCAATTCCTATTTTAACATGAATCTGCAATTTGAAGAACAAGGGCCAGAGCACAGCCCAGCCAGTTGCAGAGGACGGATCATCCCAGCAAGCTGACGCATGCCTGCCAGAGGCAAAGAGGGAACACCACACAATAGCACAGCCCTGCCTGCGAGGTAAGTTACTAGCATTTCCAAAGCTGGCAGCGGGCCCGGAGACGGTCTTCACTTCAGACAGCCCTCCTGACTGTCTCTCCAGATAGCTGCGGTTTCATGGACCCAGAGTCCAAAAAATCACAACACAGACCCCACCCCTCAAAAATCAGTGAAAATCACGAGATTGAAGAAAATCATAACAGTAAAATAACATTCCTATTTCCAGTCTGTCTTCCTGAGTTTTCTGAACTCTTAACAGACAGCGCTCCCACCTGGTGCAATTCAACCTGAAAGCTACACTAACTAGTGAAATTCACTCTGGCACAAACAGAACCGGCATGACGCCTCTGAGTTTGGGCTGAAGCGGTACTTAAATGATGCACAGGCCTTGCGCAGCATCTCTGCGCAGAGTGAATTCCTCCCCAGACCTGCACACATAAATTGAGGGATCTTCCTCTTCTTTTTGATGGGAGAAATGCTGCCCCCCAGTGCCCTTCTCTGCCAGCGTGGGTGTGCACAGTACTTAACACAAAGAAGGCAAGAGCATACAATCAGATAGCACTCTAGACTTCCAAGGTGCTAAACAAACCTTAACCAATGCAGCCTGGAATATGGGGCACAACTATCGGCTTTGGAGCTTATACCGCTGGAAACTGCATGCACATAGAAATATCCAAGAGAGAGAGGAAAGAAAGGGGCTGTATACAATGAGATTAAGGTGGCGGAAAAGAGCTGCATTGTCATGGCTCCTACAGCAAATGACACTAAATTTTCCATTTCAAAGCACGGATTTATCTGTAAATGCTGCAGTGAGGAACATTCATTTAAGTCACCCTAAGGTTCCAAGAGACAAACATACCGATGTGGTAAACGTTACCTGTATACCTGAAATCAAAGGGAGAAAATTCTGCCCTCGGGACTGACCCCAGATGTCCCCCAGGAGATGCCTGATCTACACACGGTTTTTGTACTGGGATAACGATGTCAGTTGGGATGTGATTTTCTACCAATATAGTTGTACCAGTACAAGCATAGTGTAGACATAGTTATACTGGTATAAAGATACCTTATACAACTGTACAGCTTATTCCCCTTCTCAGTATAACTGTCCACACTAAGGAGGTTGTACCATCTATAATAGTATAGTTAGAGCGTTACAACTTGTGTGTGTAGACAAGCCCCAAAATAATTCCCTTGGGTCTAATTCTCCATTGCCTTGTACCATTTGTGGTTATTTATACCAGGGCAATGAGAATGTAAAATGTTACCATTCTGATTTGACAGCCTATTTTATACCTGCTTTGCACTGGCGTGAATGAGGTTCAAAGCAATGGAGAATCACCTGTCTTGAGTGCAGGATGATAGGATGTGTTACACAGTGATCACAGCCTCTCTCCACTGCTCAATTTACCCACCTGTGAGCTGGGTATAATAATATTCACCCAATTCACAAAAGGGTTGTAAATAAAGTGGTAGGTAAAAAGATGTGTGTGTTGTGGAGGGGAGAGAGAATCCCTTTAATTAAAAAAAATGCACAGAAAATGTTCCTCATTCTTCCTCAAAATTTCAAACATATCCATTTTTTCTGACAAGTTTTTTAATATCCATAAAGTGCTCTGAGATCCTTAAAGGAAAGCTGCTGTATCTCTGCAGAATATAGGTTCTAAGATTAAAAAAAGGGAGTGGGGGCTTGCTAGGAGACACTGATTTGCCATGCAAGAAATAAGTTATATATCACTGCTAAAATAAAAAGCCATCTGTAGAGTATTTGTCTCCAGTTTTAAGCATTACTGAGTTCTTTAAAAAAAATTAAAAAGTGCACAAACTGAATAAGGAAATCTGTTTCCACATCCTGATGAAGATGTAGCTGACAAACAGTGGATTTAAAAAAAAGCCACTGCACATACACTTTTTATTCATTCCTTGTCCTCTGAAAAATAGGACCAGGAAACAAAAGCATCTGAATATTACAGATAAAAGTATTTGTTATTTAACCGGCTCTTAAACCTAATTCACTAAACAGAAAAAGGAAACTTTCATACTTGCATTATCTGGGCTTCAACCCATGATGAAATAGGTTATTTCAAGGAGCACAATAACTAATCTTCTCAAGTTTTCTGCCTCTTGCGTGCAGCGGGACGATAGAATGCTTGTCAACTTTCAAACAAAAGTAATCATTGGTAGGACAAATCCCAAGGAAAGCACAGTAGATAGATGCAAGCCATTGTTACCCCGCGATAGAGCTGTGTGGTTTACAGCCTCTCTGTTGTGACTGGCAACTAGCTAGGAACCTGAAATGAAAATACACCGGGAGGCCTAATCCTCGTGTAATCACTCACACTAATGCAGAGTGAACGCAAAGTCGGTGCAAACCACTGGCAACTGGAAGCATTCTTAAACACACTCTCCTCTGGCGTAAAACAACTGCACAAGGTGCAGGGAAATGGAGGATTAGAGCGGTTGAGCTGCAGCAGTGATAGAAAAGAGAGAAACCCTTTAACAGGCAGTGGGTTATCTGCTTAACTAAGGAGCTGATCCAAAGACCAGTGAAGCCAAACGCCATTCCACCGGCTTCAATAGAATTTGGATCAGGTCCTGAGAGCTCTCAAACACAGACTCTCTCTAGAAAGCCCTGAAGCTGGAAGTCAGGGATCAGAGAGCACTTACAGACATAAGAAAATAAACCCATTCCATGCAATTTATTACAAGTGGCTATGCAAAACAGCAGTACTAATGCCTATGAATCATCAAACATCATCATAATTTATTATACTTAGGAACTCTAGTCAGGGACACTAAGACCCCATTGTGCTAGGCACTGAACAAACACAGAACAACAAACAACAACAACGAGTGTGCTTGACCCAAAGAGCTTGCAATCCAAGTATCATCATGATATGAAACTGTAACCACCCACCCTCTGAAGAACAGGTACCCCGCTCTCCTCAATTTGCTGGGTAGACCATGACATGTAGTATTGAACTAGCCCATTCAGTGGTTTTGAATGTCTGGCATCAAAGGTGAGCAAAAAGCAGATTTGATACTGGAGAACCAGTCAGATAATTTTTAGATGCCAGTTAACAAGGTTTTGCATCCCTATTCATCCTGGCTAATAGCCATTGATGGACCTAATTAGTTTTTTTTTTTAACCCTGTTATAATCTTGGCCTTCACAACAGCCTCTGGCAAAGAGTTCCACAGGTTGATTATGCGTTGTGTGAAGAAATACTTCCTTTTGTTTGTTTTAAACCTGCTGCCTATTAATTTAATTTGGTGACCCCTAGTTCTTGTGTTATGAGGAGTAAATAACACTTCCTTATTTACTTTCTCCACACCAGTCACAATTTTATAGACCTCTATCATATCCCCTCTTAGTCGTCTCTTTTCCAAGCTCAAGAGTCCCAGTCTTATTAATCTCTTCTCATATGGAAGTTGTTCCATACCCCTAATGATTTTTGTTGGCCCTTTTCTGAACCTTTTCCAGTTCCAGTATATCTTTTTTGAGATGGGGCAACCACATCTTCACGCAGTATTCATGAAGTAGGCATAGCATGCGTTTATATAGAAGCAATATGATATGAGGTGGGGGTAGGGCAGGGAAAAGACATGTATTCCACCCACTGTCCACAGGACAATTTGGGGAGTGGGGAGAGAAGGATCCTGTTAAGAGATTTTAGCCAACACATCAAACTAAGCAGAAGATTCTTATATACCTTGGGACTGCAAGGTACCTGAAATGCCCAACTTCCTCATCCTGAGCACCTGAAACACAGCAGGGATTCAACATCCCATCCCGGTTTTGTCATGGCTGCAGCCATTATGAGATTAAAAAAGAACTCCGAATTCCCCCCACTCTCTGAAGGCTGGTGGGGGACTAAAGAAAGGACTTTCAAACACTTTTGTGTTATAAAGTTTTGTCTGTGGTTTGAGTTGGGCACTGGGAATGAGGGCTCGTGGGCTCCATGCCCAGCTCCGAGGACGACGTAGGGTGTAGTGGTTAGAGAAGAAGCCGAGGGTTCGGGACTTCTGGATTGTCTTCCCAGGTACCCCACTGGCTCATGTACAATTGTGCAAGTCACTTAACCTTCTGCACCTCCGTTTGCCTATCACCTGGTGACCATCCCATCCCATTGGGGTTTTGTGAGCATCCATGCTTGTGCAACATAGACTCCCTTAGAAGAGAGGCGCTACAGACAGCAAATGTGATGTTTTGCCTTGCAGAGTTTATTTTTAGCCTTTTCAGCTAGCCTGACTTACATGGGATAGAAAAATCAGAATTAAAAGCTGTCACCACACTCCTCCCAATGCTGGCATCTCACAGCAATGTGGTGCAGGTTACATATTATAGAGCTGACATAAGTTATGCCATGTCATATAAACACACTTACTTATACATTCGGCCTTTTAGCAGACATATCATGACAACTCCCTGGGAAGCCATTATGCCGTATCGTGTCACCGCACCCCCTCAGGGCCCTGATGTTACTTGGATGTGTGTGTTATTTCAGTGTGCCAGACTTTCTGCATCCTGCTCTGTGGAAGAAGGAGATATCCAGGGTGCTCCCTGCACTGGGTTAATACAAGCAAGGCATGCCCTGTGCCCTCCGGCCCCACATGTCTGGGTTGCTAGTTTCCCCTATAGTTCTTTTGTGTTGCTGCTGGAGTTGTGTTTAAATTACAGAACATTTCGTAAAGAACCAGGTACTTCGGTACGTTCACATGGTTTTTGTTTACCACATTAAAAGAGTGACCGCTCACAACTTCCCTGTTAGTACCGAAGAATTACAATCCCCCGTTTGCAGACACAAAAACTGAAGCACAGACTGGTTAAGGGAGCCTGGCAGAGCTGGGAATTGATCCCAGCACTCATGACCTAGTCCAGTGGTTTCATCACAAGACTAGGGGCCACCAAATGAAATTAATGGGCAGCAGGTTTAAAACAAATAAAAGGAAGTTCTTCTTCACACAGCGCACAGTCAGCCTGTGGAACTCCTTGCCTGAGGAGGTTATGAAGGCTAGAACTATAACAGGGTTTAAAAGAGAACTAGATAAATTCATGGAGCTTAAGTCCATTAATGGCTATTAGCCAGGATGGGTAAGGAATGGTGTCCCTAGCCTCTGTTTGTCAGAGGGTGGAGATGGATGGCAGGAGAGAGATCACTTGATCCTTACGTGTTAGGTTCACTCCCTCTGGGGCACCTGGCATTGGCCACTGTCGGTAGACAGGATACAGGGTTGGATGGACCTTTGGTCTGACCACTGGCCAGTCCTATGTTCTTTTGAAAAGCAGTATACACAGTCCGTGTCTATATACCTACCTCTCTAAATGAAAGCCTTCAGGGAGGTTTTGCCCAACCCATAACAGTATGGTTTGTACAGTGCCTCCTACCCTCTAGGTGAGATCAGGATCTCATTGCGCTGGGCACTGTGCATACATATGGTAAGAGAGAATCCCTGCCCTGAAAAGTTTACAGTCTAGATAGACAGAGTGTGGAAGGGGAAAGAAGGTACAGAGAGGTGAAGTGACACAGCAGGTGGGTGGCAAAGCCTAGTCACTGGACCATTCTCTCAAACCAACAAAATATGTTCCAAACCAGGCCAAATTAATATATAATTCTAAATAAATGTATTAATGTATAATCAATAAATATAATACAGTTTTGTTTAAAAGTATACGTTAATAATAAAATTCACCAAACATTTTTTGAATTGTCAAAGCAGTTTCAGGTTTGGTTTCTCTGTTGAGTTTACTGACCTCATTATTTTCCCAAATACACAGCTGCTCTCAAAAGTTCAAAGAAAAGGAAGATTTATTTTTAACTTTGCAACAGAATATAAGACTCTTTTTCCACCTACATCTGGAAGTGGAAATCTCTCATTCTCCCACCAAGCTATATGAACTGTAAGCACTAAAATCAAAAAGCAGTTTGTAACCATTAGATGGAATAACATTTGGCTGTAAAGCAACAATTAACTACAGCAATTGGGACAGATTCACATTCCAGGGATAGAATAGTTGTAAAAATTGATCATTCAGGAAACTTTTGCTTCATATAACTGTTTAATGATGATCAGCTAATATTATTTTAAAAAAACAATTAAAACATATCACACTTTTAAACACTATTTTCATCTTCCAAATGGCCAAGAGTGGCTACATTCAACAATTGCATGCTGAGTATTTTAAAATTATTATAGTCTATTTATTACTCGTGTAATTATCATTATTTAATGACAATGTTTGATTAAAAAAAATCTCAATCGCAAATAGTCAAACTCTACCTGGATAATATTTCTGAGAAAAAAAACACCAATGGGTTTTCATGACAATCATATCAGAATGTCCAGTTCTTACATTGCCCTTGTGAGCACTGAACCGTCTGGACCCCTCGATGTAAAAGCGCCTGAATCTGTTTCTTATGCTAAAAAAAGAGCTCCACTAGCTTGCCTAGCATTCTTATGAGCCAGTGCTATGCAATTCCCCAGCATGGCACTAAGAGGTGCAGTGCTATCGGAGGTTCTGATTTTCATATGGGACCTAAACCTAATGTCCTGATCACTTATAATTAAATTTACACCCTGTACAGAAAACTAACCCAAGGGCTATACATCCTATTTTGAGTGCTCATGTGGGACTTGAGTGGTGCACATGCTTTTTGCGGCTCTTCTATACAGGGATGAATTTCGCTCTACAAGAACACACACTACTTTTTGCAGCAATAGGCGGGGGCAGTAAGGACGCATCCTTCTGGCTGAATTCCAATCTGGGTTATTACACTTTCCTGCCGTCCGGAGTTCCCACGATCTAGGAAGTCCACTTACCTAATGTAGTTTTTAAAAAGGAGTTTGTCTTTCATAATGAACATTTCAAAACACGTTACATCTCAGGACTAATTCACCAGCTGAAGATTAGGACAGTAAGAGACACACAATCAATCAAGAAACACTAAATCAACATCAAAGCATTCGAGACAGCATGCTGCAGTCAAACAAATGAACATTAGTGGGGGTTTTTAAAAAATAACACTACTTCATTTTAGAGGGGATGGGAATAAAGCTTCATCATTGAAATGAATTGGCATGGAGTGACAAGTCATTTGGTTCTAGGGAAATCTACGTTCGAATTTAGATTCGGGATACAATTTGGCACTAAGTGGCACCATCACTAGCAGACTCTGCAGAAAGGCCCAAACTCGGCACCATCCTCTTTCACTGCAACAGGTGCGTCTCACAAAGCAGTGGTGGGGGGACGGGATGGGACGCAGATGATGCTTGTATTGTCACACACTGCACAATACACATTCTGTTGATATTAATTATTTGTATTACCATCGCATCTAGGAACCCAAGTCATGGGTCAGCAGCACTCCTTTGTGCTAGGCGCTGTACAAACACAGAACAAAAAGACAGTCCCTGCCCCAAAGAGTTTACCATCTAAATAGAAGCTGTCTGTCTCCGGGCTTCAGTCCCCATCTGTAAAATGGGGACCAATAGTTACTTTCTCCCATACTCTGTCTATTTTGTCTGTAAGCATTTTGACGTAGGGCCTCTCTCCTTGCTATGTGTTTGTATTCCACCTCGCTCAGTGGAGCCCTGATCTCACCTGAGCAGCCTAAGCACACTGTGATACTACCGATACACACTAGCAATTTATATCTCCTGTCTTTACATTCTTGTCCCTGAGAAGTTTGGTTTTAATTCTTCTCCCAGTCAAAAAACAGCCTGATTCCAACGCGTTTCCCTCCAGATGTTCTACCTATAGATGACTTTTTTTGGACGCGTGGGAAGGCAGCACAAAGTACTCATCTCTCCCTCAAGATATTTAGTCAGTCTAAGCACTTTGCCTATTAAAAATTAATCAGAGTTAGTTTAGTGTTAGAACTCAGGAAGAGTCATCCTTAATTTGCAAGAGCTCTCCCAGAAGATTATGGGCTCCCATTCACTCCTTTGTGACATCTAAAACATAGTAAAATGGATGCACCCTTTTATTAACTTTTATTACTCCATGGTTTTCCTCATTGTTATTCCTGATTAGCTGTATGTCAGCAGTGCACAGAGGCCTCATTGTACTAGGCACTGCCCAGACATATAGCATGACACAGTCCCTGCCCCATATATTACAATCTAAGCAGACGTTACAGAGAAAAGGGTGGGGGAAAGAAGTATTATCCCCATTTTACAGATGGGCAACGGAAGCAGTGAGAATGAGTAACATGTCGAAAGGCACATACAGTCCACAGCAAAGCAGAGAATCTAAATCTCACAAATGCCAGTCCAGTGTCTTAGCCATGGGACCAGCCTTTCTAGGCCAATTTACCCAACTGAGGTAAACGATATTCTTGTTAAGAGAGATGTAGCTCACGTTCACTTTCAAAGCATCTCCCACAGACATGCACTGTGAGCATAAATTGCACAAGGTGGACTTGCACAGAAGCCCTCGAGTAATTTAAATTCGCTCTTCCACACGCTTTGGCAGAATCTCAACCCAGGGTGGAACTGGTAAGACAGTCTGTCCTGCAGAGAGTCAAATCTATTGTCTGGTACAATGGTTTAACACCTTTGTGCTACCTATCAATGCCTGAGTGCTGCAGAATTTGGCTCTAGATATGTCGCTCAATCCATTCTTGGAGGAAGATAGCAGTAACAATGGCACCAGCCCCAACCAAACTCTCATAATTTGCATGGCTTGGTGCTCTTGTAAATTTTTTTATTGTAATATTCTGCAGCTTGAACGAGACATGAGTGATTCTGTGGGAGAGCCGGCTAGATTGGATTTTGTTTATTTGTATGCATTTCTGGACTTGATTAAAACAGTTTATAATACTTATTAAATGAAATATTGTAGTTGCAAGGTACTTAGATATAATGGTTTATTTGGCCAGGAGTTTATCTGCCACATTACCAATAATTAAAACTAGGTTTTCATAAAGCAAATTAAAAAACAGAAAGAAGAAGGGGTTTCTAGCAATATTTTCAAGCTGAATCATATCAACATATTTAAAGAGTAGATATGAGCTTCAGTTTTTCCCCACAGGCAAAAATTATTTAAAAATGGGAAAAAATGAGTCATATGAATTTAATTACCAGGCTCAGGGTAGCGACGGCCAGCTTTGAAAAGTGAAATTTAAAAAGGACTCTAATTCTGCATATGGAATTGACGAGTTTGCTTCTGGAGAATACTAAATTGGGTCCTTCAAATTGACTGGAGCCTATAAATCTTGCCTGTGTGTATTTCACAAATATAGGAGGAGCGCAGAATGCGCCTTGGAAAACAAACCTTGTCATGGACTCTTCACACCTGCACAAGTTCAGTGTGTCTTGACTGTCCTGCTGTAGCGGCCGATCCACTGGACACAGCTAATGGTGTTGGGCTTTAAACTAAACCCCAATGGCAGTCCACTGAAGGAAGAGAGTCACTGAATATGTACCACCTATTTTGATGTCCTCAGCATAGCACAGGCCACCTGTGGGCCTTCTGCATGAGGGTGAGTCTCACCCTCAAGGAAGTAAACGTTGGGGTAACATTTTCGAAAGCACCGAAGTCCCGTTTTCAAAAGGGATTTTGGCAACTGTGAGCCTAAGTCACTTAGCTGCCTTGAAAATGTGTATCTATGGATTATGGATGCATTCCCCGTTACCATTTGGTTTTAACATAGGTTTCCTCAAACCAGTGTGGTTTTACTTTCAGGAAGCAACATGCGCAAGTTGAAGAATGTTTGTCTTCAGAGTTCATCCGATAACTGTATTTCACAGCCTACTAATTCTTCCTGCAGCGCCGAATAGCGAAGAAGTAACAGTGCCCTAAAATATTAATGTTTGCTAATAAAAACAGTTTGCTCATAAAACAGCTACATCTAATTTTCAAAGGTGTCCGGGGGAACAGTAAACAACTGGTACATAATAAATGGCTGCTAATATTAATCTTATTCCCCCATATTTGCCAGGCAAGTATAAATTACATAAATGAATGTTAGTGAGACAAGGTGGGTAAGGTAAGATCTTTTATTGGACCAACCTCTGTTGGCGAAAAAGACAAGCTTTCGCGCTTATGCCAAGTTCTTCTCTGGGTATTGTAGCAGTGACAGGACCCTTGTAAATCATCGTAATTTAATCTTGTATTTGGTAATCCCAGGTGATTTCTTTAATTATTTTAGACCTTTAATTCTTCCCCTTCCTGAGACAGGGTGGGGTCCCGAAGAACAGTCGTATCCATCAATCTGTAGCTACAAGTTTTAACTCTTTGTTGAGTGAGCAGAAAGCAGTACATGAAGCCACCAAGTGCCGAGCGCTTGACTGCCTACAAGAGCTGAGGGACTCAGTGGTGTGGAGGAGAAGTCTGGGAATGACTGTTCGGGGCCATCTAGTCTGACCCTTTGTATATTAAATTGACGCTCCCTACATTGTTCTCCCCTGTAGCAACTGCAATGATGCTTCATGCAACTTCTTTGGGAGTCTAGTTGTTTTTGCCATTAAGAACCTCCACAGTAACCTCTAATTTAAACACTGCCCTCCTTAGCTTCAGCTCTTCTATTACCAGCTGTTTCCAGTACTGGGTATCCCTTATGATTTCCATCTCTGGCCGTCAATCCACCAGCCTCTCGTTCTGGCGCACAAAATAATGGTTGTGCAAAAACGTTTTACAGCTCGGAAATGACTCCGATTAATTCTCTCATCTGCTCCTTCCACCTGGAACCGGTTAAGAATTCTCTCCCTTGTTGCCATTTCCAATGTCTAAGATTACTCCGCAGCCTACAGAGGAGTGCTTAACACAGCTCTCAGGAGCCCCTCGTTTCACGGGACTCCACTCAGTGTAGTGCCAAAGAGACCTCCATTCCACACATATTTGGTGTGTCCCCCCAACACACACTTTTACCGTTGAGAAATTATTTACATCCAAAATAACATAATCACGAATCTGCGGATGCAGGAAGAATCAGCTGCACTAAAGAGATGAAGCTCAGAGCATTTTAAGTCTCTTGCGTGTGTAATGTTTCTTCCCTCCTCTTTTGGGGGGCTTTGCACATTGTGCCCCACATTTGGGCCTTCACAAGTAGAGAGGTACAATGTCTAAGCAAGTGTGAGGATATTGAGTTAACTTCTTTAGCACCAAGGGAATCCTTCGTGATAAACACTCAAGTCACCAGTGAACCAAACCACTGCACCTTTGCACATAGGTGCTGGAACTAGGGGTGCTGCCGCACCCCCTGGCTTGAAGTGGATTTCATTATATACAGTATTTACAGTTTGGTTCAATGGCTCTCAGCACCCCCACTATGCAAATTGTTCCAGCGCCCCTGCCTTTGCACCTCCTAGATGGAGCTCTCTCTCTTATGAGTGGCCCAGTGGGCTATGACAAACCTCGTAATTTAACGTCCCTACTCCTTAAATGAATCTTCCTTCAACATCACTTTTATTCTGATGCTCTCCAAAACTGGGAAGGAAAACAGTGAAGGTCTCCTTCCTTCCACTCCTCTCTTTTATAATGATGCTTATTCCTCTTTCAATCATTCTTGGAGGGGAACGCAAAATCAAATAGTTTATATGTACAGGAGCTTATAGGTCTCATTTTCAAACCACACGAAAGATCATTCTCTTATCACTAAAGACGGGCCTGAATCACAAAGCTCAGATCTCAGTCCAAACTTCTGCAAAATTTCGGGTTTTCTGTAATGGGCCGTCCCCAACACCCTGAATCCAAAGTAAGAACCAGCTTGATTCTGGACTTGATTCTGGACCTGAACTGCCATCGGAGATAGGAGGTGATGGGATATGGAGCTTTCACATGGGTCCATCTTCATTTGTTACGCATGCATCTGAGGCCTAGTGTATGCTACAATGTTTTCCTAGCCTAGCTATGTCGGTTAAGTGTGTTAAAAAAACAACAACAAAAAAACCCACAGCTCTAACTGACGTATCTATATTCGAACGCACACACACACACACACACACACACACACACACACACACACACAGATATAGCTGCAGCTTACACCAGCTAGAGTCCTTTTGCCAGTACAGGTTACATTGGGGTGCCGGTTTAATCACACTCTGAAAATAATTCCTATTGTCAGTACACGCTGGGTCTCCACTAGGGGGCTTTGCCAGCATAACTATACCCACAAAGACTTCATAGTGTAGACAAGACCTCACGCAGTGAGTACACGGGGCTCCTCCTTTTTACATTCCATTCAACTAAGCAGCCGGGGAATTTAAAATGCAGCTGAAATCTCAAGAGATTCAACCACCGGCAAAACCCTATTAATGTCAAATGAGATCCTTATAATGTCATCAACTGCTGAACCCAAACATTAACAAACCTAAACCATCACCATGGGGTATCCTGTAACTTTTTTTTTGTTAGACCCTATTAGTTCATACGTCAGCTACCAAATTTATTCTACAAACCCCCGACTTGTAATTTCACAGCCCTGACCATGGAGACATCATGTTACCTTGAAGAAAGAAAAAGAAATGGAATGACTGCAGCGGAATATGTTTCTTACCAACAAAATAAACCCAGCTCTCTCAAAGCATGCACATTTGCAGAGTAATCAAACTAGACTTAATGGGACGGGAGAACAGGAATACTTAAATTCTGTCTGCAGCCTGCTGTACATAGAGCAAATCAAACAGTAGCACATTTGCCACAGGGTTGTTAACAGTAAAGTTAACTTGTCAGCAATAGATTTACCAATAGTCAGAAAACAATTGAGCAAAAAGCAAGTTCAAGATTTCTACATCCACAGGTTTTTAATCTAGTTAACCAACTACACACCACAGAGCTCCTAAGGAAGAGATGCTTCAAAGCAGACATCAATCACTGTAAAACTCAACTAAAGCCATAAAAATATATGCAGAGATTTTTCATTACAATGTACTTTAAAATCTCGAATTGTGGTTGTAACCACTGCTAGTACTGAACGTGAAGTTTCTGGTTCAGGTACGAGGTGAAGTGCACATTGGATCCCACTCTGGATTTCACACCTAAAGTTATAAATGTGCAGATATAATTAAACATGTACAGCCATAAAAGGAAATAGAGCCACTCACTTACCAGAGTGAGGATCCCTCCGTTCCAGTGACTTCTAAAAAGTCATATCCATCTTCTAATTGAAAATCCATGAAAACCAGAGCAATGGTGTCTCCAGGCTCTGCTAGGATAGTCCACGTACAGTCTGCATTATTGCCATACTCTGAAGGATAATGAGGACTGGAGATAATTCCACTCTGTCCCCGTAATGTCCCTCCACAAGCATCATCGGCTGAAAGGAAGAAAATACACATCATGGGCGTTTTGCTGGAAGAGAGCATGATGCAAATATGCCACCGAGGCATTGGAGCAACACAGCCCTGAGGTTTTTTTATTCTTCCCCTCCATGTGTTAAAGCTTTCAGAGGGGGTGGGGGAATGACTCATATGCCACATTTGAGACAACGGAGGAAAATCGTGATCAATAATTCTCCCAAACTCAAAAGGCGGGGGAAGGGTGGGGGAAAGGAGATTTTAAGAGGCCATTGATTGGTACATAACAATAACTAAACCTAGGCTGGAGAGAGTAGCATAAATCAAAAAGGTACTATAACAAAGCATAATGCCAGATTAGGGGAGATTGGAGTGCGCTGCAAAGATCAAGGCTGAGCTCTTTAAAAAACACTTTGGTATTTGTTGGGTTTTTTTTTTATTATTTTGTTGTTGTTCTTCTTTTCAAGTGCTGTAATTTTTTACTGGCACATTGATCAGACACATACAGGAACTAGGAAATTCAGCAAGTGCACGGCCTGTGAAGAGATGCCTCTCACCAGAAGACACAGAGGTGACATGTTTACATCTCCCAAATCAGCTACTAAAGCCTCCATCATACTGTAGCAGTGGGCAACCCTACAGTAGCCAGGGGCAGGAGTGGAATAAACATGATCTAACAGACCTCTGACACCTCTAGCTTCTACAACTCCAGTGCTCCTCACCACGGTGTGGAAGAAGAGACCCTGCATGGTCTGGCATGAGTTTTGATGGGGATGTGGTCCAGAAAGTGGATGTGTCACATCAATGGCATACCATGCTCTTCCTCCGAAACCAGAAGACCTTTCCAGAGGTGGGAAAGTTAGAGAAGGGAACACCCACCAAACATCACAGGGTTCTCACCCCTCTCCAAACCCACCAGAGAAACCAGTGTTATTACAAACATCCACCCAGATCCCCAGGGAGGTCTCAATCGGCACAGCTACCTTGATTTCAGCGGCACTATGCCAATTTGCATTAAATGAGAAGCTGGCCTGCTGTAGCTCTACAAAACAACTGATTTCTGACATGTAGATGTCTATTCTGCAGAGGAGAGTTCAAGGGGTTCTGATAACTACAAGATCGTTATAAGAGTAACGCTCAAGTTCCTTCTCATGCCAACAGAACCCTCAGATAGGTAGACAGAATAAGCAGCATGTGACACGGTTATTACAGGTATGTATGCAACACCTAGGAAAACAGTGATTGAGAAAACTGTGCTATTGTGCAGTTTCACCCATGGTGATATCTGTGCAACTGAGAGTTGCATTTTATATATTCGGTGGATCACAACACTTTTAAAAATGAATGTGTTATGATTAATAAAGTATTTAACAACATAGGAGTGCATAGCAACTGAGAGAGCAGTAAGAGACAAAGTTCTTGCATCAAAGAACCATGGGTGTTTGGACACCATGGGCATGAGTGCACTACGAGAATTGTAAACTCTATCCATCCGTCCACTCTAAGATTTAACATAATGAACGAGAGCAATGAAGGGGGTGAGGGAAAGACAGCACAGTGGTTACAGCAATATGAAATCATAGGATTGCACTGGTTAGTCATACACACATTGCTGAGGTTTTGGAGTCTTCTTAAAATACTTGTACATATTTTTCTTTAAATCCTTTACCACAATCCCATCTGCCTTTAATGGATGTTGGTTTATTATTTGTAATATTCTGGCATCAGATATTTGCCCCATTCCAAGAAGAAAACTTTCACTGGAAATGTTTATATAGGTCAAGATTTTTGAAAACAGGTGCCTAATTTCAGCCACCTAAATACCCCTTAGGCATCTGCTTGATCGAAAATTCCTCAGCACCCAAAGAAGTCAATGGGAAATGTTGGATGCTTGAAGCTTTTCAAAATCTAGGGCAGATACCTAAATTTGGACTTACAAACCTAACTGCAGGGCTAATTCTTGGCCCTACATAGAATAAATGACTCTCCCGGAAATTAAGACCCTTTACACAAGCTTAACTGTGGTCTCCCTGCCACTCCATCATGATATCTGTATATTTTGCACACACCAACGACAGAGACACACATCGAACTCCCGAGTTACAGAACCATCCACTGGACTTGATCCTGCCACGGGCTCTGCACGGGCAAACCCCTGGACCCATGTGGAGTCCCACAATGAGGCTAACGTCGCTCAGCTTGAATGCCGGGATCTGCCAATGTGGAGCTCATTGCAGGATAGGGGGCACTGTTTGTGGAAGGACTAGGACAAAAGAAAGGGTTCAGAGCACAGCTGAAGTTAAAACACCAGAAGAAGGATGCAGCGTTTTTTCTTCTCCCTCATCACACTTAAAGTCGTATTTCAGGGTTGTGATGTTAGAACCATTAGAATATCGCCTTCGGGTGACATCATAGCTATGAAATATTAATTGGCTCCATTTTACTAGCTGGCAGTGGATTTGTTTTTTGTTTTGTTGTTTTCTATACCCGTTAAGATAGAGATGTTACAGGATACAATGACCTATTAGGTCATCTAGTCCATCTGCCTGCGAGTGAAAGCTTATTCCCCATTGTACACTTACTGGTGATTTGTTCTGTCTAATTTTAGACATCCCAAGTGACAGAGCTTCTACCAGTTCCTGGGGGAAGCAGTTCTACACAGCCTAATACATCAAGTTCTTTCCTGACATTCTGTCCGAGTTCTCTTTCTCGGTTCTTACTCTTTACTCCTAATTAAGCCCCCTTGAGTCATCCTCAATAGCTCCCTCTCCTGGCTGTCTGCTAGGGATGGATGAACCTTGTGGAGTTCAAACGGAATTTGTGGGTTCACAAAAATGCATGAAACCGTTTTTCTTCCCCTCCTGTCCTTTGAGCCATTGTTTCCTTCAGAAGGAAAGCTGTGTTAACCACAAAGGAGGAAGGGATAGCTCAGTGGTTTGAGCATTGGCCTGCTAAACCCAGGATTGTGAGTTCAATTCTTGAGGCGGACATTTAGGGATCTGGAGCAAAAATTGGGGATTGGTCCTGCTTTGAGCAGGGGGTTGGACTAGATGACCTCCTAAGGTCCCTTCCAACCCTGATATTCTATGAAATGCCTGTGCCACATACATGGGACAGAGAAGTTCTGCAAAAGCTGGTACAGCCAGGTGGTGTTGTATACACTACAAGTGTGCACTCTAGCATCAGAATCTTTCTTCATCTCTCTCCTCCCATTTTCATTCTCCGCTTTCCCATTCGGCCTGCTCTTTGCTTCAGTTTTCCCCCATCGGCACATCTTTCCCCCAACAATCTCTCCTAAGCAGGAAGCAAATCCAATGAAGTTCACATCAGAGTCAGAGCTCTGAACCCAGGTCTGAGTTGAGAATTAAGCAAAATTTATTCATTTTTCCCTCTTGTTTACAGCTTTCAAACTTATATTCCCTCCCACAACAAGCTCCTGATTTTGACACTTGTATACTAAATAAGAGCGTTGACTGTTTTGCCTTTAAGGGTCAAGTTTTCAGAAACTAAAACTGCACCTGCGATTTTTCATTGTTCTCATTTTCTCCGTCCAAAAGCCCACGTTTCAGAGCACAGGCTACTATTTGCATGTGGCAATGGGATAAGGAGATGCCCAAGTACCTACAGGGCACAGACAAAGCCAGTTTTAATGATTACTCAATTGTCCCAACTGCAATTTTGTGCATGCGAGCCACAGTTCGGGGGCACAGAAAAACACATGCATGAAAATGGGGGTGCAATTTCAGAGGCTGCATTTTAGTCGCTTTGAATGTTTGGTCCTAATTCTTTACCCCCTTGGCATTACCAAACAGCATTAAAACCAAGCAGACCAGATAGGAACACAGGCATCCTTGAGCTTAGTAAAACATTATGCAGTAATTCATGCATGCTGCCCTTCTATCGTGAGCTATGAGCTTATGCTACTTAAAAATAGGAAAGTAAAACCTATGGAAAAAGTTGATATATCATTAAAGCTGAAGGCATTTACTGGTTAGAAATGGGATCTGCTGTTTGCTACAGGTTATCTTCTGCTACAACTAGACTCTATTAGCAGAAGCTATTAGAGCAAATAAAGTAGGAGGATCAAGAGAAAACATGGGCAGGAAGATAAAGGAAACCAAGAATTAATTTGATTTGCATTGTGGCAGTGTGTCACTTTTGTATGTGCAGCATTGTCAAATGCCTTGCTATTTATATGAAATGCACTATGAAAAGCCTGTTAACTTTACAATGCACATTGTAGAATGGCATTTCAGACGCTTTCGTCAAGGAGCTCTCAGGCTTTACATTATAAACACCTATTTTCAAGTGTTTAAAACTCCAGCATAAAACTATTAAAAAAAAATCCTTCCAGACTGAAACTCAGCACAGGGATTCTCATGTGTTTTATGCAGCACTTTTCTGGGGAGGCGGGACAGGAGGATTTTGGAATATTGCTCCAAAGGAAATTCTTAGTGTGGAAGTATCAGAACCTTTTCATATCTGAGCCTTGAGGACAGCACAAGCTGCTATCAGCGGGGCTGGGACTTGCAGCCTCTGACTGATGGAGCTGCAAAAGCAAAGTAAAAACAAACCTCTTGTTCACGCCAACTCTTATTTCTCATGGCCATCTGCTACCCAACAGCCAGTCAGCCGAACATGCAGAATGCATATGCACAAACGCACGCTTCCTGGTGAGCGAGAGCAATCACTCAGGTTAGAAGTATCTAGACTCCCAGACTCAAGTGATATTCCCTCCTAGTCACTGTTCCCTCTAAGCTGTGTGCGTGCGTACACAGATCCTAAATCCCACATACACGGCGAAACACCACACGCACAAAAATTTGCACAGAAGCACAATTTGCACAGAAGAAATTTTATGCACACACGGCCTGTCAAAAATTAGAGGGAACATTGCTCCTAGTCTTCAGATGATCCACCCAGCGTCCAATACCTTTTGGCCTGAGGCATCTTAGCCCCGCCGAGCTCTGCCGCGTAAAAGCTCCACCCTGTTCAGGGTACCCAAAGGCCAAAATAAACAAATTCTTCCATCCCTCCTGGGCTCGACCCTCAGCAGATTCTCTGCCTCTCCTGGGCTCTGCTGGGTACCAAGAAAGCTAATGCTTGTGCCCCACCTGGGCTCATGCAAACCTGCGGTCGTTGGCAGCCAAAGGAGACAATCATCTCCTGACAGGCCAGCTCTACCCCACTCCAGGGAGACCCTGACAGGCACCAATCTTCGTCCATTCCTACCCCCACCCCAGCTAACCTGATCTCCCACAGTGACGGCTAACAGCCTGCCAGGGCCGGCTCTGGCTTTTTTGCCGCCCCAGGCGAAAAAGCCTCTCCCCCGGCCGGGGCGCCGGCGGGGAGTGCGGCATGCCCGCCCACGGCCCTGCGCTCCCCTGGCCGGAGGAGCGCCACGGGGAGGGCAGCATGCCCGCGGCCCTGCTCCCGGCACCAGCAGGGAGGGCGGCATGTCCGTGGCCCCGCTGCCCTGGCCGGGCGCTGGCAGGGAAGAGCGCCGCCCCCCGTGGCTTGCCACCCCAGGCACGTGTTTGCTGCGCTGGTGCCTGGAGCCGCCCCTGCAGCCTGCTCTCCCTCTCAGCCAGGCAATAACCTGAGTTTTGGGTGTCATAGAGCAGGGCTGATAGGGCTCCCCGCAGCCCACTGACCCTTCCCCTGACCCATGTAGGGTTTGCACACCCTGTCAGTCTCCAGTTTCAAGGTATGATATCCCCATTGACCATGCATGTTAGGCCCTGGTTCTTCTGGGTTGTTGTTTTTTACCCAGAGGATCCTCTCTGCTACATATTAACTCATCCGAGATAAAGGTAGCAGGGGTCGCTTCGACAGCCCTGGCCCATGCAAGAAACATGAGTCTGTCTGGCCTCGGATTCCTGGAGATGGGCAGCCCTGGTGCTAAAATGGGATGAGGGATAAGGGGAGAAGCATAAGGATGTTTTTTTTCTTCCCAGTACATTGAGACTACAGGAGCTCTTCTTACCTCTTGGAGTGTGAATGGGTTCTGGCCACAAAGGATAAGCACGATTCACTCATTTGCTGGCATGTGCAGATACGCAGAGACTTATTTCAAACTATTCTCTTCAATAACCCCTTGAGGACACCGGAAAGGCAATGAATGTAGAAGCGATGCTGCTACCCTGTCGGCTAGCTCTCTGAAAGCCACATGCCCAGCAGAAAGGCAGAAAGATACGACGGAGACGGGATGAGGCCATTAGCTGCTTCAATAATGCATGCAAAGGTCTGAGCAGAGGCAATCGATGGTAGAGAGGCATTCCTGCAGATGGACGGCCACCTCCAGCATGGCACAGGTGTTTTTTCCCAGGGAGAAAAGAAAATCCTACAAAATTCTGCCTCTTGATGCTGCATCAATCTTAAAAACATTCTGGTGGAAATTGGTGTGGCTCCATCGAAAAATCTAGCCCCCTATTTTTAAAAACTTTAATTAAAAATCGCTTAACACACATTAACGGCTTCCAACACTCAATATATAGATATAGATAGATACATAGTTTGCCCAACTTGCTCGTCAGTTTGATGAGCTTGATATTATTGTTAAAACATTTTAAAATGCTCTTGAACAGCTCTTAAAAATGTTTAGGGCACAGTGCACTCTAAGCAGCTGTTTGAATTATAATAGGACAGGACACTTTTAATGAGCTAATGCATATCTGATACGCTTAAAATGCAGCATCACAAATGTTCTCGACTTCTTCAGCTGGCTTACTGAATTTTTACTAAACCGCCTACTAAAGTCATAAACCTATCAGTTCTATTTACACTCAGCAAACAAGCTGGGCAAGACTTTTCTCTCCGAAGGCATGCATGCATTTTAGCAAACAGAATCTACTGAAACATATTTCAGAATATTCTACTGGAGCTATAAATGGGAAATCCCACTTGATATCAAATTAACTGACCCAAGTTTGCACCCAGAATTAGATCAGAACCTAATCTGACCTGGTTTTAAAGGTTTAAATTTAAGAAGTCTGTTATGAAAAATTTAGTTTTATTTTTAAACCTTTTTTTCCCATGTTCATGCTTCCTCTGAAGCTCATAGGCTTCTTTGAAAATTCCAGGGAAATTCTGAAGGAGTGTAGCACCCAACTCCTAGTGAATTTCAATGAGATTTGGCCACCTAAATCCCTTAGACTCCCTTGAAAATCCTACTCTTTAAGGACAAAAGGGACTGTGACGGGGTCTGCTTACCCCACACTAGCCCAGACAGGGTTCTGCCCATATCATTGACAGCGGAAGTCTTGCCTCCCTGGCAACTAGAGGAGCCACAGGAGGTGACCGGCCCAGCTGACCACGGAGAGCAGCACGGCCTAGCGGCTAGAATCTATAGAGCCACCCTTAGGTACAGGACACTGTTGAACCCAGAGAGACAAGGCAGGGGAGGTAATATCTTTTGTTGGACCGACTTCCGTTGGTGAGAGAGACAAACTTTCGCGCTGCACAGAGCTCTTCTTCGGGTCTGGGAGAGATACTCAGGGTGTTAACTAAAAGATGAACCAGACTGTTCAGAATAAGTAGTTAACACATTCTAGGGGTAGGGTTGCCAACTTTCTAACCGCACAAAACCGAACGTCCTTGCCCCGCCCCTTCCCCGAGGCCCCGCTCCCGTACACTCCATCCCCCCTGTCTCTGTCGATTGCTCTCCCCCACCCTCACTTGCTGGTTTTCTCTGGGCAGTGGTTGGAGTTCAGGACTGGGTGAGGGCTCTGGGGTAGGGCCAGGAATGAGGGTCTGGTGTGCAGGAGGGGGCTCCGGAATGGGTCCAAGGGGTTCAGAGTGTGGGAAGGGGCTCCAGGCTGGGGTGGGGGTTCAAGTGGGGGGGAGTGAGAGCTCCATCTGGAGCTCTGGGGTGGGGGCAGGGACGAGGGGTTTGGGGTGCAGGAGAAGGTTCCTAGCTGGGGACAAAGGGTTTGGAGTGCGGGAGGGAGCTCAGGGCAGGGGTTGGGGTGCAGGAGGGGGTTTGGGGTGTAGGCTCTGGGCAGCACTTGCCTTGGGTGGCTCCTGGAAGCGGTGACATGTCCCTCAGCTCAGGGCTGGCCAGGCGGCTCTGCACGCTGCCTCCACCTGCAGGTGCCACCCCCGCAGCTCCCATTGGCTGCGGTTCCCACCCAATGGGAGCGGCAGAGCCGGCGCTCAGGGCGGGGGCAGCGCGCAGAGGCCCCCTGGCCGTCCCTCCACCTAGGAGCCAAGGGACATGTCTTTGCATCTGGGGAGCTGCGCAGAGCTGGGTAGGGAGCCTGCCAGCTCCATGCCAACTGGACTTTTAATGGCCCAGTCAGCGGTGCTGACCAGAGCCACCAGGGTCCCTTTTTGACCTGGTATTCCAGTCAAAAAACGGACACCTGGCATTCAAAATGAATTGGCCTGTTAACACGCCTGCAGTCATAGTACAGAAAAAGCGAGGTTCGTGAGTTCCAGATTGTTGTAATAAACCATAAATCCAGTTTCTTTATTAAGACCAGGATTTTTAGCGTCCAACAAAGTTCTGAATTTAAGCTCCCAGGCTTGTCTTTTGAAAGTGTAATGCAGGTTTCCTTTCAGAATGAATACTGAGGTCAGATATGGAGTGATCGTTTTGTGAGAAATGTTCGCCCAGGGTGATATGTTGCTTTTGTCTTTTATCATTTTTCTGTGCAAGTTCATTCACGAGTGCAGTGATTGTCTGGTTTCACCTATGTACAGTAAAAGCTGTGTTATCTGGCACTTTACCAACTGGAAACCTCTAGAAACCGGCATTTCTGATATCTCCCAATACAAATCTTTAATAGGGTTGCCAGGTGTCCGGTTTTCGACTGGATCGCCTGGTCGAAAAGGGACCCTGGCGGCTCCAGTCAGCACCGCTGACCGGGCCATTAAAAGTCCAGTTGGCACGGGACCAGCAGGCTCCCTCCCTGGCTCCGCAGAAGCAGCAAATGTCCCTGCTGCTCCTAGGTGGCAACTCAATTAATAGGCTCCTCTCAGACGGTAAAGACAAAAGAGATCTATGTTTGACCATCTAAGTCCACCACCTTGGGCAGGGCAGGGCAGGGCAGTTTCCTTTGCTCCATCAGCTCCAGGTTAATACAGGATTAATTCCCTACCCCATACTGTTTTTCGAGCCTAGTTTTGATCATCTCAAGTTATGGAGCTTCTTGCTCCAAGTTAGGATGCTACGATAAGCCAAAATAAAGACGTGTATTAAAAAGGTTTCTGGTTTGTACAGCCGCTTAACAAGATACTGCCAAGATAAGTCATTTCCGAAGACGCCTGCTTATTTCTGCTACTAAAACAGCAACACCTTAGACTGTTAAAACAAAGACTTGTGATGGGAGAAGGATGATGTGTTAGAGCACTGAGTCAGACAAGAAGGGGTCAATTCCCAGTTGTGGTATGGGCTTCCCGTGACAGCCTGGGCAAGTCACTTAACCTCTCTGTCCCTCCGTTCCCAGAAACAACATCATTTTTCTCCCTCACGGGACATTAGGAGGAACAATTCAGACATAGTTGCAAGGTGCTCAGATGGTGATGAGGGCCATACTATCACCTAGAGAGGAAATGGAGCTTACACTCATGATTTACTTGCAGTAGCACCTAGAATGCCCAATTAAGAACCAGAATCCCATTGTGCTAGGCGCTGTACAGACAAAGGACAAAAAGCCCCTGCTCCAAAGAGCATGCAATCTAAATATAAGATAAGAGACAACAGGTAGACCAACATTAATGAGGGAGGAACAATGAAATGAGACAACATTGGTCAGCTTGATAGGCGGTGGTGGTTTATCCCTGCTTTCTAACCTCTGCTCCCCCCTCGGGCCCTTTTGATGCTTTTTAGGACAACAATATTTTCTCTTAAGCATGGGCCCGTTGTACATTATAGAGACCGCAACATTGGACCAGTTTGCTCTCAAAGCAGCAGCTCCCATGATTACAGTGCTCTTGTATCTAGACTTCCCATCCTTAGAGGTTTTTAAGGCCCAGCTTGACAAAGCCTTGGCTGGGACGCTTTAGTTGGTGTTGGTCCTGCTTTGAGCAGGGGGTTGGACTAGATGACCTCCTGAGGTCCCTTCCAACCCTGATATTCTATGATTCTATGACCTGACACTTAATCCTGAATTCAGCAGCCTGACCCATCTCTAATGTATCTATTATAGAAGGGAACAAGCTAGAAAGATTTCCAGAAAATGCACTTAATAAAGGTTTGTGTCCCAAGGAGAATTGTTTCCTCCCTTTTGTTGTGAGGAAGCTCTGGCTGAATGGAATAAGAACAAACAGATTCTCCCCAGCACATTTATCCCTTTAGGATGTAGGGAAAGGAATTTAATTTTTGTGGGAACCTCTTGCTAAAATACTGGTACCACACTGCTGCAAGGCATCATAGAGAGTAAGTGTTCCTTAGATGGAAGGTTAAAAAAAAAAAAAAAAAAAGACAGACACCACTCCTTTACGTAAGACTAATATATCATCAAATATGATGCAAAATACTCCTCGAATCCTGGTGATGCCGTCCCCAATAAGTACATACAGCTGCCGACACACATTCTTATTTATCTTCTACCACAAGACGATGTTACAGTATAGACTGGATGTTGGGGCACACAGGTCCAGAGCACCTTGAATCTACTTGAAAGAGAGAATGTGGCAGGGAGAGACAAAAGAATGTCTCGGGTAAATAAAACAAACCCCAACTCACAGACTTAAGGGAACATGCTTCCAGTGCCGGCTGTGCAGGGATCTGACCTTATTTTCCGGAACAAAATGTGTTACTTAAGACTATTCCGCCTCCTAATGGAGCTGCAGGTGTTGTTACACGGTTTATGCTCAATTTGATTTAACCACCGAACAAAATGCTAATGTTTACATAAAACGCGGAAAGGGTCGTAGCACCAGCTAAGCAAAGCATTAGAATTCTCAGTGTGAGCTGCTGTTCCTTCCTTTCCACTTTGTAGCATCCTACTTACAACAAAACACAAGGTAAGAGGTAGCAGAGGGTGATACTGACTGAGACAAGTCTGATTTGGGGGTCTGATTTTGCCCCTCCTCCCACTGTCAGTGAATATCTGGAGTAACTCCTCTGAGGCCTATATAGAAGTATGCTTGGATAAAATCTGATGAAAGACAAAGAAAGTCAGCCTGTTTCTACCATCACCATCTCCAAGAGCCATTCGCAGAGTTTGAAGATGGGGCTTTCCGCCTGCAAGAACAGGCCTCCGGCACTTAAACAAAAGGTGTAATGCCATTAGCTAGCAGCAGTAGTAGTAGACAGCGTGCGGAGTCGGTCGACGCTACGCCCGGCTCATGAGACAGCTCATGGTGTCCGACACCATCAGGTGGTCCAGAGACATCTACACAGAACACATCACAGGACACCGCCAGTACCAGGTCGAGTAACTGAGAACGCCGACCAGGGAAATAACCCACTTCCTCCCTTCCCTGATGAACCGAGGGACGCACCCCACCCACTTATTCTCTACACCAATACTGACTTGGGGCTGGTCTACACTATAGGGGGGAGGTGGGAGGTCGATGTAAGGTACGCAACTTCAGCGACGTGACTAACGTAGCTGAAGTCGACGTACCTCGCTCGACTTACCTCGCCGTGAGGACACCGCAATGTCGACTGCTGCCGCTCCCCCGTCGACTCCGCTTCCGCCTCTCATCGGGGTGGATTACCGGAGTCGAAAGAAGAGCGTTCGGGGATCGATTTATCGCATCAAAAACCGATCCCTGAAAGATCGATTGCTACCCGCCGAATCGGTGGGTAGTGTAGACCAGCCCTTGAACTCTTACTACATTCCATGGGTGGCGTGACTGAGCCCATTTATCCACTGATGCTTTAAAAACTCCCATACCCCAATCTGGATCTATGCTGGTTATGTGATATGTATGTACCTCGTGAACCTTGAAACTGATACTTGCAATCCCCCACAACCCAAGCCTGACCCCAGATGTACAGCACCTTCCTTCTTAACTTGTGCAAATTTGATTTTAAACATTAACTTTAATACAATTTTTAAATCTGTTATATTCCATGTTGGCCAGCCACTGGCAAGGGACATGACACATTTTATAGGTGTGTTACATACACAGAGCTTTTCTTTTTCTTTTTAAAGGGTAATCCAATGTATCCAGCTGTTTCACAATACTTAGATTGCAACGTCTCCGGGGCTGGAACCATCTTTTGTTTTTGTTTGTACAGAACCTAGCGCAATGGGGCACTAATCTATTACTCAGTCATAGAATCATAGAATCTCAGGGTTGGAAGGGACCTCAGGAGGTCATCTAGTCCAACCCCCTGCTCAAAGCAGGACCAAACCCAATTAGATCATCCCAGCCAGGGCTTTGTCAAGCCTGACCTTAAAAACATCTAAGGAAGGAGATTCCACCACCTCCCTAGGTAACCCATTCCAGTGCTTCACCACCCTACTAGTGAAAAAGTTTTTCCTAATATCCAACCTAAACCTCCCCCTCTGCAACTTGAGACCATTACTCCTTGTTCTGTCATCTTCTACCACTGAGAACAGTCTAGATCCATCCTCTTTGGAACCCCCTTTCAGGTAGTTGAAAGCAGCTATCAAATCCCCCCTCATTCTTCTCTTCTGCAGGCTAAACAATCCCAGTTCCCTCAGCCTCTCCTCATAAGTCATGTGCTCCAGCCCCCTAATCATTTTTGTTGCCCTCCATTGGATTCTTTCCAATTTATCCACATCCTTCTTGTAGCGTGGGGCCCAAAACTGGACACAGTACTCCAAATGAGGCCTCACCAGTGCCGAATAGAGGGGAATAATCACGTCCCTCGATCTGCTGGAAATGCCCCTACTTATACAGCCCAAAATGCCGTTAGCCTTCTTGGCAACAAGGGCACACTGTTGACTCATATTCAGCTTTTCGTCCACCGTAACCCCTAGGTCCTTTTCTGCAGAACTGCTGCCCAGCCATTCGGTCCCTAGTCTGTAGCAGTGCATGGGATTCTTCCGTCCTAAGTGCAGGACTCTGCACTTGTCCTTGTTGAACCTCATCAGATTTCTTTTGGCCCAATCCTCTAATTTGTCTAGGTCCCTCTGTATCCTATCCCTACCCTCCAGCGTATCAACCACTCCTCCCAGTTTAGTGTCATCTGCAAACTTGCTAAGGGTGCAGTCCACACCATCCTCCAGATCGTTGATGAAGATATTGAACAAAACCGGCCCCAGCACCGACCCTTGGGGCACTCCACTTGATACCGGCTGCCAACTAGACATGGAGCCATTGATCACTACCCGTTGAGCACGACCATCCAGCCAGTTTTCTATCCACCTTACCGTCCATTCATCCAGCCCATACTTCCTTAACTTGCTGGCAAGAACACTGTGGGAGACTGTATCAAAAGCTTTGCTAAAGTCAAGAAATAGCACATCCACTGCTTTCCCCTCATCCACAGAGCCGGTTATCTCATCATAGAAGGCAATTAGGTTAGTCAGGCATGACTTGCCCTTGGTGAATCCATGCTGACTGTTCCTGATCACTTTCCCCTCCTTTAAGTGGTTCAGAATTGATTCCTTGAGGACCTGTTCCATGATTTTTCCAGGGACTGAGGTGAGACTGACTGGCCTGTAGTTCCCCGGATCTTCCTTCTTCCCTTTTTTAAAGATGGGCACTACATTAGCTTTTTTCCAGTCATCCGGGACCTCCCCCGATTGCCATGATTTGTCAAAGATAATGGCCAATGGCTCTGCAATCACATCGGCCAACTCCTTTAGCACCCTCGGATGCAGTGCATCCGGCCCCATGGACTTGTGTTCGTCCAGCTTTTCTAAATAGTCCCGAACTACTTCTTTCTCCACAGAGGGCTGGACACCTCCTCCCCATACCGTGCTGCGGAGTGCAGCCGCCTGGGAGCTGACCTTGTCTGTGAAGACAGAGGGAAAAAAAGCATTGAGTACACTAGCTTTCTCCACATCCTCTGTCACTAGGTTCCCTCCCTCATTCAGCAAGGGGCCCACACTTTCCTTGACTTTCTTCTTGTTGCTCACACACCTGAAGAAACCCTTCTTGTTACTCCTAACATCTCCGGCTAGCTGCAACTCCAAGTGTGATTTGGCCTTCCTAATTTCACTCCTGCATGCCTGAACAATATTTATATACTCCTCCCTGGTCATTTGTCCAATCTTCCACTTCTTGTAAGCTGCTTTTTTGTGTTTAAGACGAGCAAGGATTTCACTGTTAAGCCAAGCTGGTCGCCTGCCATATTTGCTTTTCTTTCTACACATCAGGATGGTTTGTTCCTGCAACCTCAATAAGGATTCTTTAAAATACAGCCAGCTTTCCTCAACTCCTTTCCCCCTCATGTTATTCTCCCAGGGGACCTTGCCCATCAGTTCCCTGAGGGAGTCAAAGTCTGCTTTTCTGAAGTCCAGGGTCTCTGTTCTACTGCTCTCCTTTCTTCCTTGCGTCAGGATCCTGAACTCAACCATCTCATGGTCACTGCCTCCCAGGTTCCCATCCACTATTGCTTCCTCTACTATTTCCTCCCTGTTTGTGAGCAGCAGGTCAAGAAGAGCTTTTCCCCTAGTTGGTTCCTCCAGCACTTGCACCAGGAAATTGTCCCCTACACTTTCCAAAAACTTCCTGGATTGTCTGTGGACCGCTGTATTGCTCTCCCAGCAGATATCGGGGTGATTAAAGTCACCCAGGAGAACCAGGGCCTGTGATCTAGTAACTTCTGTTAGTTGCTGGAAGAAAGCCTCGTCCACCTCATCCCCCTGGTCTGGTGGTCTGTAGCAGACTCCCACCACGACATTACCCTTGTTGCTCCCACTTCTAAATTTAATCCAGAGACTCTCAGGTTTTTCTGCAGTTTCATACTGGAGCTCTGAGCAGTCATACTGCTCTCTTACATACACCGCAACTCCCCCACCTTTTCTGCCCTGCCTATCCTTCCTGAACAGTTTATATCCATCCATGACAGTACTCCAATCATGTGAGTTATCCCACCAAGTCTCTGTTATTCCAATTACATCATAATTCCTTGACTGTGCCAGGACTTCCAGTTCTCCCTGCTTCTTCCCCAGGCTTCTTGCATTTGTGTATAGGCATTTAAGATAACTCACCGATCGTCCTGCTGTCCCAGTGTGGGGCAGGAGCCCTCCCCTCTTGCACTCACCTACTTGTGCTTCCTCCCGGTATCCCACTTCCCCACTTACCTCGGGGCTTTGGTCTCCTTCCCCCGGTGAACCTAGTTTAAAGCCCTCCTCACTAGGTTAGCCAGCCTGCTTCCAAAGATGCTCTTCCCTCTCTTCGTCAGGTGGAGCCCATCTCTGCCTAGCACTCCTTCTTCTTGGAACACCATCCCATGGTCAAAGAATCCAAACCCTTCTCTCCGACACCATCTGCGTAGCCATTCGTTGACTTCCACGATTCGACGGTCTCTACCCCGGCCTTTTCCTGCCACAGGGAGAATGGACGAGAACACCACTTGCGCCTCAAACTCCTTTATCCTTCTTCCCAGAGCCACGTAGTCTGCAGTAATACGCTCAAGGTCATTCTTGGCAGTATCATTGGTGCCCACATGGAGAAGCAGGAAGGGGTAGCGATCTGAGGGTTTGATGAGTCTCGGCAGTCTCTCCGTCACATCACGAATCCTAGCCCCTGGCAAGCAGCACACCTCTCGGTGTTCCTGGTCAGGGCGGCAGATAGATGACTCAGTCCCCCTGAGGAGAGAGTCCCCGACCACCACCACCCTCCTCCTCCTCTTGGGAGTGGTGGTCGTGGAACCCCCATCCCTAGGACGGTGCATCTCATGCCTTCCAGTCAGTGGAGTCTCCTTCTGCTCTGTTCCCTCAGATGTATCATTCACTCCACTCTCTGCACTAGTACCTGTGGAGAGAACATGAAAACGGTTGCTCATCTGAATATGCGTTTCTGGTACATGGACTTGTCTCATACTCTTTCCTCTTCTGGAGGTCACATGCCGCCAATGGTCCTCACTGGCCTTCTGTCCCCGCTGCGTAGCCTGCTCTGAATCCTCAGAACACTGTGCCTGCTGAAGCCGATCCTGACGTCTATCCAGGAACTCCTCATTTTCTTTTATGGAACGCAGGGTTGATACTCGTTTCTCCAGACCTTGAATCTTCTCTTCCAATATGGAGATCAGCTTGCACTTTGTACAGACAAAGTCGCTTCTATCCTGTGGAAGAAAGACAAACATGGCACATCCTGTGCAGGTCACGACAGCGGATCGCTCAGCATCCATAGTCCCTTCCTTTGAAGAGTTTCCTCACTCAGCTGGTTCACAGCTGACTGACTGTCTTCTTAGAAGAGCCCCAAGGGTCCTGTATTTGCTCCTGCTTTACCTGGAGCAATTCCTCTCAAACTCCCCTGTTTGCAGCCCTGTTCGCAAAGCTCCCTGGTCGCTTGCTCACTGCTTTATAAAGCCCTGGCCTGCCTGATTGATTAGCCCCGCCCCCTGGTGTAGAAGCTCACAGCTTCCAACTGCCAGCCACAGCACACAGTCCCCAAGGGTCCTGTATTTGCTCCTGCTTTACCTGGAGCAATTCCTCTCAAACTCCCCTGTTTGCAGCCCTGTTCGCAAAGCTTACACTATTCCACAATCATCATAATAGTTCAAAAAACAAAGCATACCCTTGGAGCTGTAGGACAGTTGAGATTCTTAGCAGAGATAAATGGCTTCTTTTCTGCTGCCCATCATATTGATCCATAGTTAGCAACCATTGTATCTATTTATTTGAGTCTATTAAAAAAGTAATCTGCATTTGGCAGCAGATACCACACAGCAATATTTCAGATAACTACAGCTTTTCTCTGTAATTGTAATACAAAATAACGGTAACACCACCAACAACAAAGTGGCTTCCATTTGCAAATGTTGACTTGTTAGTGGCAATCATGGTCTTTGCTGTTTTTAAACAAATGTGTGTTATTCATCTAGCAGATAGTAACAAATTCTTTGGAACCACTCACACAATCTAGGTGACACTGATTCCTTTAGAAATACATCAGTTCCTTAATAGTTATAGGAGTATACACAGTGCTATAGTACAATAAGGTATGCCGCATCAGGTCACATTACACCCATCTGTGGCCACTACCGGATGAGTCAGAAATTGTACGCTATCTTTTTAAACCTAAATATAACCCGCCAATTGTGCAATGTTCTACATGGGGAACAAATTCCTTCCTGACCCATGCAGCAATCAGTTTATGCCCTGAAGCATGTGACTGACTTATTTTAGCTCACACAGCTAAAAGTATTGGTCATACGGTTATCCAGCCATTTAAAAAAAGAATCGAGATACAGTATTTGACTGATTTCCTAAGGCAAGGAAATCCACAGGCTGAATACATGATGTGCAGACATTGAGAAGGTCTAATTTCTATCAAGGAAATATATATTGCTATTCAGGCAGTAGCTTTGAAGACACATTATTTTCCTAGCAGAATGAGACACTGAAACCCTTTTGCCTGCATGCAAATCTTTTGACCCTTGCAGTCATTACAGTCTGTAGCGCCAGTGTAACAGTCAGATATGAATTTTAAATCTGACCACTGAAAAACCTGTTATGGTAAAAGCAGTTCATATGGCTGGGCGAGTTCTGAGTTCTCTATTGTGTCAATTTCTTGTCACTTTTTTCTGCTTTCTACATTTTCATATCAACTGTAAATATTATGGGACTAGACCCCAAGGGGTCTGATGTTTGCTGCCACTACATTCAATGAGCATTTGCCATTAACTTCAAATGGTGCAGAATCCGTCCCAAGTTCTTAAGTATGCTAAAATGATCGGCAAACATCTGACTACATACTGCACAGAATGGTAACCTTTGGAACACATCACCACACAATACCGCTTGAGCAAATAAACTAATTTGAAACAAATTAATACTTGTCACAATGCAATGTGACCATCAGGGTATATTTTGACATTTTTCAATCATAAGTATATGAAATATCAAGAAGGTGGTGATAATTTTATGGTGGGGGGGGGCTGTTAATTAGTAAGCTTAATAGCTTCCTGAACAAAAGGATTGCATACAGATAAGAAGACCATCTGCAGCAAAATCAAATACAAATTACAAGGGTTATTAATCCTTATGCTCCAAGGCATCAGCACCTGTTGGGGTCAGGAGGCATTGCCTCCCCTATGGAATGGCATTGCACAAACACCTGTAAATAGTGGGGCAATGTTTAACCTCCCTCTCAACCACCAGCCACCATCAGAGATAAAATGTCAGATTAGATGGAGCACTGGTCTATTCTATGGCATTTCCTTTCATCTGAGAGCAATCTGATATTTTATACCATGTTTCAGCCTTGAGGGTACATTTTTTTTCCTTCCCCTCTCCAGCAAAGTTGTAAACACATTGAAGAATAAGGGTTTATGATAGAAGCACTGATTTAGTATGAAACTAGAAAGTCAAGACTGAGAATGCTAACTTGGAGATAAAAAATGAAGGAGGTAAAATATCCCTCTCCAGCACCAACTTCTGCATCAACCACTCCTGTATTGGGACCCCGGGTAACACACAAGAGCAATAGATAAGTGTAACAAACACAATAAACAACAGGAACCACGACTGCATGACTCATCAAGGGAAGTGTTAGGAACATATATCTTCAGGCAAACAATATTTTCAAATTTAAAATTCAAGATGTATGCGCCGGCTCAGGCTTGCTAATTGATTACACAAGCAAAGGCTCAATAAAAGGATCGATACTAGATGGTCGGCTGAAGCACACAAGGAATAGAACAGAAATGAAGTGGGGAACCAGCAACTATTTTGGTAAAACAACCCAGACACTTGTATATTTACTGACAATCTAGTCCTTTGAAGCTCCCTGAATCCACAAAGGATTATCAAGAAGCAATTCTCCATAGTCATAAAGAAACTAAAATTCCACTGGCACCCGGAGGCTGCCGCCCTTCACATAAGCAGTGCTTTAAATCAAGTTTTACCTCCTCTCTGCTGTCCTCTGCGGTGTGCAGCCTGTAGCCAATGCAAAGTGGGTGTCAAACCCTACCCCATCAGAATGGTCGCATTTTAGGCCCACTTTGCGCGCTGGTGTGAATGACGGCACAAGATGCAGGCAGCAGGCCCAAAGCGCAAAGCAGCAGAGAATTAGATCCCGTGGCAAGATTTCTAAGTCGGCCCGGCTTAGCCTGGCCTTGATTATTTGCCACTTTAATAAAGCTGGCCTATTAAAACTGGCCACAATTCATTCTGCTTGTTCAAATACATGCAAAAAGCAAAAAAAAGTCGCTGGATCTGAAGTCCCTAGACTCTAAGCCTCCTTTAACACAACAAACTAGCTGTTCTATTGTGGGCTTCCAACAAAACTCCCAGCCTGCTGTCCCAATAGGTCACCTACCCCGCAGAGCGGAGAGTATTGGGGCGTTTTAAATGACCCTCTTGAAGATCTTGTTTTGGTCAGAATGCACCATGGGAAATAGAAAATGATCAGAAAACACAATATGGGGAACACGAGGAAGAGAGGATTCCATGCTGGAGCTTATCAACCAGAGTCAGAGAACACGGAGCTGGAAGATAACTATCACCACTGCCTTGCTTGTGTCCCATTCCAGGGCAGGATTGTTCCCCAGGGTTTATTCTCCAGCCCCGTCTGAAACAATGCAGGCTATGGACCCTCCACCATTTCCCTTGGGAAGACTCTTACAACATCGTACAGTCAATCAGTTGCAGAAACATACCTCTGAACACCCAGGCACCCCTCATTTGAGACCCAACTGGAGATCTCTATCCCTTGCAAGTCTGATTTATGCACCCTTATGCCCTGGAACTATAAAGTGAATTTCACCCCCTAAGCACAGAGTGAACCCAGTGACATGCATGCAGTTTAAAAGATTCCCTTCTAAAGATGGGGCAAAGCTGGGGCCAGGTGAGAAGCTGCACTAGAGGAATGAGCATGAGATCAGGAGGTCCCAGGTTCTAATTGTGGCTCTACCACAAAGCCTCTCTCTGTGGCCTTGGGCAAGTCATTTACTTTCACTGCCTCAGTTTCCCCATCTGGGGATGATAATGGCAATGACCAGGGACTGTGAGAATCAGTTAATTAAACGGTTGCACACATTTAAAGCACTACGTAAATTGTAAGTATTATTGTTCCTCCACATCTCTGGAGCTTTAGGGATCCTATTAAAATGAAGCCTGGTTCTCAGCTGTATTTTGTTTGGGTTTCACTGGGTTTTGTTTTGTTTTGAAACCAATATCCCACCAAATGCAATGTTGCCAGTCCCATGTAATTACTCATTCTTCAGCATCTCTGAATCCATCTACAGCTGGAGGATCTTTCTAGCTATAGTTTTCTCATGATCATTAGTTTGTGTTCACTGATCTAAAGATTAACATAAGGAAGCACTTTACCTCTGCAGGAAGGCAGTGGAAAATCCCAGGAGGCACTGTTTTCTGAACTGGCATGGCACGTGAGCAAGGCATGTCCCTCCAAAAAGAAGCCGGGGTTGCAGCTATACCTCACTTTGTCTCCAATGCTGAATGTCGTCCCTTGCTGGATCCCGTTCTGGAGTCTTCCCGGATTTCCACATGTATGACTCGGTAAAACTGCCAGAGAGAAAATTGTTCCTGTTTAGCGAGAGACGGCAAATTCCACTGCCTCGATCCAGTTAAGACACACTCCTTTTTTTTGCCCCAGGTATTATTACAAGGTTCATCACATCAGATACAGAACCCAATTATATAATTAAACAAATGCAATGTCAGTTCAGCACCATTCCAGTACCAAAGCAAATGTATCACTTAAAATGCAAAAAGCAAGCTCACTGGCCATAGGATTTAGCATATTGACCAATTCATGGCCCATCAAGTCTGGTATGTTACCTTCCCTGGTGATAATGCTTCACAGAAGGGTAACCTTTCCCAGTAACTCACCTAAACAACTGTGCCAAGCTCTGCATAGGAGAAGCATATTCCTTCCCAACTCCTACAAGGAATCTGTACCTTGGGGAAATGTCCTGTAACCCCCCATATTCCTCATTTATATAGGATTGTGATCTTACATATAAAGCATGCCTTGTAAGGTATCAGAGGAAAGGTTATGATCTGCTGAAAGTCATTTCTCTATCCATATATGTATATCATTAATGCATGTGAAGTTATGAGAATTGTGTTGTATGGTTGTCACTAAAACATGCTGTAAGTTGGGGAATCAGCCAGATATTCGCTCCACAGAGGCAACAGCAAGGAAAGTAACCAATACCCAGGGCGGGGTGTCAATCAACCCATTAGCAACCATTGTCCAGCAAGGGAGCTGCATTGCAATGACTCACCTTACTGAGGTGTGGGAATTGCTTAACCTTGGGAATTGACCAGGGAATTGCTCAACCTTGCCTGGAGACTCAGCAATGCACCCAAACATGCCTGGAGTTGTGTTTTCCAAGTACATGGACTGAAGGTATAAAACAGACACAGTGGCCACATGCTGGGCCTTTCTCCTTCACCCACCTACTCTGCAAGCAACAAGGGCACTCTGAAGACTCCAACTGAGGGGACTAGCCCAGATTTCAAGGGTGAAATCTGTATACTACGGACTGCAATATCCAGTGGGGTGAGAAAAACTGCTTAATCTAGATGTTGTCCAGTCTAATAGGGTTGAGAGCTTAGACTGCGTGCCTATATTTTATTTTATCTTGGTAACTAACTCTGACTTTTTGCTATCACTTAATATCACATAAAATCTATCTTTTGTAGCCAACACACTTCTTTTACTGTTTATCTTTACCAGTGAGTTTGTATGAAGTGTGTGGCAAATATGCTCAGGTTTTGCAAAGGCTGGTGTATATCCACTTTCCACTGATGAAGTGGTGAACCAATTAACAAATCTGCATTGCTCGTCTTGAGCAGTGCAAGATGGTATATTCCTGAGGTACAGTGCTGGGAGCTGAGGGGGGATTTAGCTGCTGCCTTTCCCTGCGTGATTCATGAGAGGCTCTGGGAGCATTCATGCAATCTAGCTGGGTATTGGTCCAACACCAACAATGTTGGGTCTCCACATGCGGTTGTGCTGAGTGATCACTGCACCTGGAGGGGTTTGCTGCTGGTCACTAGCAAGACATTGTGAGAGACAGCCCAGGCTGGAGAGAGTTCAGGGGGCACAGTGGTCCCACAGTCCCAGGCTGCACATTGGGGATCCCATCACAAAATCAAGATAGATATCCATTTTAGGTATCTATGGTATGAAAATCTCAACAGATTATGTTTTACTCAGGAACTCAATGTTATTCAATGGAATTCACCAGGCGGGGCACAAAATCTTCTGCAATACAGGTGAATTTGTTTAAGGCTTTGTGTAATGGTATATAAAATGGCAAAATCTGAAATTAGCAATTACTCTTAAGACAAAAAGACCCAAAGATCAGCACTTTAAGTTTCACATATATGGCTAGATCCTCAACTAATGTAAAATTAGCGTCTCTCCAATGAAGGCAACAGAGTTACACTGATTTACATCAGCTAAGGATCTGGCCCACAATATCCAATGTTAATGTCAAGTAGGCAGCTGCAGCAGCAGAAACTGTAATAAATCCTACAATTTTTCACCAATGCCTCTGTTCAGCAGCCCTAGAGAATTAGTATCAAACTCTACAGGCTCCCATAAAACACTCCAAAAAGATCAAGTCTATTCAGGTTTTTAGGGCCTGATGCAAACCCCACCAAAGACAATGAAAAGACTACCACTGGCTTACTCAGCTGAATCAGGTCCTTACGGACCACCCCCCTTCCTCAGCGATGCAACATTGCAGAAAATATAACGGAGGAGAGTTTCTGTTTCAGAGCTGATTTAGTGTTTACTGCACATACAGGAATTTTGTCAAGGGCGTGCACAAAAAGGATGAATTCCGGAGAGCACAGGGAAGTTTAGTCTGAGATCCTGCTAAGGAGAAGAGCAAGAGTAACAGCAAAATGAGGATACAGAGGAGGTAGCAGAGGAAAACAAAGCTAGAGCTGTGCAATGCCAGGTGAAATGAAGTGAACATTCATAACGACATATTTAGCCGCTGTAATTGATGTAATGGCACCGTGCTACCACCCTGCCACAAGGCAACATTTTAGAAGAGTGACTCAATTTTCTGCTGGGCCATGCACAGAAAGCCAGACCCAGCTGGTAGAACCTGCAGCAAATCAAATCACTTTAAACCTCACTGCATCTAAAAGAGCCAAGACACTACAGGAAGGGGTTCTATGCCTCCCTCTATAAACAGACACTGTCGATTGTGGTAAAGACGAGGCTGCAATGAATATAAGAGGGGATTCTTTTCTTGAGGCTGCTGGACAAACAGACAAAGTGACTGTCCGACCCTGTGGTTCCCTAGCACTCCATTTCCCAGGTTAAATAGAACCTGAGTTGCCAAGGGTTCCATTCACTCTAATGGAAGATGCGTCTAAATCTTTTTGGACTGTTTTGAAAACCTCAGCGCTGCCTCGGTTTTCCCTCCCACCCTTTTTTCCCCATCTCGTCTATTTAAATGATGAGCTCTTTGGGAAAGGGATCGTCTCTCACTAGATGTCTGTACAGCATCCAGCACAATGGGACCTATTGTAATGCAAATACTACTTCTAATAATAATGGCTTCTCCTCCCCGTGCCTCAGTTTCCCCAAGAAAGCCTCTTGGATACGATGGCAAGGTAAGTAATGTGCCATGTTGGAAGATTTTTTTTTTTTTACCCAATTTAGGATTAAGCAGATTTTGCATTGAATACAATTTCAGATAGAATTATTGTCACTTACAGTAACTGGACATACATTTATGGTACACAGGTAATAACAAACAAGACAGAATAGATAAATAGGCCCAAGTTACCACATTGTGGGGTACCGAAAAGACCTTCCTTCCTTTTTGATGGTTGTCACCTCCCCTGATCTGGCACTTCAGCCTCGTTCTGCAGTTTCTGGTTCAGCATATTGCCAGTTTTGGACTTGTTTTCATTTGTATTCTCATATATTTTCACATTTGCCATTACTCAATTTTCCTCCAATCAGCATTCAACACATTACCTATTGATTTTTACATAACCCGTCCATTACCCATGTGCAAGCTTCAATTACCTAATGTCCACATTTTCCCCGCTGAATTTGCAGTTCATCATTGCATGTTTGTGTCTTTTGCTTAAATCTTCCAATTAGATACCATGGTGATGCCTACCTATATTGAAACCCAGATAGGGCAGAAAAGAGAGAAGATGATGCTTATGACTGAGCCTTTGGAAAGCGCTTAGAATTAAGCACTCTACATTAAAATCAGTGCCTCTGTGGAGTGCACGAATAGGCATTCACCAACAACTGACAGACACACATGGAGTTACTAACTATATTTAAAATAAATTCATAGGTAGGGGGAGGATATTGTTAAATATGCCGAATGGGTTGAGAATCGGTGTAGAACTAATGTTTCATTTTCTGCAATGATACTCAAAGACGCAATTTAATTAAATTACTTATGTCAAATTTTTTTTAATGAACCCACTCCTGCTTTTGTGCTTTCTCCCTTTAAAATTAATGACTGGAACTTCACTATAAATAAGAATCTATCATTTTTAAAAGTCACTCTCTAACACTAGCTGCTCTTCATTTAATGAACTGTTAAGAATTGGACAACCCCGACCTGCATCATATCTTGAGATCATCTTTGAAAAATGGGATCTCATTTAAAAATTCTGCTTCATTTGTCTACATTAACTTACGCTGTGTTACTGGGCAGACGATGCCCAAAGGCCTTTTGCTCATAGGAGATAAGACGGCGCTAGCTCATTGTTCACTTTGGGTTCAGCCATGAGCCCTTGCTGCATGCCTTCGCTGGGCAGACAGACACACCCTGTCACCATGTGCCAGAAGGAGAACAGGCTCCACAGTGCTGCTTCTCCTCCTGCCCACGCGAGTTGGGGGCAGGCAGGCGCATCAAGTGGCTGGATTCTTTGTCTGCCACATCCATGAGGTCATGCTGGTGCAGAGAAGGAAGTAAACCTGCCCCAGGACACGGGCTAGTATAGACTACTTCTGTCAGGAGCAAGGGGAAAGTCGAGGACTCTCACGGTCGTAATCGGCTTACTACCCTGCTCCTGAGCCAATGCAGCTTCTGAGTAGAGCTGCTTCTGAGTACATGCTGCTTCTGAGTAGAGCTGCACTGTAAGGTGACAATAGAGGCCTTTGAGCAGCACAGCATAAAAAAAAAGTCCTTCCGCGTCTCCCACCTGGTTCATTCCAACAGCAACACAAGCAAATGCCTGCCTTTGAGCTCTGTGCGTGACTTATAGGGCCCACTACAACAGAAAGGCCTTTGCAGCAATAAATTTGTGTTTCTATTTCAAAATTTCTTCGAGGAGATATTATTGCTCATACTTGGCTGTATCTAACAGCCAGCCGCTTTGACTGCCCGTGAGGTTAACAGAACTGTATTATTAACCCAGATGTCACACGGAATAGTATTACTGAAGCTTTGTCCTGCCCCTTCACCAATTCCACTGTAAATTGGCAGCATGGATTTTTCTCCCCATAAAAGCTGTGTTCCTAACCATCAACATTATATTTTCCAGTATCTGCATGGAAATGAAGGCAGCCATAGACCAGATTGATACAGCTGAATTAAAGCTTCTGGCTTTTGTTTGAACTAAAAGTCTGTTTCTCTGCATGATAAATTGATGGCAGTTTGGTTTATTTATCTTGGTTTTAACCCAGTGTCAAGTTGTAGCCTTTTTGCTCTGGGAGATGGGGGTGAGGATTTAATGTATTATTGTTTGTTGTTATTTATTATTATTCCAATAGCACCTAAAGGGCACAGCCAAGATCCACGCCCTGTTGTGCTGGGTGCTGTACAAACACATGGTAAAAAGACAGCCTGAAGAGTTTACAATTGAAACAGATGGAAGGGGATTTGATTTGTACGTACAAGGTGACGCAACAGGACAGTAGCAGTCAGGAACAGAAGCCAGCTCACCTGAAGCCCAGTGAAGTACCAATATCCACTAGACGGCCCTGCCTCTCCAGCTCAGTTCAATTACTGCTCAGGTTATGTGCAGCGGCACAGTGGGAGATGAAGGGCTGCGAGTGGCTGCTGGTCACTTGCCAGGATTACTTGGTGTGACAACGTTCCTCCTCTGCCTTGGTGGGTCCTGCGCTTTCCGGCGGATTTGCTTACCTCAGAGGTTCACGGCAGCCCTCAGTTCGGCCACTTTTGCCACTGGCTCAAACCTGCCATTCATTCAGCTAACCTCATCACGGGCCAGCATGGGGGGAAAGGGAGGAAAACAATCCCCGCAGTCTCAGTTGTCCCACCTAGTGGGCCGGGGACAGGCCAGAGACCTTCCCCTCTGATATGACTCTCAGGCCAGCTCAACTCCTCCTGTGTCAAATAGTGGGTTGGGGAGGATGGGAGGAACCTGGGCCCACCTTCTACTCCGGGCTCCAGCCCAGGGCTCTGTGGATCGCAGCTGTCTACAATGTCTCCTGCAACAGCTGTGTGACAACTACAACTCCCTGGGCCACTTCCCCATGATCTCCCCCCAGCACCTTCTTTATCCTCACCACAGGACCTTCCTCCTGATGCCAGATAGCATTTGTACTCCACAGCCCTCCAGCAGCATGCCCTCTCACGTTCAGCTCCTTGCGCATTCCTCACTAACTGAAGGGAGGTCTTTTGTAACCAGGTGCCCTGATTAGCCTACCTGCCTTAATTGGTTCTAGTAGCTCCCTAATTTGCTCCAGGTGTCTTAATTAGCCTGCTTGCCTTAACTGCTTCTAGCAGGTTCCTGATTGTTCTGGAATAGTCCCTGTTATTTTAGCCAGGGAAAAGGGACCCGCTTAATCTGGGGCTAATGTATCTACCTTCCAACACACTCCTGTAGCCATCTGGCCTGATCTTGTCACACTGGGTATCTCTCACTTATTTGTTTTCCTGCCATTGTGGGGTCCTCAGACACAGGTGTCCGTCGGTCGCTCTGATTGCCTCCCTGCAATACATAACAGTCTGGTCTCCTGCGGGCTGTAATACTTTGGTCTAATTTTGGTTTGGGGGCTTGGCACACGTGTGCTGGGTGGTGTGGGCAGCAGGTGACGCACCCAGAGGGGATGGGGGGATGTCAGACTGGAGGGCGGATTCTTCTGGCCTTAAACTCTATGATTTATCTCATAAGAAGAAAAATAATAATCTTCTGAAGACAAGATATTAAACTTCAGGTAGGAAAAGGTCAGCCAGGCCTAAACATCCAATTGTAATTCCCTCCAGCCTTCCTACGACTCTGCAGCATATCCCTCAAAGTCCCCCAGAAACAAACTTCAAATTAATTGGTACATACCGGCTGCTCCCCATCTCTGACCCCTTCGCTGGCTTCCTCTCTCCTGCATTTCAATTCAAGCTCCGCTGTCCTCATCTCCAGGCATCCACGTTGGTTTCCCCACCCCTCACCCCACCTACGCATCTGCCCTCATTTCACTCTCACTCCCGACATACGTCTCTCCCTTTGTCTCCCCTCGTCCTCCTACCCGTTCTCCAAGAACTTCCTCTCACATCCAGTGCACCACATGCCCTGAATTCCCACTTTCAAATCCTACCTGAGGCCCACTTCCTGGGCAAAGCCAGACCCCACTACATTGGTCACACCTCAGGTACGTAGGCCCCAATCCAGGAAGTTTCTTACTGGTTCCGGTCGCACGTGGCCTGCAACGGACTACAGATTTGGAGGGAGCCAGAAGAGAGCGAGCGCCTGCCACTTTCTATCCTCACAGCCAGCTATGCACAGCACTTGCCAGAGTTCACCCCTGGCCCAGAGACTCACTCGTTCTATTTCAGAGACCCCCAAACCCTTCACTGTCTTCACGCCTCTTAGGTGCAGCTCCCCATTCCTTTTTGTGCTCCGTTGTTCTCAACCGGCTCCACTTGGTTCTCACTCCCTTTCATCCCTACGTTAAGCATCACTATGATGGACAATTTCAAAAGATAGTGGGAGTCACGGCAGCTACAACGTGCTGCAGCTCTCCTCCTCGCTCCTGTTCACTCGAAATTAACGAGTATTTTGAAGTCATCCGATGTGACTTGGTGCATCCTTGGACAGAATCCCACCATCAAGACATCTTCAGCCTAATGGCATCAGCCTTTCCAAAAACGCCCCAGCTCCGGTAATCAGCTAAAAAAAAAAAAAAGATGCTTCCCATCCCATTCATCATGTGAAACATTTGAGCTATTGCACCATTTCAGGTAGCTTCAAACACTAACAACAACAATCTACTTATTAGCCATTCAGAATAAATGTCTTTGCTGGCTCCTATTCAGATTAATCTACAGACCCATTTTCTCCCTTTATATTGCTCGAGTGTAAAATAACTCCAACATTTAATAGATCTAGCTACTATATCCTACTCTATTACCCTATTTACATGGCTAAAAGAAACATTTTTATGGCCTGAATTATCTATGGTTGTTTATAACAGCGATATTTTAAAGCTATTGTTGTTCTAACCTTGAAGCCTTAACAAGGAGGACAACTTGTATGATATGGGGCCTCATGCAATCTCTGTCCCAATTAATTCACACTCCCAGCAAAAAAACAAAGCTAATGCGATTGTGGGCTCCAGAATAAAATGAATGCAGCAAAACAGGTCTTCAAGAGAGGTTAGAGGGAGCTGAGAGATAAAGTGAGATGGGCAGACCTGTCAAGATACAACTAACTCAGACCCCTCTGCGCATCCTAGAAACGTTTTCAGAAGTTTCCTTTCAGTTGCTTTTTTCCAACTCGCTCTTGCATCCCCTTGTGCCTCCGGGATCCATTTGCAGTTGGAAGCTGAAGCACCAAAATGCCATGGAAAAGGCAAGTTTTCTCATTCCAGTCCAATCCAGGACGGGAAGTTCAAGGAATCTCCCAAGAAAAACAAACAAAACGTCCGCACCGTATTTTTCACCATCCCAGAAACAAGCGAGAGAGGGAAACCTTACAGGAGAGCGTGGTCCCATGAGATTTCCACCTCTGAATGGCAGTCACAAGAGCATCCAGGCTTCAAGAGGCTGCCAGACCAGGACATGCTAAGATTTGCCTATCACTTCCTTAGAGGCATGGGGTTCCTTTCTTTTCCCCAGACTTCTGGAGGATCATAGGAGGGGCAGCCTTGAGACAGGATGGAAAGGGCGCGCTACACCCATCATGTCTCACCAACAACCTTCCCATGCTGACAAGTTAATGACCAATCAGGAGCCCCTTTTTCAGCGGACAATATGTGCACTGAGGAGTCCCCTTTCAGGGCTGCACAGGCGGCAGTGAGTGGCGGAGACCCTTGGAGATGTGCTGCTGAGAAATGAGAGAGGGGAAAGAGTGCCCCAGACCTTGGGAAAAGGCACAGGACTGCCTACATGGATGGCCACCATTTGCAGCAGATTGGAAGTATGGGGGTGGATGAATCTGCTACCCCACTGTCTAGTGGGGCAAGACTTCTCCTGGAGCAGGATCCACCAGAGAGAACCGCTGTCATTTCCCCCCCTTCCCATTCCTATAGATTTTTTCATGGCAATCTGGCCCTATGAGCTTGGGATCTTCCTAATTTATATTCACATCAATATACTTCAACAATCTGCAGCTGACAAAGCGAAACCCTGGATCCAAACAACCTGCAAGAGCTGATGTGTCCAGGCAGAGGGTGCAGAACCCAAACCAAGAGCCAACGCCTGATTTAAAAAGACATCCGTAATTTTATTAATTAATTAATTAGCTCATAACGTGTCACTGCTCAGCCACACCAGTACCAGCTACAGTACAGGGAGGGAAGAGGAGGCTTAAAAATCATTAGAGACAGAGGGGTTTTGTTTGAGGGGAAGAAAGCTTTTATTTGGCTACCTAAATGGTCCGTATCTACTTTGGCAGAATCTCAAGAGTGGAACCTTGCAACTGGATTCTTGTTCCTGGTGGACCCAACATCACCAGAAGCCAACCCAGGGAGTAAACTGAATTTACAATTTCATATGTTGCTTTTTCCCTTTCCGCAGGGGTGAACTGTGATAAGAAAGCTTAATGGCAGCAAAAAGCCTATGCGGCATGGAAGTACAGCACGGGCCTTTTGCTGGAACGGGGGTGAATTTCGACTTAGCTGAAGAAATACCATTTTCTCCTTTCCCTGCCCATAATTTTTCAGCTAAGTGTGCTGGAGATGTCCTACGGTCCTTTAAGGTATATCATCTGTGTTTTAGTGTGATCCATTTTAGTTCAGAAGGACATTTTTAACCTTCAGAATAAGTGTTCACCGTATGCTCTGCAAAAGGAAATAAATGGTATCTTTTTCATTTCATTTTATTCTTTTTTATGTCATGATTCATTTCCAGTATAGCCAAAAGAGATAAAGCTAAATGAAAACTATTTTCTCCCTCTAATATTTCTTTGTTCGCTAAAAAACAGTCAGATACTTTTGGATAGTAATGAACTAGGATGCTTCATCATCCATCTTATTTGTGGTAGTAGTTTTGGTGCTTTTTTGCAGATCCACTTTCAGTTTTCAGTTTCCCTTGCTGCAATGTGCTGGTGCAAGTTTGCCATTATCTTCCAAGAGTACCATGCTTGGAGGTTGCTTTCAGCTGCCTTTGCATTCCCTTGTGCTTCCTGGATCCAGCTGGAGCAGGCACCCAAATGCCATGAGAAAGGCGAGTCTTCTATTTCCAGTCCAACTGGGGGCAGTTCATCAGTAAAGCATCAGCATTTGCCAACATATCATCACACAATGGTATCGGAGACGCTACATGTTTCCCCTGTACTTTGAATAAGAAATGATTGTTCTATTCCAGACCCACGGTTAATTGAGTCTATCTAGGCACTTATAGAACCCCAGTTATAGTAGTATTCATGTGCCTACCAAATATGTATGGATTTATCCTCACAACCCTCTTCTGAGATAGAAAAGGGTTATTACTTCCATTTTACAGATGGAGAACGGAGCCAGAGAAAGTAAACAACTCACCTGAGGCTGCAGAAGTCTGTGCAGATCTCTGAACAGAACTCAAATCTCCTGAGTTCCAGTCCAATGTCTTAAACACAAGCCCCTCCTTTCCAATTGTTGGCTTTTTTAATATATAGCGAGTATACTCCTGTACAGAGCACATCACAAATAGACTGTGTATGTCAAGGACCAAGAAGTTAATGGCCGCTTAGTCTTCTCTACGGTGTCCTACGACTACAGAGTTTAGCTTCAATTCAGCTAAACACTTTAAGCACATGCTTAAGACATATTCTGTGGGCCTGGAGCACATACTTAACTTTAACACATAACTGATCAGCTGAATCAGGACTTTATTTCTGAACATCCATTCTTCAAAGCTTTTCCTTAATAGCTTTTGAGGCACTGAAAGCTTCACTGAACGGAACAATGAAACGCACCATAAGAGATGCAACACCTCACATATTTCTACAGTCAGTTTTGCCCAGAAGCATTAGACCCCTATGTGCTTCATTGACTACAGACTTGAAAGAAAACAATGTAGAGTTTGAGCTTCCAATTATTTTCTCATGAGCAAAATTTTGCTAGCATGGGTCCCAATACATCAGTCCACCCTTCTTCAACAAAGCACTTCAGCACATGCTTCATGTTAGGCAAGTGCGTAAGACCCACTGACTTCAATGAGATTTAGACCCGAGCTTACATGCTTCATTGATCTGGAGCCATGAACAATCCCACTGAGCTACGTGCAACTGAGATTTTATGAGAGTTACGGATGTTTGCAGTACGAGGTCCTAGGCTTCCAATACAAAGCACAACAATGAAAGAGGAGATCTAGTAGGTGTCCATATTCAAGTAGCTTCCGAGGGCTTATGAAAGACAATGCTTGGACATAGTGACCACCCTGCTCATGCAGAGCAGTCCCTCACTCCATGTAGTCCCACTAAAAATCAGGAGCGCTGCATGAAAACCAGATAGCTGAATCTGGCCTGTTATGATTCATCAAATACTAAAGGAGGAAAAATACCACAGATTTCCTACAATCAGTTTGCCATTAAAAGCAGAATTAATGAAAGTGGCTTTATGAATCACATTTTTAAAAATCATCTGTTTTGAGCACTGATAGCCAGGGGAATTAAACATAAATAACAACATCACACGCAGACAGGTCTCCAGATAAGTGACGAGTAGGGATCTGCAACATTTGGGACTTTAAGCTATTCATTATTTATTCTTCTGAATTTAAATATCATCACCTTGCTGAGTTCAGAAGAGAAAATGTGGCCAGGATGAAACCACTGACTGAGGCTCCAATTCAGCAATCCACACGTAGGCCATGAATCAGGGCACATTAATTCCCATTGATTAAAGGGGATCTTGCGAACGCTTCCTTAACCAGGATGCGTTCTGGAATTGGGACCCTATTCAGCAAAGCACGTAACTTTAAGCATGTGCTGCTGTCCCACTGCCTTCAATGCATCTTAAATACAAGCTTATAATTAAGCACATGCTTAAGTGTTTTACTGAGTAGGAACGGACTTCAGCAGAGCATTTAAACCCCTGCTTACCTGAGGTCTAACAGCTTTTATGATAAGATTAATAAAATTAAACGAGTTTGCTTGTTCATTATTTCTTCATTTTTAATCCTCGATTAGGGCCAAAAGTTTCAAGATAAAAAACAAATCCGGTGTTCTCTTTATAACATCAAAGGTCAGTAACAAAAAACAGCTACAGGGAAGGTTATCGATATAGGAACCAAACCACCACACAGGTACCACATAGCCCTAGACTGCAGGTGCCAACTCTGCGTTTAAAATGTTTCCCTCCGTTATGCATAACACCAGTGTGGAAACAGGGCGCGAAACTTGGAAATCCAGATCTGAAGTGATTCTATCTAAACACTGGGTGCCAGTGTTGATCCACTTTGTATTATGCTGGAGAGTTTCCCTTTTGACAAGGGACATTGTTCATTTTGTAAAGACGCCACTTTAAATACGTCCAACCGTAGGGGCTACAAAGTTTGTCTCCTTATCGACCTTCTCTAGCTACTGCCCGGTTGCAGAGGAATAAAAACTACGGCCAAGTACACTGATAAATAAAGCGAATGAAAAAGTAATTTGAGAGAGACAGAGAGAGAGGGAGATTATATATGATTTCTTTACCCTCACTCTTTCTTTTTTTTTTTTCTGGATGGGAGAGGTGAAGCAGTGCATGTCACAGAAAGTGAAGAGCGATAATAATGCTTAAGGCTGGGCACCCCATAGCCACCAGCTGTATAAACTTCCCCACACAGCTCTGCCAGAATACCTGAGTCTTGACCTGCAGCACCTGCCTCTATTTCCAGTCATCAGCTCCTGCGTACGGAGGAATCTCCGGTCTCACCTATAGCACTCCCTGCTATTCCTCCCATACACAGCTCTGGCAATGCTCCTCAATGCTAACCCACCGCACTTGCCATTTCAACCATTAGCCTCCAAACAGCGTAGAGAATGCTCTGCAATCCTTTCCCGCAGCAGCCCCTGCTTTTCCAGTTCTACCCTCTTCCTTCTATACAGCTCTGCCAACCAGTGCACCTCCATACTGGTTCATAGTGTCCAAGCTGTTCCGGTCACGGGCTGCCAAAGTACCACATTCGGTCCTTACCTGCAGTCCTCCTCTGGTAGCAGACCCTCTGGACCAAGAAACAAAGTCAAACTGAGTTTTCCCATAATCTGTGCTCCCTTTTGGGATGGGAATAAATTATCCACTTAGAAGTAGGCCCTGAAACCGCCACAGTCCTACACATCTGATGCTTTAAGTACCTCGTCCAACAAATTATTTCATTAAAAAGGCAACGCAAGGCATGCCAATACCATCCCACAACAGCGTTTATTTAACCTGCACCATCTTCTGTTTCAACCTGCCTTCATATTATAACTCATTCTATCTTCACCATGAGCCATCCTGCCCTCCTGGGTATCTTTTCAAGTGCTGAACAGCTGTTTTATGCAGTCCAATGACCAGAATTGGAGGCATTATTGTAACTGCGAATCTGACCACAGAATTACAAAATCGCTACATTCGCTGAATTCCAAATCAGGGAGGGTGTATGTTTGGAAGGGGTGGAATATTATACTGCATAGTAGGAAAGTCCTTAATAACAGCCCGCAGAAATGCTGAGCTGATAGTACTAACACCTGACACTGAGATCCAGGAGGCCAAATACATTTCACCGAATGGGCCAGGATCCCACTGCGCTCTTGTAGCGATATGTAGCATCCTCTGTTGCGGCACTGGGGAGATTTATTATTAATTTGTGATCATAAAGGATCATAAAAATAATCCAGAAACAAATTCTATTACACTACACTACAAACAAAGCTAAAACAATATAATTATGTCACATAAAATCCCTAGGGTCTTAGTCCTGTTTCATGGATTCATTCACAGCAGTCTATGTTGCAAAACTGACCACAGGCGTGATTTTGCAAGCCATGTAGTAACATACAAACATACATCTGAGCTGGTCCACACTAAGCCCGCAGTTCGAACTAAGATACGCGACTTCAGCTACATGAATAGCGTAGCTGAAGTCGAAGTATCTTAGTTCGAACTGAAACACACTTACCTCGGGTCCATGCGGCGCAGGCAGGCTCCCCCGTCGACTCCGCGCACTCCTCTCGGCAAGCAAGAGTTCCCGTGTCGACGGGGAGCGGCTCTGGGATCGATTTATCGCGTCTAGACATGACGCGATAAATCGATCCCAGAAGATCGATTGCTTACCGCCGAACCCGGAGGTAAGTATAGACGTACCCCAAGTTTGAGCCCCACATGAGTTCACCACCATTCCTGCAGACCTCTGGACACAAGAAGGCAGTGATTCTATCCAATTTCAAAGCTTCTCCTGGCAGCTGCTCAGATACGGTGGTTGTGGGGCTGAATTAGGGTGTTTTTAAGGCTGCCCTTTCCTTTCAGATGGTCATTTTTTAATCAGACCAAGCTATTTTAGGACCATCAACAATATTTATGAGCGCTAAGGCAGGAGTAATCAAACCTCATGCTTCAAGGCATTAGGTGTTCACTAGCAAGACCAAGAACAAACACCTCTCTGACCCACTAGGTAAAGCACTGAAAAAGTCTACGCCTCAGGTGAAGACACACATCCTTAGTCCCAGGATAGTACACTAGATTAAAGTTGCGGCCTGGATGTAAATGGTCTCTGGCTTTGATCCCACATTAAATCCTTGCGTCTCCAGACTGGAAATCTCCAGCAAATATTCACTACCTACCTAATATATAGGCAGCTGCAGAATGCATAGTGCTCCACTCATGGACTACTTATTTGGAGCTACCAAGCACTATTCCACAAAGGGTCATGATTACCAGGACAAGGAACTTGATTTGAAGGTTACACAATAGATACGACAGAGCTGGTCCAAAAATAGGCGGCCGATTGAAAGGGGATTACACTATTCCATTATTATTATCACTGCATCAATGGTAGCATCTACTCCATGCTAAGGGCTTTCCAAAAACTCCAGGAACATTGTCCCTGCTCCGAGGAGCTCAGAATTTAAGGGTGGGAAAGTGCCAGTCAGAGCAACAATTTCAAACATACACACACAAAGAGAGAGACAATATATCAATAGCCACAAAGCAGCATGTAAGACTTCCGTAATATATTCTGTGATGACTGTGTTTGCTGGAGACAATCAGACTGAGATCTAACAGCGTGTTAAAAACCTACTGATCAAAACGAAGTTAGCAAAGGAAATTAAAAATGCGCTCTGTGGTCCATATGTCGCATGCATGCCTAAACCCATAGTTCTCCTTGAATGTTCCCTTAGAATATGCGCTAGCAATTTATGCTAAACTAACTGTTTGATCTTGTATTTAGCTGTGAAGTTTCATCCCTTTCCCAGGCCTGAAGAAGAGCTCTGTGTAGCTCGAAAGCTTGTCTCTTTCACCAGCAGAAGTTTGTCCAGTAAAAGTACTACCTCATCCACCTCGTTTCTCTAGACGCATGGGGGACATACCTACACAGAGGTGCTAAGAACCATAACTCCAGTTAGAACCAAATGGGAGCACAGCAGGTGCTCAGCACTTCTGACAAATTAGGCCCACACTCTCTATTTACTGAAAAGGAGACTAAATGCAAGTATTCCAGCTGGGCCAAGACTATTTAAACCACATATTGAGGGTTTTATCAGACCATACCTGAGGAAAGCCAACAAGATGGAAGTGTTGGCCATTTGGAGCATTACTGAAAAACGCTGTATCATGTGCATGAATCTATTACCCAGAATGCAAAAGGGTGAGGGAACCGCTTTCAGGAGTTCGCAAACCAAAGCCTGAGTTTTAAGAGAATCCTATTTGCACTTAGCTGCCGCTAAGAGCTGTTTTTTTGGCTATGGGCACATACTAGCAATACAATAGCACAGCCTGACAAATAACCACACATGCCACTGTCTCCCTCAATTAAGTCCATCTTCGGGGAGGAGTGTGGGGGTGGGAAGAGGCACTTGAGTTTGCATTTGAGTTTTCATGTTGAAAGGTGAGTTCCCTGTCATTTCTGAGCACACAGCCTGAAGAATGTGGGGATGATTTCATGTGATTTTTGGACAAGACAGAGGCCACAAACACTGTGCATCTTTCATAAGCTGCCAGCCCAGTCGTCTTCCAGGGGCATCCATAGCCAGCTTGCTGATTTTGATTGCTAAAGGTCAGTTGTTTTATGACCTTTACATTGAGAGATCTCAAATGTGGGAACATCCATCCAGCTGCCTAACACTTCTGCAACCAAAGTGGCAGCTGACGAGTGTTTACTCCTGATTTCTGCCTAACGTGCCCTTCATTCTCAACACATTTCAAAACAGAAAGCTGCAAATGTGGTCACCAGAATAAAAATATCCCTTGTAAGGCCAGTAGGCTATGCCCCTACATTGAGAGATGTGTTTGGGCCAATGTAAGCTAGGCACACAGCGAACAGAAATCCCTAACAGGAGCATGAATGTCTCTGAAGAAGCCTGATGGAACATAACATGTTTGCTGCTCATCTCAGATCCAAAGGCCAGGCTGGACCTCGAAAAATGTAAACTGAGCCCCACCGCCCAGGGATGCAGCCCTCACTGTTTGGCCCTGGGAGGTGGGGCTCGGGCCTCGGCTTCAGCCCCGGGCCCCAGCAAGTGTAACGTCAGCCCTGACCACCACATTAAAACAGGGTTGCGACCCACTTTGGGGTCCCAACCCACAATTTGAGAACCGCTGGCCTAAAGGACATCAAAAAGTAATGTATATTCATGGAAAGAGAAAGGATTGAGCCTAAATCTGGAAGAGAAGAGAGCTGGTGATCTCAAAGCTGGCCAGGAGCTGCTTAGGAAACAAGGGGCAGACCTGCATCCGGTGTTAATCATCCCGGCTCCATTGAAGTCTCCTGATCTACACCAATTTACCCCAGTTGAGGATTTTGGACCTTTATAATGCAACTCCTATGTGAAGCCCTTCTAGCATGAGAAAGGATGGACCTTCAAAAGAGCCCAGAACTCGGAATCAGCAATCCTGTGTTCTGTTCACCCCTCTGCCACTGATTTGGAGCACAGCTTCGCCACTACGTGCCTCAGTTTCCCCATGTATGAAATGGGGGGGGGGAATGTGAACCCACTTGCAAAGTAGACCGAGATCCTTGAATAGAAGGGTCTCTAGAAGTGCTAAATATCAGCATAAACACCAACAGATTATAAGCCAGCAAGCAATTTACAAGGAGGAAAACAGTTTCAGCCAGTCCAACAAAACAAAGCAGCCCAAATCTCTCCTGTTCCTGTCTCTTCCTAAAGAAGCCTAAACTGCTAGATTTCAGATTCAAATCTGTGTGTATGCAACATCACCATATATGGACCCCAACTCTACCCCTAATCAAAATAAATTCTGCTGGGCAGAACTTGTAACTACCGTGTTACAAGAAAAAAAATCACTCTTTAAATTCTTTTACTCCAAATGTCATTAGCTTCTGACACAGAAGCAGTCAGAAGAAGGTAAAATTGGTCCTCTAGTGATAGAATTCTTTACCTACATGCAGCAGGGAAAGGCAGAGGGGACTCCTTCCTGACCCTTGGGGTGATCAGTTTATGCCTTGAAGCGTGAGATCTGATTACCCTTTCTTAGCATACACAGCTAAACCTTTACAAACCATCCAGGTTCAGAATATGTCTGACCCCTCACATCCATTACCATTCTTGTACTGCACAATGAAGAACTTGTTCTAAAAGTACCCAATGTGCATTTCAATAAGTGATCCCTTGTTCTTCAGAGTCAAGGACTGAGCAAAGGTAGGGAAATATCAGGAAGCCCCAAAAAATGCCTTCCTGTGGAAAAAAATTTGCCCTGGTAAAATGAACAATCCAGGGGACATGACACACTAAGTCCGGTCTACAGCAACAATGCCCTAGGGCTTGCAAAAGACACTTGCAATGGACTTCATTGTGACTGTTGCCAGAGACTTCACTACCCTAGCTGTATGTAAGCTGATATTTCTAGAATTAGAATCTTTCACAAGCTGTTCATCTTATTATTGCTTCCCTCCATTCATGATATTTTTAATCATGTCCAAACAACCAAGCTATTAAATAGATTCAGAGGCAGCGCAGCGGGCTGTGGCTTAAGTCAGCTAAAGATCAGAGCAGTGGGAAAGAGAGAAGCAGAGTACCCCTTGTGTGTTAAACCTCCCCATTCTAAAAGCACAAAGCAACTACTGGACTGAATCACAGCATACGCAGGATTAGGGCTATTTCTCCTCTCTTTCCCCCACTGACAATCTGAAAGGGATTCAGGACCATAATTTGCTTCATGAAAGTTAAATACACCCCATAAAGGATGAAGAAAGTCATATAAGTATCTTTTCAGTTATTAACATTATACTACAGAATGCTTTTGTCAGCACTGTTAAAGCAAAAGAGTAAAATATATAAAGAGCTGATTTGTACCTTTTAATACTTGAAGCTTTCCAAGCTTCGGATTTCCATGGTTCAACGTGTCAGCATCTGATAAACCACATCTAAAGAGGTAATGTGTCAACTCATCCATCCCAGGCCCCCTAACCTATGGTTGAAGGCACAAAGGGTTGGCTGTTCTGGCTTAAACCACTGTATTCCATCAAGCACAGTATTCTGCTTCTGACTTCTTCCCTGGTGCTCCATGATCCCCTGCAGCTCTGCTCTGGTGTGACATTACCCAGGGTACAATCTGGACTGTCAAACATTTATGTCCCCTCAATTCTCAGTCTTGGGTGCCTTTTACACTGCTTTGCTAGGAGAACAAGCACTCCTAGTAAGTTAAACAGCCTCTAGGATGCAAAATAACTCCCAGCTGAATTACATGCATGCTCTGACCAGTCACTGATGAATTACATACAGGGTGACACCTGCAAACTCCAAGTCCTAGACTTGTCCCCTGAAATGTGTGTCTTGTACTGCCCAGCACTCTCCTGGACAATACAAGTTCATAGAAAGTCCATCATTCCATCAATGGAAAATGATATGCACAAACCCTGTTATCTCAAGTGGAGGCTCCCAAACAGTTCACTCCAAACACTCTGGTTTAGATAAAACAATAAAACAAGTTTGTTAACTACAGAACGATAGATTTTAAGCGATTACAAGTAACGAGGCATAAAAAAGTCATAATTAGTTACAAAGAAAATAAAAGATAAAACGCAAACGAATACCTAACTTAGGAAGCTAAATGAAGTCAAAGCAAAGGTTTTTTCTCACCACATGCTCTTTACAGTTTTTACTGGCTGGAAGCTTCCAGGCCATGACCCTTCCCCCAGTTCAGGGTTTCTACAGGCATTGTTGTTGCTGTAAGCAGAGAGGAGTGGAAGTGAGAGGTAATTTGTATCGTGTGTTCTCTATTCTTTATCACTTTCCCCTCTTGGAGACTTATGGCTGTGTCTTTGCCAATATGTAAATTTCTCACCTACACCTTTCTTCCTGCCAAAGAATAGCCACTTACCCAGGTGATAGCCCACTCGACTTTGCTGACATCTGGCTTAGGTGTTGACTTGTCTTTTGTTTCTAAGAAATTGGTTTGTGTCTGCTCTTCTAACCTTGGAGCATGCTAGAGCAATGTTATACAGTAGAATCTTATGGACTTTACATACAAAGCCGATACACATATTTTACCAAGACAATAATGTTCAGTAGATTAAGAGTTTTCAAATGATACTTCACAAGAGGCTAGTTTGTACAAAACGTATCATAGTCTTGTAAAAAGGATGAACATAGAGGTACAGACAGTCACATCTGGGCCTTTCCGGAGAGACCCCCGTGAAGTCTTTCCTACTCACTGGTCTTTTGTGACGGAGCAGGCCCCCACCCCAAGATGCCATCACGTGATGCCTGATCACCTGACGCAACCGCCAGCCCAAGCCTAAACCCACCACCTGGGAGGTGAATAACATAGCTAGACACAAGTAGGCTGAGCCCAACTTCCCTCAAAGCACCGGCCCACCCTGTGACAACCTCCAACACAGATCTCCAGTCACCATCCGAATTTATATCATCAATGTAGCATAATGCATGGAGAACAAAAACTATTGAATAAAAGGGGACTATTTGAGGCAGAATTGTAATAGCTTCCATTCCACTTCTTAACGCTTAATGGGTCTTGTGGTCAAAAGGCACAGGCCTGGGCAGCTGGGTTCTGTTCCCAGCTCTCTCAAAGACCGGCTGTATCATGTTGGGAAAGTCACCTTCCCTCTGTCTCTCACTCTGCCCATTAGCAAGGTGGGGTTCATCCATACGTACCTCACCGGAGTAAGAACAAGTAGTTCACTAGCTTCTCTGAAGTACTTTGAGATTCTCTGAGGGAAGACAATGTGTCATATCTACCACTGGTGTAAATCAGCAGAGCTCCATGGAAATCAAGAGGTATATTGATTTAGAGCTGCTGCCGATCACACCCAAAGTTTTATTATTATTATTATTATTAGACTACTAAATTTCCTCTCTCACAGTTGTCTTGGCATTTACTTGGTGCAAATGAAAAACGGAGCACATGCATGGACTGGAAATGAGAGCTTAAATGCCACAGCTAGCTCATAGTTCAGTTGTCTTTAGTGCCAATAAGGGAACAAAAAAAGTTATGGGCTAAATCCTTAATAAAGGCAACAGGAGTCTGCCTGAATTAGGACTGCAGGATTTGGTCCATTAAAATTTGAGCTGTGACAAACTTATTAGCACTAGAAAGATTCTGAGGTTCAGGTCAAATTGGATAAGCACTACAATATTTGGATGCTTACTGGAAATGTAATAAAAAATACCTAGTATTTACATAATGCTTTCAACATCCAAAACACTGTTCAGACATTTACTGAAGTTCTGATAAATTTGGCTGGAATTCTCTTGAGAATTAACGGTCTCATGAGTGCTGAGTGCTTCAACTTGAGTCAGAAATAAGAAGAGACCTACTTTGGGGTATCTCAGCATGTGTGCTTTCATCCACAACCTAGATTCTCAAGAGAATGTTGACAGATTTTTTCCCATCTCTAAATAGTTTCCTGTTTAAATTGAGTTCTATAGTAAAGTTCATGATGGTCCTTAGTTTATTCAAGTCAGTCACCTGCCTTTATTTATTAGTGTAGTCTGAATCAAAATGTCTACTGAGAAGTAATGGCTAAATTTGCAGCACACACAGATGATTCAGATTTTGCTGTAATTTCAGTTAATGTATATTGAGCAAGACAGATTTCTACATAAGCTAAAGAGAAAACTACAAGTGTTTTAACAACTGATAATTTGCTTATGTATAATTAAACTTTTGGAGTAAGGAATTTAAATGTCCATAAAGCGGTTTTATGCTTGTGATGAATAGCTAAGAAACAGGAAAGACACTGAATTCTGTTACCAAGTATGGTCAGTGTTTTTTGGTCTTTGTTTTGTTTTCATTTTTAAAGACATTAAGTACATTGTAAACACATCTCCATGCAACTTAACAGCTAGTTCATGGCCCATCCTGAGCAACCATGTAGGGATATAAGGGGCCAAAAACCCTGAGCTGCTTACCTAGACCCCCATAGGGCTGCGATGTCCCATCTCCCCTGCATATATGTGTGCGTGTGTGTGTGTGTGTGTGTACACACACTCTTTCTCTAGTTCTAACAGGAATTATTTCAGGGCGGTCCTTTGGCCTGTGTTATACAGGAGGTCAGACTACATTATCACAATGGTCCCTTCTGGTCTCATTATCTATGAATACTTTCTGCTTTTGAAGACTGATTGTACCCAGTAAAATGATTATAAATGTCACTAACTCAACACATGCTCCTTGTGTGCCTTTTCTGCTCACAAAAACATTTTTAACTCTTTTAGCCCTGCAGAGCAATTCCAGCAAAGAGAGAGCCAACCAGATTCTCTCTCGTGCCTCAACAGAATTATCAACAACATTTCTACTGCTAAATCTTTATCACTGGTGCTGACATCACAGGCAGGAGAAAGAGCTTAATTTAGCTTAGTTTCCAGATCCCGGGTCAAGCAGAGCACTGGCAGTTAGAATAATCATCTTTTGATGTGTAAACCGAGCCACTGATCTGGGAGTCACTGAGAGAAAGTAAATAACTTTTAGACTTTCTCCTAACTACAAATGCACTTTAATGTTCCCGTAAGCACAGCTAACGAACGGCAGGCAGCTTTGCAGAATGGATGGCTTCAAAGGGTCTGCGTTAGTCAGAGCATGGCCCTCACAAAGCCAGGATATCTGCAGCATTGGCCCTGCAGATCCGAGAGGGTAGAATCCCAGAGTTCCAACTGAACTACGGCTACCTGGAGTTTGGGAACTGACGTTGCATTGTAAATGGAAATGCAACCTTCCGAAAATAAGCAACCTGGCCACTCAGGGGCTATATACTGTACCATAAACATGCCCTCTCTGGTGATGTGTGACAGCTGCATGTTGGATTTGCTGCTTTGTTGCAAAAATACAGTGGGCTGCGTTCCTTGCGGTGTCAGGGTCTCAGACTGGGGATAGTCCCATCATGAGAGACAGACACACTGAGCTGGTGCCCATTTGAAGGGTTGCAATTTCCAGACCGAAACCAGCTTCGTCTCATACTGCTGTTGGCACTGGTCGTCCATTGTGTGTGCTACAGTTAGTTCGTTAAAAGTCCTGTGTGGTTTGTTTTTTTTCCAGTAAAGCATCCAGAGCCTGAGATTGAATCAAATAAAGTCACTTTGCCACTGCTTTCCATCTAAGGATCTGAATTCAGCCTCACAATGCCTCCACTCCCTGCTCCGAGAGAGATCAGTGTTATCTCCATTTTACAGATGGCAAAACCTGAAAGAGATCACATGACTTACCCAAGGTCATGCAGGATGTTTGCACCAGAGCCAGGAACTGAACGCAGATCTCGAGTCCCAGTCCAGTGGCCTAACTACAGGATCACCCTCCCACTCCATGCCAGGGACCTGTCTCTCCGCAGCTCTGCATCGTGAGTGGTTATTAACACCAGTGTGCAATCAGTGCAAAGGGGGTGTACAACACCAAGGAATGAGAAAGACACACTTTATGCAGGTGTAAATGACTGCACATGGTGTAGAGCAAGGGACAATCAGGCCAAAGAAATCTATGTCCTGTTCTTGGTCACAGTCTTCCTAGATGGGTTGGAGTTTGTAGACACAGCACACTGATCCGACACACTGAACCTTATGTTCCTAAAACCATACATCCCTTCAACTCCCGACCTCTTTCAATTTGTCTAACTCCTATTCTGTTGCTCAAACACATTATCGGTTAATGGCTAATTAGGATGTGGGAACATGCACTCGAGAAAACAGCAGAGCAGCCAGAAATGCAGGAAACTGCTTTAGAATAAAACACGCCAGGCATATTTATACACAGTTTTGCTGTAGAATCACAACAGAGCGCAACCACTACTGAGATTACTGCTTGAAACACACTAGCTCAAACTCATTTTCCTCCCACTGTATATTTCTCCAAAGCTGTTCTAATTTTACAGGATGAGAGGTTGTGTGGGAGGAACCGGATAATAGCGCGATCAATGATTACAGGAAACCTTAATCATCATAAAGGTGCCTCAGAAATACCTTATGCCACAGAAAATAAAAGCAACACAATGGCTGGAAGGCTAACTTCAAAGGAGCCTGGAGTTTGGAGCCTCCATCTGTGTCTGTCTATCATTTTTTAGAGGGCACCCATCACATTCGTTTCTTGGCCCAGTGTCTGGGACAAACTGCTTTCCTTCTGGAGATCTGTGGGACAACTCAAGGATCCATTCCTGTATCATTTTGATTAGGAACATGGGAAAGAGCCTATGGAGTATCCAGGCCCAGTGAAGATTGCTGGTTCCATTAGCAGTAGGGATGATGTGTATAAAATAAAGTCAGCCATTACAAATCAATATGAGAGTGGAAAACACATTGGGCTAATTCTATTTTTTTTTAAATTTCAGGTTCTTCAACACTCCTTGATTCTGGATGAGGGATATGAAGCATAAAGGCTGAAAGAATAAGTCTGCAAGAAGGGTTATTCCCAAGAAATATGTAGAGTGACCAGAAGGACAAAGCTCCAGCTACCTCAGGAGAAGACCTGGTTTTCTACCCCAACGGGCCAGAGGAGACTGCTGATTTGGGAGGATTCCCACCCACCAGTCAATAATATCTACCACCAGTGTACACCCTCCGGGGCAGCATTCATCATCAGAAAAGACCCTTTTGCTAAGTAGTGTACCAGACTTTTGTTTTATTATGTACACAAACGCTCTCTGCCAATTACCTAATAGGTCAAACTTTGCGGGTCACTCACAGCTTCGGAAGTAAGAAAATACCCACCCTAGTCATCAAGTTACGCACGTAACCAGCCACTGTAAATGCACGTGCTCACTGCTGTTACTCTCGTGTTCCCTTCCCCTCTCCCTCCTATGGTTTGTTACGCTCATTTCATGGATCTTGTTTCAAATCTGATTCTGTGCTCTGCAGGGGAACCACGGCCCCACTTTTCAAAAACAACAAGTGATTTTGAATGCCTCCATTTATGAGGAGGAGGGCACAACTTGAGACAACGTAAAGAGGCTGCAATAACTTTTTTCCCCCAAAGGAAGAGCTTGATCGTATGCTCATTGAAGCCAACGGCAAAACTCCCATGCACTTTAAAGGCGCAGCATAAGTGCTTAGGAGAGGAGCAGTGATTCAGAAAGAGGTTTGTGTCATAAAGCCTCCAGGCCTATTCCTAAGGTGGTGCAGGTCAAGAACCACCCCCTCAGTCAGGGCTAATGGTACAGGCGAGGCATAAATTAATTGTTTTTGTTCTTTCCAAACCTTTTTGTTCAGTGTTTCAGGTTGGCTGGCTACAGCCTGTATTTTCAATGCAAAGGATGTCATGGGCATTTTGTCACACACATGCATCTAAATTGTATGCAGATTATAGATATAAGATCAGCATGAAGTCAAGTACGTTCTGTCGGTCCCAGAACTTTGAAATAAGTTGATCCCTATCTTTAACTCCAAAACTCTGTCTAGCAGCAGGAGGTATGTAAATTGGGATGCAAAACCCAGATCGGTTGAAGGGGAATTAAACTGTCTTCCAATGTAGGGCCCAATGCCTGTAATCGCTACCAAGCAGAGTGCTTTACTGCTCTGGGTAGGCCCATTGGCTCTGTTGTGTTTTGCATGATTGGGCCCTACATCACAAGATAGTTCAATCACCATTTTTATTAGGCTCTCAATCATGATTTCATAGATCTCTCGTGCGCTTGTGTTTCCATCAGAAGTGTCAGCAAAGTCCCTTTTTTTAAGGTCACTGAGCGCCCGGGCTGGTGAAGGAAATAAATTCATTGTGAATGAAATCACAGAAAAGACACAAATAGGCCTAAGCCATAACCCCACATCCAAACCCAGAGCTGGATCAGAGTCTGTGTCCTGAAACTCTTTACAAATGATTGGAATCCAAACACGACAGCACGAAGCACGTCAGCACAATCCAAACCAGCTTGGCTTTGAAACGGAGCGGGAAAGGAGGGAGAAAGAAAGCATCCTTGGATGATATCTTCTCTCTTACCAGAATCCCGCTGAGGTAACTCCCAGAAGCCCCTGGTCTGTGTGGAAGCAGAATGAATGCATTTGTCATATCTCAGAAACTGCACGGTGCACAAATCATCACTTGGGGGATTAATCTTCTTAGAAACCATCAGCCACAGAAGTAACAAGGAGAAATGCTCAGAAAGTAAGTCCACTCGCAGCAATGAACTTTAATGGATTAGCTGGAACCAGTGTTTTCACTCTCTACCCCCCACCCCCATTTATTTCTTTGATTTTTTGTGCGAAGCTGAAAATATCCATGTGTCCTTACTGCTGCTTGTTCAAGTAATGACAGAGCTGCCAGATTGCCCACCCCAAACACACTCAATTACTTATTAGCAGGAATGGAGGCTACAATATCGGAGAAACAATACATATTTATGCCATTTTGGCAGAAAGATGTAGTTTGAATGAATGAGGTTCATTGTTCCCTCTCTCTGCCCCCTCCCCTTTTAGAGATGGATCTGAGCAGGAACCGAGGAAGTGGATTAATCTTTATTTTTTTTAAAACATCAGAATGAAAGCTAATAGGCTGAAGGGTAAAAGAAAAATCTCTTTGGGGTTAGAAGATTTTGGAGGCATCTTTCATACGGCAAGCTTGTTCCTAGGAAATCTTATTTCCTTTACCTGACGTTTTAGAAACCTACCCAGCATGTGTTATTGCCATAATTTGTGTTTTGCTTGATATAGTCTAACAAAGCACTTAGAGCCCAAGAAAAGCCCTGAAAAAAATGGAGCTACAAAGTAAGTTAAATAAACAACAACCCTGATGAAAGAGCACCGGGTTTTTGATGAATGAGTCCCATATGAACTGAACGTGAGACGCTCTGTTCTCCTGGCGAAAAAGACTTGCGTCTCCATTTGCCTAGTGCTTCCCTTTCTGGGCCTTCCCCAGAGCTGTTTCTCAACACGCAGACAGAACATGGTTACAATCCTCCCACAGGATAGCAGGCTTGATAAATGAGCTGATTCAATTATCACAAAACCCTGTGTCCTTCCTCTCTCTCCGACTTTATTCCCGGGTACAAATCTTACTTTCACCAGTGAACAAACCATTCTATAGTATGTCTCCACCTGATACAAGTCCCATGTCTCCACCCCAGGACTGAACTCCCCTAGCGTTTTCCCATTGAGTTTGACTTCTATCCTGATGGCATTGGTACAATCCAACTCAAACAGCAGATGTATATAATTCATCCATCTACAGTAAGAACAGTTTGTAAGTCCTCCCCCGCCCCATTAAAAATGTAAGTCTGCATTCCAGGGCATAGAAGTCCAAGGACATCTCTAAACAAAAGATACAACAGAGAAACCCAGCAGAAGTAGATATTGTAAAGTGTTCTTGAAATATCAGTGTCTACCGCAACACACACATCACACCCACACAGGACACCCTCATTTGACCTCTCTGGAGGCAGTTTTACGATAACAGGACTTCAGTGACTTAACTGGAGTTTCTCCTGATTCAAACCGGTGAGAGATCAGAATAAACCCCTGATCACAGCACTCGCTACAACAGAGAAGCAGAGGAATTTGAAACTGAATGAGTGTAAAGCAAATATGTGGGCATCACAGGTGGCAAGAGGTACACAATGGAGACCATCAGGAGCTTCAGGTTATTGGATACAAAATTTAGCAAAATAAAAGATACCCAAACTTCTGTCCACACCGTTCCTGAATGAAGCAAAATAACCACATAGGCATGCAACATGTGTCTGGCAGAAGTTGCTAGTGGCATTCAGTAGGCTACAGCAGAAAAGGAGGTCGAGTGGTCTTGCAATTAGAATATAGGAACATCAGTCCAAAAGACCTAGGTTCTAATCTTCTCTCTGCTTTGATTTGGACGAGTTATTTCACTTCTCTGGGCCTTAGTTTCCCTCCTATAAAAATGGGGGTCATGGTTTGTGAACTTCACAGAGTGCTTTGAAATCCTGGGATGAGAGGTGTAATATAAGTGCAGCACAGGCAGGTTCAGATTTCCACTGAGACTGCACGCCCAGGCTGAGAATTCATATACCAAATGATGAAGTCCAAGAGAAAGCTCTTTATTATAACCTGGGCCAGTCTCAGATACTACAATGCTGGGTGCTGGTATTAAACCCCAAGACAGGAATAAAGTTACATCCCTATCAGAACAGCATCCACATCTGCAGCTAGCTAGTGTCACAGTTAAATACTGCTATTAAAAAAGTAGAAATGTAATTCTGGAGTTCAATGTCCAGGCTGTTTTACTGCAGAATTCAGAACCCTTTGATGCAAAGCTCTGAGATTTCAGTGATGTCTTCCCGATCGCATAACTTGATCGAGATGCAAGCCTAATAACAAAAAATGTCACTCATTTCCCCTGGAACATTTTGATGGCAGCATGCTCAACAGGATACATCTCAATGTCAAGCAATGCCGATGCGATCTCACCCGAAGAGGCCTTCATGCCATCTGCGGAAAGGACTGTAACACAAATTTTAAAGGTTGCATTTGATGAGGAGATGGCTGCAATGTTGTTATTCCTTGTGGGACAGATCTGAGTTCACTTCCTGGTTCTGAGACAGACAGACAGACAGACACACACACACACACACACACCCTTGGACAAATCATGGAGTCCCTCTGTGCATCAATTCTCCATCTATAACAAGGGGATAAGCCTCTTTTCTTCTGTCTTGTCTATTAGATAGTACGACCTTCAGGGTAGGGACTGGTTCTAATAACATCTGTGTATGTGCAGCGCCTAGGACAATGGGGCCTTGATTTTAGTTATGGTCTGTAATACAAAAAGTAAAACTAGGTCAGTGGCATTCACCCTGTTAAACACGGAGATCCCTGTGTGAGGGGAGAAACTGTTGACCCATACTGTTGATCCGCTCCACCAGCCAAGGTGTGGGGAAGGGCGCACAACTCCAGGGAGGGAAGCAAAAGGAAGAAACCTACAGTTCAATTATATCCTTCTAGATGAGATCTTTCATTGCAAATTTTCCAAGATAAAGACGTGTAAATCACTTCCCCAGGGGCAGATGGCTGCTGCCATCACTTTATCAAATAACGATTTCTAATTTTCATGCAAATAACAAGAATAATGAACGGAGGGTTTGGCAGCCATAACAGCCCAAAGAAAGTAACATCCATGAGCTGATCAAAGCAAACGGCTGACCTGGCGGAAAGCACGTACACAGTGTTATCTACTCGCATACAATTCCTCTGCCACAACACAGGCTACAAATAAACAATTACCCCTGAGAGGAGAGACAGCTGAATTTAGTCTGCAACTTTGGGAGCAACCCTCAGTTGATTACTGTGTGTGTCAACCACTTTGTAGGAGCGCACATTAAATGGATTGGTCTATAAGAGTGAGTGAGTGAGTGAGTGAGAGTGTGTGTGTGTTATTTTTACACTCAATTAATCTTTTCTGGCATTAAAATACATGCAAAATACATTTGCCATCCCTCGAGGGGAAACTGCAGACGAGGTTTTGTGTTAACGAATGGATGAGGCTATTAAACAAAGGATGTCAGGAAGGGTTTTGTTGTGTTTTGTAACCAGAGGTTGTTTTCTTATCTCCGTAGATTGCAAAGCCTCAGGATAACATCATGCCAAACTGAGCTGTCGGCCATTGGAGGGTGCATTTCATTACTCTTTCAGCTGGTAAAATTTGGCCTTTCTATACCGGTCGCAATCTCCTCTTTGTAGGCTGTAGCTCCAAACTTTCTCTCGGGCTCTCTGATCAATCCAATGCACCTTCACCTCCTTCCCCCAACCATTAGCCAGTCTGGCCCACTCCATCGACTTTCTTCCCAACCACGTCTGCACCTTACACCATCGCCACCCGCATCCTACCCAATTTTGGCCCACCAAAGTCAACCCCCTGTAGTTGGCCAGCTCTTCAATCTAGCCAAGAAACGATAACGCCACACCCAGAGTCTTTTCAGGCCTCCCCCCTTCAGGGGAAAGTTTTATCCTGTAAATACAAAACTCTTTCCCACAACTCCATATCATTGCCAGAGCCCTGTTAGCCAGAGATTTTTTTTTTTAAGGTAGGGATGGTCTTCACCACAGAGACGGGACCGAGATACATCCATTCTGCGAGCTGTATCCAGAGCAGGCTTTGACACCTGCCCATGCTTGTGAATGTAATATTGGAAGGAAAGTGATGTTCTTCATATCGGACACCTTGGATCTCACAAAGGGTTCTGTAAGAGACACCAAATTCATTCTCGAACGTCGTGGCCCGGAACGATTAACGTGGAACAAGACAACAGCAGCCGCTTAGGCAAAGCATCAAAACAAAACAGTTCCCTCTGCCCTCCACGGGCTACAGCTCCCCCAGAGGCTCATCCTTTTGCCTCGCTCTGGGGTAAAATAAAAACCACACACCCAATCCCGCCTGTCCCACCCCTTCAATAACCCTGCTTCAGACCTTACTGCAGGAGCGTATCTCCCACCTGCAGCTGCTTCCAGCTGAGCTCCACTAGCCTTTGATGTGGATTACCCGACCCTTTCCCCAGCTGGGGCCAGATCATTGAACAAGGCTGGCTGGCCCTAGGATCCCCGGCTCTCAAAGGGAAGACCATCCCTCCTGAAGACACCCACAGAAAGTCAAGAGTTATGGTCACCTATCAATAATTCTAAACCCTTTTGAGAAAAAAAAATCACATTTAGGCTCCTCAATCAGTTAGGCATAGAAGTGCTGAGTGTGGCAATGCCTAAATACCTTAAATTCTGGGTTTTAATGTCTTTGTGCCTCAGTTTTCCATCTGTCAATGGAAATAATACTCTCTTTGTCTTACCTATTTAGATTGTAAGCTCTCCAGAGCAAGGACTGCCTCTAACTATGTGCTAGCACCATAGGACCCTGATCTCCGTTGGGGTTTTTAGGTGCTACTCTAACAGACATAATGAGAATATCTCCTGGTAATAACCAGAAGCTCCACTGGGGAGACAGTCCAATAAATATTTTCATCTCTGCCACATCTTCCATTGCATCCAAGCAAGCCACACACCAAATGCTTCGGCTCCCTCTCCTAAAACCTACGAAACTTCTAACTCAGCTTGACCTGAGATTCAAGTACATCAGAAGCTTCTCTGCAGTAAACCACTTACACATTTTCAGAGTGCCTTTCTTGCTGGAAAAAAAAATAATTTGGGGAAAACCATAACCTTAAGAGTAATTTTCTTTGCCTCTAGGATTGCTTGGGCCCGATTTTCTGTAAGGCTGCACCAGGTATAGTCATTTACACCAACACAGCATGCGTGGAAGGCATTAAGCTCTCAGAATGGTAGCATTTTACCCACATTGTGCACTGGTGTAAACGAATGCACAAAGTGCAGGGCAATGGGGTTAATCAGGCCCTTTGAGTTCTTGTGCAAGAAATGGCTCTTCCCTTGAAGGTATTCCTCTTCTTGCTGTTGCAGGAGATCAGACCCATGTTTAAACATTAAAGGCACAAGTATAGTTATCTTAAACGCGGTTCTTCTACCTTCAGGTGTCACTAAACATGATAACATATAATTAACGATGTAACATATAAGAGATGTAAGAATTTAATAATTGCAGTGCTCCAGGAAGAATGAGCGCCAAGGAAGCTAAGCGGCTATTTTTCACACCCAGGTTCTCTAGTGTTCATGCCACAATATACCGAAGAGACATGTAAAAGCAACTGTTTAACAAGGTTAAAGGCAGGTTATTATTACCCCAGCACCATTTAAGCAATGGCAATTGATTTCCAAGCTTATATATTTATTGCAGAATTTTCGAAGACTTACACTCCAAATTAGACACCGCAAAATAGAACTTTAGTGCTGAAAATGAATAAGACCAGGGCTGTGTGAAATATCCACCTCCAACCTCAAACTCATTCAAACCAAGCCCTTGGTTCAAGGGCTCAGTGAAGCGTTACTGGAAGTCACAAAAGTTGGCAAATAAGGGCTAAAGTTATTTGCCCACCTGGAAAAGCTGGCAAACGTCCCTCTCCACAAACCCTTGATTCACTCCGGAAAGTGTGGACGGTAGGTACAGCGGGGAACTGAGGGTTACTGTTGGGGGCTTCTCTTTGGACGACTGAGTGAGTTAGTCAAGCTCAAAGATCTAAGCAAACCTGGCTCATTTCTAAGCAAACCTGGGTCATTTCCAGACTCTGTGAAACCACCTGCAAGGTTCAGCTCACAAACCAAGTGTTCTCCGAGCCTTACCTAAACCACACCTAGGCTTCCAACCATGATTTTCACAGGGGACACCCAACAGCCACCTTTCTCTCGGGCGCCTACATCTTGAAGTCAAAAGTCAGGGACATCACCCAGCTCCAAAACAACTAGCTATTCTCCAGTTCACCAAATTGTAATCCTACCAAAGGCAGGCAGGTTAGCAAATGCATTGACATGGGTCCCAGCACAGTATCTGTTCAAGCAATAGCACTTAGCTCTCCACCCTGGCGCCGCAATAAATGTTTAAACATTCATGTTAAAACATCTGACTGTTATAACACCTTCCGTCTGAGGCTCCCAAAGTGCTTTGTGAACCCTCACAGTTCCCCCGGAGGGGTAGGTTGTGTTCTCTTCATCTTACAGATGGGGAAAGTGAGGCAAAAAGTTGAAAAGCAGCTGGAACTTCCACACCACTGCAAATCAGGTTACTTCCCTTTACTCACACACCGTAGAAATGTTAGTATGCTATTTAAAGCAAAAACCGGATGGCATGTAATGAATTCCAGCAGGGATACGCTCTTGGATAGCTAATGAAAATTTAACACTTGGAAAAATATATTAGAACATATAAATGCTATATAAGGAACCTACATTCTACATATTGCATATACAAGATGTCATATACTTACACATATAAACTAAAGTAACGCCTATCCTATGATAAAGTCCACATGTTTTAGTGGTATATATAAAAACACTAAGCCAGATCCTAAGCTGATGTAAATTGCCATAGCTCAATTGAAATCAACAGAGCTTCACCGATTTACATGAGCTAAGTGTCCAGACCATTATGTTCAGTACACCCAAGATAAATGTGTTCTTTATACATGGGTCGACTTAACATTAAGTTAACTGGATTGCCCATTGTCTGGCAAGTAAAGTGTTCAGGATACATAGAACTGTGCTGCTTGTGTGTCTAACTTGCCCATTTCTCCCATTTACCTTTGGACACATCTGGTTTCTTGTTGTATTTAGACACCCAAACGTGGCTCCCTGATTTCATTTAAAGCTTTAATTCTAAAAGTTTGGTGAATGTATATGTGTGCTGGTTTTTAGTGCTTGATGCAATGTCTATTCAAATCAATGGGAATATCTCTGATGATTTCAACGGGCACTGATCTCAGGCCCAGAGTAGCTAATAACTAAGTAACATTAAGTAATTAATTAAACATTGCTCATAAAAGTGCAGCATTAATAGAAAACCTGAGGCATAAAATATTCCCAATACAGAGGAGAATGTGCAAGCTGTTTTGTTTTCATTTTCCAAATAACTTTTCCACCTTTCTTATCAAAACTGTTATAGGGTGTGAGGTCGAACCAGGGAAGAATAAATGGCAATTTCCCTCTACTTGAGTCAGAGAGAGATCGCAACTGACCCAAAACAATGCAGCAAGTCAGGGGAAGGCCTGGGATTGCAATGCATGTCTTTTCGCTCTCGGCTCCTCGTCTTATTCCTGAAAGAGACACTGTACCAGATAGAACACATTCAATAGAACACTTGATCAAAGTGAACTGCAAGAGAAGCCGGCAGTTTATACTGGCCTAGCAGTAGCAGAGAGAAGAGCAGCTTGGGGTATTATGTTGTGGAACTCCACTGGCCACCTAAGTCAGCTATTCCTGCGCTCCATGTCGGCCTGTCCCATGGAAGTCAGCAGGAGTTTTACTGTTGGCTTCCAGGGGTTCAGAGTTAGGTCAGCGCTGACGGAGGTTTTGAAAAACCCACCCCAAATAGTGGGCTGTATTTGGGGGCTAACCCAACGGGTACAGAGAAAAGAAACGGTGCTGGTGATGCACAGCTACCTTTGTCGATCAGGATGGGACAAAAAGCACAGAACAAAGATTTGCCAGCTTTGGGGAATGGGGGATAATATAACCTATTCTTTACAAATGGTTTCTCTTAGGGTTGGCCAACACACAAGTTGTAGCAATTTAACATACGTCGGTTTAAAAAACAGTGCAGACTTCTGTGTGGGTCCGCATAGCTTGGTTTCAGACTGGCTATACTGATTCAGCTTGTGCCTAATGTTTACAAGCACAAGCTAAACCTGTTAAAACAGATTTAAACCTGGTTTATGAGTGTCCACACCAGGGGGTTGCACCCAAGTTAGGATCTTACACTGATGTAGCTATCTTTAACTTAAACGGGTGTCACTTTGTAGACCGGTCCGCATTGTGTCAATGCTCTTTACAGTTCCTCTAGAGCAAGGTCTTTATCCTGTGAGGATCTTTTATTTCCACTGATAATGGAAGTTCAGCAATTCTGCAGGATCAGGCCCTCAATTGCCCCCAAAATACCAAAAGGTAACACATATCTTATTAGGATGGGATTTACAACAGTGCCTGATAAGTCTCATGGACTTTTAATGAGATTTCAATCACTTAGATGCTTTTGAAAATTCCATCCTTGCTGGCTAACAGCATCTTCTTTAGAGTCACGTTTTTGTTGTGCATACTTCAGTCTCTCTCTGTGTCTGGATATCATACACATATGGGTGTGTGTGTGTGGGTCATGGTTTTTCTTCTAGCAGTTTAAGATGACTCATTTCACTAAGCCACAGCTGTCAGCCTTCCTCTTGGGTTCTTTCAGTTGATTATTTTTTTCTGGAACATGCAAAAGCATGTATTCGTGTGAAGATGCGGCCCTAGTGTCTGAAAAAATGGCCGATATAGACATTTTCGGCGAGCCACTGAAATGTGACGAGATTATTAATGTTCAACAGTTTTTGTAGCTCTGTGAGGATCAAGCTGAAAATGCAGTTTTGTAGGGATAACTGCTCTGCTATTCGGCACTGAGATAGGCACAGTCAGGCGTGTACGAGGCGGTCTGCATTATGGGGTGTCTCGAAGCGTGTAACCACCATGGAAAGTGCAAATTGGTTCTTTTTTTAAGTATGAGAGATGTTGAGATGAAATGCAGTTAAAAGGGGGAAAATCCATGACCCCTTTTTGCCATCAGTTTGTGTCATTCTGATTGCATACTGTTGTGTCTGGAGATAAAATGGCAAGAGCATTCTCCCAATTGCTCCATTTTTATAAACTGACACTTTTCAACATCCCCTTTCCTGGTGTGAAAGGTCACCAAAGGCTTTAAGCTCTACCAACTTTTCTATCTACGCCTTATGCTGTCATCAGGGAGAAAATAATGACTGACTAATCGAACGATAAAAGCGCTAGGTGCTGGTAGTAGTAGCAGTGCTCATTCACAAAACCTGGAGTGGCCTGTCAGTGATCTGTGAAACTTCATGCAGAATAAATATAACCCGTTACTCTCTTAATTTGCTTGCAGAGCTCCATATAGGTCAGAAACAGGTTTCATTTTTTCTGTTCTTATGCCAAAACTGGCTGCTGGAAAATAAAGACCTTTTTTAGAATTGTTGGTAGGAAGTAATAAAAAACAACAAACAAAAACAAACAAAACAAAAATGTCAATGTTGTTTCTGTTTGCCAGAGCATTTTGATATATGACAAACGTTGATAACTGTTTTTGACAACTATTTCTCCAATCTATGCTACCCACCAGCTGCAGCATCTAAATATAGGCCAGAGCCATGCTTTCACTGTGTGGTTGAAACTGAACGTAAGGCTGCGAGGAGCAATTGATTTAACTCATTAGAATAGGGTGCGAAACACTAATTGGCCGCTCAGCATATGGTAGGGACACGACGGAAACGCCAGCCGTATAGAAGTTGGGATTAGCAGCAACACCAACCGCAATATCTCATTGGAGACGATGTCGGCCGAGCAGGCAGAATGTCAGGTTGAGCGGTGCTAGGTGCCGCAGGTTGTGTTTCTATTCCACTGGCTTAGCAGCTAAAGAAAGCAGCCCATCACCATCACAAGCATGGGGATGGAGGGCACCAGAAGCCCAAAGAGTGGAACCACGCTCCATGTCTAGCCAGCGCCGGCATGGCCTTTGAACCAAATTTAACCATGGCAGATCACAATGGGGTGGAGGGAGGGACCCAATTCCCAAGTGATACATGCAGCTCCCACTGATTTGATGGAGAATTACCCATATCAAGTAAAATTCACTCCTGGGCAGAGTGACCACAAAGCCCATGCACCTCTTACGTGTGATTTTGAGGGCTTAAATGATGCACACAGGACGGTTTGTGCTGGATGTGTGCACAGAAGGGGAATTTCACCCATCTTTCAACAGGAGGATCAGAGCTTTGACCCTTCATAGATCAGCAAGTGCATTCAGAGAGCTAGCAGTCACCAAAGGGCAACATCCCACTCCATGCGCGCACTCCCAGCACACCTGACCTGCCTCTCTCCAGGAGCTCCCATTCTGCGTACGTGTGAGCGAGAGACCACTGACCATATTCAATCCCACCAAATCAGAACGAGTAAGAGCAGTGCAGCCTGTGGAGCGACTTTGTGCAGCTCTGATCCCTTAACCTGGATTGCGGGCACGACTGTCACTTCGTTTTCCCTTAACCTGTGTTCACTTGGCCAGGGGTGAATGGCCGGAGACTTGACATCCTTTGATGATCTGCTTCAGGCCTCCACCATGACTGCAAGGTAGCCAGTGCCTCCATGGGAACTGATGGCTGCGTATGTTCTTTTTCAGCCACAAACAGCTGTCACTGGGAACAGAGCCTCCTGTGCTTTGATTTTATAGTTACAAGAATAAGCTGAACACAGGATGTGTGGAGGGTTGTTTTTTGGTAGTGGGGGAAGGGGACTTTGGCCCAATATTTTAGCTTAAATTGCGGACACCTAATCATACTGCATTCTTCGTCAAAATATTATTCAAGGTAAGGAGGCGCCGTAATCAGAGACACGCACATGAACATGCAGCATGTGAACTCATTTCTGGAAGTGGAGATAAAGTTAATTAAACAGTCATTTAATTTAAATTAAGATGGTTTCATTCCACTTGAGGTGATCAAAATCTACAAGGAAAGGTATATTGTATATAGGAGTAGTCTCGCTGTCATTTACATCTTATACATAATGCACTAATTGCATAGTCTAATGTACACACTTCAACCTTTTCACACCATCTTCTAGAGTAGCTTCCAACGCTTCCCTTTCCACTACAAGGAGAAGTGCTCCAGGGGGAAAAGTGCATGATTGAGAATCAGGAGATGTGGTTTCTGTTCCCAGCTCTGGTACCGACTTGCTGAATGACCAACAAAGCACAGTGTTTGTTATATTACAGTAACATCCAGAGGCGGCAAACAAGATCAGTGCTCCATCATGGCAGTATTTTATTCCTGTTTCGCAGATGGAGAACTAAGTCACATTTCCTGATCCAAAGTGAAACAATTCCCACTGATTCAAAGGGCTTTTGCGAGATTCAATGGGCCCAGAGAGCTTAAGGTTAGGATTTCCAACAAATTCTTAACTCTCATAATTCTTGTCTTGTTTTTAAGTGACTTACCCACAGTCAGACAGGAACCCAGACCACCCATATCTAAGCCAAGACTATCCTTTATCCATTATTAACTGCATACCACATTTTTCACCCCTGCAAGCGATGTATCCATAGTCTGCTTTGCCCCAGTCTCTGTTGGGAACTCTATGGCTCAGAGCGGGGCAGTGCTATGTATGTTGCACCTAAGAGCTCACATTTTTGGTCAACATTTTTTAACCATTAAAACCGACAGAATTTAAAACTTTTTTTTTAAACCACCACCACTTATTTCATCTATTAAAGTTTTAAAATCAATTTCTCAACAAGGAAAGTTTTCTCCATTCCCGTTCCCCGTTGCTCCTCTGCAGTGATTTCTACTGCATTTCGGTTGTGATTTTTCTCTCTTTAAGGAATGTCCCAGTGAGACAGAGGAAGAAGCTTCCATGGGGCTCTGAAGATCAATATTTCTGCATCCCCATCTCAGACTCAGCAAACTAAGAATCAAGGTCACTTTCTGCCCGTCTCTGAGGGGAGTGAGCAGCCAGGATGCAGATGTAATGAATATAAAGGAGATTCTTTACTGAAGCTGCTGCATGCAGACTCACCCTGTGGTTCTCTCTAGCTCCCAGACTGACTAACAGTCTGACTAACTGACCATGTGCCACACATGGTCTCCCCTAAGAACCCACACTCTACTGCGTGGAAGGGGATGATGAGTATGCCACATTAACTGCTTTTTTACCCCCAAAATTTCTACCCGTTTTCAGACAGCGATGGGCTTTTTTAGTGGAGAGAGCTCTGGTTGTTAATTTTTTTTAAGCATGCAGACGAGCATGAGTTAAGGACATAAGGTGACATCCATTACAACAGACAGTCTAAATGTTTTTCCTCATCAAAAGCAAATAGTCATACAAATATATGTCAAAGCTCTTGTGCGACAGAGCAACTTTCCTCTTTTGGACACTGGTGTGTAAAGTTAAGTCTGGGTGAAAAGTACTGGACTGATGGCCCTTGAGAGTGATGCCCTCAATTTATCTACAAAACAGGCAGTGGCCAGGCAAGATACCCCAACATAAGAACATAAGAATGGCCCTATTAGGTCTGACCAAACGTCCATCTAGCCCAGTATCCTGTCTTCCGACAGTGTCCCGCGCCAGGTGCTCCAGAAGGAATGAATAGAACAGGTCATCACCAAGTGATCCATCCCCTGTTGCTCATTCCCAGTTTCTGGCAAACAGAGGCTAGGGACACCATCCCTGCCCAGCCTGGCTAATAGCCATTGATGGACCTGTTCTCCATGAATTTATCTAGTTCTTTTTTGAACCCTGTTATGGTCTTGGCCTTCACAACATCCTCTGGCAAGGAGTTCCACAGGTTGACTGTGCGTTGTGTGAAGAAATACTGCACTTTATTTGTTTTAAACCTGCTGCCTATTAATTTCATTTGGTGACCCCTAGTTCTTGTGTTATGAGAAGTAGTAAACAACACTACCAACGCTACCGCAGCAATAATATCATTGATTCTTTTTATTCCAGTAGCACCTGCCGACCTCCGCTGACATGAGAGCCCCATGGTGCTAGATGTTGTACAATATCCACAATAAGAGACAGCCCATACCCCAGAGAACTCACAATCTATTTAGACAAGACAGACAAAAGATGGGAGAATGGAAGTATTATCCCCATTTTACAGATGGGGAGTGGAGGAAGTAACTCGCTCAAGGTCACACAGGAAATGCATGGTTGAGCTGAGAAGTGATCATACACCTCCTACGGTTGAGTGCGGTCCCTCAACCAAAAGACCATCCCTTCCTATGCAGAAGTGTTCTTCAGGAATGGAGCCTGCTAAGGGATGACAGAGCACTTCTGGCTCCTTTGCTCCTTACATTCTCATTACTGCAGAGTCTCAATCAATCACTGAAGGATTTCTACCCCTGCCCTTCATTCAAAGACCCCAGTAATCGCTACAAATGCAAATAAAGCAAAGGGTGTGTCACCCTAGAGCACACGGATTCACAAAGCAAAACAGAGCTGTGACTTCTGCTTGTAAGACAGGCTTCAGCAAACTGCTTTGTAGTTATTTACTTCTTCATAAGGCAGGTTCTGCTTGAACAGATGACATTTTAATCTCATAACAGGAAAGAAATGCCACAGGGTGAAGAAGAGGGAAAAGAATTACCATCCACAGGCCAGGCAGATTTGAGTGGATTGAGACAAGATGTCTCACAGGGGCTTAGATCCAATCAGCTCAGGTCAGCGGATTTCATGGGATAGGTTCTTCCCTTCATTACTCACAGCGGCAGGCTCCATTTGAACAACCTCCCTGCAAACTAGCAGGTGCTTCCCACTTATTTTGGTCAGCAATGAAAGCCGCACTTCAGGGCAGGCCACTTAAGAATTATGCCTATTGCTCCAACCTGTCCCTCTTTGCATTACATGCATTGGATGCATAATCCCTCAGGCATCTTCTCCTCACCAGAGACGCTGGATGGAGCCTAGAGTTAGGCTCTTAGATCGGGGTTCTCAAACTTTTGTACTGGTGACCCCTTTCACATAGCAAGCCCCTGAGTGCGCCCCCCCCCTTATAAATTAAAAACACTTTTTAATATATTTAACACCATTATAAATGCTGGAAGCAAACCGGGGTTTGGGGTGGAGGCTGACAGCTCGCGACCCCCGCACCATGTAGTAACCTCATGACCCCCTGAGGGGTCCCAACGCCCAGTTTGAGAACCCCTGTCTTAGATACAGATTTAGGCACACAAAGAAGTATCTGGATTTTCAGAAGCGATGAGCATCTCATAACTTCCTTGAAACCCGTGAGATTCTTTAGAAGCTCAGCAACTTTTGGAAAACGAGGCAGGCCACGTTAGGTGCCCAAACCTGGATTTAGGAGCCTATTTTCAGAATGTTTTTTTTTAAATAAAAATAAAAAATCTGGGCCACTGAAAGCAAATTAAATTATGAGCATTCTCCTTCTAGCAGGGCCAGAGCCTCAGGGGTTGTAAATCCCTGTAGCCCCATTTAAGTCACAGCTACACTGATTTACCCAGCTGAGGATCATGACCCTAAGAGTACGTCTACACTGGAGTAAAAGAGCCGCAAGTGGCCTGATTCAGCTGGCTTGGGCTTATGGGACTCAACCTGTGGGGCTAAAAATTGCAGTGCAGACATTTGGGCCCGGGGTGGAGCCTGGGATCCGGGACTCTCCAGGCCAAGTCAGCTTACCTGGGCCAGCCACGGGTGTTGAACGGCAATGTAGACATACCCTTGGGCTTCTTCTTTCCATCACAGAAGCCAGTTGATTAAATTTATTATCAGAAATCAAGCTCTCAAATTGTGTTTGGGAGTTCCCGTCGAGCAAGGAGCACTTCCCATCCCGGTGAATTTGTACAGGGAGTTCTGGGACCAAGCGCGCGCTGAAGCCTCTGTTCACGTCAAAAGGCCTAAATAATAAACACCGTCGTTCTAAAGAGAATTTGCTCCCCTGCTGAGGTGCACCGAGTGGAACATCGTCAAAGCCAATTAAAATATAATTAAACAAAATGCCCTCTTGGAATTCAAAGCAGAGTGTGAACTACTGGAGGGAGCCCAGGAAGCAAAAGTGCGGAAATTGGGGAAAGGTAATAAATGGAAAACCCAAGAGAGGTCATTCTTATAACAAACTCTGCTTAGGGGGATGGAAGGAGGGTCAAGTGGTTAAGCAAACTAGGACACAGGTGATTTACCCTTGGCTCTACCAGTGACTCTGGGTGAGCTTGGGCAAGTCCTTTAGGGTAACATTTTCAAAAGCACCTGTGTGACTTAGGAGTATGAGTCCTGTTTTCAACAGGGACTTAGGCACCGAGGCCCAGATCCTTAATGGTGCTTAGCTCCCTAACTCTCTCTGAGTCAATGGGAGTTAGGCTCCTAAATACTTTTGAGGATCCAGGCTTTAATAGTCCAAATTTCAATGAGGGTGAACAGGACAGAGGCTCCTAACTTACTTTTTAAAATGGTACCTAGACTTCCAAGTGACTCAGGCACATCTGAAAATGTTATCCTTAATTTCTCTGTGGCTCAGATTCCCCACTTATATAACAGGATAATACTACAGACCTACCTCACAGGGGTTACAATAATAAATTCATTCAATATTACAGTGCTGGAATAGAAATAAATGCACAGATTTATATATAGATTTGCATAAAAATACGCAGATAAAAATGGGAGGCCTGAAGGTTCCTGTGAGTGGGAGAGGTGAGGTGGGGTAGGAGGCAGTGGGAGGAGGAAGCAGGGAGAACATAAGAAGGGCCATACTGGGTCAGACCAAGGGTCCATCTAGGCCAGTATCCTGTCTTCTGACAGTGGCCAATGCCAGGTGCCCCAGAGGGAATGAACAGAAGAGGCAGTCATCAAGTGATCTGTCCCCTGTCATCCACTCCCTGCTTCTGGCAGTCAGAGGTTTAGAACACCCAATGCATGGGGCTGCCTCCCTGACCATCTTGACTAATAGCCATGGATGGATCGATCCTCCATGAACTTATCTAATTCTTTTGTGAACCCTGTTATACTTTGGGCCTTCATAACATCCTCTGGCAACGTGTTCCACAGGCTGACTGTGCATTGCGTGAAGTAGTACTTCCTTTTATAGGTTTTAAAACCGGCTTCCTATTAACACAAGAACCAGGGGTCACCCAATGCAATTATGTGAAGAGGGTAATTAACACTTCCTTATTCACTTTCTCCACACCGTTCATGATTTTATAGCCCTCTATCATATCCCCCTTTAGTCGTCTCTTTTCCACGCTGAACAGTCCCCGTTTTTTAATCTCTCCTAAAACAGAATCTGTTCCATCCCCCTAATCATTTTTGTTGCCCTTCTCTGTACCAATTTCCAATTCCAACATATCTTTTTTTTAGATGGGACGACCACACCTGCACACAGTATTCAAGGTGTGGGCGTACCATGGATTTATATCATGGCATTATGATATTTTCTGTCTTATCATCTATCCCTTTCCTAAGGGTTCCTAACAGTCTCTTAGCTTTTTTGTCTGCGACTGCGCACCGAGTTAATGTTTTCAGAGAACTATCCACAATGACTCCAAGGTCTCTGTCTTGAGCGGTAACAGCTAATCTAGACCCCCCACGTTTTTATGAATAGTTGGGATTATGTTTTCCAATGGGCATTACTTTGCATTTATCAACATTGAATTTCATCTGCTGTTTTGTTGCCCAGTCACCCATTTTTGTGTAACTCTTTGTAACTCTTCGCAGTCTGCTTTCAACTTAGCTCCAGGTTGTGAAGCAGGGTCCTGGGGTCCTACCTGCTTGAGGGTCCTGCTTCCTGGCCTGATCCCAGGTGGTACGGAAGGCACTCCGGCCCCTCTGGGTCCCACTCCATGTGCCCCAGCCTGCTACTGGGCCCTGAGAAGGCAACTGTAGCCCCCACTAGGTTCTGCTCTCACCTCTGCACCCTTCCGCCTCCAGGGGTGTGAGATTTTATATGGAGTGAAACCCCCACAATATTTCCACTGAGAGGACACTAGCCTCCCTGCCTCTCCTGGTCTCACCACCTTGGATAAAAATAGAGGGACAGATCCTCAACTGGTGTAAGTCAGCAGAGATCCAATGACTTCAATAGAGCTATATTGATTTTCACCAGCGGAGAATATAGCCCAGAATATCCACGGGGAAGACACAGATTTAGATATCAGGAAGCAACTATCATGTCTTATGAAGAATTTGTCTGTTTTAAAGGGGCTACATTCCTCCCTCCCCCAAACCCCAGCCCCACTACCATTGCACTGCCTTAAACCCTCTAATTATATAAAGAGGAGGAAAGAAACCACAGTGGAAGAATTTTCATCTTCTGGGATATTTTTGGAATAAGCCACAATGTGCTTTGTTTATTTCTCAACCTCTGTCAATTTCAGAGATAAAGTGACATAAGAGGACTTTTAAAATTTTTCAACACTGGCTATAATTAGAAGAAAAATCAGCCAATTCCAACTATGAAAAAAAACCTCTACAGGCTTTGAAAAGCAGTTTCTAATTCTCATTGCCTGCTTCCACTGATGAGATATAAACCGGGAACCCAGCATATGGAGATTAAAAATAAAATTAAAATAAACACAAAAGTAACAGCTGCATGGAATTTTTCAAAGATCTGAGATGTCAACATAGGTATCTCACCTTCCTTTTTTAATCACCGCAGTTGTACCTGTTTGAGTGCATTGTGCATGAATCAGGCTCAAATGGCAATGAGAGATGGACAGGCCTTTTAACCAAATTGGCTTGGCAGAGACGCTGCAATTTTCTCGCAGCTCATTAGTGTTGACTTTTTATGGAAATGAGCACTGAAACAAAAACCAAACGCATCTAACGACTACATGTTCTGCAAATAGATTCCCAGCTTGAAAAGAGCACGGCTCTCTATTATACCTGAAAGAAAAGAAAGGGGAGAGAGAGAGAGAGAGAGAGAGAGAATCATCGAGGTATCAAAAGCACTGACTAGAGACAGGCACTGAGATCAGAGGTCCTTTGCAAGATTTCCTTTGACAGCTCAGTAAAGACTTCAAGGTCCTGAACTGCAACCCTCCCCCACAAAGCTAACACGGCCCTCTGCACACAGGTCTAACCAACACACCACAAGTACAAAATCAACCTCTTATTCCACTCATGGGCCTCCGTGCATCTCTTCCAATGTACATCAACCCTGACTTGCAGCCCCCTGCTATTCCTGTCCTGGGCTCCCCACACACCGGTTCAATTCCCTGCTCAGCCATAGGCTTCTTGTATGACCTTGGGCAAGACACTTAATATCTGTGTGCCTCAGTTCTCCATACAAAAAATAGGAAAATTATATCCAGTTGCCTATCTATATAGGCCACAAGCTCTTTGTGGCACCTACTAGGTCACTAGCACCATGGGGACACTGATCTCAGTCAGGGTCTCCAGGTATTACTGTAATGTAAACAGCGATAGAGCTAGGAGGGGTGCTTCGTTAAATCTAGGCAAATTCACACATCATCTTCTGGTCTCCCTGCTAGCATTCACCTTTTATGTGGGGTTGACCGAAAACAGGTCAGCTCGACAAACAGCATGGTAACCTTCTGGACTGCAGACCATCCATGGATCGCTGCTGAGAAAGCATCACTTGCTGTTTGTTCAAATGCTTAATACTGGTTCCTAGTCACAAGGCATTATTATTCCTGCTGTCCTGTGTCAGATTAATTTCATTTGCATATGCAAGTCACACTCCAGTATGATCCACTTAATAGTCCCCAGTCCTCGCTCCTCGGCATTTGGTGTTGCAACGAACAGAGGTAGATATCTCAGATGCCTTCCTCCAGTACCCTGCTTTTCTCTAGCTGAGTCAGCACATGCTAATTAGCTACACTGCTTTCAAGTCTGAAAATCAATTAGTAGTATATTAAGCCAGACTTGCTGGGAGCTCATTTAAGTAATAAAAAATCTTTGGAATAGCTTTAGAAAAAGTAGTAGGAGGCTCCTTATCCCAGGGTCCCCTGGAAGTTGTTCCAAGCTGGAGTTCTAATGGAAAGCAAGGTGTCTGCCTGGGACTGCATGGGGAAAAAAATGGTAACGATAATTGGAAAAACCCCACTCTTATCTGCTTCTGTTACACCAAGCTCAGCTATTGCTACACTCAATGAATGAGAACATTCCGCACCTGCCATTTGGGTAACAGCTGAAGGGTGCTAGTAAAACCCATTGAAATAGAAACCTGGAGCAATTTATGCCCCGCCACAAAACCTCCGTCCCTCTGTTTCGTGGCTTCTGTCTTTCAGCGCAACTGCGCTTCATCGGCACGGATATCAGCGACAAAGCAGATCACTTGCACAGCGGTGCCCCTAGGCTGTTCGCATTGTCACAACACACAGTCTCTGTGACAGTACATTATTAGCATTCCAACGATAACCCCCACTGGCTTCCCAGGAAGGGTGATGTAATGTAAAGCCGCGCAACAGCCCGAACAGACAAGCCATGCGATGCAAAACTAGGCCTGCATCCCTTTCGAATCCTCCCAACTTGCTTGAGTGAGGTCTTCTCAGGAAGCCTCCCATGCAAATACAGACCAAGCTGACTCTACTTAGCTTACAAGAGCTGACAGGTACAGAGTGTAAAATGTCCTATCTGCAAGGTTACCACAAGCGTGTTTGGCTATGAAGCCCCAGATCTGCAGTACGCCCTGCCCCTCCTCCCAGATTTGCAATGGTCCCTGGATTTAAGCTAATTTTCCTACAGGCTTAATGGGCCAGCTCCTAAAGCTATTTCGAAGAATGCCATGGAACTCCATAGCCTTTGTGTCAGGCCCTAGAAGCCTACTTCAGAGGGACGGCTAGTTTTATATAAGGCATGGATTTTATTTATTTTTAGAGTTGCAATTGTTTTTTTGCAGAGGTTCCATTCTCCTCGATATAGGTTCTTATGTCACACTCAGCCTAGTATGTGAGCACTTCAAATGCCTTGGAATGGTGGATGTATAATAACTCAAATCAACAAGAATTAACATATAACGGGCCACCTCCTCACCTGGTGTAGAACAACTCAGCTCCACTGACATTAACAGAGCTATGCTGATTTACACCAGCTGAGAATCAGGCCCAGTATTGTTACTCTACATGCTGCTTTCACCATCGCAGGTCTGATGGGAGACGTAAATGTTGACAGGATGATTGCTTGTAGTGGATCTTCGAAGGCACACTCTCTTATTCAGAGCCAGACTATATGAATCACCAGGCCCCAGAGCTCCCCGGTTTGTTAAGCCAATGCCGCTGTCAGCACCAACCATGTAAGCTACTTGACCTTGCAACTATCAAGAGACGCTCTCATTAGCTACAGCAGAACTGCATCTTATCTCTTAAGAAAGAGGGAATTTCAGTTCTATGCATCAATAAGTGCTCACACCTGAATGCCGCCCGCATCCGCAAGAAGGGGAAAAAAAGCATATTTTCATAACAGGTTGAGCACCTCTATTCATGCATCATACCAATATGGGGGAAAACAGCCATTGCAGCTACTTGCTGTTATTTCCTCGATGTGTTGAAATATCCACATCCAGATATTTGTGCTTTACTAGCCCCTAACTACTTGAAGTACGGACAAGCGTGTAATGGCACAAGGAGCTAAAGCCTGGCTTATGTTTGATTTTACTTCACCAAAATGATTGGGCATTACATGCAAGTATCAGACTCCAGAGCACCTACTGTTTCTTGCCAGGGCTGAGAGACATGACTGACTCACCCGTCTCACCAATTTGTCATTCATTTCCTTCTGGTGACTGACATGCCTCTGCTAACTGGGTTACTTTCTTCCTTTACACTCAGTGCTGCTCATAGGGGAGACAAGTGTATGAGAGTTGGGAGAATTCACCAATAATGAAGAAATATAGTAAACTAAGATTTGCAAGAGCGACAAAGAGTCCTGTAGCACCTTATAGACTAACAGGTATATTGGAGCATAAGCTTTCGTGGGTGAAGACCCACTTCGTCAGACGCCCACGAAAGCTTATGCTCCAATATATCTGTTAGTCTATAAGGTGCCACAGGACTCTTTGTCACTCTTGCAGATCCAGACTGACACAGCTACCCCTCTGATACTTAAGATTTTCAAACTGACCTTAGATACTGCATGCTTCCATTAAAAAAAGTTTTACTTATTTTAATTACCAGCCATCTTCTGTTACAGTAAGTTTCCCTCCACCCACCCAGGTCCCCGACTCAGTTTTCTGGACTGCCCCATCATAAACAGGAAAATACACATGTTGAGAATCCAGTATTTGTAACTGACATTTGCTTGTTAACTATTTCAAGGAATACAACCTACAGCATCAATATGTTTTGTTTAATAATAAATGCAGAAGCTGTTCAACCGTGCACCTGGACACATGCGAACAAAGAGCAAAACAATTTTACCCCATGACCAGTGCCTTCCCTAAAGGGAAAATGAAAGAGAAATCTCTCTCTGTGTGACAGGAAATGGGTTTTTGTGGGACTCCTCGGAGAACCATATTTTGCCCTGCTATCAGAGTCAGTAGCTCTTGCATCTTTAACTTGACAACAAATATGCCAGATGTTGTTCAGCTATTCACGTATCTGTTGACAATTACAATATACACAACAGTCCTCCTAGCCTTCCAGTGCTAGAGTTGGCCAACAGCTCAGTCTACACTTGGCCAATGGTAGAGTTTAACATCAAGATTTAGCAGGAACTAAGACCAATGACTTTGATGAATGACTTTGATGAACCAAATGGGTTGCTATTTCTCTTGTCAAGTTTCCAAACATGAATGTGAGTGCACAGAACAGTTGACTGAGAAATCATTGTTATTCCCAATATGCACATGGAACATTACATAAAAGTTGCATCTTGTAAACAGCTGATGATAGAAAGGGAAAGAATTATACAGCTGATATATTCTGGATACATTTCAAAAGCAGTGATGAGATAAACCAAGACCATATGGTATGCAAACATGTTGCCAAACTACATTTTTTAGAGGTTAGGTAGAAAACAACACTTAAATTAATTAACTGACAGCAGAATCTATCCATTGATATGTTTTCAACCTAATTTTACAATGACTTCTCTTTCTGATAGACTGTGTAAAGCAATCCCGTCACTCAATATTATTGACAACATTTCATTGCTGTACTGCTTATTGTGTAACACTGTGTTTCATGTAACCCAAATACTGTTACTTTATAACCAAGAAATACATTAAAATATATTGTCCTCGGTTGCACAGTTACCTAGCTTTGCATGGCACCAGTAGCATTATGTGTATGAACTACATAATTATACTGTGAGCCCTAAAAATCACAGAACCAAACAGGAAGGAATCTGTCAAACACTTTTTTCCCAAATGTAGTAATTTGGTCCAAATGTAATAATTTTGGATGTTCCCATTAAGTGGCAATGAGTCTAAGGAAGAGTTCATTATAGTCAAGCCCCTATGTACTCTGATCTCATGAACACAGTCATTTGTTAGCTAGAGGGAGTCACTGAGACGGTAGGAAATGTAATAAAGGGGTCATTTTTGACTGCTTCTAGCTACTCAACAGGTTCTCGTGTAATTTGTCTTGGAAATTCAGTCTTTCCCTTAAGAACAAATGTTATGAACACATTCATTCTCATGGCAAAACATGGGGAATTAAATCCCCGCTATAACTGCAAAGCTCAATGCACCCATAAGTGAGGAACAGCTACTGATGTGTCCATAATACATGCACTCACAAACTGTGTTGTATGTGTCCAATATGCAAAAGAAACACAGTCAAATTCTTTGAATGAAGTGTTGCATTTTAGCAACAGAAATATAATCAGAATACACTGAATAGGTCTAGAGAAAAGCAGAACTGGGGTAAGTGAGGTCAGGAAAGTCTTGGAAAAGGCTGGAAGCTGAAAATTTAGAGGAAAGCAGATTAGCAAATCCTCTAGGACTTGAATGGTGATTGTGTGAATTTAAACTACGCCAACATGGATAGAGACGAAAATCGTTCTTCAGCTAGGGAATTTTTAAGCATTTCAAAGTTAAAACTTTTGTCCCTTCTATATTCATAGATTATAAAGCCAGAAGGGACCACTGTGATCATCTAGTCTGACCTCCTGTTTTACATAGGCCATGGGACTTCCCTGAATTAATTCCTGTTTGAACTAGAGCAGGTCTGTAAGAAAAAACATCCAAATCCTGATTTTAAAATTGCCAGTGATGGATATAGAAAGCCATAAACCAAATCAGATTTCTTAAAACCAAGCCTGGAAGACCACAATTAAACTACAAATAAGAGAATCCCCTGAATGTTCAAAATACCTGTAATAAATCTAGATTATTGGAGCAAATTTTAGTTCTCAGGAAAACAAGAGACTGGTGTTAAGGACAGGACATGAAGACAGAAAGGAAAGTGTTTTCCCCTACTGCTCTGCTAATTAGCTCACCTCTGCCCTGCGATATCCCAAGGGTTACTGTGCCTCTTGCAAACACTCCCCAATCACGCCAAACTGTTTCAGACATGATGGCATACGCATAGGTTCTGGAACTAGGGGTGCTCCTGCACCCCATGGCTTGAAGTGGATTCCATTATATACAGAGTTTACAGTTTGGTTCAATGGCTCTAGGAACCCCCACTATACAAATTGTTCCAGTACTCCTGGGCAGAAGGTGGGGGAAAGGAAGGGCCCGCTGCTGAGGAATGCTGCCCCTTCACTATCTGCCAGAATACAACACGCATTTCTCACCCTCTTGGGAAACTCTCAAGCTTCTTCTGTTTCCTTTTCAATCCATGTAGCTTGTTTTTTGCCTCCTGGTGGCCAGGAATACCAGTGAGGAGGGACAAGGGTGCTTTCTGCCTCCTGCTCTTTATTTTGGGCATGGTGCCCATTATGATTAATTATGCTTTCAATCCATGGGCATTAGGGTGCCCAAGGAGCTTTTGAGCACAGGCGTGTCTATATTCACAAATAATCATTTATTGAATTATTTTGGCTGGTTTTGTTTTAAATCCATTCATTCTCTGGTTATCATTTGTAAAACCACTGCAATTCAATGTAGCCCAAACCCATACAACCCCATTAAGGTAGCGATATTAGAAAGGGCTCAACTCAAGTGCAGTAGAGCTTAGGGACTATCAGAAAGTAAGAGGCACCAGGACAATACATTTAGGACAGGACAGTCACGTGTGTCTCATTGGGTGTTCGACTGCTCCAAACGGCTACCATGGCAGAGTCAGTGCAGCAGATGTTATCACCACTGGTTCCTCTATAAGCATGTTGTGCACGTTTTCATATCAGAATCCAAGTGGCTGGTACAGCATCATCCTCCACCTTCTGCAATCATTTCAACACAAAACACAACTGCATCAGAATAGTCGTGGTTTATACTGACTTTGAACTGGTGTCAATGACTGCACAAGGTGCTGCACAATTGAGAACCAGACCCCTAGCATCAAAGTTATGGACGAACGAATGGGTTGGAAACCAAGCTAAAGAACAGAAAATAGTCTGCAACCAATACACGAGAACACAGACGCTGGAGATGAAATGAACCGTTGGGAGGTCTGTACTGGTTCACTGTATTTTATGTTGCACCGCAGCTAGAGAAATAACATGCATTTGTTTTCTAATGTATGATTTCCACCTGTCATCCCAAAATACTTTATTTCCTTTACATGGCAATGGATCAGAATATGAAGCAGGAAGAAACCTGGTCTGATTAACACGTGGAGGAATGGTTGAAAAACAAGACTGCCATTTTGCAAACTATGTTGCAGTTTTGGAAACGCACGTCTTTCTGTATCAGAATCAAACCAAGAGCTTGCGAAAGTTCAGAGTCCGGTCACTTGCCTGTGATGTGGGGGAGACAGGTTCAAGAACCTGTTACAAATCGGGCAGGCTAAGGAACTGAGCCTGGGCTCACCTCAGCTGAATGCCCTAGCCAACTGGCTATTCTGGGGTGGGTCTCTCTCTCTCTCTCCACCCCTCTCCACCCACCTCCCACCAAAAAAAATAATTAATCTCACATTTAAACCAATGCAGTTCCATAATAAGTTTTGGTTTTGACAAATTGGCATTTTCCAAAAGAAAATATTGTTGAAAAATTCCTGACCAGCTTCAATCCCATGCTGTTGCTGTGTCCTTGGGCAGTTTCCCCTTGGGCCCACCAGCCAAACCCAGCACTTGTAAAAAATGCTAACAATCAACCAATTGTAGGTGCCTAGCCAAGGATGGGCTACCGTTGGCTAGCAGTTGCCACGGAGCCCCCAGATTTGTGGCCCATCCCACCATCACCTTTTTTACATATTCACAAAACTCCACGTATTTGTCAGCAAGCTGGACCTCAATTCTAAGCAAGGTTCTGATCCCAGGGAAGGCCCCTGGATTCTGCAGCACTCTGGTGTGGCAGATGGGAAATGTTTCAGATTCATTTAATTACAGCTTGTAATGAATTAAACAGAAAAAAAAATAATGCAATGGAGCACAACCACCCCCCACGTTAACATTTCTATATTTCGTTAAATGTAATTAATGATATCCCCCTGTTTTCTGCAGGGCAGCAGATTTCTCACAGCCATACACGTGGGTAGGGTTGAAGCTGGAAGCTTTGGCAGCAATGCGGGAGACAGTTGGGTCTGTTGGCATGTGGGGAGGAATGACAGGCAGTCAGGGATGCTGAGAAGAGCACACAAGCTGAATGTGTGTGCTTCAATTCACCACTGATCATTTTGTTTAATGTGACATTTACCATTAGCATCTTTAGACTTGAGGGTTAATGCCCCTTTGAGACAAAGGGGGCAGTTTGAACCAATTATCGGCACTCTGAGACACCACCATTGCAGTTCCCAGACTCTTTTCCTCTACAAATTCTTCTCTATGATCACAAGGACAAGAAACATTTCCAAATGAAAATTAGATCCTGGAGCAGAACTCTACACCAAAGGGCAGGGAGTGGGCGGAAAAGTGCATTTAGAGGCACTGTGGGGTACACAGGTATCAGGACTATATTCATATGGAGGAATGACTTCTCCCACCGCTAGAATGCAGCCATTTATGGAGTGGAACATGGATACTATTTAACAGTACAAATCAACAGTGCCCTAACAGTGTAATACAGGAGGGAGGAAGAACACTGTATCCGCTGGAAAAATCAGGAGAAATTTAGAGGAGCGGAATTGGAATTGTCCAAATGTGGAAGTTGACCAGGATCACCAAATTTGCACACACCATCCCCAAAACTCTAATGAAAACGTTATGGGATCTTTAATGACTACATATAGCCAGAAGCCTGAACTGCATACCTCAACCAAAAGAAAGCACCCACAGCAGCAAAATCGAGGCAGTTATACCATGCTCCTCATGCTAGTAGCATACACAGTCTCCTCTTTTGGAAAAAAAATAAAAGACAGTCATGTCATGTTCAATACTGACTCACAGTGCCATCTGCTGAATCACTACAACTACTTCCATCAGCATCATGGGATTTCCCTCAGAGATCCCCCTTCCAAGCACGGAGCCGGGCACGACCCCGCTTAGCTTGTAAGATACACAGAGATCACAGCCTGGGGTTGGCAATGCTGCAGCCCTCCCAGTTCGCACAGATACAACATAGTAAACAAAAGAGCAGAGCAGGCAGGCAAATAAAAGCGTTTGTCATTTTTAGCACAAAAGCCAAGACATGTGAAATACATCAGATAATTATGAAATGACGACCCCTAGAATAAAGGACACGAAACGTATGCCACAAGGGCATTGCTGCCTGCCTCACCAATGCTCAGAAATCCTCCCCAGACTCGTCCATTTCACCCTCACGCCTAACAATTCTACATTTAACAATCAAACACTTTGTCCAAACTATGAGAACAGCCATGGGTATTAGGATGGCTCCCCAATAGACCAACCTCTTTATGGGCCAGCTTGATAAAGAATTTCTGGGAGAAAACACCACAAAACCAGTGATGTAACTGAGATAGACTGATGATATTTTCATTCCCTGGACAGAAAAAAAAACCTCCCTCATATTTCCACCAGAACTTCAACTTCCACCACCCAGCCATCGACCTCTCTTAAGAACACTCTCACACCAGCATCAAGTTCTTGGACGCCCCAATCAGCTTGAACAATGAAACACTACAAAGAACTATATACAAGTATCCCACAGATCACCACACCTACCTCCACAGATCCAGTAACTGCTCCAGACACACCAAGAAATCTGTTATCTACAGCCAGGCCCTCAGATACTACAGAACGTGCTCCAAGGAGAAAGTCCAGGATACGCACCTTAACACACGCAAAAACCACCTTCACCAAACAAGGACACGCCACCAGAGCAGCAGATCACATCATGGAATGGGCCACCCAAATATCACGGGAGAACCTGCTTCAATACAGAAAAAAAACATTGACTGCACCCCCCTAGTTGTCACCTACAACCTCACACTAGAACCCATATGTGGTATCATCAAATAATTGCAATCCATACTCGATGGGGACCACATCCTGAAAGAAACCTCCCCTGAATCGCCTCTTCTGGCCTTCAACCAACCCCAACCTTGCCAAGCTCATCATCAGAAGCAAGCTCCCCATGAACTAGGACACACCAACTCAAAGCGGCACCAGATCCTGCCATAGCAACAGATGCAAACCCTGCAGACAAATCTCCACTGCTACGATGATCAACACCCCTCCCACAAGACATCTTTCAAGATCCATGGGTCCTACACATGCCTATCACAACATGTGGTGTACCTCATCCAATGAACCCAAAGCCCCAAGAACACACCATCTGATCTATGTGGGTGAAACCAAACAATCACTGCACTCTTGGACGAACTCACACAGAAAAATAATAGAACACTCCATCAGCCACTGGTAAAAACTTTTCACAAAGTCATCAGTCGTTGTGCTCCAAGAATACCTGAACAACACCTTAAAAGACAACCCTAGGATCTAAAATTCATAGATCTGCTGCACACAGGGATGCTGGTTTCGTGGCCCATTACAATTTGTAACGCAGCCTACTAAACCTCTATTGCACTGTCCACTTCATTTTAAAAGGTCTCCTATAGCATGTGTGAACCCCTTATGCTTAACAATCTGTTCTACCTTGTATTTAGCTTGGACATTCCGGTTATCTTCTCCAGACCTGAGGAAGAGCTCTATGAAGCTCAAAAGCTTGCCCCTTCCACAACAGAAGCTGGTCCAATAAAAGATATTGCCTCACCTACCTGTTGTCTCCTGAAATGTAGTAACAGTCACCTGAACGAGCTGAATTCACAAAAGCCCTGAAAGGCATTGCAAATAGCTCCTTAAAGTTTCACACCCAGGCTGATACTAAGTAGATCAAAGAACTATTTAAAGCCTAATCAATCATTTAAAGCACTAAGAGCTATGCCTTCAACTGCAGGTCATTTGTTTTTGACTAGATTCCACTACTTCTTTAAGGGATTCCACCATCAGGCAACTGAAATGACATCAACCTTCTAAAATGGAAGAGCCAGACAGATGAACTGTTATTCTTCCCCACACCAGCAAAATGAGCTCTTATCTGTAGCTTGCAGTAACTCAGACTATGTCTACGCTACCACTTGTGTCGGCAACAATTATGTCGCTCGGGGGTGTGAAAAAACACAGCGCTATGTTAGCAGGAGAGGTGATGTCTCCGTCAGCTGGAGAGCTGCAAATAGGACCCAGGAGTCCCAGTTCAGGTTTAGTTAAAGAGACAGGGGAAGAGGGGGCTAGAACCGTTTATTTTATCATCTACATATGCACGTCTAGGTCTACAAACAAGCGCTGTGAAGAATGAGATTTGTACATGAGAAAGAGGAGGGTATTTATTAAGGAGGAAAACAGTAGCATTTACTTGGGGCTGTTTCTCTCTGTATTTAAATGCTTCTAATTTCTTCAAATAAGCAGTGTTCTTCTAGGCATAATTGTTTCTTTTCAATCAGCCACTTAATGTTTGCAGCTATCAAATTTGTCGCAGCTGTAATCAAACACGATGTCTCAGAAAAGGAAATCTTCACCTACTGTTAAATCTTGTTGCATTATGGACCAGTGCCTCTGTTGCCAAGGACCCCAGCGTTTATAATGGTATGGTACATACCCTAGGCTTGGTGGCTGACCAGACTTTGCTTCCATGAAGACCTTGCCTTCACTTAACATGGCTGAAGATGCAGATAATATTCCTAGAAAGATTTAGACATTTTCTTCTATTAAGAGCTGTACATGCTTTTTCCCCAATAGGGCAAGTCTGGAAGCAATTGTCCACAACAAATTCTAATGTGTAGGACTACAGCGTGGTATCTTCTAAGTATGTATCTTCTAAGTAAGGCTCCATGTCTAGTTGGCAGCCGGTATCAAGCAGAGTGCCCCAAGGGTCAGTCCTCGGGCCGGTTTTGTTCAATATCTTCATTAATGATCTGGAGGATGGCGTGGATTGCACCCTCAGCAAGTTTGCAGATGACACTAAACTGGGAGGAGTGGTTGATACACTGGAGGGTAGGGATAGGATACAGAGGGATCTAGAAAAATTAGAGGATTGGGCCAAAAGAAATCTGATGAGGTTCAACAAGGACAAGTGCAGAGTCCTGCAGTTAGGATGGAAGAATCCCATGCACTGCTACAGACTAGGGACCTAGTGGCTAGGCAGCAGTTCTGCAGAAAAGGACCTAGGGGTTACAGTGGACGAGAAGCTGGATACGAGTCAACAGTGTGCCCTTGTTGCCAAGAAGGCTAACGGCATTTTGGGTTGTATAAGTAGGGGCATTTCCAGCAGATCGAGGGACGTGATTATTCCCCTCTATTCGGCATTTGTGAGGCCTCATCTGGAGTACTGTGTCCAGTTTTGGGCTCCACACTACAAGAAGGATGCGGAAAAATTGGAAAGAGTCCAGCGGAGGGCAACAAAAACTATTAGGGGGCTCGAGCACATGACTTATGAGGAGAGGCTGAGGGAACTGGGATTGTTTAGTCTGCAGAAGAGAAGAATGAGGGGGGGATTTGATAGCTGCTTTCAACTACCTGAAAGGGGGTTCCAAAGAGGATGGATCTAGACTGTTCTCAGGGGTACCAGATGACAGAACAATGAGTAATGGTCTCAAGTTGCAGAGGGGGAGGTTTAGGTTGGATATTAGGAAAAACTTTTTCACTAGGAAGGTGGTGAAGCCCTGGAATGGGTTACCTATGAAGGTGGTGGAATCTCCTTCCCGAGAGGTTTTTAAGGTCCAGCTTGACAAAGCCCGGGCTGGGATGATTTAGTTGGGGATTAGGTCCTGCTTTGAGCAGGGGGTTGGACTAGATGACCTCCTGAGGTCCCTTCCAACCCTGAGATTCTATGATTCTATGTGTCACCAGAGGGAGGAAAGTGGGTCTTGCAGCCAAGGCATTTGCTTGGCACTTAAAACTTAATTTCAATTCCCTAGTCTGCCACAAACTCCTTAGGTCTTGTGATGTTTGTGTCCCTCAATCCCCTACCTATAAAATGGGAATACACAAGTTTTCCATTCTCTATTTAGATTGCAAGCTCTTTGCGGGAGATATTGTCTCTTACCATATGTATGTACAGCACAATGGGGAACTGATCTCATTTGGCGCCTCGCAATAACAACACAATGCTACTCAAAAGTGGGAGCATTGGAAAGTAAATGGGAAAGCATGGCAAAGTGAAGTAAAGTCTCGCTAAGTGGCGGTGCAAATATGAGCAAGGAGGATGCAGAAGTGATGTGACATGCCCAAGGTCACAGGGCTAGCTTGTGGCAGGGCCAGGAGCAGAACCCAAGGCTGCTGATTCCTGTCCCTGAGATTTAACTATTTGACCATAATGCCTCTCAAAAGCTTATGGTCATGAGAGATTTCCACCCCAGTCATGCAGAACAAAGGAGCTGGAAAATGTAAGTGCCAAGTTCAGCACCTGAACTTTCACATACATACCTCAGCCAAAACCCCAAACTCAAATCTTGAGCCCACTCTTTTGCTCAGCAGCCTCAACTCCCATCGATTTTAGTTTGGGGGCACTCAGCACCTTGCAGTATTGGAACCTTTTACAAAGTTGGCCAATCACTACTAGCGATCCAAGAATGTTCACCTTCCTACAGAAGTGTTAACACACGTGTCTCGATAGAAACAAGTTTTAGATAGGATACGCGGCACCTGGCAGCTTAGTTAGCATTTGTGAAGCACTTTGAGAGCTTCAGACAGAAGGCACTATTCAGAACTGCAAAGGACTATTAAAGTTTTATTAAGCTCAGCATAGTGTTTTATAGCACTGCTTTTGTCTTTATTCATGTATGATGAAGAGCGAGCGTTCATAGCATTCTGTTAAGTCCCTCATGCCCTCAAAACTAATGACAATTCAGCCAAGAGGTAGCAGTTTATAAATTATAATGTAGTTTCATCTTTCACCCACATTAATACACTTAAAAACAAAACACCCTCCACTCATGATGAACTGTTGGTATTATTGAGGACAGCATGTGGAATTCCTACCAATTTTCCACTTACTGTAAAAGACTCACCCAATTTATTTTAAATAACACCTTACTATGTAGTCATCAGGTATGTTGTAGCACTGATTATAATTAATTTCATATTGTAGATACCTATAATAGTGGCACATGCCATCCCAAGAGTGTGTCCTAACATTAGTTTAGCATCTGTCTTTCAGATGAGACATCAAACCGAAGCTCTAACCACTTGTGATCTTCAAAGTTCCCATGGCATTTTTCACAAGAGCAGGAAGATGACCTGGCCAAATCCTAACTTGGATTATTTATAAATGTGCCTCCATAATTCTCCCTGCAGTTACAATGAGATGCAGTGGTTGTCGCATCCAATCCTAACCCATTGCGTTGCTGTGTGTGGTTAAGTATCTAACTCGTGACACCTCTTACTGAAGAGCACAAAGGATCAGGAGTTCTGGGTTCTGTTCCACGGATTTGCCATTGATTTACACTGTGCTAGGAAGCACAGTGTAAAAGGGGATAATACCTAGCCATGGGGGTAAGAGAGGTTTATTTAGTGTCTAAACATTTTTGCAGACTTTAAGTAAACATGCATTACTTCTATTATTACTTGTATTCTTTTATTATCACATGATGTGCATGCGAAGCTAGAGTATAGCAAGTATTCTGTTTGATCTGCTTCGTACCTACATCACCCAGTATCTGAGTGCTTCACAAACATGAATTTATCTTCACAACACACCTGTAAGGGAGGGAAATATTACTGGCCCTATTTTACAGATGGAAAATTGGGAGCAGAGACACTGAATGATTTACCCAAGATCACAGAGAATGTTTGCGTCAGCACTGGGAACTGAAGCCAGATCTGCAATCCTAGTCTAGCACCTTAGCCAACGAGCATGCAGCCTTGCTAGCATCATTTTTAGTAGCAATTATTTGCAGTGCCAACAGTGTGCAGTGGAAGTTATGGGTGATCAGCTGCTCTGAAAAACCAGGCCTACAGCAGTTACGATGATGGCTAATCCCATTAAATTTAATGGACGAAAGAAGCAGTATGCCTGGTAATAACCGTGCGTGAGATTCTGCTCTACATATTGACTGGTAAAGTGAAAGCTACAGCAGATGTCAATTTTGTCCTTGCATGGACCACTGTGTGTTTGGAAAGTTTTAAATTCAAAAATAAACTTCCTTTCTTCCAGTTTCAGTGCATTTGTCTGCACATTATCGGCCGGTTTCTGCCATCTTTACTCACATGTAGTGCCCTTGAGTTCAATGTAAATATGGCTCAGTAAGAGTCAGGGTGGTAGAATTTGGCCCTATAGAAATATTTTGATATAGAGGTTAATAATAAAATGATTTTACACATACAAATGTGAAATATCTATTGTTTTCTAGCACAAATACCATAGTAACTAGATAAATGAAACATACTTCATGTTAGACAACATTGTTTGTACAGCACCTAATGCAACGGGGCCCAACCTGCTGTGACGTTTAGGTGTAACTACAATACAAATGTTAAATAATACCAAAAGCTGGATATAATGACCTAATTCACCCATTTTCCAAGGGAACAAGACAGAAGAGAGACTAAAGTAACAAGAGTACACTTTTTAGATCCTTTTTGATGCATCCATCTTTGCACTTGCTCTTCCTATAAAAATTAATTTCCCCCGTTCAATAATAAAATTGCTGAGAAGTGTTTTGCTCCAGTTTTAACATTCTGCTTAGGGTTTTGTTTTGTTGTTGGTTTTTCTTTTGCATTTCCCAGAGATTGTTTCAAAAGAGGGGGAGAATACCAAACATGCTTTGATAGCAGATCATAAAAGAGCCATTTACAGCAAGGACTCTCATTTCTGCCTTTAACCACAAATTGTCGCATCACAAGCTATTCAGTGAGTCGTAGATTATGAATGGACTGAAACAGAACAACAGCAACAACATATTCCCTTTCATCAAAAACATAGTTATCTCCTTTACTCTTAACTAACAATGAGTAGCTCACTTTGAGAAAGGTGTATAGCTGAAGTGTTAGTGTTCCTCCCTCACCTCTCAGTTTTAATTAAAACATGAGTTCTCTCTCTCGTTTGGTGGCTCAGGGTGAGTTTTGAGTGGTTCATTTTTCTTCCCTCAGGAGATATACTCAGTCACTCATTTTGGATCTTTGCTATCTCAGCAGCTGCTCATAGGCATCTGCATTTGGTTTTTTAAAAGCACCATCAATTATTTCAGGTTTTGCTTTGAGAAAGAAAATAGATCATTTTTTAAAAAAAGGTTAACAACGTTAGCTTTATCACAAATTGTTCTGCATCACATAGAATCACAGAACTAGAGAACATTACAGAAGAGGGAGAAAAAAAAATGTTAACCTATCTAGTCCCTGATTCAGCAAAGCATGTTCTAAACTCAGAGGACCCACTGGCTAATTATATTCTCCCCCACTCAGCACGACCTGAAAAAACGACTGTCCTACCCTGGTGTTTATATCTTTGAAACAGCGTAGGCCAAAATTTTCAGAAGTGCTCAGGACTCAACATTGAGGCCAGATTTTCATGAGAGTTCTGCACCCATTGAAAGCACCAAAACTTGTAGCCAAAGAGCTCATCACATTGGGTGCTGAGTTCTCTTGTAAATTTGGCTACAAATGTGTGAGCACTTGGAAATCGGGCCCTTCCACCCACAGTTTAGCCAAGCTATACATACCTATATAAACGTCAGGCAATACCTACACTCAAGCAGTATAGCTTAGATCTAGGCTCCGTGTCAGATCTCATAGTAACCCAGGAAACCATGCCCAAGCAACAGACAGCAAATCTATGTCACAGCTCACTCACAAAGCAAACGGTGATCTCTTCTAGTGGCTCATACTCGCTTCTCTCTATATATAGCCATGGCCTCTGCGTGTCTGAGCTGCAGTGCTGACTGCCTGTCCCATCCTGGCTGGGATGAAGGCTGCTCAGATTTCTGGACTGGAAATTGGAAAGAAGGGCCTGGAGCTTGGAAGTGAGGGAACATGAGGGCTGTGCGGAACTCACCTGGCCACAGGGTGGCAGTGTTCCGTCACAGACTTGCAGGTGAAGCAGAGTCAGAGGGGTGTGTGAGAGCTCTTCGGTTCCTCAAGCAACCGCAAATAGAGAGTCTGGACTGGATTCTGCGAGGAGCAGCCCAGGAGCAGCTGGTGCAAAGGTGGCCTCATGCCACCTGGGTGCCTCTTGGCTTCCGGTGTTCTGTGGGGGCGAAGGCAGCCCCTGACGTAAGTTTAGAGCAGTCCTACGCTGCTTCTCTTACAGCATCCTTAGCACGGAGCTGCTCTGCAGGTCAGAAGCCCTGTTGTGAGCACTGCTTTGGACTTACCCCCGGTCTGCTATCTGCTGTCAAGCATTTCCCCTCTGCTAATGACTATGAGCAGGACATGGTACAGCCAATTGCTTTTGCCCTACTCTGCCCCTGCACTGGGAAAATTCTCCCCCCTGCCCCCCGCCGCCCATTATAACCCCACTATAGGCACTCTACACACTATAGGCACGACACGAGAGTGCATATGGACTAAGACCTTGACACGGCAAAATAACAGCCACTCATTGACCCAGGTTTCTTGGGTTGTTTTCTTTCCAATGACACCATGCCCTGGTCCCACTCTCCTCACTGAAAAAAAACCCCTCCAAAACCCTGTCTGGGAGGTAACTATCTCAATGTAAAACCCCAGTGGAGACAAAACATAGGCAGCTTCTGCCTTCATCTATCTAGACATGGTCAACATTATCCCTCTCACCTGGGGTTTACCCCAACTAGCCACATAAAGATAAAAACTACAGCCCCCCCTCTTCACTAGGATTTTACATCCAGACAGCTAACAATGCAAAAACCTGTGTTTTTCAGCAGTGAAGGCATCGCCCTTCAGTCTGAAGTAGCCTCTGAGCAGAAATGTGGTCCTACTCTTATTATGTAGCAGAAACCCCAGCAAGACTCAGCTGTTTTATTTAAAAGGCAAAATTCTGCTGTAACCCTAGTTCCCTTTCAAAATATGCAACGGGAGAGTGCGTGCCTGTATATTCAAAACTTTTTTGTTTCCAATGGCTGATTAGGATCTTGACCAAACTTTCCAAAAACATTGCAATTCCTCATGCTTCTCTCTATCAAACGCGGGACAGAAAATGCTTTGGAGATTATCTAGTCCACCCATCTACCATTAAATATGGAAAATGTTGACGCTGTAATATAAATAATAGACGCCCTTAAATACTTCAACATTGCTGAAAACATGGGGGGGATTTAAAATTTGGGGTTGTTGCACAGTTAGATAGATAAATACACCCCGTAATCCTCACAAGTCCCTAGCACAGAGCAAAGGGTGCTTATCCCTGGTATTTTTTTATGTCTGTGTCATTGATGAGATGATGATTCTAAAAAATAATTTTTAAAAAATCACACAAGCCTATGTAATAGTCTCCCAAAAACTTATCAGCTGCAATGGAGAGGCAGGCAGGTGGCCAGGAACTGCCACTTAGGGCTTCAGTTGCATGTCTCTGCTAAAATTATTAAGCCTGTCCCAGAAAGACTTGCATGGGGGGAGGGGTGTGTTTATTAAAGAGACCAAACTGCATTGCAGGGAGTCGGTACAGTACAGACCAGGCAGTAACCTAAAAAAGCAATCCTGGGACTGCAATGCTTTGGGGTTGGGCCAGGTATGGTAATAACCTTTTCTTTCCAGCGAGATGTGCTGGATGGGGCCTGATAGGGGCTTTGCCCTTTTCCTTCTATTCCCTCTATGAGTCCATGAAAATAAAAGCTATTGAAAAAGCTGTTGGCTTGTATGTTTCACCTTCTTGTGTTGAACTCCTCACATTTTCCTCCTTGAAATACAGACATCAAAACAAGCATCCTCATAACTGAAATAATCCTTGGGAGTGGATGACTCAGGAACGGACGACGCAGCTTTTAAAGGAAAGCGTGTGTGGCGAGTGGGAATGTTTCATACACCTACAGAGCGCACCGTTGTCATAAAACAACTGGGGCTAATACGCTCAGCTGGTGGCAAATACACGATATGTTTTGCATCACTGAAGGCTGTATAAATGTATTTAAGTATTACTCCAAGCCCACTCAGATAATGAAAGCATTGCAGTCAAAACATCCTACTTTACAATGCTGGTCATTTTTTCTGTAGTTCCATTATTATACTAATGATAGAACAATTCGTATCCAGCATTCAGAATAACTAGAATGAGGTTTTCAAACCCGAAACCATTGGGATAAACAACATGCCTGGTATAGGTAATGAATTCAGTCGTTACATAAGGCAGCAAATGGAGAATTCATGCAGAAGCCAAACAGCCACGAGAGTGAGCAATGCATTTCATATGGAGTTGAGCCCATAGTGAAATACCTGCTTAAAACTAAAGCCCACAGCTCAATCCCAGAGAAGCTCTTGTATGGTGATGTTGTTGCCTGGTGAGTCAAACAAACAACAATACTAAAGGAGTTTGAAGGTAGATGAATTGAAGCCTTGCTGCAATTTCTGAATACTGTTTAAGATCAACTGGAAGACATTCCCAGCAGTTCAGGGCAAAATGCAAGTTCCAAGGACAGATATTTGGCTTTTCCTGAACTCCACCTTTCTTTGGGGGCAGAGGTGCAACCACCGAAAAAGAGAATGCTCTTGTGGCTAAGTGACTTGCCCAGGACTCAGGAGATGTGGCAGAGCTGGAAATTAACCCACAGAATTTCTCTGCGGCCTTGGGCAAACAGTTTTCAGAGCCATCCTGGGGAACTGGACACTCAATTATCATTCATTTAAATGGGCCTAAGTTTCAGAACTGTGTCCCCGAGCAATTCAAAGTGCAGACTCGACAGGGGAGATGTGTGTTTCCAGTTGCCAATACTACAAAGACCTCAATTCGGAAAATGTTTCTAATATTAGTTAGAAACAGAAGTTAAAATTAAATTTGCATGATGTGAATATACACTGGTCCCACTGGATTTATCAGCAGTGGGGAGTGGATCCATTCATGGGGTTCCCCCCATACACACACACAAAATTAAAACAATGTATCATGGTTATGAAAGGCAGTGAGAAAATAATGGTATCTAGAGACAGGCATTAGTGTGTGCTGCCCATACATCAATGCACCTCAGTCTTGATCTGCTGCACCAGATATTATCCAGCCCTGGGCTCCTCACACACAGCTCTACTAATGCACATCACTCCTACCTACACCCACACTCCCTTTCCCACTCTGTTCCTATCCCTGGGCCTCACAGACCTCTACTGATGCCCTTCTATCATAAAAATGGCCATACAGGGTCAGACTGCTGGTCCATCTAGCCCAGTATCCTGTCTTCCGATAGCAGCCAATGCCAGATGCTTCAGAGGGAATGAACAGAACAGGCCAATTTATCAGTTGATCCATCCCATCATCCAGCCTCAGTTTCCAGCAGTCAGAGATTTAGGGACACTCAGAGCACGGGGTTCCATCCCTGACCATCTTGGCAAATAGCCATTGATGGACTTATCCTCCATTATGTTCATCTAATTCTTTTTGAACCCAGTTATACTTTTGGTCTTCCCCTGACAACAAGTTCCGCAGGTTGACTGCGTGTTATGTGAAGAAATACTTCCTTTTGTTTGTTTTAAATCTGCTGCCTATTAGTTTCGTTGGATGACCCCTGGTTCCTGTGTTCTTTGAAGGGATAAATAACCCCTTCTTATTCATTTTCTCTACACCATTGATGATTTTATTCATCTTCAGCCTACTCTTCCAAGTCACGGTCCCTCAGCCCGCTCAGCCCCCTAAGGCAGGAAGCCTCAATCTCCCACGACCAGAGATGGCCAGATGTATCAAACTACGTAGCAGTTTTGCAACGTGCACCAACACAGACTTAGAGTGAGACCCTACAACTCATTTTTCTTGCCGCCTGAGCCAAGATCTGAATCTCCTGCCAAGATCTCCAGAGGCGAAAAGCCCTGAGGGGGGTTTCAATTAGCCCCAGTGCCTCTCCTGCCCCGTATCCCCCTGAAATTTCATATTTCTGATTAATTCAATGACTATGAAAACCAGTCTGGCTAAAAAGAAAACCTTCTTGCCTCCAGTCAAACATCCCTCAAATAATTTAAAATATATGTAGGTGCAAACCAATCCTGGATCAAGATTATCTACTATATCAAAGGAATATAAAACTAATGATCAGGAAGAACGGTATCAGAAGACAAAAGAAAAGGAGGGGGTAGCTGTATAAAAATGAAATTATATAAATTTGATCCCACTTAAGTGGCCAGCTAAACCTTACAATAAAAACCTATTATTAGTTCTCCATCCTGAGTAATGTTCAAACATAAGGGGGGCAGAAAGGTGATCCTCATTCTTCTGACATTCCCAGCAGGTTGATTCTTATGGAAAGACTCTGTAAGCAACTCAGGAGATAGGGCTTTGCACAAATGTTTGCAGTAAAAACCACAACCAAGTGTGACTCACCTCATTCTCGTCTTGCTACAAGTTTGGCGCTAGGGCCAGGTTCATGTGATGTTTAGCCCGCGTGCACCCACGGGGCTAGATTTGAGGGAATCTCAGCAGAGATAGTGTCTCGCATTGAAACTGAAATTTTGTGGGTTTGCACAATTTTGTCCCTGGAAAAAAAAAATCCCTCCCAGATGAAACACTGCTGTCATCCCTGCGGTTTGTTTTAAGATTCTGAGCATGTGCAGAGCTGGTACATCAAGCAAGAAGCCTGGGAGAGGAAGCATGAACCCCAGAGAGATCGACATGTTTGCACAAACCCCTAGGAAGTGAAGCCCCTAAGTTTTGCCCAGATATACTTGTGAATATAGCCTGTAGAAGAACGGTGACATTTTCTCATTGGAAGTTTTTTTGAATATGTTGGGAGAAAGTATCAACATTTCTAATTCTCGAAGTTCTAAGCAGCTCTTCCCAGAGTTGCTCCAAAACCAACCGGTGAGGAGACTAGATGATCTCTCGAGATCCCTTCCAGCCCTACCTTTCTGTGATTCTATATTGTGTGTTTGTACAGTGCCTAGCACAGAGAGGCACTTGATCTCAGTTGGAATCTCTATGTATGACTGTAATATACACAATTATGAGTCTTGAAAGAGAATTCTCCCATATCTCCCAGGTCCTGGCATCAGCAACAAACAGTTCGGTTTTGTTTGTTGCTGGTTTTTTGGTGGTGGTGGTTGGGGGCGGGGGGAGTTGAACTCCCTCTCTCGTGATTCATGTTCTCTCCAAGTGACACCATAGTGGCCCCTAATGGAGCTGCTGCAGCTCATTTCCATTGGAAAACTTTTGTTTGAACAGCAGGCACACAAAGTCGGCTGCTCAAACACTTCCTTTCCGCCCACATGATGGGAGAGCCACATGACGTTTGGAGGCACACGAACCCCTGTAGCTTCCCTGTGTAAATACTTTGGATGGTCTATTTCCAAACCACATTTTGATTAGTTCTACAGTTGAGTGTTACTTCTATGCATTGGTATTTTGAGTCATTTGTGCACTGATGGAGGGAGAAAGGTCAACATTGCTTAAAAATGCCACTAAGGAAAGAAGTAGGAGACCGAGCCAGGTAGCATTTTGGGTTAACCCTTTTTCTGAAACAAAGGGTGTTTTCGCAAGCAGGAGGAGCAGGAAGAGCAATTGCTGAAGGAATCTTCTTTGGAGCTGCCGGAGTAAAGAGAGAAGGATCACGGAAACCAGGCTTCTGCAGCAAGAGGGAGGGAGCCGTAAGAGAAATAGCCAGTGACAATCTGAACACATACGCAAGTGAAAACTAAAACCAGACCAAAACCAGGGGCATGCAGAAGTAGGGCTTGTCTTCAACACGAGTAAAACCATGCTACCTACCACCATCTTTCTTAGATGCTGTTGTTGCTACCTGGGTTCTAGCATAGCTTCTGCAGAAGGACGTGGAATGTCCCCCTCCTCAAGAGGGATGTTAGGGCCACATTATAAAATGTGCCTAGAAGGCCCATCCACACTGCAAAAATCAACTGTGCTCGAACTTATTTACCACATGAGTGCAACACGGTAGGGTTTTGCACTGAGCTGAACTGTTTTAACGCTGTCTCCCACTGGGCTACGGTCCTACCAATGCCCCACTGCAATAACATCGCTCAGAATTGCTGTTAAAAATGACTCAGTCCGATCTACATGTCAACCAGAGATTAGTGTCTAACTGAGATGCTCTAACTTGACTGATTTTTCAGTGCAGAAGGGACCATAAACTAGAGCTCTATGTACTAAGCAATCTACCGGCTTGTATGGCATGATTAACCTGTGGAACTCAGTGTCACATGGTATCATTAAGTATAAGAGCTTAGCAGGATTCCAAGAAGAATTCAACCTTCATATGGATCCTGAGAACATTCTGAGCTAAATGTGCTTAAATGCAGTAATGTCCTGAACACATAATAACACGACTTAGGCTTTCTTGTGCCTAGATACAGCGACTCACATTATAACCATGCTCTAGTCTTTGTAAAGACCTTTCATTAACACAGTTAATTATTGTTTGGTCCCGTCAACAAAGAACCAGTTATAGAAATCCAAGCATTTCTGTAGCTGGACAGACTGCCTCCACAATTTTGAATAACACAGAACATTTTACCCCACCTAAAAGGAACGTACAGAAAAAGGTTTAAAACCGATTGTTTGGGTTTTTTAAGAAAATGCACATGGAACAATAAACAAAGCTCTGAACTTTTAAGGGCCACCTTCTCCATGCAGCCGTGCATTCCCCATTAGCTCTGTGACGGGTTGGGGCCACAGAGACCTGCTTGGTGCTGCCACCTGGTATGCCAAGGCTACTTCTGCCCCTGCTTCCAGGCCTTTTCCAGCTTGGGACTCCCGAATCCTGTCTGTTTTGAGCCAGATTCCACTGATCTGCTGCAAACACAGACCCAGGTCCGAACCAAGTCCACTCACCACTATAAGGCCCCTGGAAGTGCTCTTGCCTTTGACACCCAGCTGCTCAACTCCAAGGAGGTTCAAACCCTTAATACATCCGTTTTACCCTGCATAAGGCTTATACAGGGTAAACTCATAAATAGTTCGCCTTCTATTTCAAAGATAGAAAGATATGCACAACTGTTCGCTTTCCCCAGGTACCAACTCGTACTCAAGGAAACTTAATAAGTAAAACGTGATTTTAATAAGTACAGAAAATAGGATTTAAGTGAGTTCAAGTAGTGACAGACAGAACAAAGCGAATTACTTAGTAAAATAAAATAAAACACGCACGTCTATGTCTATTCAAAGTTAACACAGATAAAAGCCTCACCAGATTCGGATATTTTCCTTTTTACAGGCTGTAGAATTAGCCTGGGTCCAGCAGTCGCTCACACCCCCTAGTGTCTTTGTCCTTTGTTCAGTTCCCCTCAGGAATGTCCTTGGGGGGGTGGAGAGCCTCTCCCTTTAGCCAGCTGAAGACCAAATGGAAGGGTCTTGCAAGGGCTTTTATAGCCTTTCTTCCTCTCCCTGCATAGGATCCAGTTGCCCTGGAGTGTTGGGATCACATGGGCAAGTCACCTGTCCATGCGCCCTAACCAGTCTAACCAGTTGCATCCTTGACTGGGGCCCCAATGTGGATTGGGGTCTGCACCTTCTTTTGTCTGTTAAGTACTTGTCCTTAACTTGCACATTCCTTCCTCTGGACCTGGTCCATTGTTCTTACAAAAGCTATGCATAAAACCAGCAAATATAAAACCAATGTTCATAACTTCAACCACAACAATGATACATGCCTACAAACAGGAGGAATAAATTCAGTAGGTCATAACTTTCACAGAGATATGTTACATGGCACATGTAGCATAAAACATATTCTAGTTACATATATACATTTATAAGCATCTCCCCATAAAGTTTTATGGGGAACACCGTCACAAGCTCATCTTCCTCGGTCCCATTGGCCGGAAAGAGAGCTGCATTCTCTATGACCCTGAGGGGCCCGGAGCTAACGTTCTACATTCTCTTCCAATCCCAAAGCAGCGCTCTGCCTTTCTGTACACGGTAACTTTTTAAAACATTTTGAGTAGAGCTGGTGAAAAAAATTCAAATTGGCACTGAACAAAAAAATTTTTTTGGTAATTTTTTTTCCCCAAAAATGTTCACACACGTTTTTTCCACGCTTTGCAACCCGTTCTTGTGTTAAGTCCCTGCTACAGCGTATGGAGCAGTAAGACAAATGGAATGGGGCGGACTTACCTTCATAGTTTGCCTGGAAGCCTTGAGCACTGACAGCGTAATCGCTCACGAGCCATAAAGATAACACAACTCCAGTACTCACGATAGGAGCAGGCAGCTGGAAACCTGTTAACCTGAAAGACACCAAGAGAAAGGTTATACTGGCAAATACAGGACAAGCCAGCAAGTCTAGAAAGACTTGTACTCACAGGGATAGCTGCCACCTTGGCCAACATACCAAGGACTGAACCAGGGACTTTCAAACCTAAAAGCATGAGCGTCTACAGCTTGAGCTCAAGAACCAAGTCTATTTAACTAGGGCTACAACAGACCTACATCCTCTATGGATTGAGCACCAAGTGGGGCCTCTTACACACTTACCAGTGGGTTACAACGGCTGTTAACAATTCCTTCATTATCTACATTAACAGCCATTCTGTTTACTTCTGGTCAGATTTTATATTTACCATTTTGTTCATGGCAAAGAGCTTCATGACATTAAAAAAACCCTCACACTTTCTAGAAGGTACAGGGAACATAACAATGGTCTATTTATTAAAAGCTTTTCAAAAGCAACCTGCGCCGCTGTACCTAAGCACTAACCACACTCCCTTAGATTTGTAATGGTCACATATTCCCCCACATACTCCAAAGAGTGTAGTCCAGACGCCCGAGAAAGGGACAGTCCAAATTCTCATTCCTGGTTCTTTTTCTGACCCGCGCTGTGACCTAAGGCAAGTCACTTAGCCTCCTCGTGTCTGGTCCCACCACCTGTGAAATGAGAATGATACTCAAACTTCTGACAGTCCCAAGGCTTCATTCATTAATATTTATAAAGTGCTTTAAGATCCTTGGAGTAAAGGCACTACATAAGTGCCTAGAGTATTATACGAATAATATTAAGTTGGACTCTCAAACTAAAGTAGCAGAGGATGAGAAGCAATAAAATTGACATTGCCAATTAGCTGGCTGGATTTACATCGACTATTTATTCTGTATATCTACCAGACACGAGGCTTGTACTAGGAGCCTAGTGCTCTTAAGGCAACGGAACTGCCAGCTAACCCCAACAGGAACTCTCCTCCGAACTAAGCCAATAAAGACATAACTAGCTTTTGCTTGTCACCAGCAGATCTTAAAGTGCTTCACAAAGGAGTCCGTGTAATTATTCCCATTTTATACATGGGGGAAGCGGCTTGCCCAAAATAATGCAGCGCAAGAGCAGGGACTGAATCCAGATCTCGTGAGTTTCAGTCCAGTGCTCTATCAGCTGAGCCAGTGGGTTGCCCTAAATGCCTTCGAACAGAGCTTTCAAGGTCTTTAGCTGACTGACTCCTTGCAAGCTCTCGTATGTAATACCTGGAGGGAGGGAGCGAGGGAGAGAAGGAAGGGAAGGAGGTTACAGTCTGGGATTATAAGGGAAAATAGGAGTGAGACAGAGTGCTCCTCCAAATAATAATAATACCTATCTTTCATACAGCACTTTTTGTCAGTAGTTCTCAAAGGGCTTTATCCCCATTTTACATATGGGGGAAACTGAGGCATGGCGTGGCAGTAACTTGCCCAGAGTCACCAAGCAGGTCATCAGTAGCAAAGCTGGAGACAGAGACCAGGTCTCCTGAGCCCCAGTCCAGTGGTCTACTCACTAGACCATGGTGCCACCCCATGGGAAAGAGACAGAGGGAATTGACACTCCTCACAAGAGAGAGGTGACAATTGTATCCAAAACATGGGTACAATAGACAAAGCAAGAACAATCTTCCACCACATTGTGTCCTCAGCCTAATTACTTTGGGCTTTTTTGACAGATTGACTTTGAGTTACAAGGCAATTGTTAATTTTAATACAGAAGTTTGTTCATCAACATTTTTGAATTGGCATTATAGGATCCCGGACACTAATTCCCTGATACTATATTGACAGAGACTGAGAATAGCTAATGTACATTTCTGAAAAACAATTACAGTTTTATAATTTATAATCCATCCCCTTGCACTTGGTTAGGATGATTTACATAACAGATTTACAGAATGAAAAAAAAATGTTTTTCAACCACTCATGTTAAATTCTTGCCCACCATGCCCAAAGACAAATCCAAATACAATCTCTTCTGTCTGATAACACTCAGAAAAATCTGGCTGCTGTAAAAAAAATGTAAGAAAGAGCAATTTAACCTATGGAACTCATTGCCACAAGATATCAAGGTCAAGAATAAGAATGCAATATTGATTCAGATCCTGAGAACATCCACAGTTACAGTAGAGATGGTATTTTAAGACACTTTGAAGTGATATTCAGAGTATGAGCCAACCTCTCATTAATGGGGATAGGAAGGAATTTTCCCTTATGGGCAATTTAAATGCCCACTTCAGAGTTTCTTGCACCTTTCTTTGAAGCAGATGGCCTCGGTCAGAGACTGGGTGCTAGACCAGAGAGACTACCCCAGTCTGATTCAGTCTTACAGTATAGCATTAGGTTTGAGATAGAAAAGCTCTGTCAGGAGTTCTACCACAGCCCCCATATACACTCAGGACATACAACCATACCTATTTTATCAAGACAACACTAACAATGCAGAGTCATATGTAGCATCTAACGTATTTAAATGACCCTCAACCCCATAGCACCTAAGCATGTCACAATCTGTTTAGTGTATTTATCTTCACAACACCCGTGAGGAAGGGCAATGATATTATCTCCATTTTACAGATGAAGAATTGATGCACAGAGAGATTCAATGACTTGCCCAAGGTCACACAGAAAGTCTGTGGCAGAGCAGGGAAGTGACCCAGATTTCCCATAGACCAGACTAGCACCTTAGCCCCTGCCATCCTTCCTCTCTGAGGGCAAGAAGTAAACCATTAGGGCTGGGATTATTAAAGGAATCTATAAGCATTCGATGAAGTGGGTTCTTAACCCACGAAAGCTTATGCTGAAATAAATTCGTTAGTCTCTAAGGTGCCACAGGTATTTTTCTTGTTTTCTTTTTATAAGATTTTGGTGACCAACTCCTCCAGGCTACTTTGAAAATTTAAATCTAAAAAAGAAATGCCCCCTCCCCCATTCTCAATATGTCTAAATATTGTGCCAAAAGGACTGAGCCTTGACTGAATAATGAAATTGGACATGCCCTGCCCAAGAACCTTATTAAAGAGAGACTCCTCAGTTATAACTGGCAAAACCCTTACCGTTGCTAAATATGATAGTCAAGTCTTAATGTAAGCTATGAAATACTGAAGGGCACAGACTCGAAGAATAAAATCCATTGTCTGCAGTATTTTAAGCCAATATTTCTGTTGAATAAAAACATCAAGTTCTATTTTAAAGGGTTTGTATCCTTTCACCATGTATAGATGGGTAGAAGAGTGAGGTGGCTATTTTTAGATTTAATTAGAAGTGCTTATTGAAACCTCCAAGCACTTTATTTTTTTACAATAAAGGCACATACAGAAATGTGGAACAATTTTAATGAAACCATGCGTTGCAGATGATAGACAATTGCTTAACCCCCTCTCCTCTCTTCCCCTCTATAGAGACAGATAGATATTATAGTACCTTAGGAGCAGGGACTAGAACTCTGCACCTTTATCTCCAAGACAGATCTGTACCACCTGAGTTAAAGAAGATCACCCCTTACCTCACGGCAGTAGTAAGTCTTTTATCTTGTCTCTGGGTCCACAAATAGCGGGCATCACTGAGTAGAGTATTTTACACAGTTGCCACAAAAAGCCCCACAACAAATAAAAACTCCCTCTTCCCTGACACCCCCCCACCCCTCCCCACACACAAACAGTTGCCCCACTGTCTGAAGGAAAGCTTAGAACAACGGCGTCCTCCGAGGGTCAAAAACTCTGGTCACTATCAAAGCCGGGTGGCAGAGCTGAAGACTCTTTGCTGAGTATGCCAGCTCACCAGCCCCCTCCTGTTACACGCAGGTAGGATAAGCCATTCAGACAAGTGCTTCAGCTGACTGTAACTATCCTGGGATCAAATAAGAATAAGGGAATACAGACATTAGGAAAGAGACTGACCACCACCAGCTCATTTCACACAGGCCCCTGGGCACACAGGGGTGACTTCGTTCTCATGCCACCATAGGCAGAATTGTTCTTACATCTGTTGAGCACTAAAATTAACTGATACAAATAAAGGCATTAGGTAAGCCTGCCACTGTGCATTGCAAATCTCCACATCAACCCCTGTAAATATACCAAAAGACAACTCACTGGACTTGCCCCAACCAGCTTCTCCTGTTATTACTTCTGATAGCGATGGCACAGAGCAACAGCAGCTCCCAGACAGTGCCAAATCCCCTTTGCTCCCGTTTTGCAGTAAATGGGGTTTTCGAACTCTAGATGCATAAATGCTGGCCTGAGACTGAATGGCCAATACATCACAAGGCCACGGATGGAAAATCATAGCACATCCAGGGGTACTATGACACTAAGGGGCATTCTGAATTTTTACAGGCACAGAACCCTTTTTGGTTTCCCAGCATCATGATGCAGGGATATTGTGGCACTGATGCTTGGGTGGTGTTTTCTGTCGGATAGAGACGGCGAGAGAAAAGGCTGTTACAACACTTGAACTCGGGCTCATATACATAATCAGAGCGTGCTCAGATAACCACAGCTTGCAGCTTTAGGCCCCATTTCAGGGCAGCACTTCAGAACCTGCTTTTCTTTAAGCACACATTTAAGTCCGCTGGGAGACAATGGGATTTAAGTGCTATCCTGAATAGGGATGACCTTAAGCATGTGCTTAAGTACTTTCCTGAAGCAGGGCCTTAGAAGGGAAGGATTGACTTGTGCATCAGGCACTGGACTAGGACTCGAGAGAACCTGGATTCTGTTCCCATCTCTGCTACAGATTCAGTGTGTGACCCTGGGCACATCACTTAATCCCTCACTAGGAGTTATGGGTTCTCAGTATCACTAAACAAATTATGCCACTTATTTAGTTACCCACATATTTGCCTATTTGCATATTTTAGTTGCCCACATATTTGCCCTCATATTTGCCTAGTATCTATATTTCACAAATGAGAGGTGAAGTGACGTGCCCAAGTTCACAAGGCAATTCAGTGGCAAAGCCGGGACAAACCACTCAATGGCTGCTTTCCAGCCCCTAGCTCTGCCCACTAGACAACACAGCCTCACTGCAAAAACATGCTATTGTTTGTGTGATTAGGCCACCTAATCCACTCCCAGATGGTACAGGTTTGCTTTCTGCAATATATTGCTTTGAGCACACAAGTAGTGTATCTGTGGGCACATGCATTTGCCACTTTGCATCACCAATGCCTACTTCCTGAACCTTTCTCTGTCTGCAAGACTATTTCCTAGGTGACTTTTAAAAGTTCAGCCCCTCACTGTTCTTTGTTGCACAATGCACACAGATATCCCATTCCACCACTTGAGGGATACTACAGTCACAGATCTATTATGCTAATAAAACACATTTGCTAGTAATTGCAACGCATTGCAGTAAAAGCCACTACAGAGAAATACTTTTCAACACCTACACATCCTCACTAACGTTCCCATTCACACATTCTTACATAACAAAACCCACTCAGAGGGAAGATTATGTTTTTAAACCACTATCAGCAGCTTGTCACTATAGCAGAAGAAGGTGCAGCTGGTAAGAGATCCTACTACTTTCCCCGCCATGAGCCTCCCCACTACCTGCAAGGACATCCTTAGGCCATGACTCCAGTGCACATTGCTAGATTAAATAAGACTGGCATTTCTCCAGCCCCTCTGGCATCAGCTGTGGCCAAACCAGAAGTCCTGAGTTTCCTTCAGTTGCAACTTCTCTTCTCCTTGGCTTAGCCAGAGCAGAGGCAGAGGTGGTATTTGCTTTGGGGGCGGGGCGGGGGGGGTGATAAAAACTGCATTTGGAGTGGATTATTAGACTAGGACTTTTTCAGTAATGGAGAGCAACTAGAGCCAGGTTAACGCCTTCAGTATAAGCAGAGGGGAAAAAATTACTGTAACTGTAATGAAGCTATTTGGGATTCTCATTCCACTTCCATTCACTGTCCCTGAAACCACTGTGGATCAAATACTGCGGTGCCCCTTCGGTTTTCATTCCGGCAAAGCGTGCAGGGGATCCACTCGGATTCTGCCTGAATAAGGACCAAGTATAAAACGAGCAAGAGGGACTTGGCTCAGTTGTTGGGTGTCCCCCCCCCCCCCCCACACACACACACACAGAGAAGGGGCAGTGATGTGCTTTCAAGCTGAAATGGCTTCTATTTTAAAAGTAAGTGCAAACACCAGGAAATAAACGAAGTCAAATCTCCAAGTCATAGACTATAGTGCGCATGTCTCCTCTGGGACATGTTACAATGCTGCACAACAGTTCTAGGCACACAGGGCTCTTCGTGCAACGGAAGGGCAGAATTTGCCCCAAAACACAGCTAGCCCAGCACCGATTTTGGCCATGAACGAGTCATTATTGCACCCGCCGTCCTTTCACAAGGGTTCTGTAGGTTCACATCAATTCCCAGTAGCGTGTCAGTCCTAAGCAAGCACCGCAAATCCTTCGGTTACTATGGGGTCCTAACTCGCTCTCCGCCAACTGCTTTCAACATCCCACTCCCAGATACCTCTGGGACCTGCTCCCATCCTTCCCTGCCAGAGACCTGTCACCTTCCCTGGTCACAGGAGAAGAGCACGGGCAGATTCACCTCCATGCTGACCTACAGCTGCTCGGCTCGGCCAACATATTCTATCCTTATATACTGAACATTTACAATGCAGTGCTTCAACCAGGTTGGGGCCCTAACGTGCTAAGCAGCAGGCAAACAAAGGAAATACATAATGCCAAGGGGGAATGCTTCCCATCCAACCCTGCTCAGCTGGTGAGATCTGAGAAGATCACAGCCAGAAGTGGTACATCCACTGGCATGTAGGATGGTCTATTCCAGGGGTAGACAACCTATGGCACGCGAGCTGATTTTCAGTGGCACTCACACTACCTGGGTCCTGGCCACTGGTCCGGGGGGCCCTGCATTTTAATTTAATTTTAAATGACGCTTCTTAAACATTTTAAAAACCTTATTTACTTTACGTACAACAATAGCTTAGTTATATATTATAGACTTATAGAAAGAGACCTTCTAAAAATGTTAAAATGTATCACTGGCACGCGAAACCTTAAATTAGAGTGAATAAATGAAGACTCGGCACACCACTTCTGAAAGGTTGCCGACCCCTCTCTATGCTAGTTCTTATACCAGCCTTATCATTATAGTATCTGAGCCTTCGAGTAGGGCATTTCTGCAAAGTGACTAATTTCTGTCATGTGTGGTTCCTTCTCTCATCCTTTCGCCATGGGCAAAATTTCACATGTAAGGGAGTGGGTTTTTTTGCTTGGTTTTCATCCCCACTTTCTTTGTTTTGTTTATAACAGGACCTAGGTCGTACACAGCACAGGATCCAAGGGATTTACAAAAGTGGCATCATTATCCCAATTTTACACATGGGGAAACTGAGGCATAGGGAAGAAAAGTGACTTGCCCAAGGTCACCCAGCAAGCCAGTGGCAGAGCTTAGAATAGCACCCAGGCCTCTGGAGTCTAATCCCAGTGCACTATCCACTAGGACACACTTTCAGATCAGCTGTACCTTGTGCTATGTGTTCATGTTAGCAACAGCAAAGTCAAAAGTGCATTTGGGAGAGCAAAGTTGTGATGCGGTGGAAGTGGGGAGATGGGGTTTTTAGTTGCTGAGGGAGTTCACTCTACAGTCTCACACCGTCCCCTGAAGAATCTCTGTCATCTGCACAAGGCACGTTTTACCCTTGCAGCGGTCAACTCCATTGGGCCTGAGGAACAGAGCCATCAACCGCGGTCCCCAGCTCAGTCCTTCAGATGTGTTCATCTCCCCACTGTACATGCTAGGCTGTTCCAGTGCATCAAATCTAACGGTGTCATGTAACACGATGCGGGCTCCATTTTGCAACCCAGGTGCCATAATTAAAACAGTGCACATTCCTTTTTTTGGTAAGATGCCAACGTCAGCTTGGCCTGCCATCAAAAATGTTATTGCAGCTGGCAATCCAACACCCTTTACAGCATAAATGCGAGAGAAATGCCTCAGAACCTCCGTGCACTCCTCTAATGAAAACCTATTGGATTGCATCGTTTAACCCAGCTTTAAATTACACCACATCATACTTCAGTGATTTTTTTTCCTGCACGCAATTGAAATGCACCTATTAAAGAGAATTTCTCATCAAAATAACCACTCTCTTACTTTTAACCATACACAGTTAATATGATTGGTGCCAGGAGGGCCAAACTGATTTTCCTGTCTTACACATTATCCTATGACAAAATGCAAGCTAAGCCAGTTGGAAGGAGCTCTGTTAAAAACAGCACCGTGAAGCAAGAGAGGTGGCTTGGAATGTTTGGTAAAATAAGGTCTGAATACTAATTAATATCTAAACGCTTTCTTCGTGCAAGGTGGTCTCACAACTGATATGAACAGAAGTCAACCTAAAGCAAAGGGATTTGAAACTTATATGAAACTGACAGGGCCGGCGCTATCACTAGGCGACCCTAGGCGGTCGCCGAGGGTGACAGGATTTGGGGGGCGGCATTTCGGCGGCTGCCTCCTCCCTCCCGGCTCCACGCTCTAGCCGGGAGGCAGGAGGCAGCCGCCCACTTCCTCGCGAAGCCCTGCTGTGGCGAGGGCTGTTGCCGTGCCGCTGGGGCTCAGCAGGGCTTCGCGAGGAGGGCGGCTCACTGTGGCTGCCTCCTGGCTCCTGAGCGTGGAGCCGGGAGCTGGGGAGGCTCCTGCGGGTGGGGGGCTGAGCTGCCGCGGCCCACGATCCGCGGGGGCCTGAGCTGCCGCGGGGGGATAGGGAGCCGCCTGCCGCGGGCGGGGGAGCTGGCTGGGGGGTGGAGGGGGAGCGGCGTTAGCTGGGTGGGAGAGGCACAGGGCTGGTGCAAGGAAGTTTTGCCTAGGGCACGAAACTTAGAATCATAGAATCTCAGGGTTGGAAGGGACCTCAGGAGGTCATCTAGTCCAACCCCCTGCTCAAAGCAGGACCAAACCCAATTAGATCATCCCAGCCAGGGCTTTGTCAAGCCTGACCTTAAAAACCTCTAAGGAAGGAGATTCCACCACCTCCCTAGGTAACCCATTCCAGTGCTTCACCACCCTACTAGTGAAAAAGTTTTTCCTAATATCCAACCTAAACCTCCCCCTCTGCAACTTGAGACCATTACTCCTTGTTCTGTCATCTTCTACCACTGAGAACAGTCTAGATCCATCCTCTTTGGAACCCCCTTTCAGGTAGTTGAAAGCAGCTATCAAATCCCCCCTCATTCTTCTCTTCTGCAGGCTAAACAATCCCAGTTCCCTCAGCCTCTCCTCATAAGTCATGTGCTCCAGCCCCCTAATCATTTTTGTTGCCCTCCGTTGGACTCTTTCCAATTTATCCACATCCTTCTTGTAGCGTGGGGCCCAAAACTGGACACAGTACTCCAAATGAGGCCTCACCAGTGCCGAATAGAGGGGAATAATCACGTCCCTCGATCTGCTGGAAATGCCCCTACTTATACAGCCCAAAATGCCGTTAGCCTTCTTGGCAACAAGGGCACACTGTTGACTCATATTCAGCTTTTCGTCCACCGTAACCCCTAGGTCCTTTTCTGCAGAACTGCTGCCCAGCCATTCGGTCCCTAGTCTGTAGCAGTGCATGGGATTCTTCCGTCCTAAGTGCAGGACTCTGCACTTGTCCTTGTTGAACCTCATCAGATTTCTTTTGGCCCAATCCTCTAATTTGTCTAGGTCCCTCTGTATCCTGTCCCTACCCTCCAGCGTATCAACCACTCCTCCCAGTTTAGTGTCATCTGCAAACTTGCTAAGGGTGCAGTCCACACCATCCTCCAGATCGTTGATGAAGATATTGAACAAAACCGGCCCCAGCACCGACCCTTGGGGCACTCCACTTGATACCGGCTGCCAACTAGACATGGAGCCATTGATCACTACCCGTTGAGCACGACCATCCAGCCAGTTTTCTATCCACCTTACCGTCCATTCATCCAGCCCATACTTCCTTAACTTGCTGGCAAGAACACTGTGGGAGACTGTATCAAAAGCTTTGCTAAAGTCAAGAAATAGCACATCCACTGCTTTCCCCTCATCCACAGAGCCGGTTATCTCATCATAGAAGGCAATTAGGTTAGTCAGGCATGACTTGCCCTTGGTGAATCCATGCTGACTGTTCCTGATCACTTTCCCCTCCTTTAAGTGGTTCAGAATTGATTCCTTGAGGACCTGTTCCATGATTTTTCCAGGGACTGGAAAACTTCCTTGCACCGGCCCTGGGAACTGATCCAGAGCCAACTGACATCAGTGGAAAGACGTCAGTGGACACTAGTGCATGTCCTATAGGCCTGATTCAACAAGGTATTTAACTTCCAGTGCATGGAGTAGTCTCACTGACTGCAATGGGATTACTCATGTGCTTAAACTCTGATGTGGGCTTACGTACCTTTCAGTGCTGGTGCCTAAGAGAAGGCATTTTAGCCCATAAGATTTCTCATCTTCTCCAGCAGCAGCATGTTTTCAGCCTTTAGAGCAGAGGGACTGAGAGTCAGGACGCCTGGGTTCTGTGTCACCTCTATGTGTGATCTTGGGGCAACTTACACTCTTCACGTGTTTCCGTTTCCCCATCGGTGAAACCGGGGTAAAATCTACTTCACAAGAGTGTGGTGAGCACATAGGAATAGTTTAAAACCCTTTCAAACATGCTGGGATAAAAGGTGTCTGAGATACGTGCAGAATGTGATGAAGATTCCCACAGTTACAACAAGGCTCAAGCCAACAGATCCTAGCCCCCTGCCTAAGGGCACCCCCTACAGGGGTACAGAGGTCACTGTGTCTCATTGGGCTTCCTCTCTATACCACCATCTGCCGGCAGGCCCTGATCTCTATCCTCCCGCAGCAGCTAATGCCAGCAAATGGTGAAGCACTGCTTTCCAGTCCCAAGTTCCTGGCCTTCCTTCTGCAGCCAGCTCCCAAACCACCTTGCTTTGATTCTCTCCCACATAGGGTTCCGGCCCTGATCTCTGGATACGGCTTCCTTTTCTAGCTCTTCGGAAGTTAAGATGCCCTCTATTGGTTGCATGATAACTAGCTAACGGCCCCCTCCAATGGCTCGATCCTTTACCTTCTGTTCAGCCGGGGTTGAGGGAAGGTACCTATCTAAGGAGCCAGCCGCTCCATTGCATGTATTTCACACCTACTCCTACTGCTTTCTCGCTTCAGGGGGGTTTTCAGCAGTTCTGCCATCAAATTTATTTTTTTCCTCCTCCTGTTACTTTAATTTTTAATAAAACAAGGAATTACAATGAGAAATGTTAGTTTGACTCCTTTTTTTTAATATTGGCAGAAACATAATTGATATTTTAAATGCCCCCATTAATCAGCCAAGAAAATGAGCTGTGTATAAACCGAGGACAAAGCCGCAGCGTGCCGTAGCTTGGAACATTTAAAGGCCAGCGCTGACTGTAAGGCAAGACTCACCAGCACTTACTTAGAGTCTGTCCTTTAATTTGGAGTCCCTGCAAGGCAGGAATGGTGCTCCAGGCCAAGTAAACTCAACCAACTTAAAATGATATTGTAATGACATACAAAGACACAGTTTCAGATCAAGTCTTGGAGGCCATTTGTCTTCGTGCAATGGCTTTTGTTCCATGTTCTCGTGATTAAATGACTCCCCCTCATCGCTAAGTCAAATTAAATCCATGGGCAGAACCAGAAGTTTAACAAGTGGAACGGCTAGTAAGTTGTTTTCAGTGGGGTTTTAGGAGAACTTCATGCCGGACAAGGTGTTTTTAGGGCTCAATCTTGCAAAATTCAGAACCCGAATCATGCAATGCATTTACGCTCATGCTTTGCTTTAAGCACGCGAACACTCTGAGACACTTCAGCGAGGCTGCCCATGTGCTTAAGTGCTGTAGAGGATCAGGGCCAAAGTGCTCAGCACCTTGACAGATCAAGCCCAGAGACGGTCAGGTTTTCAAGACACTGTTTTGTTTTTGGGGGGTCTTTTGGAGGGCGGGGGCAGGGCAACACAGAGCACACTGTTGACAAGCACTTAAGAACAACCTGTCTGAAAATTGGAGTCCTCCATCCAAACAACATGAATATACCTTAACAGAATCAGTGCAAGTCTGCCCAGCCACTGTGCCGCTTCTCAAGCACACAGGGACCAACTTTTAAGATCAGCCCACTCTCCATGCCCATTAATTATACTAGAGTACCACCTGCAGACTCCAACCAAGGTCAGAGGCCCATTGAGCTGGGCATTGTAAATATACATCCTAAGAAACAGCCCTTGTCCCCAACAAGTTGCAATCTAAAGAGACAAAGAAAAAGGAAAATTAATATCCCCATTTTACAGGTGGGGAACTGACATGCAGAGGAATGAAGTTACTGGCACACGATTACACAGGAAGTCCATGAGGTTCACTAGGGAGTTTGCTATTGATTTGACATGGAAGATGCTGAGATATTGCAGCGATGGGCAGTAGATCAAACCCTAAGATAGACAGTCTGTGGCACTCCCCTCCTTAGGTTTCAGAGGTTGAGCTCCAGCCTCAGCCGCTGTTTCAAAGCACTGTCTACACCAGCTGTTCCCATGAGGCCCACGGAGCTCTTCCCTGCGGCCTGCCGGGCTGCCTGCCCCCCCCCCCGCCCCCTGCTTTTTAAACATTTTTTTTTAACCCCCAGGCAGTTCCCGCCACCAGACAGTTGTTCTGGCGGTGGGAACTGCCTGGGGGTAAAAACAAAAAAAAATGGGGGGGTGGGGCGTGGGGAGTCCGGCAGGCCGCAGGGAAGAGCTCCGCAGGCCGCATGGGAAGAGCTTCACGGTTTCTGGGAGGGGGGGGAGGAGCGGGGAGCCACGCGCTCAGGGGAGGAGGCGAAGAAGGGGCAGGGCCTAATGGAAGGGGTGGAGTGGGGGCGGGGCCGGGGCAGCGAGGGGGCGGGGTCAGTGATGCGGCCCTCGAGCCAATGCACTAGTCCTCATGCGGCCCTCATGGTAATTTGAGTTTGAGACCCCTGGTCTACACAGCTATTTGTAGAGGGCTAAAGAAGCCCCGGTCTGTTGACCCAGGCTGGGAGGCTCGCTTCTGCAGGCTGTGAAGACATACCTTTAGTCCCCAGTTTTATTTATTTTTTAATTCTGTGCACAAGACACACATTCGGCTCAAAAGAGAATGCATCACCGGGATGGTGGAGATGAATGCTGATTAACTTGGCTCATTGGAATGATTTATGATCAAAATCAAGCTGCTTTTATTTTCCAGTCAAGCTACAAATAGATCCCTGAGCAAACACCTTCAATCATGTGCATGTTGCAAGCAAGCACCACCCAGCAGTTCCTTGTACATTCACTGTTCATACTTCAGAGCACAACTCAAGCCTCCTCTGCTGCCAACCAAAGCCAAGGATCCTATTTTATTCTGTGACACTTTACAATCATTCCGTCTGCCCAGCTGGCTGATAATTAAGTTGTTTTTTAAATAAAAGCATCGCTTCGCTCGCTGCTAGCTCTGAATTTGATTACTATATATTTTTCTTAAGAGGACAGCAATAGGCATTAAGACACCCACCATCTTTCTCTGTCCCTTGCACTCACTCCCTTCATAATCAGTCTTTGCCAGTAGACTATGTCCACTCTGTTTTTACAGCAATGCAAGAGAAAGCTCTTAGGTCTACAAAAGTCCATACACCGAATGATCACAAACGTTTGATCAATTTGAACAGATGAAAGGGGATTTGATGCCAGAAGATCCACTGTAAATTCAACAGATAGAAAACCAGCGCTGTCTAGTGGGTAATGGCTAGTATGGACCCTGGGTTCTATTCCCAATTCTGTTGCTTACTGACCTTATGTAAACTGAGGCAGAGAGAGGTCCTATCTATAAATCAATTTAAATACTTACCTACCTCAAGAGGTTGCAGAGAGGAGGTCATGATAATGAATGAGTTCCTGGCCATAATTTTCAAACATGATGGCTAAAGCGCTCTTGAAAATCGGAAGTACCCTGCCTGTGACTGTGTCTGTTTTGAGTGCTGTAATTACATCATCAACTTTCAGATCTTATTGTTATATTCTGGATGGGCTTGCAAGCTAACCACTTCTCTCCAGCAAGCTCTGAACTGAACTGTTACACAACAAAGCAATAGTATATTTGCGGCACCACCACCAATTATCTCCTCCACCACAGAAATAACATCCAGGCTTCCCAATACTGGAAACTGCTCTTATTCTTGCTAATCATGCGGACGGAGGGTTGAGGGGGGCAGGTGGGAGGGAAGAGAACCTCTTATTAGATCAGGTGTCCACCAGATGGGACAACCTATTACAGCCTCAATTCAGGCAAACCCTTTAAAACACATGCTTCAGTCTCACTGACTTCACTGCATCTTAAGCACATGCTGAAAATTAAGCATGCCCTTAAGCACCATTCGTGAATAGGGATGTTCTCCTAAAATCTGGTTCAATAGCAGATGAAGCTTTCTCCTTAATACGAATAACTTTGTACCTCCGCTCTGCTTTAACCACTGTGTGGTGTTGTAAATGGGGACATTCTTTCCAGTGGCAAAATTACATTGCAATGTCATTTCAATGAGTCCTCAAGAAGGATCAGACACACAGGTCAGCACGAGAAATAGGGTGTCCCCATATACCTGGCCTCTTCAGGCAACAGCGGAGCATTTTTCTCCATTGTAGAAAACATCAGCTCTACAAAGAAAATGGAATGATTAATCTATATAAGGGGACACTATGGTTCATAAATGAAGCCTGAACAAAGGGATCCATCAGTTTGAATCCATCCAGGGTTTTTGGTCAGTGAGTAAAAGATATTACTAGACACGGTCCTAAAAAAAGCAGAAAAAAACATCATCAAAATTTTCAATTTTCAAATCAATGTCATCAACATTTTGAACATTTAAACATATTTCATCTGGCTCTAGTTGTCACCTGCAAATGGTTCCTCAGCAGTCACTGTGAAATTCATTGTGGTTTCTGGCCAGTTCTGAGCGGATGGGTATTCACATTTTTAAAAAATCTTGCCATGACAATTAGCACCCTTGAGGGAATGCCAAGAACTAACTCGGCCATGGAGGCTGTGCTGTCCTCTCTCACCTCCAGTGAGAGTTGAGACAAGCTTCCAGGAGAGTATAGGGGGAAACCTGCATCACTGATGTCCCTTCCATACTTGTTCAGCAACTAAACTTAGACCTGAGTGTTATCACCTAACTTTGTGCTGGTGCCAGATGCTAACTACAAAAGTTAGCACCTACAGCTGGAGTGGGTGGGTGAGATTCTGTGGCCTGCATTGTGCAGGAGGTCAGACTAGATGATCATAATGGTCCCTTCTGACCTTAAAGTCTACGAGTCTATACTTTCTATTGAGCAACAAGATCCTCTGATTCCTATACCAGCTGCCTACTTAACTTAAATTAGCTCCTCCTCACACAGAACCATTCTTAAGTCAACCTTGGTAAACGACAAGCAGCAATTACAGGATTCATTAAATCTATCTGAAATGAAAAATAAGATAGCTCATGCTGCTTGTTTTGTAAGGTGTGTGCACGCTCACTTAGCAACATGACATGGAAGATCTTCTCCAAGATACTAAAACGTCCCCTGAGTCTGATCCACAGCCCACTGAAGTAAATGAAAGGAATCCCATTGACCTCAATGGGCTTGGGATCAGGTGCCAAGTACATCTGAGGAACACAGGAACAGATCCTCAGCTGGTGCAAACCAGCACAGCTCCACTGGGAGCTCTAGCCCATAATATCGTCTCCTACCTTCAATGCTAGGCCATGGTATGCCTGAATTCCCCAAGCCCTGGAATGAGTTCCTTCTTCGTGTATTGTTGATGGATACTATAACTGCTACTAGAAAATAACCATGACTGAGGTGATCCATGCAATTTCTTTGACGTAACAAGTGCAGTTGCTTCCAAAATTATTGCCTGCCAGGGTTTGTGTGATTGTATGTCTTGTAATGTTCATGATGCACATTTCGAAATGGCACCATCATGTATGTTTTGGATCAGTGGGTGGTGTGATAGCAGGCTTTTTTGAATTGGAGCTGAGCAAGCTGCTACCCGCAGGAAGGCTGAGATTTTCAAAGAAAAACGAGGGAACTGAATTTTAATGAGTGGGGCATCTAAATCCCTTGGACTCTTTAGGAAATACCATGTTAAGGCTTTGCAAACACTGCTCAATCTAAATTGGAATATGCAATCAAAGCCCATGTGGCTATGGCACAGAAATCACCTGCATTTTCTTCTCTCCTCTTTCCTGAGCATAACTGATGAAGCCAAAAATGCGTCCTTTGCTCACCTGACACTGATAAAGACTTCATTAACTAACACAATCCCTAGGGACAGTCACAAGGATCATAAATTGCGGAGTGGATGGATTTCCGTGCTCATTTAAAATGGGTTTTGGTGAATCCCTGCTAGTCAAGTCTTATTTATAGGGCTTGAGGTCTGCACATCCACACCAGATATATTAGTCCTTCACATCTCTCACATCCATAAACATCAGAGGCTGAGCGTCAAATCTCAATAAATCTGATTTTCACGCCATATAACCATCTGAGTACAAAATCCACGGACTCAGATTTTTATCTCATTTCTCTTCCACGTTCATTTTTGCCTCTGCTTTCTTGAAGAGTTGGAAGTAGATCTGTGCCAAATTTGCCAGCAGCGTCCTTTGTTTCAAGGTGTGTTAGTTACAAACCAAGTTTCAGAAGCCTTTTGGTGATCTGGAGCTGGCTTTTGGGCCTACCTAGACCAATCTGGACGGAAATCAAGCAAAGCTCAGAAACGTGCTAGTTTCGGCCTGTTTTCTGGCTCTGTTCAAAATGAAATTCAGGGGTGTGAGCCCAAGTGAATGAGAAAAAAAGTTCTCACAAAACTCTGCAAACTCAAAACCATACAGGACTGAACAATAAGTATCATTGACTATATATGTAAATGAAATGTGCTGTAGTATTACCATAATGCCTAAACGAGACTCCATCTGAGATCAGGACTCCGTTATGCTGGGTGCTATACAATAACATAGGAAGAGATAGCCCCTGGCAAACCTACAATTTAAATAGACCATGCAAAGAGTGGGAAAAAGTATCATCGTTCCCCCTTTCCCAATGGGGTACCGAGGCACTGAGCAATTAAGGGTATATGACTATATTGCAGCCCCAGGTGTGACTGAAGGCCTGGGTAGATAGACTCTCACTAGCTGTGCTTGAGCTACCTTGCTAAAAAACCAGCAGTGTGGACCAGCGGTGGAGCTAACCCGGCTGGACGGGGACGACTCCCAGCCCTCCACCCAACCCCAGCCCACCCAGCAGCCTTTGGTTGCATGCATGGCTCCTTTTCAAGCCAATAGGTATAACTGAAAGGTGGCACCCTCCAATGACCCATTGCCACCAATCACTGCTCAGGACATTCAGCATGGGCGGTGGCTTGGGCTAGCCATCGAAATCTGGACCTGGAGGTTGGGCAGGCTTTGACTTGTTGCAGGGCCGGTGATGCAGCCTAGCTGCCCAACATCCACATTGCTATGCTTAGTGAGCTAGCATGAGTCTGCCTACCCAGTCTGGGAGGCATGCACTCTGCTGCCGTGTAGACATACCCTACGTGACTTGCCCAGGGTCACAGAGCAAGTCTGACAAAGCCAGGAACTGAATCCAGAGTGCCTTAGCTACAAAACCAACCTTCCTGTCAAATGGCACCGTATGAGTGCAAAGTATCACTACGGTTATTATCCAGTGTCACAGAACCACAGAAAAAGGAGACAGACTAGGAATCATTTTATCTGACACCCCTAACTTTTTTTATTATTATTATTATTAATAATCGTATTTATCACGATAGTGCCTAAGAGTCGAACAAGAACTGGGCTCCACAGTGCTAGGTGCGGTACAAACACAGAATGGTAGGCTGCTCCTGGCCCAGAGACATAATAATCGAAATAGATAAGACAGACTCAGAGTGGGGGAAGTGATGGGACCATTTAGACAGAAATCAACTCAGAGCCTTAAGACCTTACAAAGTGAAAATCAAAATATCTCCTGACCAATCCTTATTTTTTATAGTTCTACACAGTTCTCCACTTACTGCAGAAATTGTCTAACTAACTGTTCTATGCAGTAACCAGCTTGCCTAAAGTATGATAATGCCATAAAATAAGTTATGTCACCACCTGCTGGCTGGGAAGCACCAAAGCTATGAATCAGAATAATTAACAGCAGAGAAATTGGAGGAACTCAATTAGCATATAAGAATGTTCTTTTTTCAAATCACAGGTAGCCATGTAAAATGTACAGTGAAATATACAAATTGAAACAAATCTGTGCTGACAATGTTTGTGGGGGAGAAATTTACTTCTGGTTATACAAGTCACTTAATAGCTGCAAATGGAAGAAAGAAAATGAAATGGAATGAAAATAAATGTTGTTAGTGGTAGATCAAACCAAAATATTAGGAAAAAACGAGTGAATAAAAAAATCCAATATTTAATCCAGATTGTGCCAAGACCAAGGATTTATGGGATGATTGGATTGATATGGATTCCTTATAAGTAATGCAGGCCAATATTTTCAAAGGTGACCAGTGATTTTCAGTGCTTAAGAGCGTTCGGGTGCCCAACCAGATACTTCTTAAAGAGGGTTTGGATTTTCAGAAAACATCCCCCATCTAAAAATCAAGTCTCTTTAAGGTTGCCTCAAATTATGCTCCTAAAAGTTGAGATGCCCAATATCACGAGAGCTGGTTGAAAACTTTTCATCGATTCTTCCCTTCTCCCCCATGACAAAACTTACTTTTCAATTAAATGGAAATTTTTGCAATGGCAATTTTTGTGCTTTGAAATTTTTTGGGTTTCCATCAAAACAACAAAAAATTTGGAAACCAAAAACCCAAACCTTGCAAACAGAAACGTCACGTGCCCAACCCTATTTAAGATTGCCCTCCTGGGAGGTCACATGAGTTTGCCTTAACGCACAGGCCTGGCAGTCAATAGTTACATTCCCAGATTTGCTAAGTGGCTTTAGGCACACCACTCAGCCTATCTGTACCTCAGTTTCCTCTGTCTGTAAAATGGGGATAGCAATACTGACCACACTACCTCCCTGGGCTTTGAGGAGGCTTAATTAATGTTTGAGAAGCACGTTGAAATCCCTAGATGGAAGCATTATCTTTATGACCACCTTGTGAACTGTAGAGAGGGGCTCCTTTGAGCCATCACCAGTTCAGTATGTTGCAGGGTGGGTGCGTACCCAACAAGCTACGCGACTCCGCTTTCAATAGCTAGGCATTTATGAAAAGAATAGTGAATTAAGAGGCATTTCTAGAAACATACAAGCTATTCCCAGGGATACTAAATCAAGGAAACGGCCCAGTGATGCAAAGGCAGCATAAGTCAAACAGGTGCCTTTCCTCAATGCGGTATCTAGAGGAGAGAGAGCACTGAGGGATTTCTGAGCCTTCATGTGTCAGGAAAGGTTAAGTGGTCTGAGGTGGGAGATTGAGTGAGGAGATCTGGGGTCACACTGCAATAACTGTACATACTTATCAGAAGAACCAGGCAACTTCATGTCGTAACTAGCATGTATTTAATTAAGTGTATATAGTGTGCAAAGCAAAAGGTCTTTTTTATTCTGCGTGGGGCTATTTTCTTTTCTGCAGCAACAAAATGTCAGTTTGAAAAGATTCTGACAGCCTGTTCCATCTAGCGGGCATGACAGAATGGTTAATTATGTTTCTTGCCAGGAGAATATGCACCGTGCAATCAATAATGTCAAAAGAGAATATTATTCCCTTCCGGGCATTGCTGCAAATGTTGGGGTTGGTATTTTTTTTCTCTCTTTCCTTTCTCTCTCTTTTTTTAAACACTGGTTTGGTTACATCCAGTATATATTTTTTAAATCATTCCGATCAACAATTTAAAGCCATTTGGGGTAAGTGTCAATTTAACATTCTTTGTGCCTGCCTTTTTTTCCTTTCCATTTCTACTTAATGGTTTTATAATGGATTCATTTAGAACCATTTTCTGTCCTAAAAGCGCCTTTATTTTTGATTTACCCAAATTACCATGCGTTTCCCTCTGTGACACCTGGCATCTCGCTGAAATGGAGGTTGCCTGTTTAATAAAGACGGGCTGCCCGGCTGCCCAAATAAAATAAGTGTCACTTAACCGACAAAGACTTTTGTTGTAAAACAGGTGTAGTTGTCAGGCACACAAACACAACACAAGCAAGTTAAGCCTAGTACCTAGCAATACAACCCTTCAGTCTTCCAGCTACCACCATCTTACACCACACACAGGCCATGGCATTAACTGTGCTCCCCTAGGATGCGGCCGTTCCAGCATGTCCATATTACCCCCTCCTACACCAATCATCCACAACAAGCATTGGAAGATGGTTGTTTCATTAAAAAAACAAACAGCGGGCAGAAAGGAGGGTGAGGGCCTAGAACATCATGGCTGTCACAGTGGGGGCCACTTGTCAATTCACAGTCATGGCATGCTCCTGCTCCAAAATCACAGCCTCTGCCATCAGAGCTAAAGGAGAATCTTCATCAGCCATAAGGAGTCTATGACACACACACACAGAGACACAGCTCTGATTCCATCCAGGAGAGGCAGTGGAGTGCATACACACAAGCAGTTATGATACTGTACAAACAATGTGAAAATCTGTTCTCCAGGCATTTCAGGGACTCGGTTTCTGTTTCCATGCAAAAAGTCCGTCCAGCTACTCATCATACAGCTTTTTACTAATAATTTCCTTATGCCTGTAATTCTGGTGCCGAATGTCTTTTCCGCTGGTGGTGCATTTAAGTCTTTAGCTTAGGAACCAGAGCCTACTACTGCATTTTATTTTGCTTATATCCATAGTGTTCGGTCTACTTCTGAAAACAGCTGGACAATACATACGGTCAAGGGCATGACTCATGCCCATCAGCCAATGCCAACATCAAAATGGGCAGGGACTGGATAGTTGCCAAAGCAGCCCTTAATTATTTGCCAGACTTGTCCATCACTGAAGCACAAGTTCATAGCTGACCTGTGTGTCATGACAGATCATCAGGTCACTGGAGCAGACCGGAGAGAAGACTAGCACACCAGAGTTGCTATCCTAAGGAGATAAGGTCCTTTCACCAACACCTAACCCTGGAGACCCAGATGCACGTTCTAGCTTAAATCCTTTTCCCCTCCCCACCAAAAGAAAAAACCCAGCCACCACACAACAAGTTGAGAAGCAGCATTTTTACTTGCTTTTTTGCCCCACACAGAACAGGTGAATTATACAGAGGGTGGGAAGTTCCAGGTGCAGCGGGTAGCCTGGAAGAAGGAATTTAAATGACGGTGAAAACAAGAGATTCAGGCCCCCGACCAAGATCAACCACACTCTTACACACACGCCTCACTTCAACCACACAGGTAGCCCCTCTGAAATCATTCTTCACTTGGTCCAAGTCGACCGGACCACCTGTGCGTTTAAAGTTCCGCATGTGCTCAAGCAATGTGCTGGATTGGGGATGGAGGAAGGGAAGGAGACAGACGGCTTTCTGGGTGAACTACGATCTGGAAGGAAGCCCAAAGGGTATGCTGAGTGATTTAAACTGCAGAGAAGAAAGCCCTGGAAGAGCAGGCAAAGGACAATTAAGAAAAGATGTTCAAATTCCTTCCTCCTCTCCCCGAGGATCCCGGTGCATCTCAGGAACAGAATGGGGAGAAACCATGTAGAGCCCAAAGTCAGAGCTCTGAATAGACACAGGATTAGTTTTGCCCTCAGGGATGAAGCAAAAGCAAAGCAGGGGGAGCACACGCCAGCCACATCCCCCCACCTCTTCTGACAAAAGCACAGCTGAGCGCGCACGGGAAGACACCTGGGAAGGGACATTTTAATGCATCCTTCAAGCATGCAGTCCATTGGAAGAATCAGTGCAGGACCCAAGTGTTTTTTTCAATCGACCGCTCAATGTCATCGACGAGAAACAACAGTGCCTTGGACCTTGGCTCACAGGGTTTGATGCTGCACCAATGAAGCCAGCGGGCAGCTTAGCGATCAACTCCACCCGTGTCAGGATCATGCCCACAGCACCGCCTCCCCCAGACCTCCTCCCCTCAACCAGGGAAGCCAGTCTTGATGCTTCCGTCTGCTTCCTTCTCCCACGGTTGTCTCCATGCATTTCTCCATGCTGCCACCTTTGTGCTGAAAGCTATCCCAATCGTGACTCCCCAAGCTACCATCTTCTCCCAAGAGACACTCATTAATTAGCATTACGGTAACACCGAAAAACTCCAGTGAGACTCAAGGCGCTCCCGTGCGCAGGTGCTGTACAAACACTTATTAAAAAGATGCAAGGATTTTACAATCTCAGGTACAACAGGTAAAGTAAGCAAATGTGGGGACAAGGCAAAAGGAAGTGGATGACTAGGTAACAAGTAAAACAGGATCCCCTCGCATAAAGTGCCTCGGTGATGGCTTGCCATCCACACAGAAATTTTTCCACGATGCCCACTGTACAAACACTGTTAAAGCCAGCCCTTGCCCCGGACAGCTCCCCAATCTAGGACTGTGCTGAGACAGAATAGGTGGATAAGCAGACGAATGGGGTTACATTGGGAGGGACAAGGGACAGTCAAGATGGGTTTGCGTGTATAAATTAGCAGACCCAAAGGCCACAGGAGATTGTCAGCCTAGCCAGTGTCAGATGGGAATGATCTGCAGTCATTGCAGAAGGAGGATGTTTTAAAGCAGGATTTAATACAGAATAAGGTGGTGGGGTAGATGAATTTTGATGGGCAATTTGGCCCATTGACAGGCAAGGAGATGCTTGGAGAAAAAGGTTCTTGCAGACAGAGCGAAGCCAACCAGAGATGCAGATGGTCAAGGCTAATCTCTTTTATTACCTCCATTTGTGTCTCAGCGGTGTGCAGCTGGCAAAATTTACCCCTTCATCAGAGTGCCACAAATGTGTTACAGAAGGTGGGAGAAGAGAAATGAGACCCACTCAGGCAATCATAATCAGCAGCCAGAAGACGGTGGCTCATCAGGACAGGTTTTATTTCAAAATATCATTCCGTTCCTCATGTACACGGCAAGTTTCCATGATATACAGGCATTTGGGCGATTAGAAACAAAACTGAAAAATATGTGTTTACTCTGTGTCTGAGCTTGATACAAAGCAAACGCACAGGTCATTAACTGCAGAAGTGGGATTAAGACAAAAGAATACTATCTAGCAGCGATAAACAGTGGCTGATAACCGATATAAATATGTATAGACAGTACGAATCTGCACAACAAATGAGGATTTCGCCTCCTATTACAGGCTTGCTCCATAAATATTTGACTGGCGTGGGCGTATCTCCATTTTCAAACAATTCCCCTCTTTCCGTTGTGTCGGCCACAGTAAATATATTTGTGCACAAGAAAAAGAGGAGCAAAATGAAGTGGTTGTGTCTGCTTGGTAAAGAGGCATCTTTGTCTGATGCTCTAGGGATAAATCGGCTCCCGAGATTCCTCCCACTGACTTCAATATGGTCAGGATTTCACCCTTAGATTTTGAAGCCAGAAGGGACCACTGCAATAATCTAATCTGAATTACGCATACCTCAAATTTCACCCCAGGATTCCTGTGGTGGAAGAAATTATTCTTCCCTGCTCTATAAGTGAACCGCAATGTGCCCAAGAACTTGTGCTTGAAAAAGAGAAGCTGCCACAAGTGAGATTCAAACCTGCATGCTTACTGGATCTTAAATCTAAAGGCTATTCTGGTGATATCCAATTTCTGAGATACCTGGAAAGATACTGGAACAAAATTATGGGGAAAAAAACCCAAACAATTTGTAAGCACCTAGAGGATAATAGGGTTATAAGTACTAGCCAGAATGGATTTATCAAGAACAAATCAAATCAAACCAATCTAATTTCCTTCTTTGACAGGGTTACTGGTCTAATGGAAGAGGGGAAGCTCCAGACACGATATATCTTGATTTTAGTGAGGCTTTTGACACAGTCTCACATATTGTTCTCATAAGTAAACTGGAGAAATGTGGTCTAGATTAAATTACTATAAAATGGGTGCAAAACTGGTTGAAAGACTGTACTCAATAGTAGCTTTTAATGGTTCACTTTCAAACAGCAGGGGGGCGGGAGAGAAGGAAGGTGTGAGGTCCCGCAGGTGTCTGTCCTAGGTCTGGCTCAAGCCAACATTTTAATTAGTGTCTTAGATAGGGGAGTGGAGAGTATGCTTATAAAACCTGTGGATGACACTAAGATGGCAGGGGTGGCTAGTACTTTGGAGGACAGAATTAGAATTCAAAATGACCTTGACAAATTGGTCTGAAATCAATAAAAGACTAGTCTGGTGCAAAGTATTACACTGAGGAAGGAGGGGAAAAAATCAAATGCACAACTACAAAATGGGGAATCTCCATCATTGGAGGCTTTTAAGAACAGGTTAGATAACCACCTGCCAGGGATGTTTTCGATATACATGGTCCTGCCTCAGTGCAGGGGGCTGGACTAGATGACCTCTCGAGTTCCCTTCCAGCCCTACATTGCTATGATTCTTTGCACACCTGACTTTAATGTTGTTGCAAAAGTTTGTTCATGTCTTATCAACTGGCATTTGGATATCAACATGGGCTGATTTTTAGCCCACTTGTGTGATGGTTTTAGTCTCTTGTGGTTACAAGGCTTGAATGGGGGAAAAATAATAGTATATGTGAGACCATGTTAAGGATTCGTCTTGGAACGTGTCTGAGCAGCGTTCCTTCAGATCATGTCTGCTGACTCTACACCTTCAATGCTCTACAAGACAGAAGGACCTTAGTCCAATATATTTGCTTATAGGACACTTGTAAACCAAGTACTTCTTTTAGTTGACAAGGTAAAATTCAGACCCCACCCCTGATTTACTAGGCCCAATCTAGGGGACACCCTTCATATCTCTCTCTTTTTGGGCATGCATTTGCCCCTTTTCCATGTGAGTGCCAAAAGAAAAACACTCCACCAGTGTCCAGATGTTCTACAACTTGTATGGTGAGGAACCAGGCAAGTTTTATCCACGTCACTCTCACAGGTAAGGATCTTGGACTGGGATTTAGGCATCAGTTCTGAAAAGTCTGTGCTGCATTTCTGAAGCGTTGGTTAAAACAAACCCCAAAGATAAAGCTCAATATTCTGCTGTCGATCACTGAGCATAATCCTTAACGTTACACGTCAGCACAGCGGCTGGCAGAAAAGACCCTCCTGAGGTACAGAATCTGCAGACGGCTATAGGTATCTCACACGGATATTGCTGGAAGCTACGTGTCTAGGACTTGACATAGACCCTGCTTCTGAAGAACGGTTTCTCTGTGATCCAGAAACAATGCGAGTTTTCCATTCAGCCACAGCTCACCAGCTGGCATGAGCTGGAGACTGGCATGGAGAGGATGGAATGGCAGCAGAAAGAACCTCCTTGCCACAAAGCCGAGCACCTGACCTGCTGTGGCTTAACAACCAGCAAAGAGACGAACCCGTTCTGACATGACGAGAGCTGAACGAGCCCTGCCGCCCAAATGCAAAGCAAACCTTTGAGACCGTCCAAGGAGCTGGGTTCATTTTCCTTTTGACGTTGTTATGAATTTACTGCTGGCAGAAAATAAACAATCGGCAGCCTGGGAAAGTGACGTTCCTCCTTCTAGCCACAGAAGAGGCACAACATGGGCGGGAGCTTGTGTAGACAAATACACTAGCCAGGGAGGTAAGATAAAAGCCAAGCAAACATTTTGAAAGGGGATATTAAACTTCATGCTTTCAGGGCGTAAACCAATCTCCAGCTATCAAAGATCAGGGTGGGAATTAGATTACCCCAAATCTCCCTACTTTGGGATTCTTACACCTTCCCCTGAAGCAGCTGGTTCTTGCCACTGTCAGAGACAGGATACTGGGCTAGACTGAACCTTGAGTCAGTCCAGCAATTCTTATGTTCTGAGCTGCAGTTCATCTCAAGACCAGCTTTATTACCACAGAAGGATTTGAAATGAGCAAAAGCAACTCATAACAATCTATGCCTGTCCTGAGGAACCTGGCATCAGCAACCTTTCCCCTGAGTTAGCCTTTCGTGGCTCCAAAGCTTCTTGCCCAGGTCCCCATGCAGTTAATAAAATAAACCCATTATTTTTTTCATCTTTAAACTCAGCTATGACTCTTCACAGCCACATACAGCAAATGGAAGCTACTATCTGCAGTCTTCTTTTTTTTTTCCAGACTAAAGCCAGAGAAATTAGACTGGGAAATCAGAGATTGAAAAGATCTGGATAATCGAACATCCATCTTGTCCCTGCCTATGCAGGTACATCCAGGAATTCTGCACTGCTGAACGTTTCAGGCCTGATTCTCCGTTGCCCTTCACACTGTGCAGCCACTCACACCTGTGCACCGTGGATGGAAAATGATATCAAATCAGACTTGTGGGGGTGTGGTCCATTAGACGCCCTAGACTGAGTGGAGAGAACAAGGTTCTATTCAGGTTCTGCCACTGACCTGCCATTTGATCTTAGGCAAGTCATTTCCTCTCTCTTTCCCATTTCACCCTTTATTTGCCTGGTCTGTGCAGACTACAGACTTTTGGGGACAGGAGTGTCTGTACATTGCCTAGCACAACGGAGCCCTGATCTCACTCGGAGCTGCTAAGTACGGGTGTAATAACACCAACCAACATAACTAATCAACCGAATGGGAGTATTTTACACTTACCATTGCACGGGAACAAATGACTATAACAAGGTGCTAAACGAAGCGGGGGAAAAAAAAATCAGATCAACCATATGCGACGTGCTAGCTAGTCCTATCCTTTGATTTCAATGTTACGTTAACGACATTCAGGCATAGCAGAGAACTAGCCACCAAAGGGGTGAGGATTTAAGTGAAACTCCCCCCTCCCCTCCCATCCCTCCGGCTCTCCTTTTAGCGAGCAGAACTTTTTTTGTTTTCCAAATACTTATAAAACCGAAACCAGACAATGGCATTCTTTACTTACGAAAAGGATCAAATGTTTGCAGTTGCCCTCCCGACACGATGAATACCAATTCGGAGTACTCTATTGAGAAGACTCACCACCCTCTGCAACACAGCAGGCGTAATGAATTAAAGTCAATGGGCACAGAAGAGTTGTCAATTTTCTATTTGATATCTCTAGTAACAGCACTCCACAATGTCATTGTATCTTCCCTGATCTACTAAGATTGTCTGCAAGAAGCGATACAGTCATTAATTCTGATAAAAGGGAAATACACCAGCTGAAGAGGTACGCAGCTTCAGAAACTTTGAAGGTCATGCCTTAGAATCAGATACACAACCTGCACTGTCCTAAAGGTTATTGAGTTCAGAAGGTTCCCTCCCCCCCACACACACATTTCCTGCCTTCAGGAAAGGAAATTAAGACTCCTGGTTGCAAATTCTCTCTATCTTGCACCTTTCTTACATATTTTCACACCCCAGCAAATAATCCTCCTTTATACCTTCTCTTCAAGCACTTTGCAAACCACAGTTAAGTCCCGCCAAACCTCTAAGTATTACCAGAGACATTTTACAGATCAGAAAACTGAGGTTAAGTGACTTGCCCAAGTTCAGAGAGCAAATCTGTTCTGGAGCTAGGAACAGAACTCAGGACTCCTGTCTGAGGCTCTAATTCTTACTAGGCAGTGCTGTATCACCTACATATTCTGAGATCAGGGTCCCACTGTGTGCAGTGCTGTACAGACATATAGTAAGAGGCAGTCCCTGCACCAAAGAGCTTGCTACCCAAATAGACAAGAGGGAGAAACTGTAGGATGTGAAAAGGGAGGCCCAGAAACGTGGCATGACTTGCCCAGCCAGGTCAGCAATAGTACCGGGGATCTCCTGACTGCCACTAGACCTCATCACCTCCTTAAACAGCAATCTCCTGACATCATCTTAGCTGGAAATGTGAAACTGAAAAGATGTCCTACTGCACAAGGAATAACGATGCAAATACAATTTATTGGCATCCCCCGCAACTCCCACTTTGAGCTGTTGCTAAACATCCAGGTGATCAGTCTCTCTCAGCTCACATCAATAGCTTGAACAGAGGAAAGCAAAAGACACTCTTAATTTCCCCACACCTTTCAAATCTACCTCCTCAATTACTAATGGCATCCAGAGCCGAGAGACCAATCAAAGAGAATTCCATTTTAGAGCCTTAACTAAATCTTTCAGGTTTTAACTAATTAAAGAAAATCTTTTCTTATTCAGCACGCCTTAATACTGGGCAAACACCATTGCCGGGGCTTTTCTTGGAGTCTCCTCCCCCCCCACCCCCCACCGTGCTTGTTAACAGTTACTCACAGGGTGGAGGGAAAGGATGAACAAGAAACCAATTCCAGGCAAGAGCCTTACTGTTGTTATTATGGTAGCACCTACAGGCTCCAACAGAGATCGATGCCCCATTGTGCTAGACACAATGCAAGAGACAGTCCCTGTCTGAAGGAGATTACAATCTAAATAGACAAAAGGCAGGAGACAAAAAGAAGAGAAGCGAATTTCCCAATTATTATTATTAGTGCCGTGACAGTGCCTAAGGACTATGACCTCTTTGTACTAGGTGCTATACAAACAGCTCCCTGCTCCAAAGAGCTTACAATATAAGTAATGTCACAAAGCAGATAAGTGGGAGAGGCAGGAAGAGAATCCAGCTCTTCCTGACACTCAGTCCTCTGGACTACACTACCTTTCTGTTTTCCCATGCGTGTCGACATCTGAAGTGCAGAAGGTCAGAGAAACACCCAAGATGAGCCTTACCTAGGGACTCATTCAAAGCCTACAGAAGTCAATGTCACATCAACATGAGAATCTGCTGTTAGCTCATGCCCCTTCCTCTGATCTTTGCGTCTGCTAAATGTGAGCCCAACACAGAACAGCAGCACTGAACGCCTCTCAAACTTTAAGGACATTTTGCCCAAGGCAGAATTTTTTTCAGAGAGGGTTGTTTTTTTTTAAAGTTCCTGACTAATTTCACTGGGACAACCGTGACCCTCACTTCTGGCACCTGCCTTGTGGTAGAGATGAGGGTTGTATACTCAGCATTTCCTCGGAGTGATAGGACAGAGTCTCTAACAATTGTCTCATTGCTGGAGCAGCTCGGGTGAATATCATCTCAGAGAAATAAAACTGTTTATTTTATTTTATTCCATTTAGAGGGCATGGATTTAAGCGCTTTTTATTCCTGCAGGGTTAATGCAACATGACAAACTGCACTGGAAGGAAAAAAAGAGGTAAGATTCTGAAGTGAAAGTTCCCCAGGATTGACAGAAGAATTTATTTGACGCTGATTTTTTTCCTATTTTAACAGAATGAACTAAAGTCACCTTGAAGACCCGAGGTGACTGCAGGGGGCTGTGTCATGGGACCAAGAGTGATCCCACAGAGAACCAGGATAAACAAAGGGTCCTGTATCCTGTCTGCCAATGGTCAATGACAAATGCTATCCATCCAGGCATTTATGCAGCTCTCAGCAATGTGGTATCTGAGCAGCTTCAGAAAAAGACAGTACACTTAGTTCTGCAGTGCTTATACAGTGAGAGCGTGGTCCAGATGAAAGGATGAGGAGTCAGAACACGTGGATTCTATCCCCCAGCATTGCCACTGATTTGCAGCAAAGCCTCAAATGATCCACGTAATCTCCCTGTACCTCACTTTCCCATCTGTAAAATGGGGATCATATGTAGTCTACATGTAAATGTACTAGATGCTGACAAAGGAGAACATCTTCACCTATGAGAAAAGACCAATTTTTGACAACACTTTGGAAGTGAATTTCTCATTTTCTGGATTTTTCAGTGCAGGAAGCCTGAATTAATTTGACAGCAAATTATTTTAAGCAAGGGGTTATTTTGGGTGAAAGGTGCAGGAAGAGAGTGTCTTATTTTCCCCTTACTTACAGGCTTGAACGTTTTGCTTTCCTCACTGGCTCTCAAGTACAGATTGCCAAATCCAATTTTTCAGAAGGGTAATTAGATTATCAGCACAAAATAGATATTTTTGAATCCTCTGTAAATGGGTCACCTCAATAGGTAACTTACCTCCCTTAAGCAGTGCCCTGTAAGCTTCAGATAAAGTATTTCATTAAGTCTTTCACTCAATTAAATATGGCCAAAGAGATTGGGCATTTTGCAACTGCATATGCACAGTACATTGACACCAATCATTCCCCTTAACGCTCCTTGACAGTTCTTCGGGGGGGGGAAACGGATGTCTCCCTACAATAAGCCTTGTCAATATTTTGCATTATATACAGTGGTTGCCATTAAAACTGAATCTAGTGCCAGACAGTTACTCAGTGACACTGTATCTGAGATCCTACAGATTGCCTCTGTACCTTGAGTAGGAGGCTACAGTGGAAACTCTTAGCAATTGTCTCTAACACTACAGATTCCTGAGCTAGATTAGAAACAGTAAAATATTGTGAAAATATCAGATCAATTTCCCAAGGTTGTTCAAGTTCACATATCTCGTTGACTTCCATGGATCTACACCCATTTATAGCAGTTTCAATCAGCCCCATAACCTGGATTCGCTCACTTTTCTTGAAACATCCACCCAAACATTTTCTCAAACAACTGAATTCAGTACCATCTGAAGACCTACCTATACTGAGAGAAGACTGAGAAAAGTGCAGGGAACCAATTATTTAGAACAACACAGACATAGCTAATTATATTAGTATAGAATAGATCTTTCCCAACAGTAATTGTAATGCATCCAAAATCTCTGTGACCATGAATGGTGAGAGTGTCTCTGGGAGAGTTACAATTTTATGGATACTTTTCAACAGAGGACACAGCTATGATTATCAGATATGGGCATCTTAACATGATGTCCAAACACTATATTTGAAGGCCCTCATAAGCACTCAGTGAGCATCTGTGCTGATTTAAAGACCCAACTATATAGCATATTAAGGCAATTTATATTTTAAAATTGGGTTCTTCATCTGATACTGGTGCTTGGCAACCGTCTAGAGTTAGGGTTACTTCGTTGCTTCAGAATAAGGTTCGGGTTTGGGCCATTGATGGCCCAGAGCTAGAATTAGAAATGGAACTGGTTGGAGAACCCAGACGAGGGGTATAGTCACAGGGATGGGAACTCTCCATGGTCCTGATCTTTCTCCATTGAAAGCAATGGGAGTTTGCCATTGGCTTCAATGGGTACGGGGTCAGACTTCATTTGGGAGGAAATATAAAGCACCTTTATACCAGTTTAACTGCATCCACGGTGGGGGGGGGGGGGGATTGCCATTTTACCTATTTCAGTTCCTAATCCAATATAGTTACAGCAGTATGAAAATTGTATGTATACCAGCCCATGGATGCATGAGCAAAGCATGAGAAATACAGTGTTAAAATTACTCCATTAAAGACAGAACTTACCTGGTAACAACTATAATGACTATCTAAGTCCTTTTGAATTCTACATTTCTAGGATTCTAAGATCAGTCCTCACACCTTTGCCAAGCATCTAAATACTGAACTGCAGGATGGATTTCCATGATCACATAAAATGTCCAATAGCTCCAGCGGGACTGCCAGTTATTGCTGGGGGGAGAATCATCAACATTCTTTGTGGACTGACATGAATTTTGTATCTGGGACAGTAAATCTTGACCAGGCAAGGTGAGAAGATATCTCAAAAAGCACACAAGAATGAGGTGGTATTCGAACAAACCTTTTAAAAACTGCTGCATAATGTATCCACTGCAAAGTATTCATTAACCTAAGAGAAGCCTTCAAGTGAGCAAAAAGGCAAGAGATAAAAGGGAAAGGGTGTTTGCCATTCATTTATATATGGAATTATTTAAATATTTATCCTTAAATGACTCCTCTCCACATAAGTGCTACTTTATCCATCTATTCAGTGTACTGGTGAGAGAAAACATCAGGCTTTGTACTTACTGAAGTTATACATTTGTTCCCCCCTTTTTATGACAACAATATTTAAAATGGCTAAAAAGAAAATAAGGAGAGAGGAGGGAAATAGCCCGGAGTGTAATTTTCAAAGGGATTCACCATTGAGGACAATAGAAAATTCCCCCCACACCGAGAACAGTGGAAGTGCTGTGTGCTAAGTAAAGCTGGTGAGAAAAACTTTGATGGAGCCATTTTCCATGGTCCAAACTGAAACACTGCGAAATCACGTTAATATTGTCAAAATGTCATTTAGGAGAAAAACGGGGAAAAAAACATTCCAACCTCCCATGTCAGCATTGTCAGAACAAAACATTACAACTTTTCATTATGAAATGAGCTTTTATTTAGCTTTTTGTTTTATTTTGGATTATGCTATAAAAACAGAAAACTCAAAAGCTAAACAAAACATTTCGATTTTGTCAAAACAACTTTTCAATCAATCCAAAGCTTCATTGTTTTTTCAAATTTTTCTTCTGCAGAGAATTTCCCAATGTTTGGAAATCTTGAAATCCTTCACAAAACAAGATTTCCATCCTCCATACAACTCTCGTGCTAAGTCCCTTTGAAAATCTGGCCCACCAGTGAACTAAATACCATTACTATGCATGAGAGAGACAAGGTGATCCGGTGGGTAAGGCACTCTCAGGACTTATCCTTAACACAGAGTTGGCTTGAGGTATAACGTGAGTGCTGCCCTTAACCAGACTCCTGTCCGTACTCAAAAATCTCTAGCTTAAGTTAAGTGGTGCTTTAAGCTCAAGCTAGCCACTTCCTCGGGGGCGTGGGCTGACGTCCGAGTAAGGCTGATAATGCAGTGGGGACTCAGGTACTCTGTGCTGCTAATGCAAGAATTCCGTGCTCCTCCAGTGTTTTGCAGTGTGAACATTCTAGGTTAACTTGAGAGGAGTTAACTGAAAATAACCATGCAGCGAAGACTCAGTGGGTCCTAAATTCAACACAATACTCACGTCAGATGCCAGAGTCTCAAATCATTAATATCTCCATAGCCCTTAATGATCTTCTGTGCAGGTACTATAAAGGCACAGATTACTGTCCTTTTTTTACCACCTAAGGATATATCCACATGGTATTGTGCCTTGGAACTCAGTTTAGTACAGCTAACTTGCTCTAAGAGGAAGCACAATATAGTAGGTTGCTGGACTGGAAGTCCAGTGACAGGTTCTATTCTTGGATCAGTCAATGACCTATGCGACCTTAAGCATGTCACTTCCCTTCTCTGTAACTCAGTTTCCCCTCTCATCCTTGATCTAGATTGTAAATTATTCAAGCCAAGCACAGTTTCATACTATATATTTATACAGCACGTCTAGCGCAATGGGGTCTCTATCTTGGGATCTCCAGACACAGAACCATGAAAATCTGGCAGAAGAATTCTCCCTTCTCTGTGCCTGTCTTTCCCCTCATGCTCTTTGCCTCTCATCTATTTAGCGTGTAAAATCTTGTACTATTTAGAATAATCACATTGTGTCGTACAAAAAATTAATACAGCACCTAGCACTATGGGGCCCTGATCTAAATTGCGGCCTTCATGCACTACTGTAGTCTAGATAAAAGACAACCGCAACATATGGTTTAAATCTTTGAATATGCATAAATTTATCCAAAGGGCACTTCTCACAACAGTCTATTAAAAATAAAGCACACTGACATGAGCACTGCAGCTTGCCTTAAAAGACCTCTTGGCAAGTTACTTTTACTGGTTGAACAATCAGAAGAAAATGTTTCTGTTTAAATATTTAAAGAAAATGTTTAATGTTTAAACAGAAACAATGTTTTCTTGATTGCTTGAGCTGATATTAAAGGAAGTATTAAAAACAGTCCGTGTTCTCTAACAACAGGGTTTTCACTTACTGTCATCATCACTGTCTAGGTTCCAGTGGAACCCACATTATGCTAGACACTTTCCAAACACTTAAGGCACCACATTCCTCACTCCAGAGTTATACGATGCCACTTTGCCAACATCAAGATGGCCAGTAGATAGGGAACAAGGATGGGAGCTAGGAGACATGGGATCTATTCTACTCTAGTCCTCCTTATTCTGAAGGCTGGCATTTATTCCCAGCTCTGTCACTGGGTCACTACGATGTGACCTTGGGCAAGTCCCTTCTCTTCTCCATGCCAGTTTCCCATTCTCCTTACTATGTGTTTGTGCTGGGCACTGCACAAAGGGACCTGGATCTAAGCTGGGTCATCTAGATGCTACTGTGGACAAATAATGTGGCAACTTTTAATTAAAAACCAGTCCTCTTAAGAAGCAACTCTCGATATGACCAAGTATGGACCTTCATTCTCCAGTCCTGAGGAAAATGGGAGCAGCTTATATTTTAATGGCAAGTCTTACAACTAATGAACCAAGCAAAATTTATCATGGTAACATCGAACCAAAGAACCTTTGATCTATCTAATAGGAAGGTCCTAGAACCTGAAACACTTGAAAGAAGGACTGGAAACAAACCCAAGAATCAAGCACCCCTAGACTTTGGGAAGTTCAGACATCATGGGTGGTATCAACTGTACAACATTTCAGTGTTCAATCATGGTGCCTAACAGGTTTAATACATAGTCAAAAGGTAGCACGTTGGCAGACAAGCAATTGGGCTAAGCGGCCACAACAGCCACATTGTCCTAACAAGTGTTAGTGGTAAAACAGGTGGGCAAGGTCTGCCAGACTAAAAGTGCCTTTGCATTTTTACCACATCAAGTGTTGCAAATCGCTCATCAATCAATGCAAGAGTAATTTCAAAAAGATAATGTTGTTGCTTCTTTTTAAAGGAAGCAACACATTTAGGTAAAATGCTATCAAAGCTAGTTTTTTCTCCAAGTAAGTAATCTTAACCACTGTTGCATACTATTTTCATAGTTGATGTAGAAATATGGCTTTAACTGCGTAAGCAGAAAAAAATCCATCCTAAGAATACAACCAAGAGTAATAAAAGCCAATTTGTTCTTCAACATTTTACAAACATGCAACCAAAGCAGTTTTAAATTTAGTTTTCGCAACAAATAAGTTGCAAGTTCTTACTTTTTAAAATCTTAATAAAGCTATGTATTAAAATAAAGGTGTCCTTTTTTTTAATTTTATGAATATTCAGTCCTAGGTGGAATTTGTCCATTAAAATTTATTATAATAATTAAGCCTACAAATTTATCATAATTATAAATAATGAATTTAAATGAATAAAATATCACAATAACCTATCATAAAAAAATACAAAATCACAAACTATTTTTTTCCAAACAAAAAAACCCAATAGAGCTGAAAAACTATATCAAAATCATGTTTAAGAAAATATAAAACCAAAACAAATATAGCAAAAAGTAAGCCTAATTCGTACACAAAATAATACAAGTAAGCGATTCCACCCATCACTCCCTGTGTAAAGTCCTTAATTTTTTTATTTATTTTTTACTAACCCCCAATTCCTAAAGAAAGTTTTGCCATCACAACTGCCATACACACTATCTCCTAAAGCACTGGACCTTCTTTGTCTATCCTAAAAGGTGTACTAACCATCCCAGGCAAAAAAAGGAACCCAACAGACACCGCCACCTTGACTGGCGCCTGCTAAATCCCAGACACCATCTAAAATAAAACCAAACCAAACAGCAACTCCAACCTATCTCAGGTAACGTCTCTTTCCCCCCCAAAAAACCAATTATTACCATCTTTAACACTGTCCAAAAAATGGTCAAACAAGGGAGTTTTTCTTTCTAAAAACTCTCTAAAGAACTGTTAAAATAAAAGCCTCCCTTAATATTGTAACTGTTTTTCCTTCTATTCTTTATCTTTAATGAAAGGTTAAAATAATTTTAATAGTATGTTCACCATAAGATTAAACAAGCTAAAGTCTCTATATACTAAACCCCAAACCTCGTTTAATGACTGAGTTATGCTAACATCTTTAGCCCAATTATTCCATCCAAATTAATACAACAGGCATTCTTTCTGGTATATTGCAGAATTTTTGACTGTCGTCAAACAGGCGGTCAACCAATCAGCTTGCCAAGCCTACTTACACCAGCACATTACACCCTGTTGGCTCAGCTTTCAGGTGTAGTTTGTAAAATGGCCATCTAATGGGATACTTACATGTGCAAATACATGCCCTAGGTAGCGGAATGCCATCTGAGACTTAAAATAAGGAATTCTGCTGCCTAGTTGTAGACTCTTAAATTTGGAAAGTCACTGGAAATTATTAGCACCCGTGAAAATTCTTTAGACAACGTTACACAGATGTATGAACCAGAAAACACTGCGGCAAAAGAGGAAGCCTCAGCCTGGGGATGCCATGCGCAGACAGCCAGTTCCTAGAAAGTGCTAAGTTCCCTCAACTCCCTCTGATTACTTCAGCCCCAGAAATAGCTCCAAGTTATTACTCAGATTTAGTTGCATTCCTGCATAACCCCACAGCACAAAGCGGTGAGAAATCAATCGTTGCAAACTAAGCTGACTGGAGCATCCCTTTAACAAGGATACATTCACCAAAGGATTGGGACCTAGGATTGGGACCTAGGAAGACCAGCATAACACATTTGGCTTTTGGAGAATGGAGGAGAGTTTTGTCTGGCCTGATGATGCACAGACAAGTGTCCCTGAAGCCAATGGGAGCTACCCGCATACATCTGAGGGAAGATCTGGAGTGTTTAATCTGAATGATTGAAAACATGCCACCATCTGACTCTGGTCAGGGAAGAAAGTGATCTCTTGCTATCAGCATCACCTAGACCCAAAGAAGAAGGAGATTCTATCACCACATTCCCTCTGAAGATGAGCCCTGGAGATATGTAAAGTGTTGGGAGAGAAAATAATCTGAGAAGGTCACATTCATGAGATGCTACAGGAGTAAATAAGGACTCAACCCCTCCACAAGAGTCAGCTCTGCTGATAGCAATCAAGGAAGAATTATGATATCTAAGGACAACAGCCGCTCTAGATGGTCTAAATTAAGAAAACACAGATGCATTTATACTCATGTCCTCATCACAAACACACGATGCAAATTTGCCAACGTACAGTAAAGCAGTTTATTAGCAAGCGTCTCATTGAATTAAGTTTACTCTTATTGCATTAGGGAACTTTCATACCACATTAAACCGCAACACAATAGGGTGTTTGCTAACACAAAGACTAGAATTACTAACTCCCTCTCAGTAATTCACTTAGACATGACGCACAAAGACCCACAGCAGAAAGAGCAGGGGAAATTCTTGGTAATACAGAGATTAAACGCAATGGTAGGGCCTTGTAAAGTTCTTCCCGCACAAGGGTGAATTTCACCAATAGGGAATACATTAATTTCCACCAAGCTCATTCTTCCGCACCAAGAAGTTGAGCGAAGAATGACACACTAAACAAGCCAGTGTCCCTACATGGATACAATGCAAACACATTCATCCAATCCCCCCGTTGAACCACTAGTCTCACGTATCCGATTTGTGTTGAATTGGAAAGAATCTATGCACAGCCAACCAAGCGCAGAATTTGGCCTACTGAGAGAAAGACAATAACTCCTTCCATTTAAAAGGGATTCTTGTTTCTTAAGGTGAAAATTAAATAAAGACCTGGAGGGCCAAAAGAGAAGATTATTGTCCATCTGTTAACTATTTTACTAATGGCCACCATCATGGTGAATGGCACAGCTACATTCTCTTCATAGAGGCAAGGTTTTTTCCCTCCCGTTGCACTTGCCTATCGCTTATTTTGGCCAGCTTACTGATGAACTTTGATAAGTGATGTGCAGTTCATCCATCTCCTAGCGTAGCACTTAGATGATGAATGGAGTACATTTGGAAAGGAGACCGAGGAAAAACATAAAATTGATATCCTAGAAAAAGAAGAAAACTGAGTGCTGGCAACAGCTGCAAAGTTTAATAAGGAAAGATTGATGCACAAAATATTAGCTGAACAAAGATTGAGATGTTGAACCGCCAAGAAACAGCAAATTCTGATTTCAAGAGCCATTCTGTAACTATGTAACAATTTTGACACGCACCAGTCATTTAGGACTTTCAGCGGAACATGAGCTCCTAAACCCTTTTGATGCTTTTGAAAATCTCACACTAAATGCCAATTACGCTGGCTTCAAAAGTTTTATTATGGATGGCTCCACAATTGTACACATGGAAACAAATGACAGTGAAAAATTAGAGGGTGAAATTCACACTCACTTTTTGTTTTGCAGGTGGCAATACGCCCTAGCTATCCTGTGACACAGTTGGTGACTGAGCGTTTAGCAATGATGCATAAGGAGGGAAGACCCCATCAGTTTCTCAGATCCCAAAATGCGCTTGCAGGGCTGGTAAACTAGAAATTTATAAACTGAGCAAATTTAATCTGGGGTCACTGCGACAATCTACATAGAACCCTCTGCTAAGCTATTTTTGCAATCACATTTCAGAATGATTATGATGATTTGAACTGCGGTAATACCTAGAGGAGTCAATCATGAACCAGCACCTCATTGTGCCAGGTGCTGTACAAGACAGAACGAAAAGAGACTCTCCCTGTCTGAAAGAATTTACAGTCTAAGAAACAATGCAAACATGCTTTTATGTGAGTGCTCTAACATTTGTAATACCCACATTTCCAAAGGCAACCAACTGCCATTGAAAGCCACTGGGAGTTGGGAACCTTGCTGTGCTTTGTGCCATTGAAAATCTCCCCCATTTGTAATTTTTGATGCAAAATTTGCTGATTATTTTCCATACAATTTTTTTGTTTGTTTAAACACACAACTGCCCTCCTGGCCATTTCAAAGCCAGATATTTTGCTTCTCATGAAGTAGTCAATTCTACTGTTCTCAGTGGTAGAAGATGACAGAACAAGGAGTAATGGTCTCAAGTTGCGGAGGGGGAGGTTCAGGCTGGATATTAGGAAAAACTTTTTCACTAGTAGGGTGGTGAAGACCTGGAATGGGTTACCTAGGGAGGTGGTAGAATCTCCTTCCTTAGAGGTTTTTAAGGTCAGGCTTGACAAAGCCCTGGCTGGGAAGATTTAGTTGGGGTTGGTCCCGCTTTGAGCAGGGGGTTGGATTAGATGACCTCCTGAGGTCCCTTCCAACCCTGAGATTCTATGATTCTATGAATTCACAATGAAGCACAGGAAAGTCTGAGTATTCACTAGTTTCCCTAATAATAAAATTATTTTTTCACCCTTTGAATTAAATTGTGATTATTATTATTTTTTACAATAAAGATATTTTTCACTCAAAACATGACTATTAAGTAAAAATGTGCCAGTCACTCAAAATATTCCTAGCGCTCAGCAAAACCACAGAAAGTCTGCTAATTTTTTTTAAAAAGGCTTCTGTAAATTCAAACTACAATTAAAAAAAAACTTAAAATGTTTTTACTAAGGAATTTTGTTCACCCTCTAATGATATGCATCAGTCCAGGGACCCTTTACAACTCTAACCACCATAGCATCCAAGCACTGTGAATCTCACACTGATTAGCACAATTGGCTTACACTCCAATTTCCTTGTCATTCTCTCGGTCTGGAGTCATATTGTGCTTGGTAGTAATTAGCAATGAACAGGAATACCTGGTTGTGATCTAGCTACAGTAACCTTACTGATTCACTCCACCATGACTCCTTCATCCAATCCAAGCTCATTTATGGATTCTGCACCCTCAGCAGAACCTCCCACCGACTTCCAGAGAGCAAAGGCCGTTTATGCCAATGCTGATGAATGCAGTAATTTGCTCAGGGGCCACTTGGGATGAGGCAAATCACAGCATTGACTCTCCATCACTGCAAAGCTTGCCTCACAAGAAGTTGAGCCTAGAGAAGACTGAGCATATGTGGGTCTCCTTTATACATTACCAAGAGCAAAGTAATGTCCTGCTTCTTGATTAAATAAGACCATAAGAACGGCCATACTGGGTCAGACCAAAGGTCCATCTAGCCCAGTATCCTGCCTTCCAACAGTGGCCAATGCCAGGTGCACCAGAGGGAATGAACAGAACAGGTAATCATGAAGTGATCCATCCCGTCTCCCATTCCCAGCTTCTGGCAAACAGAGGCTAGGGACACCATCCCTGCCCATCCTGGCTAATAGCCATTGATGGACCTATCCTCCATTAATTTATCTAGGTCTTTTTTGAGCCCTGTTATAGTCTTGGCCTTCACAGCATACTCTGGCAAGGAGCCCCATAAGTTGACTGTATGTTGTGTGAAAAAATACTTCTGTTTGTTTGTTTTAAACCGGCTGCCTTTTAATTTCATTTGGTAGCCCCTAGTTCTTGTGTTATGAGGAGTAAATAACACTTCCTTATTTACTTTCTCACCAGTAATGATTTTATAGACCTCTATAATATTCCCCCTTAGTCGTTTCTTTTCCAAGATGAAAAGTCCCAGTCTTATCAATCTTTCCTCATATGGCAGCTGTTCCATACCCCTAATCATTTTTGTTGTCCTTTTCTGAACCTTTTCCAAGTCCAATATATCTTTTTTGAGATGGGGCAACCACATCTGCACACAGTATTAAAGATGTGGGCGTACCATGGATTTATATAGTGGCAATATGATATTTTCTGTCTTCTTATCTATCCCTTTCTTAATGATTTCCCACATTCTGTTTGCTTTTTTGACTGTCGCTGCACATTGAGTGGATGTTTTCAGAGAACTATCCACAATGACTCCAAGATCTCTTTCTTGCATGGTATCAACTAATTTAGACCCCATCATTTTATATGTATAGTTGGGATTATGTTTTCCAATGTGCATCACTTGGCATTTATAAACATTGATGAAATCCCATAATCAAGACAATTCTCTAGCATAGCTGCAAGATGAAGAAATAATTTATCCACCCACCTGAACTCCACCATATACAACAGAGTGTTTTCTTTAACGTTTCTGCTTCTCTAACCCAGATTTTCCAGATGGGTTAGCCAAGACACCAAGAGGGCTTGTTCTAAGTCACACAGGGAACAAGTGGCTTAAAATGAAATAAAACTAAATCTTTGAGCACCCTCCCCGCCCAAAATCACAGCCTTTAGTCCAAGTTCTACACAAAGCAGCCACTTCATATCACTGAATTCATTGTGCAATGCCAACACCAAAATCCAGTTTTATTGGTTAAAACCTGAAATAAGAAACCTTTGAACCTATCATCATAATCAACAACCTAGGACTAAATCTAGGGTCTTGTCTCTGAATCATACAGTCCAGTCAATATGTCTGTCTCGAGCTCTCTCGCACATGCATTTTTAATTATCAGTGTCTCTATTTAACGTATTATTCATAATATTATGACAGCACGTCGCGGTCTCAACAGCGACAAAAGCGCCATTGCATTAGGCATCGTAGAACCACATTATCTGTGAGCGGTCTCAGCTCCAAAATGTTTACAATTTAAATAGCCATTACAGAGTCAATGGGCTAGTATAATGCCCCAGTGTACAGAGGGGGGGAAACTGAGGCAGAGATCTTAAGTGATTTACCCAAAGTCACACAGGGAATCTGTGGCCCAGCCAGGAATTAACCCCAGCTCTCCTGAGTCCTGGTCCAATGCCTTAACCACAAGGCCACCCTGTGTCTCTCTAAGATAGTAAAGCTTTGGGTTTAAGGGAAAATCTTCCTCATGTCAGACCTCCTCTCTTCTAGCTCCATTTTCTAAATTAAATTCTCCAGCTGTCTAGGATATATTGATAAACCATGTTTGTCAGGCACTCTCAGCAGTATTTAGGATCTTATCAAACATAAGAAATCAAAACAGTGAAGAGAATCTCTCTCACAAATAAACTCCTGATTCAGTGCAAGCCTCCAACCAAAGTATTTTAATCCCAGTGGCAGAAATCTTGAACATGCTTATAAAGGCCACCAATTGTTATAGCTCACACTGTACCTTGTTCTCAGATTCCCCTGCTGAGGCAGTCCATCATAGACTGATAATACATCAAAATCTTCCTCTAAGGCAAAGGACTGGAACACGAGCTGTATTCTGTTCTGCTCCTCAGCCGTGATTGTCCACGTGCAGTTTGCATAATTTGGATATCCGTACGGAAATCCTGGACTTTGTATCGTCCCGTTTGGGCCTTGAAAGACGTAGCTGCAGTTCTGGGCTGGCGAGAGAAAAGAAAACATGTTATTGTAGCATGCTTTATAATTCTACACCCACATCACTGTTAATACAGATTTCCTCCTAGCAGAGCCAACGTGTAGGTTGTTCATTTTCAAAAACTTGCTGGAGAATGATTTTTGGTCAGGTTGGAAATACACTTGCACCATTAGAGATCATAAAACAAGCCTAAGTCATCATGAGGCAGATTGGTTTTGCACTTACTGAGGCCTGGGCTACCCTTAAATTTAGCTTGAGCTAGCTACCTCATTCAGGGGGAGAAAAAAATCACGTTCTTGAGCGCCATAGTTAAGTCAACGTAACCCCTCCGGACAGACGGGGGTAGGTCAACAGAAGAATTTTTCTATCGACCTAGCTACTGTCACTGGGGCACCGCAGGATGCGAGTGGGTGGAGGGATTGGGGTGATTACCTATATCAATGGGAAAAAATCCTTCAGTTGACGTCTGAAGTGTCTACACTACAGTCCTACCGTGGCACAGCTGCAGCCGCTGTAGCGTAGACATGCCCTTAGAGTAGGCCAGGTATAAAGGTGATTGCCAAAGCAGGCTATTGGATTATTAGTATCATTACATTAATGCCTAGAAGCCTTGACCAATGTCTGAGGAAACAAAGGTCGAGAGACATGGAAATTCTCCTTAGTCTACTTCACTTTCCCTTTGGTGTTATTTTAAACCTTGCAGAGTGTGTTATCGAACACTCAAGCTTTGTGAAACACGGGACTTGTAATCACTGTCATGCGAGTTTGAGGTAGAACTTGAGTTTTGCCCCCACTCCTGTCCACACACACACACACACACACACACACACACACACACACACACACACACACACACACACACACACACACGTCTCTAAGGGCTTGTCTTCACTACCCGCCGGATTGGCGGGTAGCAATCAATCTATCGGGGATCGATTTATTGCGTCTCGTCTAGACGCGATAAATCGATCCCCGAACGCGCTCCCCGTCGACTCCGGAAATCCACCTCCGTGAAAGGCAGAAGTGGAGTCGACGGGGGAGCGTCAGCGATCGACTCGCCGCCGTCCTCATGGCCAGGTAAATCGATCTACGATACACCAACTTCAGCCTCGCTATTCACGTCACTGAAGTTGCGTATCGTAGGTCGACCCCCCCCCCCCCATCTAGTGTAGCCCAGAGCTAACACTCTGAACTGAAGCTAGCTGGCCCATGCTCAAGCTCCAGCTTGAAGACAAGCCCAGGGAGGCAAATTCACCCCTGTTATGAAGAGGTTGGCATAATCCTGCTGGCATTAGTGGAATTGCTCCTATTTACACCAGAACTGAATTCCAGCCTCACCATGTGCTAGGGTTGCCAGCCCTCCCGGGCTCGCCAGGAGTCTCCCGGAATCACGCTCCATCTCCCAGAGGCTAATGCAGCCAAACCGGGAGATTTTGAGGGCTAAAAGTCTGGTGGCGCAGATACCTCCGTGGGCTCCGCGCCGCTCCTGGAAGCTGCCGGCACGTCCCTTTGGCTCTTGGGGGTGACGGTGGGGAGCCTCCGCATACTGCCCCTGCCCCGAGTGCCGACTCCGCAGCTCCCATTGGAACTGCGGCCAATGGGAGCTGCGGGGGTGGTGCTTGGGGGCAGGGACAGCACACAGAGACCACCTTGACCATGCCACCTAGGAGCCGCTGCCAGAGGGATGTGCCAGTCGCTTTCTGGAGATGCCTGAGGTAATTTTCACCCCCACACACACCTTCTGTCACACCCCTCACCCCCTGCCCTCCCATAGCCAGCACCTGCACCCCCCCAACACCCAAACTCCCTCCCAAAGCCCGCACTCCAAGCTCCTGCCCCAGCCTGGTGAAAGTGAGTGAGGGCGGGGGAAAGCGAGCGATGGAAGGAGGGGGAAAATGGAGTGAGTGGGGGGTGGGGTCTCGGAGAAGGGGCAGGTCAGGGGACGGGATAAGGGAGTTTGGGTTTGTGTGATTAGGCGGTTGGCAACGCTACCGTTTGCAGGGAAACGCAGTGCAAAACAAAACCTGTGCTACCTCGTTATCCTGTGATCAAGTTGAGTTTGACTGATCACTGCTTGTTGAAATTGCTGGGCTCTACAAAGCAAGTCTGGCTTCTTCCATTGATGCTGGTTTGTTTGCTCTTATTTATGCTGTTTACTGAGGATTTCAAACTGAAATAGTTCAGACTGGAAACCATGGCTTTGATTTCTCATTGCTGTTTTCCAAATCAGTAAAGTTATTCGCACTTCTGAGTGCCAACCAGCCACAGGTAAAGAACGATAGTAGCATTTATTAAAGCCAGTTACAATTCGATTGGCATACCCTGGAACCAAAATGCTTAGCAGAACCTGTTCTGTCCCTGCAAGATGGAGCTCATATCTTTAGGGAACTGCAGCAGTCAATCAGATTTACCAGAAGGGGATTATTTTTGTACATGGCTATTTTACGAATAAGATTTAGGATAGCCCTATAATCCAGAGTGGTGGAGTAAATCTGACCCATTCAAATAACTCATTAACAAAGATAAATAATAGAACTTTGCATTTCTACAGTACCGAGCATTTGTGGCTAGGTTTGCTTCGCAAATACCAATCACAGAGCACATGTGCAACCCTTGTGAGCAAAATTCATCCCCATGCACTCTTAAATTGCACTTGTTTGTGGACTTGGCTTATGTGATGCCTAAACCTGGTGCCGGTACTCTGGGCAGGGGCGAACACCTGTGATTGTTTGAAAAGCAGGTGACATTAATCCATTTTACAAATTGCAAACTGAGCACAAGTCCACGCTGGGAGATCTATAAGCTGCCCTGACTCTCAGTTTCCCTGCTTAACCACTAGATCATATTCCCTTTCCTTCACACAGGCTGTTATTCAGCAGGCGAAGTGTGGATACATAATTTTCTCTACAGAACACTTTTAATTTTAATCATGAGTAAATGCCATCTGAGCGATTTGGGAAAATTGGTAAATTAAAAAGGCTGTAGCGATGTAATTGTTGCTGGTATAAAAACTGTTGATGCTACTAGCTATCATGTTAATGAAGCATATTCAAGGTCAGAGACCCTGTGTTCCAAACACTTCAAAAGGTCATCGGAAGGACAAACAAGATTTAATCAATCTGGTTATGCCAGGGTGGCCCTAGCTCAGAGATTAAAACCATGAACAATGGTTACAAAAACCTACATCCTCCCAAACTGATTGTAGCTGAAGAAACACAATAAACGACAACAGAAAAAGTGGATACGGTTCTATAACAAACTAATCTACTGAAATAATTCCACATTCATGATTCCGGCCCAAGATGAGCTTATGCTTCGTATGGACACAGCTAACAGAAAATTGCTTCTTGGAAGCAAAAATTAATTTCTCAAGAGCTGACAATCTACAAGGCAATATACCTTCATCAGAAATAGCCAGGAACTTTCTTTATGTTGGAAACTGATGAGAACAGCTGGCAGACATGGGAAATAGATCAAGGAACCACAAGAGGTTTTACTCAGACCCAGTAATCTGGTTTAAGGTCTGAGTTAGTTCATTTTGGGTTTGATCACCAAGACTTGATCTAAAGTCTATGTTACAAGACTACCAAATGTTGCATTTCTCCTTTGAAGACTCATGGTAACAATTCTCTTTATCCCTTTGGCCCCGGGGCATCAATAAATACAGAGGAATGCATGTTTTAGTGAAACCCACACTAATACCTTGAGAGCCCTCAGGGCTGTGTTGTCAATGGGCCCTCTTCAGTGTGCCTGCCAGCGCTGTGCACAAGCAGAAATCCACACTTTCTCATGCAAACTTGAGCCCTCGGGGGAACCAGGAGCACATGTTCTGTGCAAGGGCAAAAGAAAGTCCCTGAACTTGGGGAAAAGCAGGGGCTTCTCCCGCCTAGTGCTCCCGTGGGTGCTGGTGATCAGACACTGAAGTAGGCTTAGCCATGACAGTTCTTCTACAATGTGCCAACTACCAGGATGAACTTGATGGAATGCGTGGACTCCCCAGTGCCCTCGACTGGATGGCATTGCAATCACTTAACTCTTGTGTCACATACACCCTACACAGATTTTCCACTAGCTAAACCCAGATCAAGTCTGTGCTTTTGGAGAAAGAGGGTCGGAGGTCTATCCCCTCTCTCGCTAGGAAGTACAGCACAGTGATAACCATGAAGACTTAGGCAGAAGCTACGTTTTATAACAATACTATCATGCGCGCAGTAACCAATTTCATTGTACTCTGCATACCAGCCCTTAGCAACTGCAGCAACCTGAATCTGAGCTAGATCTACGCTGTCCAGGTTTTGTAACATCTAGACTCCGCTTGCAAAATACACTATGGCCTGAGCAGCTATTTGGAGTTCAACTGCTGCCTAGTATAACTACATGATCAGACCCACTCCATAAGCCTGCGCACAGCCACGTAAGACACAATTGTTATCTGTTAACCCGGTTGTTTGCATTTTCCTTAATGTAGCAAACAGCGCTGCAGCCCGTGCTAGGGAGAGTCAGGAGCAACCATGCACCATGAAAGGAACTCTGAATGGAGAGCAATATTTCAGTGATGGTTCTGACTTGCTTTCCCCAGCCCACAGGTTCTAAATGACACTTCACTCCTCTCCCCACAATACACATGGGAACGTAGGAAGTGCCAGAGAGGATCAGAGCAGTGGTCTGCCTCTGCTTCTGAGTGGCCAATGCCAGATGGTTCAGAGAAAGATGCTAGAAACCCTGCAGATACTGAGCACCCTATACCAGGAAATTTCCTCCTGACCCCCATTAGTCAGAGGCTGGTTTAAGCGCTGAAACAGGAAGGATTAGATCCTTTCCAAAATTGTTGTATTTTGGGGGGGAAGGAGGGTAGTAATTTTTAAAGCACTTCCTCTTACACGTTGTCACTCCTAATTCAAGAGCCACAACAGTGAATGAAAAAGGGTAAATAGATAAAGCTAACAGATTGGATGTCATCTGCCAGCCAGCCCCATGTGGCAGTGTAAATATTTACGTACTCTATTTCCAACTTCTAATACTACAGCTCGTGGACTAGAGCTTCATGATAGCCCTCTAGCTGCAGGAATCACATCAGCATACACACATTTGGACGGACATGGCCTGTTTTGTGATGGAGGTAAACAAGAAAAGAGCTGCTTCCACTCATGTTCTTGAAAATGGCAGCTGGCATTGGAATTCTGGAAACGGTTCTATTGTAAGGATAATGAAAGATTTAAAACATGCATCTTATTAAAGGAATGTATTTAATTTTATTATGGTAACACCAACAGACAAGGAGCAGGACCACATTCTGCTAGGCTCTACATCATGAAAAGATAGACTCTAATCTCTTTGGGGTAAGGACTAAGTAAAAAATTGAGTGTAGATGGCAGGATTCATACCTGTGCAGGGAAACCTCAATTAGTATTAGTACCCTCAGCTGAAATGGAAAGAATCTGAAAAGTCTCCTTTACGCATCACCATTTACTTCTTGCCTATTTTGTCCACTACACTGAGCTTGAACAACGTAAACAGAGCCATCAGTTTCATGGGCTGGTCTGATTCTGTGATGCCTCATCATACCAACTAGCACTTAAGTGAGCGGCTCCCTTGACTCCAACATGGCTGAAAAAGAAGCACATTTTAAGTCAATAAAAAGAACTACTACATAAAAATCACACACACAGTCTATGGAACTGACTCCACAAGTTAACATTGGGGCCAAGAGCTTAGCAGGTTTCAAAAAACGACTGGCCATTTAAATGGACAGAGAACAGCCAGATCTACATTAGACAAATATTTTTTTTAAACGATAAGATCCATGCTTCACGGCATAAACCAAATTCTAACAGGACGTAGGAGGTAACCTCCCCATAAGCAAATAATTCCAGAACTCATCTTCCTCTGAAGTATCTGAACTACTGTTGGAGACAGTATTCTGGACTAGATGGCCGGCAGATCTGACCCATTAGGTCCCCATGTTCTGAACCGTGTTAATAACACTCAAACTAAGGGTTGCAGAATTATCATCATTCCAGAAGGTTTCAACTGAAAACAAATGAACAAATCATTTATCACATTTAAAAATGAAAAGAGCCAGAGAGAAGTTAAGATTTTTAATTTATATTTTTAATTGACGTTAATTTTCTTTAAACAAACATTGAGGGGCAAACCCAGTCGGAAGCACCCTTTCAATAAACTTGACTCTTCAGCATATGATTCTCTCCCCCTCTCCCCTTCTTAGTGTTTAGGCAGCATAGCTGAGTCAGACAACCTACATGTCCCAACACTGTCATTACAAATGTTCTCCTAGCTGTCAGATCAAACTAAAATCATAGACACAGCCGACACCTGACATTGCCAGGGCATGAAGTGCAAAGTGCAATTTCCAACATTTTATTGTCTTCCAGCCTCTTCCAAGGGTTTAAATTTACTGGGCCAGATCCTCAGCCAGCGTGAATCCATGTAACTATTAACGATGCTGATTTAGACTAGCCAAGGATCTGGCCCACTATATGGCAGAAGGGGGAAAGTGAAATTTATTTCTGCAGTTTCTCATAACACAAGCTGAGGCACTTAATGTCTCAGCAGAAACAAAAACTAATTTAACAACACTGAAGTACGGCAACAGCACAATTTTAAAAAGGACAAAAATCAAATCATATGCATTGCCTGTCGGCAATATAATCCATGAAGGATACGTAGCCATCTTTTCTCCTTATTGCAGTAGGCGTTTAATGTTTTGATTTTCCTTAGCTATTGTTATTTACACTCGTATGTTTTTCTCTGCTATTGTTCTTTACTGTTCAATAAAATGTGTGAACTTCAAACAAGACACTAAAGTAAAACTAAAGCCACTACTCTGCACACTTTACTTTCACACATACATGTTCCTCTTGGACATACAAAGAAGGGCGAGATTCTGCCAGCACGGAAACTCAGTGACTTTACTCACTGGATCTACTCATGTTACTGCTCACAGTCACTCACATGCAGGTTTTGAAGGATCAGGGTCTTATAAAGTATCCAAAACTCTTGGGTTAATAAACAACCCAAGTTGTAAATACAACTAAACAAGTAAATGCTAAAAAGAGGTAAAATTACCCCAGGCTGGCTTTTTTCACAGATTCTTGGTTTGAACAGTTTATCAGTAATTAATTTTTCTTACACACAACACACTGGAATCAATATATGCATATACACAAATAGCAAGCTAGCTTACTGGTGTGCCTATGACTTTTGCTGACGTGTATTCACACACAGAGCACGTACACAACACACACATTTAAATCTCTTTTCAGTAAACTTTCAACTTGCCGTAGCCCTTAACTTAGCTCACAGCCTCATAAGCAAAGCCTGGTAATAAATAATGCAGAGAGATTCCATTTACTATAGAACTGTTAAAGTCCAGCAGCACTGAGGAGAACATATACTGAAGGGCAGTCTGCTATCTCCGATGCTCAGCGCCCACCTGTCTCTGCGCAGGGAGAAGAATACAAGCACGGGGAGCACATGGCTTTGTCTGCATCCCGGGGGAGGCACTCCAGTGCTGGCCCAATGGAACTGACAATGTAGCCCCTGTGGTGGTGAGAGTTTTCAGACTTGCACCATGATGCAGCGATATTGTAAATCAAACCGGCTCTCCCAGATGTTAACTGAGCTCTCGGGGGGAACTCTGCAGAGAGGCATTACTTCCCATCCACCCCATCTGTCTTTCACTCACATTCAGCATCATCGCACGCTGTCTCACTTAGCGCTGCCTTGACCTTGAGAATGGAACCCATGTTCTTAGAGAATGGCTACTATCTGAGAGATCTGTCCCACGTGGACGCTGATGCAATAGACAGATGAAGCATTCAGTTCTAAGGACTTCCCAACTAGAAACACGGGGCACAGGAGATGAAAAGATCAAGGGCAATAATTTGCCATTGGGTGATAAAGATGGATGAATGAGGGGCTTATGTGAAATAAGCTCTCTCCCTTGCACCAGAAACTGTGGATGGATGACAGGGGATGGATCACTTGATGATTCCCTGTTCTGTTCATTCCCTCTGGGGAACCTGGCATTGACCACGGTCAGAAGACAGGACACTGGGCTAGATGGACATTAGTCTGACCCAGTATGGACACTCTTATCTGCTCTAGTCTAGGTCAACAAGTCATTGGGCTCAAATCAGAACTGCTAGGTGAAGTCCTATGGCCTGTATTACACAAAAGGTCAGACTAGATGATCATAATGGTCCTTTCTGGCCTTATAATCTATGGATAGACTTTAGATTTCATCTGTCTGACCTCCTCTATGACATGGGCCAGAGAGCTTCCCTGAATTAATTCCTGTTTGATCTTTTAGAACAGCATCCAGCCTTGATTTTAAAATTACCAACTAGAAAGTCCCCCACAATCCTTGGTAAATTGTTCCAATGATTAATTACTCACACTGTTAAAAAACTGCACCTTTGTTTTCAGTCTGAATTAGTCTAGCCATGGGAACTTGCTTAAATAAGACAAACACAAGACACGGCATAGGGTCAAGGGAGGGAGCCTGCAGAGATGGTGGGGGAGGCGATGTAGGGGTTGGCCAATGAGAATGGTCCAGATATGGAACATATGGAGTCGGACGGTTAGAAGGTATCAAGTCAAGAGTTGGAAAGGGAGATAAAGAGATGTAACTACTCAGATTGTAAGCTCTCTGGTGCACAGACTATCTTTCTGTTCTGTATTTGTACAGCTCCTAGCACAATGGGGTCAGGTCCATGACTGGGACTCCTGGGTGCTACTACAATACAAATCGTAACAACGAATGGGGAAAACATAACGAATTAGAGCGGGGGGAGCAGAGACGTAGGCAGGGCTGAGATTATGCAAGGCCTTGTAGATAAGGGGGAGGAACTTGAATGCTCCATCTCTACCCGTCCAGACCATATCTACTCTAGTGACCAAGAACCAAATGGCTCCTTTGCCCATTCCCAGTCCCCCAAGCCAACCCAATGAGGCTGTGGGTTAACTCTGCACACTCAAGTATGTCCCTGACTGTGGATATACTAAACCAATCACGATTGTTATTTAAGCCACTTTATTTTTTATTTTTTTTAAATAAAAGTCACTCCAAAATCCCGGCCTCGAGAGAAGTTGGCTTGGTTTGATGGTGTCACCATAGCTGCACAGGCCACAATTAGCCAATCAGAACGCTTGAGTGCGTAAGCCCCATTTTACAACAAATAATTGATGAGGTTTGTAATGTTTCACGGTCAGTTGTTCTGTGAAGAGTTCAGGTGCTCATCTTTTCATCACTCCAATGGGTAGGGACAGCATTTCTCTGCCGGAGTACTAATTCCTCGCAGCGCTGCCTGCTATGAAAGTAACTGCCAGAGCAAGCTATTCATCAGTAATTTCATTATCCTATCCAGTTCCTTGCATTAAACTGGCCTCTTCTCAGGCACACAAACAAGCAGATAAAATTGACCCATCTGCAGACAAAGAGAAAGGCTTCTGAGTGGTTTTAATGAACACCAGTTTCAAGAGCAGAACTCTGCCTATGTTACGGAGGCATTTTCTTGCCCTAGAAAAGCAATTCTGAAAAAGGTTTGGCCATTGACAGAAAACACAAAAGCAATATGTATCGCAGTGTGATGTGACGCATCTAAATCACAGCTCACAGTTAGATGGTTGTCAGTACAACTGGTTGAAAAACTGTCAGTACAACTGGTTGAAAAAACATTTTCTGGAAAATATCTGGAATGAAATGAAAAAAATGGTTTCCCTCTTAATTCTTCCACAGACTTCTCCACCCCGCCCTCCTTTCTTTCTTCCACTGGAAAAGGAGGTGGAAAAGGGGAGGGGAAAGAAAGTAAATGGGAGAAGATTTTTGTTTTTAATCAGAAATACATTGGAAAACTAGATCCTTCCCCACAAGAAAAAAAAAGTGCATTTTCAACAACTATAAAAATTAAAAAATTGAGTGGTGATAGCTATCAGTTCAAATCCAATAGGTAGAAACCTGCAAAAATGTTATCCGCATCCAATCCGCGATCCACAAACTTGGTCCGTGAATATCTGAAGATTTGCTGGGCTCTACCAACAGGGCACTGCTCCAATCCTGCAATGAGACCCTAGTCGAGCGGCTTTTCAGGCAAAGGAGACTGCCTGTGAGAAGCCCATGTGGAATTCATTGCAGGGGATGGGCTGAAAATCATCATCCTTGGAGGCTGTATTGGTGATCTCTACAAAGTGAGTTTAGGGATGGAAGGTTTCCAACAAATTCCTTAAATATCAGCTTCTCAAAAAAACCACAACCCACCGCAGTTGGTACTAACTGGTCTCCCTTCCTGACCGTCACAGCACAGAAGCCAAGGATTCAACAGGCAGCCTGAGGCTGAATGAACTCTTCCATGCCATGAACGCAGCTAGTTGGACAAGGATTGAGGCACGCTAGTAGCCGCAGGTCAGGGCTGGGAGAAGGGGCGTTAGCTTTCACTCTTGCTACCCAAGCTGTAAAGTGGCAGAAGCCTTCACTCTCCTGCACTGCTAGCCTGACACCTTTGAGGACCAGCACATTGACTTCAAATACATGATTTGGTGTGAAATGAATGCATGATGTAATTAGAGTAGAGGGGAGAGAGTCTCTCCGTATTACAGCAGATCCCTTCTGTCGCCTAATCCAAGGCACATAAGGTTATATATAGACCTTGCATAGTGACTGCTGGAAAGGGCTACATCAAATATAGAGGCATGATGGTCTAATAGTCAAATACATGACTAATTTTGTATAGGCCAAAAAACTTAAATGGATGCAATAACTGGCAGCTCTCCTGAGGACAGAGCTCTCCTCCATCCCCCACAGACAACCATGCAGCAGGTGTAAAGGGAAAAGAGATACCGTCTCGATAGGCCCACAGATGTACTATTTACTGTTTGTCATTCAGGTGAGCCTTCACTGTGTTTTCTGTGCCTGTTGCAAAAATCACCCATCCCCAGAGCCAATAGTCAAGTCCGAAGAGGGGCCCAAATCACAAACAACCAATCCAGAACAGCCCCAAAACTCTGCAGCAGTTCACCGCTAGATCTAAATTTGGCCCAGCTTTGTATTTCCATTGGAAACCGACTTGTCTCAGAGGTTAATCGCTGGAATGGGGCAAATGCAAGTGGGCTAAAAGATGACTCCCACAATCATTACTCAAAAACTTGAACTGAACTTTGAGGATTCCAGAAAAGTTTGATTAATCTGCTTTTCTCCTTCAGTCTTTCCTACATTTCTTCATTCTGCCTTGGAGCTGAAGCCCAGAGGGTACACCAAGAAAGAAGCTTGCTCTGGATGTTTGCTCCCCAGAAATGAAAGGAAGCAAAAAAGCACAGGAAGTCTCATCAGAAAGTCTGTCGACAGGTTTCTATTTTGATTTTTCAGGCTCTAGGCCAGGGGTCTCAAACACACGGCCTTTTTTTTTTTTAAGCCCCAGGCAGTTCCCACCGCCAGACAGTTGTTCTGGCGGCGGGAACTGCCTGGGGCTGTAAAAAAAAAAAAAAATGCGGGGGTTGGGCGTGGGGAGCCCGGCGGGCCGCAGGGAAGAGCTCCATGGGCCGCATGGGAAGAGCTTTGCGGTTTCTGGGAGGGAGGGAGGAGGAGCGGGAAGCCGTGCGCACAGGGGAGGAGGCTGAGAAGGGGCGGGGCCTAATGGAAGGGGTGGAGTGGGGGCGGGGCCAGGGGCAGCGAGGGGGCGGGGTCAGTGATGCGGCCCTCGGGCCAATGCACTAGTCCTCATGCGGCCCTCGTGGTAATTTGAGTTTGAGACCCCTGCTCTAGGCTCAGTTAGTTTAGATACAGAGGCGGGTCCTCAACTGGCATAAACCGTCCTTAGTTTCAAAGGTGCTACGACAATGTACACCCCTTGATGATCTGCCCTCGGGATTTTGGGATGCTTTTCCCAACTATGGGCCTGATCCAAAGCCCAATGAAGCCAACAGAAAGACTCCCAACAGGCTTTGGGAGATGGACAGATGCAGCGCTTCACTGACTTTAGTGGAGAACCATGCATGCACAGGGGTATGCTCACCGGGAGCTCATTACAGGATCGGGGCCTAACATCTCAAACCTTTCAGGGGTAGCACACACTCAGTACTCACTGAAGACAGCTGCAGTGGGAAGCTCTCACAGTATCTGTACCCTACCAGAGTTTGAAATATTGCTAATGAAATGTGAAATCTTGAGTGGTTTTGCATTTTATCACAATCTCTACAACAGACCCTTTGAGAGGGGGCTAATTTTGCTAATGTGCACACGTTTGCCAAGCAAAATTAGACCTATTTCTAAGTAAAGAGCGATCTGCAGTGAAGCACAAGAAAAAATGGCTTTCATCCATAGAATATCAGGGTTGGAAGGGCACCTAGTCCAACCCCCTGCTCAAAGCAGGACCAATCCCCAATTTATTTATTTATTTTTGCCCCAGGTCTCTAAATGGCCCCCTCAAGGACTGAACTCACAACTCTGGGTTTAGCAGGCCAATGCTCAAACCACTGAGCTATCCCTCCCCCCAAAATATATATATGCCTATCTCATAGAACTGGAAGGACCTTGAAAGGTCATCAAGTCCAGTCCCCTGCCTTCACTAGCAGGACCAAGTACTGTCCCCTGACAGATTTTTGCTCCAGATCCCTAAATGGCCCCCTCGAGGATTGAACTCACAACCCTGGGTTTAACAGGCCAATGCTCAAACCACTCTTTGCTAAAATGGCTCCTCCATCTAAACTACAAATAAGGCAAAGCTTTGGGCTATTCCACTGCATGCAAAGCTGAACATGTCTGTAAAAGCTTCTCTTAAAACAAGCACCAAAAAATCTTGCACAGCTGGAATGTGAGTCAAAACTAAATGTTATAACCATAGTAAGATCAGTCCATTGGTTCAATGAGACGTAACCAGAGATTGCAAGAAGAAAACTCCTCTTAATTTACTGAATGGAGGCAAGATATTTCAGTGAGCAACTAAGATGTTAAACTGATGGATCATTAGCAGGCCAAAGGCCAAATTTTGCTCCCGGACAAACTGGTATAAATCCAGAGTAACTTAATGGAGTTACACCGGGGTAAGCAAGAATTTGGTCCTCTACCTGTAGCTACCCACATTGGCTATGTGCCCCGATGCATGGAGTCACTGAAACATAATAGGGTATGGCAGGTACTTATATGTTATACAAATGGCAACTATTTGCTCAGGCGCAGAGAGGTGACGGTGTTTCCTATGAAAGGAAGATAACATGTGCCCAGCAGGCTGGAAAAAGTGATAAGCCCACTTCCTCCCAACTCTCACAGATGGAAGGAAGACAGCACTGACGGAACCAGCACATACGTAACCACCAGCTCCATACCTCAACTCTGGACACTTTTGCCTTGTAAGCGTTATGTCTCCATGCATAGTGCTCAATAAAACATAGACCTCTAACGGTAGTGGCTCACCAGGCCTCTGCAAATGTTCTTCCTTGCTGGAGATTTGGTGTTCTCTGTCCTAGTGCAGATTAGATACAGCAAACAGGCAGATCTTTTTACTGCATCGTTACCGCACTCAGACAGGCCTGAGGAAGAGGGACTAGGACAGGCCAGTTCTGGATTGTCAGAGCAAATCCAGGGACTGATCACTAATACTGCCACATTAGAAATAGCAGAATCGTCTTCAGTCCCCTCCTGAGACCCACAGGAGAAAGCTGGTGGCAGGCTAGATGGGGGTCCAAAGCCTTAGAATTTGCTGCCTTCTTCGGAGCGGACTGGGAGTTCTGTTATGCTGATTTTGCATTGATGCAAATCAGTGCAGCCCCTCAGCTGCTCTAATGCCAGGGGGGATTAGATGGAAGGGAGACCTGAACCCAAGGGGGAAGGTGCTTGCAGGCACCCAGGAACTGACGGAATCTAGACATTAAGTAACTAAAAATAAAATCACATCAAATAAGAACATTTCTCTGCCATATCGTAGCTCCCAAAGCCCAGCAGATAAATACTTCGACACTTTGTTCTTTTGTCAAGATTCTCTTCCCCCACCCAAGTCACTGCTTGACTTCAAAGAAGCCTCCAGCTACTCTGGAAAGACTAGACAGATTCCCATCGGAGGAAGCTCTGTTATCAGAGAGTTTCAAAGGCGAGAGGGCTTCTACCTGCATTAATGCTGCTAATGCAAAGGCTTGTGGCGCCGGTGGATCCCAGAAGAAAAGTAAACAGGACAGATCTATGAAAAATGAGAATTTGTCCCTGCGAATACAAAATCTAGGGGAAGAAAAATAAATAAAAAATGAAGGGAAAATGCATTACATGGAAAGTACAAACCTAATTAGTATCATAAGCAAGGAGAGCAGGGATGGCTGGCCTTGTGTTTAGGGAATATGAGTGGCACTATAGAAACCTAGTTTCTATTCCCAGCTCCGCTACATCTGTGACACCTTGGGTGAGTCACAACCTCTCTGTACCTCAACTCCCCATCTGTTTGTCTGTCTTGTCTATAGACTGCAGGCTCTTTAGGACCGGGGCTGTCTCACCACGTTTGTAATGCACCTTGCACAACGGGGCACTGATCTGAACTGCTGCCTAAGCCTAGGCACGGCCATAAGACACATCGTGAGAGGCCTCGTAAGAGCTCTTTGACAGGGGGAGGGATAGTTCAGTGGTTTGAGCATTGGCCTGCTAAACCCAGGGTTGTGAGTTCAATCCTTGAGGGGGCCACTTAGGGATCTGGGGCAAAAATTGGGGATTGGTCCTGCTTTGAGCAGCGGGTTGGACTAGATGACCTCCTAAGGTCCCTTCCAACCCTGATATTCTATGATTCTATGATCTCCATGGCACAATGTGAACTTTAATAGTGAGCAACATTCCTTGTGTGCAGAACCCAGGGCAAATCCTGTGAGGTACTGCGTGCTCGCGTCTCCCACCCACTGCAGCGCAGAGGCAGCTGGCACCCGGCAGGACTGGGCCCTTACAGGGGAAAAACCTACAATTCCGCTTTCAGAATGCAACAATTCCACAATCTTCCCTCCACTGTCCGTACGTGTGTACACAAGACACACACAAACAAGCCTGAATGTTCACCTCTGCATACTGATGAGACGATATTGGGTGGTGCGGGGGGGAACCTCCACCCAACCCATAACAACAATCACCCAAATAAAAAGATTTTGTGCTGATTGCAGCAGACAGAACAGCCTTTGCAAGAGGACGCACAATGCAAAATAGGAGAACCTCAGCTACTGTTGCTATGACAATGCACAACACCCCTTGCGCCTATTCTAGTGCCCAGCTTCTTCAAACAGGGATAAGCGTTACACATGGGTTATTCTGTGCTACAGCCTATCAGCATGCAGAGGACTTGCTCAGGTTACGGGGACAGATGTCAAAATGAGGTTAGTTTCTGCCCATACGTACGTGAGTGTTTGCAAAGTATAAACAGAGTATGAAGGGAACAGCTGAGCTTTGATTCCAGAGCTTAAGATCGTACCTGCATCGGGTAGATCTTTTATCAAGGATTTCACTGCTGTTCTAATAATGACTATACAGACAGGGTATGTGCAGTGTATTCATTAACTCTATCAGGATTAAGAATAATTGGGGGAAATTCTATGCCCTCTGCTATGCAGGTGGTGAAACTAGGGGTATGTCTACACCAGAAACTTAAGTCGACCTATATTAGGTCAACTTACAGCCACCGCAGTAATTACTGTGGTATGGCATGTCCACACTACCCTTGGGTCAGCGGTGCACAGTCTTCACCAGGAGGCCTTCCACCGACCTAAGAGGGGCAGTGTGGGGAGCTGAGAGACCGGTCTCTCTGCTCTGCTGGCAGCTCCCTGCCAGGAACCTGGCTGTCTCACCGGCTCCCAGGGGTCTGCCCAGGGCGTCTCACCTCCCCTTTCCTCGCTGGGAGCAGGGGGGAAGCTGACCGGGGCTTCTCATGCCAGCTCCCTGCCTGGAGTGGGATCCAGCCACCCAGCTCTATAGAGGAGTGGGGGACAGCTGGGCTCTAGCTCCCCGGCTTTCTTGTCAATTTCACAGCTCCTGTAAGTAACACAATGTCTACACACTAACTAAACTGGCATAAGCCCTAAGCCTCTTGTGGAGGTGGTGTTATTATGTCGGCGTAGTAGGGCACTAAGGCCTGGTGTACACTGAGGGGGGGATCGATCTAAGTTCCACAACTTCAGCTACGTGAATAACGTAGCTGAAGTCGGCATACTTAGATCTACTCACCGCGGTGTCTTCACTGCAGTAGGTCGACTGCTGATGCTCCACCGTCGACTCTGCCTATGCTTCTTGCTCCGGTGGAGTACCGGAGTCGACTGGAGAGCGCTCGGGGATCGAGTTATCATAGCCTCTTCACTAGATGCGATAAATCAACCCCTGCTGGATCGACTGCTCCGGAGGTAAGTGTAGACATGCCCTTACATCGGCAGAAACAAGGCTGTACTGTCTACACTGACATAATTAGGTCAACGTAAGCTGCCTTAGGTCACCCTAACTGTGAAGGGTAAGCCAGGCCTGAATCGTCATAGTGGTCCCTAATAACCAACTATCCACATGCGTCTCTCTGCAGAGGGAGGAGAGAACTCTGCAGAAGTTTATTGATGATAAAAATATTTTGATGAATACAACAGGAATGCGTTTGACTTCTAAGACACAACAAAAGAATGCTTTGGCTATACAAGCTCAGTAATGCAAGTAGAAAGAAAAACAACACACTAGGAAATCCTTGTTTATTGAGGTATAAAATAAATGCACTGTATATATATATATATATATATACACACACACACAGTGCATCTCCAACTCAAAGAACTATTACAGCTGAACCATCGTGGAGTTGAAAACCAGAGGACAAGCAAAGTCAGCCGCTGCCTCCGAGAAGGAGTTTGAAATACATTCGTACTTTGAACATTTTCCAAACTTCCTATCAAATGACTGCCTACGAGGATGGATGCAATTTTCTGCCACTCCCAAAGGGTTAATCAGACTCAGAACTTCTCTAGCACTTTACATTTTCACAGTGTTATACAGCCATAAGTATATAAACACCAACAGCCACGTGGGAGGTGGATAAGTGTTATCCCCAATTTATAGACAGGGAACAGAGGTTCCATGCGTGGCCCTAGGCTGCTTTACAAAGTCCAGGGCAGAAACAGGACTAGACCACAGGAGCTCCTTCCTCCTCTACTCAACCCGCTAGACCACTTGCCCTGTAGGTGACAAGAGAGGGAGACATGATAGGTAGGAGCCTTATGCTAATGATGTAGTCACCGTTTGCAAGAGAGACAAGCTTTCATCTGTCCAGGGGCCATGCCCATTTTAAGATCCACTCATCCACTGCATAACCTGCCACCTGGCGCTCTGTGCCAGCAGAGGGCTTTCATTATACAGGCCAGGCCAGCCAGGCTAGTTTGCTCGGTCTCCTTGCGGCCCCCCACACCCATACTACTCAAGTGTTCAGGTTATATCTCCTCCTGGTACCTCGGTCAGTACCTCTGTCAGGTACAAACTGTATCTGCACTAACAGGGAATCATCGGTTCTTACACTGATCTTCACAGGTAACTATGGGCTTATCTCCGCTGCGAATACAAGTGGTCCTTTAAAATGTGCTAGTTAAGATGTGTTAATTAGCGTATTTTTAAACACCACTGAGCAACTAGTATAGACAGGGTTTAAAATGTTAACCCTAGAATTGACTCTCCACTGCTCTGACTGCATCCTTAGGCTTCCCCTCTAGAGTAGGCCAAGACCGGTTAACACATTCGTAAAGGCGGCAGACCCTGTCTACCCTGGGTGCTGAGTGGTAGAAGTATGTTAGCACATTAGCGAACATGCTTTAAAATACCACTCAGCGCCTTGTACAGACAGAAGCTGTGTTTGCAGAGCTGTAGGTTCCATCAGCTCCACTGGGGCAGAATCCAAGTTGTTCACTGGGAAGTGTGAAAGGTGTCACACCTTCAGATCCCTGTGGACAAGCATCCAAGCCCTTGTCTCCACTAGAGGGCGGGGGGGGGGGGAAGGCATCGTTTTAACATGGTAGTTGGGAGAGGTAAACTTGAAGCTCCCACCCTAGGGCTTTCTCTGACTCGCTGACGTGTGAGAATTCCAACTTGCCTTGTCTGTACTAGCAGGTGTTAAAATACACCAATTTTCCTAGCGTAGATAGAGTCCAAGAGTTAAGACACTGGCCCCAATCCCCTAGGGAGCTGCAGCAGCAGTTCAGAATGAACTCCATACCTTGAAGATTTGACCCTACATTCCCACTGCGTTAGGCCTGCAATTATGAGACCATGACTATGTCCACAGCAGCAGTGCTTTACTAGTATAGAAATACCGGTATACGATACCGGCAAAGCACTCCTACCGTGGACGCAGCTATGCCAGCTAAGCTGTGCTTTGTACCAGTACAGTGAAATCACCCTGCACAAGTGAAATAAGCTATACCAGTAGAACGGCAGCTTTGCCAGCATAGATGCATCGGCGCTAGGGACTTCTGCCACCATAGCTATGCCAGGCGAGGAGCCCACCTCTTTACACCCCGGACTGACATAGGTATGCTGGCAGAAATCCGTAGTGTAGACCTGGCCTGTTAACTTACGCAGACGCACCTCCGGGCCCAATTCTCCATTGCTCTGCACCCTGTGCAGCCGTTTACACCCCTGGAAGCAAGTTTTGTATGCTCCCTCTCTCCTTGGGCAGCATTTTATGCATACTGTACCCTCACTTTGGACTGGTGCAAATGGTTGTGCAACACACACACACACGGAATAAACTGCCTAGGGAGGTTGTGGAATCTCCATCATTGGGGATTTTTAAGAGCAAGTTGGACAAACACCTGCCAGGGATGGTTTAGATAATACTTAGTCCTGCCTTGAGTGCAGAGGACTGGACTAGATGACCTCTTGAGGTCCTTTCCTGTTCCATGATTCTATGATCTAGTAGCATTTTACATCCACTTTGCACTGGTTTAAATGACAACACGAGGTGCGAGGCAGGGAAGAATCAAGCTCTCTCCCTTTCTGGCTATAGCCTGGTCCACATCTTATTTTCATGCCAGCATAAATACGATGGTGAGGGGTGTGATTTTTTTACCGATACAGTAAACCCCTAGCTTGGGTGCAGATATACCAGTAATAGTATCTTATTCTGGTATCATTTATTCCTCATCCCACATGGGAATAAGATATGCTAGTACAAGCAATTTTATATTGGCATAATCGCATCTGCACTGTGGGGGGTTGTACCACTCGACTATACCAGAATACTGTTATAGTGGTTCGACTTTTGAGTGTAGCCAAAGCCTGAGACACTCTGGCTGGTGTCCAGCATTCAAAAACGTTAACATTTCCTTCTCTTTAGAACAATCCCATCAGGCTGCAAAAAGTTCTCTTAACATGAGGGCATGCAATGCTCTTAATAAAAGGTCTTTTGGTAGCTGATAACAAAAGAGAGCTAAATAGACAGACAAGTGCTTTCATCCAGAGGCAAGGGGGTTTTAAAGCCCGAGAAGAAATTCTGTGGAATCCTCCAGAAGAAAAATGACGAGATGACCAACTCTCAGGGTTTGCATGCAGCCCTCCTGCTAAAGTTTGGTCCTGTTTTTAAAAAGCACCAAGGAACGTTTCATGAAGGTCTAACCCCTGGGCTGTTCTCATCCTGTCTCATCTGCTGAGGGACAGTGTCGAAAAGCTGTCTGCAGGCATTCAAGGAAGCCTGAAGGTCAAGGAACTAGAAACAAGGCTTTGCGTGCTTCATAAAGAGAGGCCCTAGTATCTTTCATCACAAATTACCATTCTAACCAGCGCCTTGACAGCCAGCAGCTCAGTCCCTAATGTTGGGTTCTCGGAGATGCTGTGACGTTGCTAGACATGGTTGCTAGGCGAAGGCACACATGCAGTTGCTTAACTGCAGTTCCGTCACAGGCCTGGCTATTTAAAAAAAATATATTAAAGATACACATTTAAAAAATATATATATTTTAAAGCCAACCAACCAACCATCAGTTCAGAACCTACTTTGTCTGAAAATGACTTTACACAACATAGGTTTACTGAGGGTCACAGTTAACGCTGTTCCCCCTCTTCCTTTGCAGCATTCATGCCATCAGTATTCAGCAACACAGATTGCTTTCCGCTGCACCACAGGGCACTCGGCCATTGCAGGAAGCCAAGGACAGCGTGGCAAGGAAGAAAAGAGACAGGCGCCGGCCTGAAGCAGGCATGACTCTTCCAGCAATCGGCCTAAGCCACAAACATTGGACCTAGATTTTGATCTTGGGGCACTCTGCTCCAGGGCTTTGGTTTGGGCACATCTGTAATATTATAACAAATCTAGTGGTTGTGTAAGTTTTCCCACTTGACTGCAGCAACAGGGATAGCACTTACAGTCCTCAAACTCCCACCTGTCCTGTTGCACACTTGCGCGCGCGCACACACACACACACACACACACACACACACACACACACACACACACTCTCTCTCTCTCTCTCTTGCAGGACAGGTAAAACATTAAAGCTCCTTAACTAGATCTTCCTGTTCCAGAAGCATGAGCCATTTCCACATGAATTAAAAGGGAGGATTATATTCAGCTCTGAGACATGTGAAGCCTAAACCACATGGTTAAGCATGTCTCATTTCATCCACCACAGGGCAGTGAGTGCACAGATTGCACCGCAGTGGACCTGATTCTCCATTGCCCTGCATATCTTGTGCAGTCATTTACATCAGCACCAAGTGAGAGTTTCCCCATCATTCCCATGCATCACTTACAGGAGTGTAAACGAGAGTCAAACGCTATCCTTCTGGTCTGGTAGTGTTTGCACAGGTGTGAATGAGCGCACAGGGTGGGCAAAGCAATAAAGAATCAGGCCCAATAAGTTAAACAACTTCTCTGAAAGAGTCGAACACACAAAGTGAATATGCTCCCCCAGAGCTAATCTTCTGTGGCAGACGAGCCATGCAGGGCACTGATGCAGGTCAGGGAATACTTCAATATGGATAAATTAAAACAAACCACAAAAACAACCACCACCGCCTCTTCTCCTCCATCCAACCTTCTCCAGCCACTGAGACTTCTCCACTGTTAAAAGAGTTCTGACAACTTTTTAAAACGTTCTCTCCTTTAGCCTAACCACCAACCACCAGCCAGATAAAATAAGAATGAACGTGAGCCCAACTGGAAACTCTGAACACTTTTTTTTTGGACGCTCTGAGCTTGCTATGATGCTTCCCGGGGTACCCAGGGCTGTGAGTTCCCTTGCTGTAACACATGTTCAAGATCCTAGACTTACTTAAATAGATAGTTTTATTTCTTATAGAACAATGCTCACCCAAAGTCTTTCCAGCTTTTTACAGCTAGGCTTCATAAGGCAAACCCACTATTCGCTTGCCTCCTTAACGAAGAACCCAGGGTGTATCTTAGTGAAGAAGCCCCGAAGTTTAAAGAATTTTTAAAAAACACCACCAATGAGACTATTTGGCATTAAAATCCTTAATGTTTGATAGAACTTCCTAGAATACGGCAGAAGCAAGCTGGCATGGTTGTGATGTTCTGACCTAACTACAGAACATAACATGTGCGGGTGCTAAAAACTCCATGAAAAAGGAGTTTTCATGGCCCTCTAAGAGGCACTCATGAGGCTGCAAATGCAACCAGTTCAGAGAGCTTGGATAATGTGCAGAAAAGCATCTGAACACGAGAATGCGCCCAACCTTTGAGCCTTCTGAGGTTCACCATGGAGAGTGACAGCTGGGTGAAGACCCCAAAAAGACTTTCAGCAAATAAAATATTGTTTGCCTTGTTTGTGCCTCCTGAGTTTGCTTTCCGTAAACTCATTTACTACAATATTCGTCTTGCAGGAATGCCCATGGACAGAAATTTTAAGCAACAAATCAAATGCTCAACGAACAGTTAGAAAACTACCAACAGTCCCGTAATTATTTGAAGAAATAATTTTGATGAAATTGTGAACTTTTCATGGCCAATTCACACACGGGAAAAAAAAACCACTCACTACAAGTTGTTGCTTAGCTACTGACAAGCAAGGCAGTTATCCCAATATTCTGCCCAAATGGCCTCTTCTCAAGAGACGCAATTTTCTCCTTTCAAAAACTCTTTCAGAATTGTCTCCTAATCAATTCCGACTGCTCCCTTAGCTCCACGACTCCTTCCTACATAGCCTTTGTCAGCATAATAGCAATAATATCAAGTACTTATTTAGCCATTTTCATCTTCAAAACACTTTACAAGCATTAACCAATTAATGAACATTCTTCCCATGCTGTCTCCAGTGTTACTCAAATCCTCATTAGGTTTTCTCAGTGATTTCCTGTCACGGTTTTTCAAATGTCCCTGGTTATCCCCTAATGGAATGCAACCGTCAGCAGCTTCCTTTGCCGTTTCTTCCATGTCTTACATTTAGAACTGGGCCAGAGCTGGCAGATGGCTTTGAATGCAAACTCATAGGTTCAAATGTTTTGATGTAAAACCAGAAGCTGGCCCAAGAGAGGAAGGACAATCTTGTGGTTAAGGCACTAGGCTAGGACTTAGGAGATTTGGGTTCAATTCCTGCCTCTCTACAAACTCCCTGTATGACCTTGGGTGAGTCTTTTAGGATCATTTTCAAAAGTGCCTAAGTGAATTAGAAGCCTAAGTCCCATTTTTGAAAGTTATTTTGGCACTTGGGGCAGATTTACTAAGGCATTTAAGAACCAGAAGATGCAGGCAGGTGTCTGGTAGGATTGGCAGAAGCGTCTGAGTTTGGCTCCTAACCTGTTTAGGTGGTATTGTATTTCCCGCTAGGCATCTTTAGGCGTCGAAATACCCTTGTCGATCTGGCGCCTACAAGGCTAAGTCTCGCTGGTAGTCTTTGGAGCTTTTGAAAATTTCACCCCTCTTCCATCTGTAAAATGGAGACAATGATACCACTCTTTGTCTATTTAGATTTAAGTTCTTTGTGGCAGGAACTGTCTCATGTGTCTGTGCAGCACCAAGCACGCTGGGGCCCTGACCTAGGTGTGGGCTTCCAAGCCCTTCTGCAATACAAACATTTTAGTAAGAATAATACAGTCTGATTTCAAATGGGGTTTGCCTTGAATTGTGTGATTCATTTCAATTGGACAGGGAAAGCAAAACTCAGAGCTGAGCACCATAAAAATGAAAATGAAAAGGTTTGCACAAACTCCCACAAACTCATGGAGGCAGAATTTTTATGCAGCCTCATTTATAAAGGCACTAATTATTATCCCCAAAACAAGTTTTTCTATTTGTCTTTCAATTATTTTGTGGCAGAAGGATATTTGCATTTAAATGGCTTGCACGCCATATTCAAACATATAAAGTCACTTTCAGCTCAGGTGGTGGGGGTCCATTTCTCTGAAAGGAAAAATAGAAAGGGGGGAAATGCAGGATTTAATTTTGAGCCATCTCACAAACCACAGAAAAAGCGCTAATTTACAGATTCCCTCCTGTTAGATTCTCATGCTTGCTTAGTTTTTGCACACTTATTTTAAACACACACAAAAAGTCACTCTGGGGGGACAGATTTAAAGCTAGCTGTGATTTAATTCATTTCTATTAACTATGAAACAAAGTGTCCATCTACAAAGGTCAATGAACTCAAAGTCAGTGGGAATGGAACTCCCCTTAAGAAAAGATCTCTGACCTAGTTCCATCTACCATCTAGCTAGCTATGTATATGGCCTCCATAATAATGAATAATATCTAACTTTTCATCATCAGATCTCAAAGCACTTTACAAAGAAGTTCAGTATCACTATCCTCATTTTATTGATAGGGACATTGAGCACAGAGCGGTGAAGTGACTTGCCCAAGGTCACCCAGCAGACCAGTAGCAAAGCTGGGAATAGAATCCATTGCTTTAATGCTTGAAAGTCTCAAAAATGTTTTATCCTCGGTGAGGCAGGAAAGTGCTATCATCTCCATTTTACAGATGGGAAGATCATCATCTTGGGAATACATTCTTATTTAGAAATGTGTCTGACCTGAGCTCAGGCGGAGTTGCAGCCATTGTTCTGATTCAAGTCTCAGTCTCTGGTAGATGTCCCTAAACATCAATGTAGCAATCTGATTGTTTCCATATCTATGCAGGATTTACCATTTCCAAAGCATTAGTCTTGCATATCCAGAATCGGTCTTCGACACATTTACAGACCGTTACTGTTGCATCCGAGCATCACACAATCTTCAGTTATTTATCCTCACAACTCCCGTGCGAGGCAAGGAAGTGCTGTTATCCCCATTTTACTTATGGGAAATGGGGGCACAGCTATGTATATGACCTTCCGCCATAAGTACACAAATGCTAATTATTACAATACAAAAGTCATCTGAATTAAAGACAGATGCAAACAGTGGAAAATATCGCCTGCAAATATTTGAGATATTAATCAAATTTTGTCTTAATTCTATTCAGGGCTCTTTTGTGTTTGCTTTCTGAGAATATTCCAGCACTGGAGTTTAACAAGCAAATAGGAAACATCCATATCGAATAGTCACTGAAAATGAATCTCAAATTGTATACTAACTTGCAAAATTCACAACACACTCCGTCCAATCTGGGAACAGAAACAAGAGCTTTTGTGGCCAAACAACACAGTTCAGAATTTCAAATTGAGAGTATCTGCAACAAACTTTGTGAACAGGCTAAGAACTGTTTGCAGAATTAAAAAAAATTTAACTGAATGTTTGTAATGATTGTGGAAATTCCCAGTTTCTTCATGGATAATTCACACAAAGTAAAATTTGAATTCTTCATTGCAAACTATTAGTTCTGCTCTAAAGGTAAGTGCTTCTCTGTTCAAATTCTTTCTTCTTAACTGACCAAAGCACTGAAATTTGACTTCTTTTTAGCACACTGGAGTCAGTAGATCCTTTTAAAGAAAATTCTTGCTTTTGGGGCTCATCTTGGACAGTTTACACACACGTATTCCCACGGATTTCAATGAACTACTTACGTGTGAACTGTAAGTACATGTGTCATACTTGCTGGTTTGTGGCTTACATGTAGGTCTAAATAAAAAGGTCTTGGAATCTGTTTCCATTACTACTATCAGCTTGTTTTAGGACTTTATTTTTCCTACTCCTTAGATCATTTAAAGCCTAATTTTCCTCTTTAGACACATTCTATTTAATCCTAGTTCTCAATCCAAAAAAAAGATCAATAGCTCTTGTCTCGAATTTACATAGCTTTCAAATGAATAGTTAACACAGGGTGAACCTTTTTTTGAGAGAGAGAGAGTCTCATTTTCTACCTGTGCTCCTGTAAAGAAAAATAATATCCCTCAGTTTGATGTTCCTGGGGGGAGGGGGGCGGGGGGGGGAGGCTATAATTTGTTCTCTAGTTTAAGACTGTCACAGTGATTACCAGGAACAAATGACAGACCCTTCTGTAAAACAGTAGCTGCTTGCTCACTTAAAATCCTCTGAAATAGACTCGCTCTTCACATGGAGACCGCAAGCTGGGAACTGATTCTGCTATTCATCCACACAGCCTATGCCACATGGACTGCACAAGATTCTGTCCCACGCCATTCCCATGCAAAGGAACCACATGTAGGATTGAGGGAAGGTAGCTGCGTCTCCTTGACTTCTCTGGCATTGCTGCTCTTCTTCTTCCAAATACTGGGGGCACAAGGACTTCATGCAAAGGCCACTAAATCAATGGAGAGACATCAACGACCTTTGGCTCTGGCTCCAAGTGTCCATTTGGAGCTAGACTATCTAAGGTACTGCTAAGGATCCTGTTACCTTAGTATCATAGAAATTTAGGATTGGAAAGGACCTTCAGGGTCATCAAGTCCAGTCTCTGGCTATCATAGGCAACCCTGTCACATTATCCAATCTACAAACTTGTCAAGCTCCATCTTAAGGCCACTTAGGTTGGTGGTTCCCATTACTCCTAGTGCGATGGTTCTCAACTGTGGTCCACCGCTTCTTCAGGGAAAGCCCCTGGCGCGCAAGGCCGGTGTGTTTACCTGCTGCATCCGCAGGTTCGGCCGGTCGCGGCTCCCACTGGCTGCGGTTCACCGCTCCAGGCCAATGGGGGCTGTGGGATGCGGCGGACAGCACATCCCTCGGCCCGTGCCACGTCCCGCAGCCCCTATTAGCCTAGAGCGGCAAACCACAGCCAGTGGGAGCCGCAATCAGCCGAATCTGCGGACGCGGCAGGTAAACAACCCAGCCCGGCACGCCAGGGGCTTTCCCTGAAGAAGCGGTGGACCACAGTTGAGAACCACCGTCCTAGTGGAAGAACATTCCAGAACCTCCTTCCTCTGATGATTAGAAACCGTCTTCTAATTTTCAGCCTAAGTTTACTCATGGCCAGTTTATACCTATTTGTTCTTTTGCCAACATTGTCCTTTAACGTAAATAGCTCTTCGCCTTCTGTAGCATTGACTGGCCTCTGGTATTTGGACCATCTTGTTGCCTAACCCAGTTCAAAGCAGATCTAGATGACCAAGGGGTTAAAAGGTTGCCGCTGTTAAATGTTACAGTGACAAAGTACATACAACATGTTATGTGTCAAGGGTGACATGGAGATATGCCTATCTCATAGAACTGGAAGGACCTTGAAAGGTCATTGAGTCCAGTCCCCTGGAACTGTTTTCTGACACTATTCACCTAGGATAGAACCAAATGATCTAGAAGTGAAAAACTCCCTCAGTTGTCCACTGACTTGAACAACAACAAAGTTGGCATGAGCGACTTTTCTCTACCTATTCTACTCTGTCAACTAGCCTCCTACCACTATGCCCCATCCCTGGTCTCCTTTCATTTTTAAATCCATGCCAGTCAGTCATTCTCTTTAACAGACCAGCTGGAAGCACTCTGCAGATGACTGTAATTTTACATTTAAAAGCAAGTTCTATTTACTATTGATCTACTTGTGTGGTGATATAGCTTTGGCATACTCCATTAACAGAAAATACGATGTTTCATCTTGGCTGCAAAATTGGGGCCTAATTCTGCAGAGGCTTAAGCATGTAAGTAATGGGGCTGCTCACGGCCTTAAGTCTTTTCAGAAGCTTTCCCTTGAGTGTAACATTTTAAACATCTGATTAAAAATAAAACATTGCCATCAGGTACAGCTTTCCCACGTCTCCAATGCTGAGCATTTCAGGAGGTGACACCATTTTATTATTAATATGTTGCATCTTTCTCTGAAGGATGCTTAACTTTAATGAAAATATTCCTGGATGGCTGCTGACAGATGTCCAGGGTCCACAATCACTGCCTAACCTTTCCATAATGGATACAAGAAAAACAATAGAGAGACGATCAATACGCTGTGTGATCTGAGCAACATCTTTACAAATGCCGTCGGTTCTCAAAAAGCACGGGGTTTCATTGCCTTTAACAGGAAACATGCTTCCTATCTGGAAGGAAATATATTTTTCTTGATAGTATTATTCAGTATATCCAACGGGAAAGGAACACTGAATTGTGCCTTTGTTAGAGTTGAAATGAGCTTCCACTTTTCTGTACCTACAACTTGGCATTAACGTCTCATCAAATGTCAGATCAACCTTCATTCTAACAGTGGGCCTGATTCTCCTCTTACATACAGCAATGTAAACCAGGTGTAATTCCACTGAACCCAATGGAGTTTCAGAGACATAAAACAGGGAAGGGAGAGAACAGCGTGGGGCCCAACTACTCTCTTACATCTTGAAAATGCAGGGTTAGCTTTCCTCAGTGATGCTTAAACGCAAGCTGGAGTGTTTAATTTCAACTAGGAGAGCATTAACAAAGGATTCTCATGGTAAGTGATTAGATCTCTTAAGTTTGGGAACACTGATTCGCACACGGCTAACAAAAGAGGAGGTTGGAAAAGTTTAACAATGTCTAAGAAACTGCACGATGGTTTTAGACTGAGTGTTTTTCCTCGCCAGAAAGATACAACCTTTTACGGTGATCTGGGTACAAAAAAAAAAAAAAATCCTTAAAAAGGCAGCGTCTCCACACAGCTATGAATGTATACAGTAAATCTCCAACACAAAACTCACTAGTTTCTGTCTCCACAGAAGCAGTGGTTCATCCACAATCAATCCTAATTCTATCTTACTTTGAAACATTCTTGTATTTTCCACCACCAACTTAATAAAAGTTCAGTTTCTAAACCTTCTTGTCTTCATTACTAAATGAGTGAAAACTTCCCGTAAATATCTATGGTACCTATCTATCCGCAATCACTGCAGTATAACTAGATTAAAAAAAGAATTAGATAAGTTCTTGGAGGATAGGTCATGGATGCAACCCCATGCTCTGGGTGTCCCTAAGCCTCTGACTGCCAGATGCTGGGACTGGATGACAGGGGATCGATGACGTGATAATTACCCTGTTCTGTTCATTCCCTCAGAAGCATCTGGCATTGGCAACTGTCAGAAGTCAGGATATTGGGCTACATGGACCACTGGTCTGACCCAGTCTGGCCATTCTTATGTAGTAATGGTGTTTCACAATCTGTAATGTACTTATCCTCACAATATGTAGGGAAGTGGTTTTACCCCATTTTACAGATGGGAAACTGAGGCACAGAGATGGTAAGTGACTTGCCTGGGACCACACAAAGTCTGTGGCAGTGCAGGGAATTGAATCCCATTCTCCTACAGACTAGGATATGGCCCTCATCACTGGACCATCTTCTCTATCAGCATCCTGCCACTGCAGTGACCGGAATCCAGATCCCTTGATGTTTACAAATTCTTGTCCTTGACAAGTTCCAATCCCACTTCTTAAAAGCACTGAGTTAATCTGTAACAATTCTCTTATTTTCTCACCAATACTGAAGTGCATGGGACAATTATGAAGTGCTTTGAGATATTCCAGCAAAAGGTACTACCGTAAGTAGACTAACATACAAAGAGTCAGTGGAAAGTCTCACCTGCAAATATATTTTGGGATAGTAACCACATTTTGACTAGATTCTATTTTCAACCCTTTTGTGTTGGCTTTCTGCGAATATTCCAGCATTTGAGCTTTACTAGAAAACAGAAAACTTCTACTCTAAATAGTCATTGAAAGCGAGGCTCAAATTCTGTATTAAATTGCAAGAGTCATAATTCACTCTGTCCATTCAGGGAACAGAAACAAGAGCACAACTGGTGTGACTGATCAACAGTGCACATTTTGAACTGTGGGTGTCTGCAAAAGCTTTGCAAACCAGCCTAAGAACAGCTGGCAGAGTAAGTTTGAGAGTCATTTCAAAAGCCTAATTAGTTGGAGAATTTCACTAATGCTGTTGTCCCCATTTTATAGATGGGGAAATGAGACTAAGAGACTGTCCCAAAGTTAGACAGAAAGTCTGTAGCAAGTCCCAGACCAGCCATCTAACAGGACCATCTTTCTTCCGTGTGCAATTTATTCAATAGGTACCAACTTCTAGTTTTCCTTGTACCTTTCTCTGAAGCAGCATCACGATCTGAGACAGGTTAGCAGACTAAATTGCCCATTGGTCTGACTTGGTCTGGCAAGAGGAGATCAGCGTAGCTTGAAAGCTTGTACCTTCCACCAACAGAAGTCGGTCCAATAAAAGATATTATCTCACCTACCTTGTGTCTCTCTCAGTTCCTGTCTTGTCAGTGTGAGAGGCAGCTGCACAATTTATACTAGAAGAAATCTATGGCTTTAAAGATAGGTGAGCGAAATCCAAATAAAGTAATTTAATTAGGATAGAACAGGCTTAACATTTTACAGAGCAGGTACAAACAGCAGCCAACTGCACTGATCTTCTCCCTTTCTTTTATTTTAAAAAATCTTCTGGGTAAAGACATCTTCACTTGATTTTCATTGTTGTTTTATCTGCCTTGAAATGAAGACTGCAGGCACTTTGATAAATGGATTGAGAAACTGTTCAGTTTCACCATAGCTCCTGTAAATGCCTTCGGATCCGCTAGCATGGACACAATATTTTCATATAGAGACAGTGTCTCATGAACATCTCCTCTCCCATCAACAGCTGCATCACATCCCTATGATGTATCCAGTGGATAAGATACTGGACTGGGAGTCAGAAGACCTAGGTTCTATTCTTTACTCTCTTAATTTGGGAGAGTCCCTTTACCTTTGTTTCCCGTCCGACTTTCTGCTAATGTAGATGTAAGCTCTGACCGCCTCTCGATGTTTGTATGCTGCCTAGCACAATATGGCTCCGCTCCTGGTTGGGGCCTCTAGCTACGTGTAATACAGTAATAAGTGTCAACAACAGTGATTCTTTACATGGGGAAAAGAAGATTGCCTAGCAAAGCATTTAAATTATTGTTAGCTTCTTTTAATGCAATTTGGCAGCTGGAAACAAGGAGGAGCAGCCAGGACCATGTGACCAACTAGATTTCCCTGGACCACCAGCATAGTGGCCCATACACCACTGATGGACCAGTCCACATACCCCACTTTGGGAATTCTGTTGAAATCCTAGTTTGTGACTTATCTCCAATAGCCCTCTTCTATCAGGCACGACCACCCTGTGTGAGTGGCCAGCGGGGGTTACCGTTACCATTAATTCATCTTGAATGTTTAGACCCTTACAAAATATTGACTCAAACCCCTGCAAATTGTGCGCGCAACCTGTCATTACATGACCTCATTGCAGACATCCGCCCACACTCCATCTGTTTGTTGCATATTATCTCCATTTAGACTGTAAGCTCCTTCAGGACACGTGCTGTCTCTTACTACATTATCCAGCACCCAGTACAGTGTGGGACCTGATCGCAACTTGGACTTCTGGATAATACCACAATATAAATCATAAAACAGCGTGCTTTGCATGTGTTTCTAGGAGTGGGGGAAGATGCAATTTTCCACCTCTTTCTCCACCACCAGTTTCCCAGAAGTCTGTGCTATTCCAGCCCATTATTATACTGTTTTCTCATAACAGACACACAGCTACCCAGCACTTCAAAGTCATCCCTATGCTCTAAAGCCATGGCCATTCAGAACCTCCCAGCTGCAGAGATAAAAATTGTATCCTCCTGCTCCAGAAGCACATGGGCTAATGGAGCATCTCCACTGGTTGTTAGCACTCCTGGGCTTATGACAGAGCTGTGCAGATCTGAATCCACACCACTACTCTCTGCTGGATGTGCACACACACACTAGAGAGTTCATTACCACACCAATCAAGCCTTCGTTTAATAAAGACAGTCGATTATTCCCACCATCAGGAAAATGGGGACGTCACTGAATCTAAACAATCTAAACATAGGTGAAGAACATTGTACTTAGTCTACTGTGAAGTGACGTATTCAAAACCCTCTGTTCCGTTTCTACGCAAGGGAGATGTTAAAAAAAAAAAAAAGTTACACATTTGGGCTCATTGAAGTAGAATATCCCCCTTCTGGCTGGCGGTGTCCATGGCAGCGAGCATAGAGACTGCACCAGAGTTAATTTGATTTCTTTAATCAATGGGATTTTCCCAGTTACACATTAACCACTATCAAATTAGTCTGCCACTGCCCGGCATGTCTGGAGTATAGATTTTTGCACATTACTGCGCTGCATTGTGTGTACTGTAAGCAAAGTACACTGATTTCCGTAATTGTACCAGGTGCCAGAGCAAGACTCCAGGTGACAGGCACTGAGATACCACATGGATGGGGGCATCAAAAACTTCTTACTATGTGCACACAGAATGACCACCAAGGCCTGAAGCCAGTACACATTACACATACTCCACACAGAGAAATATTTGAATTGACACATCAGAGAAGGATGATCTTGGGGGTAGGAGAACAGACTGGGACTCTCGAGACCTGCGTTCAATTCCTGCCTCTGACAAAGCCACCCTGCACAGCCTTGGGCAAATCAGTCTCTCTGGGTGTACGTTCCCCATCTGTAAGATGCTGATAATCATCCTTCCTTTCTCCTAGCCTTTGTGCCTTGTCTATTTAAATTGTAAACTCTTTGGGGTGAAGACTGTCTTTTACTAGGTGTACGTACAGCACCGAGCACAACCGGGCCCTGAGTTTGGTTGGGGCCCCAGGATTTAAACACTGAAGGGATGAATTATGGTCTCTGTATGTTGGTGCTCATTAGAAGGTCCAGGGTGGGGGCTCCCTTATTCCCCAGAAGGGCACTTCTGCAGGATGCGGCCCTTATTTCGCTCCATCTCCTGGAGTGTGCTGCAAATCAGGACCAAGATGCATGGACAGGGCTGCAGAGGAACCCAGGAGGGGAATAGTTGGCATGGGCTTCTTTGGTAGAACAGGGACGCTTGCGTGCCATTCACCCAAAAAAGGCCTGACTCTAGCCATTGCTGTGATGGTTATTTCAGCACCTACGAACGGCTTTCCAAACACTCAAGAAGGGATGGTCCCAGGCCTGAGGCGCTCACAGCCTAAGGACAAAGGTTAGGGGGAAAGGGAACAACCTGTCAGGGATGGTCTAGATAATACTTAGTCCTGCCTTGAGTGCAGGGGACTGGACTAGATGACCTCTCAAGGTCCCTTCCAGTTCTATGATTCTATGAAGAGGCCATTTACATGAGTCAGCTCGTTTCACACGAAGCAACATGGCAGCAACGGGTCTTTAAGAGGGACGCTTGGTTCCAGACATGCATCTTCTCCCAAAGAGACCCCCAAAAGGTTTGATGGTATCAGAAGAGCTTTATGACCTAGGCTTTGCTCTGTAATTGCAAGAAGTCAAATGCTTGGAGCGCATATTGCTGGATTTCTCGCTTCCTTGAAAGGGAGGGAAGACCAATAAATACATTTTGTATGTACACTGTACCTGTCAATAGCAACACAGAGACTTCATTAAGCTATAGAGCTAGAATATAAAAACCTCAATTAATATGCAGGATTGATAAGGTCATCTCTGCTTTTTCTATAGCCAGGGTTCCAATGGGTGGACCCAAAAATGTCCCTGTTTTTAATACTTAGCTCTCTGTTGATCCTGCTAACCTCCTGTCATACATCTTCATCAGCCAGAGACTGCCCTTGGAAAAGATGGACTCCCCCTTCTGCCTGAACAGTGATAATATTATCTCTGACATTTGCAATCACTATAGACTGAACAAGCAAACTGAGTGATGAACTGACAGATTCAATGAATATAGGATCATTGTGAGTTAACTTACCAGTTGCTCTCCTAGTCTTAAGGGCTATAACTTTGATCTTACACTTTGGGAGCTCTGTGCTTTGTATTTGCACAAAGTGGATACATTTTAAATCTTGGATCATTCAGGATATTGCCAGACCAACTAGCTACCAGTGTGATGGACAGACAAAAAGCCTCCCTATTAAACCTACTGGATAAAATACAGGCTTGATGGAATGCCACTGACGCCAATGGAAGATGACGTTGGCACACTGGCTTGGGATATTCTTGATACAAAGGCAGATTAGCAGGACTCTGATGAAGTCTTACGAGCTGTTGCTATAAAACTCTGCACTTGTATAGCAGTTTCCCTCCACGGCTCTTAAAGCACTTTACATGCAACAACATTGTTGTGTAGGCACTGTATCACCCACTGTACAGATGAGTAAATGGAAGTCAGACAGGAGAATTCTCTCTCCCACAGTCAGCTGCAGAGATGGAACAGAATCATAGAATTGGAAGTCCCCGTCTGACCAGCAGACAGCATTTCCTTATTTCCCACTAGGGCTCCACCGTGGAAAACGCTATTAAGGACTTGCCTTCAGCTGAAGGTAGCTCAGAGATGAGACACTCAAAGGCCATTCCTGAGTCAGCTCTCACAACGTTCTTTATAGCTACAGCTGGGAATCTCCACTGGGCGTATGTTATATGACCGATGCTAAATAAACTTAGACTACCTGACTTTTCCCAGAATATATCTGACCATTAATATTGTCATTAGTTTCTTCTGGAAAAGAACGATGCGTATGTCACCTGAGGGGGTGATTTGCAATCACCCTAACTTGGCTCCTGCTGAAGTCTGTGGGAGGTGTGGGGGGGGGTTACCACCGAGTCTGATCACAGCAGCGCTGGACCTGTGCTGATCATTTACAACACCCCACCCTAAAAGGGTTAAAAATGAGCGATGTACAACAGAGCACAACTCTGCAACTATAAGTGCGTAGTGCTAAAGTCACTGCATATTACAGACTTTTTAACTAGCCAGTATAATTCCTAAGGCTATATCTAGACTCCAGGGGTATCTACATTCCACCCCCCTGAGCAACATAAGTTACACCGACATCAGCATTCGTGTACACAGCGCGCTCCCATCGGCGTAGAGTGTCTTCACCAGAGGCGCTGCAGCGGTGTCAGTTCAGCAGTGCCACTGCAGTGCTCGACGTAGACACAAGGCCTAAGTCTGTCGTTTCCTTTTTAAAGACTAGCAATTGGCACACCAGTTGAGATGTTGATCTACTCTCTCCATAGCAACGTAAGAATTATCACCCTGCAACAGATCATCTCAACCCGGTACAGGAACCCCTTCAGTTAAGGGATCACCTGCCTTCAGGGACAGTTTCCTCCCGACCGCCATGAATTAGAGGCTGGTTTTGGCCTCGAAGCAGGCGGTTTTATATCCTCCTTCTAAACACTCATGTTTATTTTACAATAATCACTACAATAGACTATCAAGGCCTGCCAATCCTCAATACACCTCCCTGGACGCTTGCACGCTCTAGCTCTAATGACAAACGGCCTTTGTGGGTAATTCAAACATTCAAGAATGGGATTGATTTTATTTTTTTTTAACATGGAAGCTTCTCAGATACTATGGTAATGAGCAGCGTGATAAAACCTGAAAATAGAAAGATGTTGCCTATACTCTTGATGACAACCAACTTGAAAATAAGTAGCAACCTAGACAAGCCATCGGTAGTGTTATTCCAGTTACAATTATTGATAGATAACTGTTATGGGATTTCCACATCTTACAGGACTTGCCCCTACTCCCTCTGAAATCAATGACAACATCTCCATTGACTTCAGTGGTGCAAGACTAGCCTCTCTTTTCAGGAAAATTAAAGAGGCAGCTAAAAGCCAGGGAGCCCCTGTACTCCTCTTCATAGCACCTTTCTTTTGTCCATCCAGCAATCCCTACTTTAGAGAAATCCGAGGCTTCAGTTAGGCCAATGTCCTCATTTTTGTTGCCCACAGCCTTGCAGAGGGGCTCTCAAACAGGCATTAGGGAAACAAAGCCGGAACTGATCTGTGTGTCAAGCCTGCCTCAACAAGAGGGCAAAGCAGGCCCAGATGTCACGCCCGGGCCTAGCAAGCAGGTTAGAATGTATTTTTCCTTGGTGGGAGGAGAAGAGAAGAGACCAGAGAACCCGTAGCATCAGATCTTTGGGTCATGGAAGAAACCCCTGTAGGGTCGCACATATTATGGAGACTCTCCTTCCCCACCTCCCACCTCCACATACTCACAGTCTTCTGAGGATTAAAAAAACAAAACTGTCTTTTCAGAATGTGCATGAATGATACCCATCATACGGGGAGGTCCCGATACCTGAGTGGGACCTCTAGGCACTACTGCAATAAATAACAAACTAGATTTACGGCCCAACCTGGCAACCCTTCACCTATTCTCCATCCGTTAACTCTTGGCTGCTGGTGCTGCAGCTATCTAGAGGACCAAAGAACACGTCCCTCTGTCCTTCTGGTGCCCAACAGAATGCATGAGTTACCCTGTAAATGCTTTGCAGCAGGGACTATCTTTTTGTTCTGTGTTCCTACAGCCCCTAGTACAATGGGGTCCTGGTCCGTGACTGGGGCTACGAGGAGTTACTGCCATACGTACCATAAGTAATAATGATGATGACGTCAGGCAAGGCTCATGCCCCAAGAAGTGCAGACGATGGATACTACAGCCTGAGAGTTTAGTTCATTTATGGAAATGTGGAGAACGGACACGAACAAAGTATATCAAGGTTTGTGGCTCTGGGCCCCCATTTTCAATAGACAATCCTGGACTTAACCAGTGACACTGACAAAATCTGAGACCACAAAGTGCTACATTTCATAGACAACTGGCTTCTCAGGAGACAGAAGCAGGCAGCAAGCAGCACGATGTGCCTCATGGTCTGTAGCTGCCAGGAATACAGGTGAAGGTGGTAAACAGAGAAAGAACTACTGTGCCCTCTCCCAGCAACTGAACTAGCCATTTTTGCAGAGCAAGGAGAAAGGGTTTCTTATAAAGCAGGTATAGTACAAAGGATCCTGCCAAATTCCTCAGTGATAGTCTCAGAACTGAACCAACTTGGCACGGAGTACAGCTATTGGGATCCATGGCAGATTGCCTGGATCATGTTCCCTGCACCTGTTTTGATGTGTGTCTCCTTTGGACAGAAGCTCCTAGACAGTTGGAAGCTGGCCACTCAAGATTAGTCTGATCAGACACCTATCTCTGTAGCACTGCAGCTGGGAGGTGGCTCAACCAGGAAAATATACAATTTCACTGGGAGATATTTGGGGAACTACAGATATTGCTGGCAAGGAAGGAAATGAAGGTCTGAGATTTCAATAGCTACATAATTATTTGTATTTGAGTAACGCGAAGTGGCCCAAGCCCAGCTGCGCAAGGTGCCGCACAAACATATAGTAAGAGGCAGATCCTCCCCCAGAGAGTTCAGAATCTCAATAGGCAAGGGAGAAGGAAAGTGACTTACCCAAGGTCACACAGAAAGTCAGTGGCAGAGCATGGAATAGCTCCTGGATCTCCCGAATCATAGTGCAGTGGCCTAGACATTACACCATGTTGCCTTGCCAGTAAATTACTCTCTCCCACTCCCATCCTGATCCTCCAAACGCAAAGAAAGCCAAAGCTTCAGGATGTATAGTGAACATTCAAGGGACATTTCCCCCCAGCGTATTTGCTAACAGTTTATACTCAAAGACAATCTGTGCAAACCGCATGCAATTCTGCACCACCATCCTGGCCCAGTTGGCTCAGGAAATGCAGATATAGGGAGTCTGCTCTGAGCTGGGCTGATGCATCCCTCAAGATTCCAGGCCCTTGCGCTCCGAGAGCTGGCTTAGAAGGGTTCTTACCTGGCCAGCGGGAACTGCCTTTGTGCTGCCAATGAGACAGCGATATCCCCCGGGGGGATCATTACTTCTCCCAGCCTAATACACTCCCAATTCTCTGCCCGGAAGGCTCATTCCCCAGCTCTTAGCTTCCCAGCACAAAACTGGGCCAAACCAAGAGGTTTTTCCACCAAAAATTCTGCTTTGAGATTTTTGGGTCTGAGCCTGATCGTTGGATGGGAAGCTGAGGAGCATGGACAGTGCATGGATGGAGACAAGGAGACCTTTGCATGAGGCAAGTTTATTACAGCCCTAGCCAACATTAAGGGCCAGACAGTGGCAGTGTCTCATGTGGGAAGGAGGAGTCACAGCTTAGACTGACCTCCCATGAGGCTGCAGCCAGGGTTCCCCACACTGCTGGAAGGAGGGAGAGAGCAGAGGCAGCGCGCCTGGTTTTGCCGCCACCTCTCGCAAGCAGGTGGGCAGGAAGGATGTAAGGAGGCACAGGGATAGGCTGACACCCTTATTCTGCCCGGACATCTACACACTAGCCAGCATTGTCCCAACATGAAGAAGGAAATCAGCTGCACCCAGTAAAAGGCTGGAATAAATGACTTCTTCCCCTCTCCCAGGAATAAGGGGAGAGCAGCGAATTCATTACCGTTACTAAGACATTGTTTACAGGCTTAGTCTAGCCTAAACTCCATTGCACCACGGTTGTTAGCAGGACTCCTGTTGCAAGCACAGCCGCATCCCAGGCTACTGCTGTACGAGGCGCCGGCGTATCCGACGAAAGAAACTCCCTTTAAAATGTTCTGTCAGATCTCATCATGTCAGTTGCTATTGTGGAAGAAAACACGAGTCTTCACTCTTAGGTTGGATGCAACAGATCAGAGACAATTTATTTGCTTACAATTGTAAGGGACAAATACAACAGACAGAGAGCACCTCTGCCTCAATAGTTCTTCAAACAACAAGCCTTCTAACACCAATATTTATACCATTTGTTACATGCATTAATAGTCAACAGCTGGGTCTCATTATACATTTTGCCCTCCAGATAATTTGCTTATCTCAATATTTCCTGCTATACTGAACATTCTATTGTTATCTCAAGGCCAGGTCAGGGCGGCCTTGCCTTGCAGTTTCTCACTCGTTTCAAGCACAAAACCTACTTCTACAAAGCTCGCGATATTAGGGTTAGACTTAGCATAACAGTTGTTCCACCCCTAACAAACCAAGAACTGCACTTAAATCCCCTTTTCCTTTTTCTACTTCCACACTATTCGTTCCCATCCCTACCTTGTCAAAACATCTGGCAAGCTTTACATTGAGTAGTGCTCACTTCCCAAGGCGATCTGTGGGGCTACTCCACCTGTAAGGAAGCGCCACTCAGCTGGAGTAGAGGTACCGGGGGTTCATCCACGTTCTGACTTTTTTTTTTTAAAGGGGATGATTAATAAAATGAATTCTTTGTGCACCCACCCAACAGCTCAAAATTAGCACTCAACTTTCCTTCCCCTCTCCCACCTTTTTAGAAAGAAATCAGCCAAAAACTACTTTCTATCAGGACAAAAGAAACTAAAATGTCTAGGCCACGTTCCAACCCAGTGCATCTTTGTATAATCCAGTCATCAACAGGAGGTTAATCACCAAAACACAGTCTTCAACTATAATGGTACAAATGACCTCCATTATAACACCTTTTTAAAAAAAATATGTAGTATGTGTCTGTCCATATATATTATCCAACCCAGTGGTCCCCAACGTGGTGCCCGTGGGCGCCATGGTGCCCGCCGGGGCATTTATGTGCGCCTGCCTATTGACAAGGGAGCACTTCCACCGGACAACCCGCTGCTGAGGAGCGCGGCCGCTGGACAACCAGCCGCCGAAATACCTCTGAGAAGCGGCAACGCCAAGAAGCATTGCCGCTGAAATGCCGCCGCTTCTCGGTGGCATTTTGGCAGCGACACTTCTCGATAACGCCACTTCTCGGCGGCATTTCGGCGGCTGGTCGTTTGGCGCCCGCCACACTCTTCTGGGAACAGGAATATCCTATTGCAACAGAAAGGTTGGGGACCACTGCTCCAACCTATGCACCCCAAATCCACCTCAGAGGCATCTTTCATTAACAATGCACAGATAGCTGAGGGTGAAAAATAATCATTACAAGTAGATGCCTTAAGGGTTAAGAAAAACGACAAAACTATTACGTGGTATGCCTTCTCTCTGACTAGCTGCATATTACTAGTCACCAGCTCGCAACCGCAAGAAAAATCAGTATCTTCTCGAAACAGACGACAAACTCTGCCAGGTTATTCCTGCATCTCTTTTTAAATTCAGCAAGTGTGTACGAAATTTATTGTTCTTTGAAGAAAAATGCATGTCCCCTACCTTATAGAGAGAATAGCTTTAGCTACAGTTGGTTCAGTTCCTTGCAGAAGATTAAGACAACTGATCATGCTTGTAATTTCCTGAGAAACACTTGCATCTATAGAGATCATTTACAGCAACCTGCCATCCCCGCCCCCCAAACTGTATCAGGCTGTAGGAATATTGACAGCTCTGAATAATTAGATGGAGTAAGGTTAATGTAATAACAGTAGGATTCCTCAATTCTCTTTTTTTGCTCTTTTTTCTTTTTTTGAGACAGGTTAGAACTACCAACTGATAGTTTTATATATACAACTCTAGTGCCACACTATGGGAACTCATGGTTATTGCTAGCCACGCAATCCCCAGGAAAAGGCTAGGCTGAAGAGATAGCATGTTGAGGACGTGGTCCCATAGAGGCTCATTATTAGGGACCAGCAAGTCCAACCCTAGGCTAACCTGAAAATATCTGATCGGAGGACTGCAGGAAACAGTAGGCACCTTCACCCAATAGGCACAGTTACAGCATTGCTGTTAACGAGCTGCATCTTACTAATCTCAGAGTTGATCCCTTGTTTTGACAAAAAGGTTGTTCCAAATCTCATGAAGAAGCGGTGGTGTGCAGGGAAAAAACAAAAACCAAAACACACACACACACACACACACACACACACACACACAATTGCCTCATGGTCCTACTGCAGCTAAAACAATGAAGGACTTCTGGAGAGCTTTCACAGAGCTGGCTCCTGAGGAGAAGAAGAAGGGGGTACAAATCCATTAACAGCTCAACAGTGAAGGCTCCTGGATAGGTATAATTTTAAATGAAGCAAAAAATGAGAAAAAAATAAGGGAGCTGTGCTGTGTTAGCCAGAAGGACTAAATGCAAAACAACTGGGCACTGAAAGAAAACCAACCAGATCTTGCATGAACGAGTCAACAATAGCAATGGGGAGCAAGGGGGAAGGAGAGAGAAAGAGGAGAATTGTAAACCCCTGAAATAGTAAATCACTCATTTAGCTATCTGTCCAGCACTCCACTCAAGCCAGCCAAACAGCACAGAGCTAGGAGGGAGGTTTCTCTGTCCTCAGACAGACTCAATGCTTTTGCTGAGGGGAGAAAAAAAAAATCAGGAAGATATCTCTCTCTCTATTTACTCCCAATGAACTGATTTCCTCCTACCCGAATTGGTGCCCCTGGTTGGTAAAACTCTTTGGTATCCATTGTAAGATACCTCAGGAGGATAAGGTGCTGATGGTCTTTCTGAGTCTCCTTGGAGGAAGTCTGCCTTACATAATAAATTCAGTGCTGCATTTCAAATACAACATAAAGTTTACCCCCCCCAAAAAAGAGCAGCTTTCCACCCTCACCCCCATGCGTACACACACACACACACAAGTCTTTTGTCCATGTTGCATGAGGCACATTCGGGCAAACCTTATTTAGAAACATTGGGGAACTGGGAACCCCTCAGTATTAAAGGAAGAAAAGAACAAAATGTTTTTCTTCCCCCACCCCCCATTACACAAAGCCAGACCCTATGCAAGACCACAGCAGAAATAAACTTCAGTTTCAAACTGAATCCTTTGCTTTGGATATGCTGCAAAGGCAGTTTCAGAAGCAGGGGGAGGAGGGGAAGAGAGTTAAACCTCATTTTTTAAATCTATTTTGACCTTTCCTAAGTTTAAAACTACATATTTGGCTAAAATATATATCTATATAATGCTGAAGCCAAACAACTAATGTTTAAAAGCACAGCAATCTGAAATGTTTGAGGAGGAAGGAGGAATCATAAAAGTGCTTCCATCCGCATGTAAGAAGTCCCTAAATCTATTTTACAGACTGTAGGCAAACATTGGGGTAGAGAAATAATGAACTAAGATGCAGAAAAAAGTGATGGCATTTTTCTTGGTCCTCCGGCATTTGGGACACGCTGCTCTGATCCTTTGACGATGGGGAGTAAAATCAGAAACAAAAACCCCTTTTAATGAGGCCAGACTGTAAAATTGTTGCTCCCATAGGATTATACAGTACCTGTAAACTTTATCCTCCTATGGAGACATACAGCAACAAACGTGATCCCTGCATGGTCTATAAAGGAGGATCTCCTCCTCCCACCCAAAGACACACACACAAACACACACACACACACACACACGTATATAAACCCCTCAAATGCAAGAGAATTAAATGAGGTTCCTGAATCAAGCAGCAAGTGGGGAGGGGGAATGCTCCCAAAGTTGCCAGCTTCCTCCATTGCACTCACCGGTTGCTGATGCAGCCAACAGCCCCAAGGAGAGCAGCAGAATCCGGCTCCAGTAGCTCACTTCCACCGTCATGAGCGCAAAGATCCCCAATTTCCCCCAATTCCTTCTAAAGCCGCAGCTGCATCCCGTCCTGTCCCATCCCAAAGCAGGTTGCATGTCCAGGGGTGGTGGGGTTGTGTTGTCCTCTCCCTTTTGCAATTGGGACGGTCCTCGCATCGGCTGGAGGAAGAGGAGGAAGGAAGGGGGGGTGGGGAAGGGCAGGATTATGATTATTATTTTAGCTCGGAAAAAAATCCCAATGCATGGAAGGCGCTGAGCTTCTGCAGCTGGAATGAACCAACTCTCGCACTGGCTTGGGGAGAGGAGGGCTGGCTCTTTTTTTTTCTCCCCCTCCCTCCCTTTCTTTTTTCCCCCCCACTTAAAAAAAATGACTATCTTGACTCAAGCTTTTCAGGATTAGCGGCAGAAGGTTCCTAGGGAATTACACTTTTTGATCAGCATCATCGGCAGCCAGGTGACTAATCACCTCCCCAGCCTTGTTCCCTTCTGTCTTAAATCCTGGGGAAGGGGGTACTTCAGCTGTGTTATTTTGGCGGGGGGGGGGGTGATATTCAAGATTTTTATTCCACTACTACCCCGCTCCCCATTCCCTCCATCCTCCCAGAAATAATAAACCACACATTGATGTTTTAGGATCCCATGTATTGGTTAATTTTAACACCCACCCCAGGTTTCTTCTCCTTTAGAGAAGCAATTCCCCGCAGTTTCTTCTTAATTCACAGATATCATGTCCAAGCGGCGTTCACATAGCCGCTAGAATAAATGGTGCGTGGATCATTCACAATCCCCGCCCCCCTCCCGTCTTTTGGGGGGGCTGTGTAACCAACTTGAGGATAGGGACACTTTTTTGCGACCCAGGAAATTGCGTTACCAACACAGGAGGGGTTGCAAAGGGGGGAAACACGCCCCCCCCCCCCCCAGCTTTGCAATTGTTACTTTGCCCGGTAGCGTGCGTTCCTGGGAAGAGAGGAGGTTCTGACAAGTGGGGCTGGTTGCAGGGGAGGAGAGGGAGAAATATTTTGGAAATGGGCGGGGGGGGGGGGGAGGATTTGCGTCACCCCTTCCCAAATCATCGCCTGTTTCTCCTCCCTGGGCTGCTGCTTCGCTGCCTCTTTACGGAGCGGGCAGGAGGACGGGGTGGGCTTTTTTTCGCATGGACTAGCACGTCTGCCCCTGCGGTTGCATGCAAAATAAAAATAACAAATACAATTCCAGGCTGGTAAAGCCACATTCAGGCACTTCGCAGCGCGCTCCGGCTCCACCGGGGCTCGGCCGCGACACACCAGGCGTTATAACCCCCCCCCTTTGCATTCACACAGTTTTAAGGTCAGTCCCTTTGGGCAAACGCAAGAGACCCCCCCCCCACAAACACCCCCCGCGGAAGGGATAGGACTAGACCCGAGGTGGGATCCTAACTGCAGGGTTTGCCTCCCCCCCCCCCGGAAGAAGGGGGTGCGGGTGCATGGGAAAGGCAGGGAGCCATGCCTAGAGAAGGGAGGACACGGACACACACGCACAGATCTGAGGCTCCCACACCGCCTTGGCATCCAGAACATGCAGCACTGCTGATTTTCTCATGCAACCTCCTCCAAAGCTGCAACACATGGGTGGGGGCGGGGGGGGGCCACCGGCACCACTGGGCGGTCTGCAGCGCCAGATGCAAATGAGCGCTGCCGCTGCTCCAGAATTAGCTGCGATCCCTCCCTCCCTCGGCTCGCCTCTCGAGTGACTGGGGCGGGGGGGGGGGGGGGGCCTTTTTGAACCAGCCACCCCTCCCCCCCCACGCTATTGCTTTGCATTTGCTGCAGTTCCTTGCTGCAAAACCCCCTTCTCCCGACTTGTTACGGTTGCCTTGAATGAGCTCATCTGACAGCTAGAAAACAATTTCCACCCCGGGCTGGAAATCTGTCCCCCCCCCCCCCCGAATCAATCCTCCCCCCCTCGGACGCACTTTCTCGCTGTCCCCTCTGCTTCTCGGTCTCGCCACTGCCTACACCGGGGACCGATGCCAAGAGCCACCAGCAACCAGGGCTGTTACATGAAAGAGGCGCTTTATGTCTGTTTAAACGGCAGGGTCCTATTCAAATAGACCTTATTGTTCGAAGGCACAGATCCGGATCTGAAAGGAGCAGAGAGCAGGATACTCCCCTGCGCAGCTTCATCCATCCCTTGCCCCTCACACAGATAAGTGCTCTCAAAGAAACCCCCCTGACGTCGCATTCAGCTGAATATGGGACTTGCTTGCTGCGTACAGGCTATAGGGTAAGACAAAGCAGACTAGCAAGGGATCAAGAACAAGCTGCAGGCATAACAAAGCGGGTGAGGAGATACAATCCCACTTTATTCCTGCTTAGTAAAACCAGATCTTTTTTCCAAATCAACTGCTCCCCCCGCCTTTTCAAGTCTTCCTCACAGCAATGCTGGGCTTAGGGTCTCCATCTCTCTTAAAAGATGTGCAGATATTTGGTAACGGGCATGGCTGGTTAAAGACAAGTTGTTTTGTGGCAGAAGCTATCCGGGTTCTCAGGGTTCATGTTGCTTGCCCCTCATCTGAAAGTGTTGGTTTGAGTGTGTGTTCTGGTTAACTCGGCTCTGAACCGCCACTACGCAGCTGATCACCTTGCTAAATTACCTCCACAGTAGACTAGACACAGGATTTTGCCTTTCTAACCCCCCACTAAGGAGCAGGGGATTTTTGCTCCGCACTGCCACCCACAGCCAGACTCCAGGCTCAAAGCCTGCCTGCTTCTGCCATGTAAACACCTGTTGTATCCCATCATTTCCCCCAAACAGAGCCAAAGCAATGTCAATGACTAACTCCACACACACACTCCCCCTGCAAAACACAGCAATAAAACAACGTATTTCTGAATGTCTGTAAGCCAAGGATCTTGGCATGATTTACAAATGTCTTCACGTACAGCGGTGAAGCTGTACATGTTAGCGAAGATACTACTACGCCGACAGGAGAGCATCTCCCGTCAACGTAGTCAATCCACCTACCCAAGAGGTGGTAGCTATGTCAATGGGAGGCATAGGGCTGTGTATCCCAGGGGTTAGGTGGGTATAATGACCTCGCTCAGGGGTGTGGATTTTTCATCCCCCTGTGCAATGTAGTTATACCAATATAGGTCTGTAATGTAGACCGAGGCTTAATTACGCCTCACAATGATTGTCTGGAGGTAGGAAGTATCCGTTGCATTTTACAGATCGGGAAATAGACACACAAGAAGGAGAAAAAACTTTCCCAGGATCACAGAGGGAATTGGTGCCAAAACTGGGAACATCATCTTGGAGTTCTGACACCCCGTCCCCTTGCTGCTGCTAGACAACACTCCAGCCTACATATACGGTCACTGTGGCTATGAATGAGGAGTCCTAGAATTCATCTGGGCTGGGGATCTTAGAATGTTTCTCCAAGATAAAAAGCAGCACAATTAGCAAGTCTCCATAGGGATAGGAAAGGTGTTCCGATAAATAAAATAAATCCCCAACATGTACTTTGTTAACCAAACACGGTTGCTGTGGGTGAAAAGAGCAGCATTTAGCTGGGCATAAAGTATTAGCCAACAGCCGCATACATAGAATAATCTCTCTGTTTATACAGAAGCTGCAGTCCCTGGGGCTTTGCATATGTATTATAGAAAAGTCCACTCTTTATATTAGACTACACATGGAGCTGAGATTTCAAAGGAAGCTGCAGTAATAAAAAAATCCACGCACAAGTGTTGCGCCTGCAGATGTACAAAGGCACTTTTACATGTAAAAAGCTCTTCTTGACCTGCTGCTCACAAACAGGGAAGAAATAGTAGAGGAAGCAATAGTGGATGGGAACCTGGGAGGCAGTGACCATGAGATGGTCGAGTTCAGGATCCTGACACAAGGAAGAAAGGAGAGCAGTAGAATACAGAGCCTGGACTTCAGAAAAGCAGACTTTGACTCCCTCAGGGAACTGATGGGCAAGGTCCCCTGGGAGAATAACATGACGGGGAAAGGAGTCGAGGAAAGCTGGCTGTATTTTAAAGAATCCTTATTGAGGTTGCAGGAACAAACCATCCCGATGTGTAGAAAGAAAAGTAAATATGGCAGGCGACCAGCTTGGCTTAACAGTGAAATCCTTGCTCGTCTTAAACACAAAAAAGCAGCTTACAAGAAGTGGAAGATTGGACAAATGACCAGGGAGGAGTATATAAATATTGTTCAGGCATGCAGGAGTGAAATTAGGAAGGCCAAATCACACTTGGAGTTGCAGCTAGCCGGAGATGTTAGGAGTAACAAGAAGGGTTTCTTCAGGTGTGTGAGCAACAAGAAGAAAGTCAAGGAAAGTGTGGGCCCCTTGCTGAATGAGGGAGGGAACCTAGTGACAGAGGATGTGGAGAAAGCTAGTGTACTCAATGCTTTTTTTGCCTCTGTCTTCACAGACAAGGTCAGCTCCCAGGCGGCTGCACTCCGCAGCACGGTATGGGGAGGAGGTGACCAGCCCTCTGTGGAGAAAGAAGTAGTTCAGGACTATTTAGAAAAGCTGGACGAACACAAGTCCATGGGGCCGGATGCACTGCATCCGAGGGTGCTAAAGGAGTTGGCCGATGTGATTGCAGAGCCATTGGCCATTATCTTTGACAAATCATGGCAATCGGGGGAGGTCCCGGATGACTGGAAAAAAGCTAATGTAGTGCCCATCTTTAAAAAAGGGAAGAAGGAAGATCCGGGGAACTACAGGCCAGTCAGTCTCACCTCAGTCCCTGGAAAAATCATGGAACAGGTCCTCAAGGAATCAATTCTGAACCACTTAAAGGAGGGGAAAGTGATCAGGAACAGTCAGCATGGATTCACCAAGGGCAAGTCATGCCTGACTAACCTAATTGCCTTCTATGATGAGATAACTGGCTCTGTGGATGAGGGGAAAGCAGTGGATGTGCTATTTCTTGACTTTAGCAAAGCTTTTGATACAGTCTCCCACAGTGTTCTTGCCAGCAAGTTAAGGAAGTATGGGCTGGATGAATGGACGGTAAGGTGGATAAAAAACTGGCTGGATGGTCGTGCTCAACGGGTAGTGATCAATGGCTCCATGTCTAGTTGGCAGCCGGTATCAAGTGGAGTGCCCCAAGGGTCGGTGCTGGGGCCGGTTTTGTTCAATATCTTCATCAACGATCTGGAGGATGGTGTGGACTGCACCCTTAGCAAGTTTGCAGATGACACTAAATTGGGAGGAGTGGTTGATACGCTGGAGGGTAGGGATAGGATACAGAGGGACCTAGACAAATTAGAGGATTGGGCCAAAAGAAATCTGATGAGGTTCAACAAGGACAAGTGCAGAGTCCTGCACTTAGGACGGAAGAATCCCATGCACTGCTACAGACTAGGGACCGAATGGCTGGGCAGCAGTTCTGCAGAAAAGGACCTAGGGGTTACGGTGGACGAAAAGCTGAATATGAGTCAACAGTGTGCCCTTGTTGCCAAGAAGGCTAACGGCATTTTGGGCTGTATAAGTAGGGGCATTTCCAGCAGATCGAGGGACGTGATTATTCCCCTCTATTCGGCACTGGTGAGGCCTCATTTGGAGTACTGTGTCCAGTTTTGGGCCCCACGCTACAAGAAGGATGTGGATAAATTGGAAAGAGTCCAACGGAGGGCAACAAAAATGATTAGGGGGCTGGAGCACATGACTTATGAGGAGAGGCTGAGGGAACTGGGATTGTTTAGCCTGCAGAAGAGAAGAGTGAGGGGGGATTTGATAGCTGCTTTCAACTACCTAAAAGGGGGTTCCAAAGAGGATGAATCTAGACTGTTCTCAGTGGTAGAAGATGACAGAACAAGGAGTAATGGTCTCAAGTTGCAGAGGGGGAGGTTTAGGTTGGATATTAGGAAAAACTTTTTCACTAGTAGGGTGGTGAAGCACTGGAATGGGTTACCTAGGGAGGTGGTGGAATCTCCTTCCTTAGAGGTTTTTAAGGTCAGGCTTGACAAAGCCCTGGCTGGGATGATCTAGTTGGGGTTGGTCCTGCTTTGAGCAGGGGGTTGGACTAGATGACCTCCTGAGGTCCCTTCCAACCCTGAGATTCTATGATTCTATGATTTTGCCTGCCTCCCCCCGGCCTTTTTTTTTTTTTTTTTTTGCACAGTCAGACATGCGGTGCACACACAGACATAGGGGCTTTGAACTCACGACTGCCAAATTAATTTTTGCAGATATAACCAGTGCTTCTGAAGTTTGGCCTGTGCTGGCTTCCTTCTTCCCATTCAGATTCCACTGCTCTCCCCCAACCAAAATGTGTTTTGCCCCTAGCTGATAAACCTGTCCACAGGTACAACCTAGTTTAATCATTCCCGCACCTCATGGCCTTAAATATCGGCAGGAACAGGGCTTGGGAGCAATACGAATCTTCATTAGCTGTAGCAATATTAATGATGGTCTCCTCTGTCAGGCTGTAGCCACTCCTTGCACTGGGAAGCACGCTCCCAGCTGCAGTATAGTAGATATACCCTCATGGGTGGCAATCACAAGGTTGGGCCAGCAAAAGGCAGTGGTGATGTACACAAGTCAGCACACGGCCATAGGAACTGCTGGACCAGATCGTGCTATATAGCCCAGCATCCCGCATCAGTTAGTGGCCAGTGCCCAATGCTTCAAAGGGAACATTAAGAAAAAAAATTAGTTCCCACAGCAAAATCCCATATCCAGACACCCCCAAATGTTGGCAAATTCTGAAACTTTGTTTCTTGGGCCCATCTGCAGAACAAGAGGAGACTTGGCTAGCTATGCTCCTGCTCCTTGGAGTGGAGAAACAGGTAAACAGCAGGACAAGAGATCCATACCTCCCTGCTCTCAGTCCCACACATGCATACCCTCTCACTCTCCCAAATAAGTCCTCCAGTTTCTTTGCTTCAGTTTATCTCTGTGAAAGAAGCATAAGGAGGGGACCTGATATGGGGTAGGAGAAGGGACACATGGCTGAGGGGGAGGCCCCTCACCGTCAGTGGAGACACCTTGGGGGTAACTCCCTCGATGCACCAAGGGTACGTTAAATACAAAGAACAGAGGAAGAAAGGAGGAGGGCGAGGTTAATATATGGACCTGAGAATACATGGAGTCTGGAAGTGGTGGCGATTACATGGAGACTGGTCCCAGAGGCTGCTCTCAGCCTTGCTTGCGGGGGGACATGTGGCTCCTTCTTCCACTTCTTCCTTTGGGTGGTGCTGGCATCCCTACAGCTGTTTCCGCTTGTTGTCCTTCATACCAGTTGCCAGGCCCCAGGGGTTCTATGGTTACCAAGTTACCATGGTTTGTTGCTTTTCATTCCATTCTGTACCCACAAAGATACTTTGTTAAAAAAAAAAAAAAGTTGTTTTTTGGTCCCTGAGTGGGAAAAGACTGAAAGATGCTCACAGGTGGGAATGGGCTCCAGGGTCCGACGATAAGCCCCAAAGGCCCATTTCCTCTAGGACCTTTCCCAAGGCACATCTGGATTCACCACAACACTCCTCAAGACAGCTTGGACAAAGCCTGTCACGAAATCTGGAAACGGGTTCAAGGTCTTTCTGAAGAGCTCCAGCCTATGTCAACGTCACCTGTCCCGCAGCCTACCTGTCACCCAGTCTTGTCATCAGAACCCCTCAGAGGAGAGGGCAGCAACCACCTGAAAGAGTGAGTGTTCTCCAAACGTCAGAGAGGAGACCACTGACCAACTCCAAGTGGAAATTCACCCCCCTCCCTCTCTTACACCCTTTCTTCCCTATAGTAGCTTTGAGAACACATGTACAAACAGACTAGGTAATTTCTCAGACTGGTTGAGATAAGACTCCATGGTTGTTTATTTTCACAGCATCAACCCAGAGGGCAAAATGATCTCCTCTCCCTCCACACATTCATTTTCCTATGCAAAACGCCCTGTGATGCCTAGCCACATCTGTAATTCTGAAGCACAGTAAGCAGCTGCCGCATTCAGTTCCCCAAAGCAGCTTTTTTTAAAAAAAGATCAAAATATTTACAGTAAGAAGCAAAAGAAGCATTCAAAAGAGCAAAGCAGAAAATTAAAATGTTATACTGTAAACAGCTGATCTTTACAAAGGAAAGCTGAATTTGGCAGAGAACTTTTTTCTGCCAAGTCTCTCACCATGGGGTAAGTCATAGGGAGGGAAGGAGTACAATTTTCAAATTTAAGAGGGAAGTATTTATAGTATTCTCCTGAAGCAGAGCAGGGGGAGAGCAAAAAAAAAAAAAAAAAAAGAAGTAGTAAAATTTGCAAACCCAGCAATTAATTAGCAGAGGTTGGCAACTGTCCTGGTCTTAAAGAAAATGCAATATACCAGTCAGGGTTGCACTGACTGGGCCCAGCCTGCTCTGATGCGGTTAATAAGTAGCATTAGAGATTAAATTGCTTTATAAAAGGTGAGTTAGTATCATTTCTCCCTTTATACAGACAGGGAAACAGACTGAAGGGAAGGGATTTAACCAAGGCCACACTGTGAATCGGTGATATGTAACCAGGAATAGAACCCAGGAGTCCTGACTCCAAATCCAGTTCTCCATCCATGCTAAGCATACTAAAACCTTGAAGGTAGACTCCAGAAGACATGAATCAGGGTCATTTCTCCTCTCGCATCCATGTGAATCTAGAGTAACTCCATTGAGGTCATTCTCCAGTGCACAGCTGGGGTAAGTGAAAGGAGAATGCAGGCCCAAGCGTCTTTATGAGCCAGATATTCATCACATCAACAAATGCACTAGTGGAAGGCGCTCAGGTATGGTGAGCAAGGCTGCACAAGAGCCTGTGTAGAACAGAATTAAACTACTACTAAATCTGAATTTTAAGTCCTCCCCTATTTTAATAAATTAAATTGACCCTTAAAGCACCAGAATTTGTGTTTATTAGCAGTGAATTTAGTTGGCTCTGCAAGGGCAACCAACCTAACATTATCCCTTGCCATTGTGCCCCGCAACTGACCTGAAACTATCATACCTGGGCAGGGGAAGACTAGAGTGGAGTTCCATACTCTCTCTTTCCTTTGCATCTGTGCTGAGCGACCGTCCACAAGAGCGCCAGAGCTGTGGCGGAGCTTCTGGGGGGGACACCTGAAAAAAACAGAAACTGGACTGAGACCCATCAAACTCGTTTTTCATGCAATGAGAGAGGCAGTGAGGTCCAGTGGACAGGGTATACTGAGCCTAGGAATCAGGAGACCTGGGTTCTACTGAGACCTCGACCACTTTGCTACTGGGTGGCCTTGGGCAAGTCACCTCTCCCATTCTCTCACAGCCTTTGTCTTGTCTGTTTAGGGCAGGATCTGTCTCTCACTTTGTGTCTGTACAGCAACTAACACAATGGGGCCCTGGTCTTGGTCCCTATACAAGTAATAACTGAACTGCCTTCAGATGGTATTTGGTCAACAGTAACCAAAACCTAAGACCTGCTTTGCTCTACCCTTTTGAGTAATCTCTCTGAAACCAATGCTGCTGCTCAAATGGGAACAGTGAGCAGGATTCCAACCTGGGCCATATTTTTACCATTGATCCTGGAGGTATAAGTGTCCTTATCCAACTGCCAGGAGATCCGTTCTCCTGGAAGAGATTTTATAAAAACCTCACAGTCTATGCTGACAGCCAATAAAGGTCCATGTATTACCTGATTCGTCATCTGCAACAACACTGGGGGCCAAGATTAGTCCTAGTGACCTTGCTTGATTTAGCAAACTTTAATTATTTTAAAATATTGACTTATGCAACTCATGGCTAAGTTCATTTTAAATGCATCTGGAATCCTTTGAACAAACAGTTTCACCTTTCTGGCTTTGTTACTGGAATATTTAGACATAGGAGGATGACAAGTCACTGGAAACATCCAGAGATTCTGTTACATTTTATCAATATTGTGACCACACCTAGTAGACCCAATTGAGATGAGGGCCCCATTTTGCTGGGTGTTTTCACATGTCTAGTAACAGATAGTTCACTACATTGAAGATGAGGTAGACAGGAAGGATGGTTCAGTGGTTAAGACCCTAGTTTAGGACTTGGGAAATGTGGTTTCAAGTCCCTTCTCTGCCACAGATTTCCTGCCTGCCCTTGGGCAAATCACTTAGTTCCAGATCTTCAGAGGGGCCTGAATATCTTTGAGGATCTGGGCCTTCTCAGTGTCTTTATGCTTCAGTTCCCCATCTGTAAACGGGGGATAATAGCACTGCCCTGCCTCACAGGGGTGTTGTGAGGATACGTACATTACAAGATTGCAAGGTGCTCAACCACTGTGGTGATAGGTGCCATTCGAGTACTACAACAGGAAAAACAAAAGCTGATCCCATTTTACAGATGCTACACTAGGACTTATGACGATATTGCAGCAATGAATTTGCATTGTATCCAAGCCCCCTTATTATTTGTACTACCCTATTTGTACTACCCAGTCTATGTCCAATCCAGCCTCCCTTCCCAATCCCTTGGAGATCCTTCTAGGATTAACATTCCTACCCTCTCTGGTTTGAAAGGACACTGCTGTGTGTTTGGCTCATGAAGCTGTTTGCCAGTCTAGGCTATTTTACATCTATCCAGTGGGATATCTATAAGTGGCCATTTTCTAGCTTCCTGAGGTTTGGCTTCCTGTCTTTATCAAAGACTCCCCAGGACATTGTAGCACCGAGATTCTGAAAAGGCCGCAGGTTGGAAATCTCTGATGGCCCCATTTGTGCACTAGGTGTGATGGGGATTGCACCAACTGACCCTTCCCTGTTCTCCCAGTGCATTCTGAGATAACTGAATTGACCACGAGACTACAGAACTGGACATGAACAGGGTATTGGACACACCAAACCCTTATACAGATGCTTACCTTTACTCACAGGAGTAGCCCCACTGAAATCAATGGCTCTACTCACATCAGTAAAACCACGTGTACATGATTGCAGGATCAGGGGCCTAATCTGTACTGCAAAGGTAGCTTTGAACTGGAATGGAAGTCAGATGTGGGGAGGAAGGTTATACCTTTTTTAAATATTAAACAGTCTGCACTTCACACACACACACACACACCCCAAAAAACCCAAAACTAACCAGCTGTTTCTCTCATTCCCACAGTATTTCACTGAAGTTTTTTGGTTATTTTAGGAAGAGAAGAGCAAGGCAGTTTAAAAACTCTGATAATTACATAGTGAATCCAAAATCAGACATAATTAGGTGAATTTATAATTGATGATTAAGAAGTTTGGCAAGCTATTTATATGTACACGTTTATAACCCTGGCCATCCTGTCCCCCAAGCCAATAAGGATAACCAGTTTATGCATTAAGTTACTAATCACATTTGGTAATAAGTGAGCAAACTGGGTCCCTCATCAAGTAATCAACAGAAGGCAGGAGTATTGTGAGCAGGCAACCACACTGGAAAGATCCATAATTAAAAAGTTCTTGAAAAGAAACCAATTTCTGACCATGAATGTGCCCATTTCACCACTGTCCTGCACCTTATGCCATCAATAGCTTGCAAGCTCTGTGGACCAGGACTGTCTTTTTGTCCTGTGTTTGTACAGCTCCTAGCACTTCAGGGTCCTGGCTCACGACTGGGGCTTCTAGGTGCTGCCACAAAACAAATAGTAACACAGCATGCTAGGGCAGAATGGGTGTAAAACATTACCATTGTGATTTAGGACCATGTCACACTTGCTTTGCTCTGGTGTGAGTGGCTGCACAAGATGAAGTGCAATGGTGAATTGGGCCCAATAGATTTTAAAATTATCTTTAAATTGAGTGATTCATGCCCTGTCGTCCAGTCCCACCATCCGACAGTCAGAGGCTAGGGACACTCAAAGCATAGGGTTGCATCCCTGACCATCTTGGCTAATAGCCATTGATGGATCTATCCTCCATAAACTTATTGAATTCACATGGAACTCATTCTAGGACTGGGATCTTTGACTGCAACTGGAGTTGTGAGTCTAAGCACCTCTGGAGATCAGACCACTTTTAGGTCAAGAGTACTGATTTAGGAGCCTAGCTTTGGGCACCCAGCGTGTGCAGTTTGGATAAAGAACATGAGTGTTGAGAGAGAGAGAGAGATTTGTATTGCATGTGGCAGGTAATTGTGTATTCCCAGTAGACTTCAAATTCAGGGCTCTGTTCTCAGAACATCAGCTTGACTCTTACATTGAAGCCAATCTCATTGCAAGCCTAGAGTGACCAGATGAGAAGACCAGAAAATCGGGACTTCCCGTCCAGAAGTTGTCGAGCAAAAAAAAAAAACGGAAGAGCCTCTGCCGCCGGAAATTGTCGAGGAAAAAAAAACGGAAGACTGAAAATCGGGACAAAAGGCGTCCCGACCATCGGTCGGGACGTGGGACAAATGATCAAAAATCGGGACCATCCTGATTTTATCAGGACGTCTGGTCACCCTATGCAAGCCGCACTAAAAGAACACACCCAACTCTACTTTCACTGACCTCTAACCTACCCCCAATGCTTCCAGGAAACATTTGTTCTACCATTAGTTTGACTTCCTCTGCAAAGGAGCTATCAATGTGTATTGGCCCTCTAAATGGCCAAAGGCAGGGAAAGACAGTCTGGTGGATAATAGGCTACTGGACTGACTGGGAGATACTGCCTCACCCATCTTGTCTCCCTGGAATTCTAGAGACATTATTACTACTAGCTGACAGTCTGTGATGTAACACGGGCATAATCCATAAAGTCAAGTGTGTAAAAAAAAATAAAAATGGCTGAGACCTTAAATTGGATGTTATTAGACTGCCAGTCCCAGTGATGATTGAGCCTGTTGACAATCTAAACAAAACAAAGCTCTCAGGCATGCTTCTAGAGGTTTCCATCACTTCACACTGAATCTACAGAGATTCTTGGCTTCAGAGTGGCACCCAGACAGAGAGACAATGCTGGAATTTTATTATAAAGATTATCATCTGTCTTACTGTCGCATCTAGGAGCCCCAAGCATGGAGCAGGGCCCCATTGGGCTAGGTGCTGTACAAACACAGAATAAAAAGATAGCCCCTGCCCCAAAGAGGTAGGTTCAATTCTCTGCTTAGCGGTGAACTCTATCTTTGATTTGGGGCATGTCCCTTAATTTACCTGTTCCTCGGTTTCCCCATCTGTGAAGTGGAGAGAATTCATCCCTACCTCACAAGGGTGTTTTCTCTCTCCCCATTTTTCAACTGATTGTCAGAAAAACACCCACTGCTAACAACCGGTAAGGCCAGGTGAACTGATGCTGAACTCAGTATTGGCTGCAAGCATATTGGGCTTGGCAACTAATTCATACACCCCTATTGTCAACAGTAAGTCATTTTCCTAGTGTAGACAAGACTTGGATTTCATTTTGTAGCAGAAATATATTTATAGACCCAGAATTTACTTTAAGCACCTCTTTCAATAATTCTTTGCACTCCTAAAACGTCTTTCATCCAAGCTGTCTGCATGTATCCTTGTTGAACGTGCATTAACTGTGTTAGATTTCTCTTTCATGTAGATCGTTGGAACAGAACTGTGTCAAAGACGAGATTTCCCTTCTGGTGGAACAGGAGTACTTGAGCCTTACCCAGGAGAACATTAGCGAGACAGAAATGCAAGGTTTAGAAGGAAGCAAAAAAACGGCCTCTACTTTAAATCAGACTTCTTCAAACAACAGCCTTTTCCTGCTTTCCGATAGGGACCAGTTGCTAGATGAAACAGAAGCAGTAGAAAGCATGTACCGAGCAATGATGGGAAGCAAAGAAAGGGAGATGAAACTCAGATCTCTCTGTGATGCCCAGCTTTCTACTAAATCCACCATCGCTGGGATTCTGCGCCCTGCAAAATGCACCTTCAAGAATGCTAGAGGGGTGGACAATGGTAGCGGTAACCCAGTGGCTTCTAACAAAGAGACCAGTAAGCCACTGGTGCAGTGTCCATTGAAACACATAGAGGTTGCCAAAGCGCCAGATAACCAGATGGTGGCGGAGGAAACCAGGCTGACCAAGGACTACCTACAAAATAACATGTTCAGTTCCCCCACCCATAAAGAGAGTGCAGCAGTGCCTCCGCCTTCCACGACAGCAGAAAGCCAAGCCACGGGGCCGAAGAAGCAGCTCCCAGTGTTTGCCAAGATCTGCTCAAAAACTGATCCTGACTCAGTTCCCGAGGGACTTCAAAACACAGGTACGGGGTGTTTGGGAAGCATAATTTGGGAATGATTGGCAGGGGGAATAAAGTAAAGCAAGAGACGTTTAAAATGCAGCCGACATGAAATGGGAAGAAGGGACCTCCTGGGTCGGGTCCGGTCCCCTGTGGCAGGCGGTCATAGACAACAGGTATGGCAGTCACTGCTATATACAGAGATGTCATTTCATAGGGGACAAACTCAGTGGTTCTTAACCTTTTCCATAGTGGGATCCTCAGTTCCATACCAGGACCAACTCCCAGCATCCTCCCTGTCATCCAGCTGGGATCTATGCAACACCCTTCTCCCACTTAACAAGATGGGAGGTGACCCCAATATTGAGATCCCATGGACTGGCCGATATGACTGGTAGCTTTTTAAAGAAGCAAACTTGAAAGTCTGTATGGAACTGCCTTACTATCTGCAGCACTTGAGGCCAGCCTGGTCAGAAATAAATCTTGCACGTATCTCTTTCCTTATGTATTAGCACGGGTACAATTTTCGTGGTAGGCTAAACTGAGATGATCAAGGTTATGGGATAAATACTGACGGAGCTTGGTTCACCACCAAGTGAAAACAATAGGACTCTTTCCATTCACTGCAACGGGCATTGATTGTGTTATATCATACTGTGTTATATCACACTTTGTGAAGGTAGAGTTAGCCCCTACAGCCCAAGATTTTCCAGAATTAACTCGAGTATTTTTGGGGCCATAATTTGTTCAGGGCCCAATTTGAGACACTTTAAAGGGGCCAGAAAGTACTGAGGACCCATCCTCTGAAACTCCCTATAAGATGTTTCAGGATGGGCACTCAACATCAGTAATCCATTTTGAAAATCTTGTTCTAGTGTATTGCAACCCAGAGATGCTATAAAATTAACACAAACAAAAAGCTAGTCAGTTTTTTCCTGTAACCTTAAAGGTTTTGAATGCAGTGCAAAGGGTCTTGTTCCATTCTTACTCTAACTGAACCATTTCATTCATCCTTATGACTCAGACAGTTACATTTAATTCCAAGTCCTGTAGGGACTGGGTGGACAAGTCCTACTAATTAAACAATTTAAAGTGCTAATTGTTGAATTCGGGTCTCAATACTGAAAGATTGTAGCCAGTGGAAGGAACTGAGATCTTAAGTAAATTTTGTGTGGGGGCAAAGCACACCCTTTTAAGTTAGGCTGATCCACAGGAGCGAAGAAAAGCCCAGCAGGTCTGTTTAAATAACATGTTTAACCATCTTTTGTTTTACAGTAACTACGGCAGCATCAGATAAGAACAACCTCAAATACAATGGGAATGTTTTCACCCCACGTTTTGCTACCACTTCAACGACCACCTCCTTAAACCAACCAGTGTGGCTCAGTCTGAACTATCCACCGCCCCCCATCTATCCAAACCACGCAAACTTTCCACAGTTCCAGGTAATAGAAAACAAACATGCACCATTCTCATTTGGCATCGTCAGATCTAAGCCTGGCAATGGCAAGCATGTGGTCGCAGCCACCACTGCTTCTAAATCTACGTTTTGCTTTGTACCATTGGAAGGATCTGAAAGGAACTGGACTGCTATCCAACTCTTGAGCGCGTTGGGGGGGGAAAACGGGGGATAACTCTGGGTGGCAAACAAAACATAAAAAGAACAAGTAGTCTAGTTCATCAGGGGTGTTCATGCTTCACTGGGAGGGTGCTGTATTTATGAGACCTAGTGAGTTATGACCGACCTTGCTTTGTACCCGTTTTCATTCCTAGGTTAGCACCAGTTTACAGTTTTCATTTGCTAGGAGCCCCAAATGGATTTTTGATACTATCGCCATGATTACAGATAAGGATGCCAAAACTAGGGTTGCCTGTACAACCTTAATTTAGCCGCTTTGTGTGTATACATTATGATACAGTCTTTAATTCCATGATGACTGACTATTTTTGACACAGGACCCCGGCCTCATTCAGTGCACAGAATGGATGATGCTCACTCAATGAGCAGCTAATTCATATTTTGTTTTCTCCTCATTCTGTGCGTGGTCCCAGACCTTATTTACTGTACACTATTACAGCCCACGTCTGAAGATGGAATTATTAATTTCCTCATGGGCTTTTCTATTGTGATCCTCATCATTATATGAGGAATACACAATTGGTGACCCCCTCTGAAAACTTTGGCTTAAGTGACTTGACTAGCACCACATAGGAACTCTGTGGCAGGGGCAAGGATAAAATCCAATTTTCCAGGGTGGTATTTAACTACCTTAACCATGAGACCCTCCTTTCTCTTCCTGAAATTCCCTGCATCGTTCAATACATATGTCGAATATTTTGATTTATCTGTACCAACATTTTCTGGTGAGAGAAAATTGTTCTATCAGTTCTATTCTTCTCCTTTCACTTAACACGTGGAATAGTTTCTTCAGCCATGACGCACCTTTCACCAATCTTATCTCTGCATTTTTCTTATCCCCAGCTCACTCGGTTAGATTTAACTCTAGATACCACCTTACCCCCATGGCAGAGTTTTATCATCCCTCTGGCCTGTTCACACGGGCTCACCCTATGCAGTTTCAATGAGATTTGAACACCTAACTCCCTTAAACCACTTGGAAAATCTCATCCTTAGGACTAAGCTCTTTGGCCTCAACTCAGCCTATCATTTTGTGGGTGCACTTTTGCTCTCTGTAATCAACTACAGTTGTATTTAATAGGCATTCGCCAGCGGCTTGATATGTTCAATGACAAGTTAGCTATCCTCTGCACGCATAATTAATCCTTCTCTCATTGAGGTCAACGGGAAGACGAGCTCATTGCAAAACAGGATGGAGAGCTCAGAACCACAGCAGAGAGCTGAAATGTAGAGAAGAAACCTAGACTTGTGGAATCAGAGAGGAGAATGTTGGCCAAAGATATTAACTACATTCAAGGGAGCGGAGTTCAGATGAACAAATAACGTGCCCTTGAAAAGACAAAGGAACGTATTGCACAATACAAAGAAGACCTAGTCAGACTGTTTTAAAGTCATGTCTTTTGTCTTTTAACAGGGAGTGTATCAGCAGAGAGCACGGATCCCATACCAGCAGACTTTACACCCTCCCCTAGGATGCTATTCAAGACAGGTGTGTCTAAATGGTTATAAATATGCCTTCATTTGCAGAACACAGATGCTAAGCATAGAAAATTAGACAGAACTGTTTGTCATGTTGCATAGCTGACACTGGTAGCTTTGCGCAAAAAAAAAAAAAAAGATTTGGGGGCCAGATCCTCAGATGGTGTAAATCAGCATAGCTCTATGGAGTTACATCAGTTTACATTAGCCGAGGGCCTGGTCCCAAACCTCTAACCAAAATATCCAATTGCATATGCTCCATTTAGCGTTAACTTAGGAAAGTCTTTTTTTTTCCTTTGTAAAGAATGGCACAATCAGTGTCATGAAATGGTGCATTTCTATTGCAAGTTAATGTCTGAATGAGGAGGAGAACACTGGCTGAGCTGCAGTGAGATAAGCTAGGACAGTAAGAGGCACCACAGAGAGCTGGAGTGGCTTGGATGTCACCAGGAGAGCCTCAACCGGGCTGATCTCGTGCGTGTCACTGCTGTGCTTCTGGTCTCAGATCCAAATTGGTCTCAGGTTGTGGGCGGGGGAGCTAAAACATTAATTAGGGAAAGTGCCATCACTTTGGAAGGGCAGCAGTCCTGGAGAATTTTGCAGTGTCCTGCAACACCCACAGTATTATCCCAGAGGGGCGGCGAGGGAGTATAACCATATTCTACAGAAATGTTACCAGATGGTATAGCAGTGTGGTCTAGCGGCTCGGGCCCTGGCCTTGATAGAAGGAGACCTGGGTTCTCATCCCAACTCTGCTCTGTGACGGTGGACAAATTTTCCTGTGTCCCCTCCCACCCTTCAGCTGTCATATCTATTTGCATTGCACGTTTTTTGGCCAAGGACGGTCTTTTCCTCTGTAACTGCACAGCATCTACCATAGGCAGGCCCCGATTTCAGTTGGGGCAGTAAAACTGCTAATAAATAATATAGATAGCACAGGTGGTGGTTTTGGGGTGGCCAGGAGTCAGGACTACAATGCTCCAATAGCCTACATTCTCATCTACACAAATGGTGGGTCCATGGTCATCACTGCAGCCTAAGGACTATAGAGTAGCTATCTCCCTGTTCCACATGCTGGCTCTGCTATAGGTGAGGAAAACAGGATGCTGTGTCCCATGCCGCATAAACTCCCCTGCCAAGCTAATGGAACTTAGGGGGTTGCCGAAAAGGTAGTTTACTTTTCAGCGAACACATTTCTGTCCTAGACAGTCTGTACAATGCTTTGACCCTGCTTGCTTCTTCCATCTTTTCCTTCCGAAGAACTGACAAGACTTTAAAAAAGGAGAATGGGACTTTTGTTTAAAAAGGAACCAAGTCACCAACTTGTAAGCCTCTCTCTGGGCAAACATGAGCTGGGTCCCTCGTAGCCAGTAAATTCCCTTCTGGGCATTCTCTCCAAGATAAGGAGCCTTCTATAGCAAGATGCAACCCACCCCGCACTCAGACACATCAGCTTTTTCCTCTTCTGTTTCTGTTATATAGGAGGGTGGCACGAAGGGGAAACCCCATCAGATCAAAATTTACGAGCTGGGCATACCACATAGCAGACATCACTGTAACTCTCTCTCCAAATGAAGACATGGTTGAGAAGCATTTTTATTATGCCGAATGCAACTGAATCAGATCTGAATAACACTACGATTTCTTTGTGCAATGAACAATAGCAAGTAGAATGAGGAGCCTTTGTCAGCTTTGATATCCTTGACATGTTGTGTGTCATTTACAAGGCTTCTGTAGGAATTGATGTAAAAATACCTGTTGTTGTAGTTGCAGCTGATTGTCATAATGTCTTAAACTTCTTGAAAGCTAGATTTTGGGAGGTGCTGAGTACACTTTCAACCACTTTGACATCAGTAAGAGTTGAAGGTTTAATTCATCTGGTCAAAAAATGGTGATGGGGCAGGAGAAATTATATATTTCCAAAAACGTCCCTGTTTTATCAAAGTTAGAAAATTCAATGATTTAAAAAAAAAAAACAAAAAAAACCCACCTCCAACCAGATCCACAGTCACTAAAAAAAGTAAGAGGGGATTTTTGTAGGGAAAAGGTCATGGGATATTTTCCCTTTTTAATATAATTTTTGAATTTCAAAATTTGAAATATTTCATCCATCTTGAGCTCCAATTGGCATCTACAGATCAGGCTGTAAAAGGTTTTATTTCACCAACTTCTTGCTCTTTGTTTCTTTACTGTCTGTAGGTAACGCCATACAATCCACAGCAGATTTTCCGGTCACCTTACACCCCTTTATTGAACTATATCCCTCTGGTCCAGCCCGGTTATTCATACCAGCAGAGGAACCACTCCAAACCATCTAGCAGCGTACGTGATCCACCAGCAATGGCGGGTGATGGGCCGCAGTATCATTTTTCTCATTCATATGGGTACGTCCACACTGATGTGTGGTCTAGTTCTCATAGCACATCATGGGAGGGTTTGGTGAGTTACAGTAAAGCCACATGGAGTTACTGACTGGAGCTAGTTGGAAAATGGAATTTCCATCCAGCTGGAATTGCCAACATTTTAAACTGCTTTTAATACCCAATCAGAACAAAAAGCCAACATTTACAACCGAATAGAATTTCAAAAAAAACGTCGGTCCAGAAACACAAACGTTTTGGTGTGATAATGTTCACTTGTTTTATTACTGTAAGGTTGGAACATTATAATATATTATAGAAAATTCAATATAAGTCCAAACAAATGAAATGAATGTCAAAATCAAATGTTTTACCTGATCTAAAAAAAGTCAAAATAATTTATTTGCCATCAAAAACATTGTGAAAATTGCCATGTTCCTGCAAAGTGTTTTGATTTCAACAAAACTATACTATGTGATACAGGAGGGTCAGGGAGCAGCAGTAGTAGAGTGTGAGAGGGGAAATATATAAGCCCTAGGCTAATTAAGGTGTGGTTCCCTGGAGACTAGGGAGGGTGGCTACAGGTTAATTGGAGCACCTGCAATCAATTAAGGCCCTCTCAGGAACCTAATAAAACCCCCTGCTTCAGGCAGACAGAGGAGGAGGAGGAGGAAGGAGTTGGAGCAGAGTGGATTGGTGGTGGAGCAGAGAGCAATTTGGAGGAGTTGAAGCACAGTGGATTGGTGGTGGAGCAGAGAGCAGTGTGGAGGAAAGCAGAGGAGAGTTTTGAGAAGTGCTGTGGCGGGCTAAGAAGACCAAGACCCTAGGTAAAGGGACACCTGACTTGTACAGAGGGAAGGCAGGAAGCCCCACAAGCAGGAGAGGGAAGGAGCCCAGGGGAAAGTATTACTAGTACAAGTGGTTTACCCACTAACCTAGGGCCCCTGGGCTGGGACCCGGAGTAGAGGGCGGGCCCGGGTCCCTCCCTCTCCATTCCCCTTCTCTGGGATACTAGTGGGACAGCTGATACCCCAGTTCAGGGGCAAGGAACGGCACCCTGAAAACCCCCCACAAGAAGAGAAAGTGCGGGACCCTCATAGTAGTGCCAGCAATTTGCCACAACTATCTGACAGAAAACTGCTCCATCTGAAGTCCCGCCCCCATGAGCTCCACCCTGACCTTCACTGCATGTTCTGAGATGAGTTGTCTTCCAGACACAAAACCATTCATCTTGTGTCTTAGTTTAAATAAAGGGAAAGTCGTAAGAATAAAAATAAAAGAGAACAGTATATGCGTGTCTCCTCTGCAACATGCAGCATCAGCCCTGCCTTGCAAAAATGACAGCTGTCCCTGCACACAGGCAGACTTAGAAATGTAGAGAGTCGCTACCCAGGAAACAAAATGTTAATGGTTACACAGCTATATCCATCAAAATAATGATAGAACATTAAAGTGGAGGTGGAAGTTTTTTTGAATTTCTAGGACATTTTTCAAGTCATGACAAAATTTTCAATCATCAAATTCAGGGGGGGGGCGGGAAACAGGACAAAATTAGATGAGACTTTTGTGGGGAAAAAATTCTCCCTCTTTTTCAAGAAGGGGCCAACCTAAATGTTTTGAATTTCCATTTTTTGTAGAATTTATGGAGCCCAGCAAGGGCTAGCAACCCAAGTACAAACCCTAAGGTCCCTGGTGGACTTGTACCAGGGCAGCTGGCCCATGCAGGGGCTCACACCACACCACTGCATCTTCACTCCTATTGTTATCCTCGCTCGCTAGATTAAAGCTAGCAGGGGTATGGCTACCAGCTACATTTCACCTTAATCTGCAGAATTGACGTATCCTTAGACATGATGGTTAAAATGCTGGAGGACCACTTGTTTGTAACAACAGTGGGAAAGTTAAGGGGGAAGAGACAAGTATCTATACAAGGCCTATGACTCTTAGGGCTGGATTTTTAAAGGTATTTAGGCATCTAACAATGCAGATGGGATTTTCAAATACAACTAGCTGCATCTTTAGGCATCTAAATACCTTTAAAAATCTGGCCCTTCAGCAAGATTTCAAACCTTTCACAAACAAGCTCAAAAGGGAAGGGAGGGGGGAGAAACTGTTGAGGAAATCATAATGAAGCTGGATTTAATTTGAATGTTTTTCAGGTTTAGTTCTACACCTGGTGGATCTGTGAGGACAAACCCATATTTCTCTTCCAGTGGGAGCGGTATAAACTTTTAGATCATCTAACTTTTTGACGCATAGTTTGGAGACCCTGAAGCTTCAGTCACTGTTAGGAATTCTGAGGTCAAATAAGGACTTATTTTGTATTTTCCACAGTGAAGATTTCTGTCTAGAATGAGCCTACATGACTTATGTGTAAAGAAACAGCTACACAACAATTCATCCGAAAGAGGAGAGTTTTGTTTAGCGGAAGCAAATGAGATTTTTTTTTTGGTAAGATGGAGAGAAATAATAAAAAAATGTTTTATTTATGACAGATGCCTGAGCTGCTTAAAATTGAATTTTGCTGTAATAAAGATGGCTGATATAAAAAGGATCATGGCCACAAATTTCAGAGGTGATAACTTGAGTCATGTATTCAAAGTGAGATTAACACAGAGGCATTCAGTAGCTACAGGGCTTGATTCTGTGGAGGAAATGCTTGTGTCTTGTATCTGGAACCATGATACTGATCTACGTTTTAGCATGAAGGAAGAAGAAACCAGAATGCCTGTACAAAGAAACTTATTTTACTAGGTTCCCTTTATTTGGTTCGGAGTTTCAGGCTCTAACATTTGAAAGTGAGCTTTTGCCCTTGCAACATAGCCCCTGCTTGGGACTATATCATTAAAACAACCTTGGGGTGATAGGCAATCTACTGACAACTATGATGGATGTCTTTCTACCCTAGTTCAACAACAAGCGGTTGGGTTAAATGCAGAAAGGCCTGAATGGAAGTATGTGGCCTGTTATGCTGGAGCTCTGACTCACTAGGTGATCATAAAGGTCCCTTCTGCCCTAAAAACACCCACCACACATACACAACCCCCCCCCCCCAAAAGTTAATAACATCTCTGTTGCAAAGAGTTTACAATCTGCAATTGTAAGGTCCTGCAACCGATATGTAAGTGTCTGCCTGTGCACTAACTTCAGTGGGTCTTTACTCAGGGCTTGTCTACATAGGGAGCTATACTGGTATATGGTTAAGTGTGAATACAAATAACTATAGTTGGACTGGCATAACTCCCCATGTGAACACCTTCCAGTATAAGTGCCTGTTTTGATTTAGCTTATGTTACTTTCAAAGCAGTTTAAACTAAACCAGAAAAAGCCGTTCTAGTCTAGAATAAAACTGTCCACATAGGGAGTCTAAGGGTACGTCTACACTACCCGCCGGATTAGCTGGAAGTGATTGATCGGGGATCGATTTGGGGATCGATTTATCGCGTCTAGTGTAGACGCGATAAATCGATCCCCGCTCGCTCTGCCGTCGACTGCTGTACTCCACTGTGGCGAGAGGCAGAAGCGGAGTCAACAGGGGAGCGGCGGTAGTCGACCTCGCACCATGAGGATGCAAGGTAAGTCGACCTAAGATACGTCGACTTCAGCTACGCTATTCTCGTAGCTGAAGTTTTGTATTTTAGGTCGATCCCCACCCCCCAGTGTAGACTAGGGCTAACTGTAGTAGATTAATTATACCAGTATAATTTTCTGGGTAGATAAGGCCTTAGATTGTAAGCCTTTATGGGGCAAGTACCTTCTTTTTGTTCTGTGTTTGTACAGCACCCACCCAATCGGGTCCTGGTCCATGAGAAAGTCTTCTAGGTGCGCCTGCGATACAAATGATAACATATTAGGGCTCAGTGCAGGCACTGCATTTTGTTGAACGACGAGGGCAAATTGATGCAGAGAGGAAAAGGATTATCCGGGACATAACCCCAGTGGAACGGGATATCAGATTAAGCCCACACTATGACGGCTGTATAATTCCCAGGCAGAGTCTTGCCCCATATTGGAGCTTTGTGAACTGCACATCTGGGGAGAGCAATGAGTTCATTTCTAACAGAAGGAAGTTGATCTCTGCCATCACACATCTGGGACAAGAGAGATAAGAACACAAGAACGGCCAGACTGGGTCAGACCAAAGGTCCATCTAAACCCAGTATCCTGTCTTCCAACAGTGGCCAATGCCAGGTGCCCCACAGGGAATGAACAGAACAGGTCATCAACAAGTGATCCATCCCGTCACCCATTCCCAGCTTCAGGCAAATGGAGGCTAGGGACACCATCCCTTCCCATGTGTTTTCAAGACTTGTTCCCTGCAAGATGGAGAGCACCCTCAACCCATATTAAATTCAACAAGAGTTAAGGGTTTTCGGCCCCTCTCTCAGGGCCTAATCTAAAGCACTTTGGAAGATATTGGGCATCTTTCCATTGTCTTCCAAAGTGCCTTGGACCAGCCCTGAACACCCTCGGTTTAACAGGCTTCAGATCGGGCGCAGAATGCTCAGTATCTTGCAGCGTCAAGCTCCAAATACAGACGGCAGTAACTTCTGAGGAGTCCACTCCACAAAGCCGAGTTTGGGAAATAAATTCAAACCGCCCTTCCCTGTACACCACGTAATGTGCTCCGTGGGATGTTTTTCCCCCTGCCATATTTTACAGGCTTCAGATGAATAAGGCCTAAGTGATTTCAGAGTTGCATCGTCCATATTGGCTACACTTGACATCTAATCTCACAGCAATCCTTCAGGTGACATTTCAAACATACTATTAACCTACGTTTTCTCTTTCTCCACACTGTGTCAGCATTTTATTTCAGGTTGTACAGATGATTGATTCTACTGAGGACAATTTATGATAAGAAATCCATGCTATGGTGGGGAGAGGGGAGGGGGGCACAAACCAAACCACAGGCAAAGACTCTACCAGACACAATTAGGCCAACAATTAAGAACCTCCAGTGTTTTTGTGAAGTATCAATGCCCTTCACTATGTGTGGCTTGTGGGTAACGTGACAGCTTGATAATAGAACCCAAGTTGAAATATTGTTAAAGGAATGCCAAGGCAGCTGGGGAAAAAAAAAAAAATCAAAGCTGAGGGCCATATGTTGCCCTAAAAACTCTCATTGGTGTCAGTGACAATTTCTATAGCACCTTTCATCCAGAAAGGCTTGGAGCACTTTACACATTGATATACAGGCTATAAATAGGGATCATTTTACCCACTTTTGGAAGGAACATGGCAGCTGTTTAACTAGGCCCATTAACGTTATACAACAGTTTAGGATAGGAAGGAAGAACCCATTTGATACTTCAAGGGCAATTTAGGTGAGAGGAATGCAGTTATTCCAATTGGAATTTAGCCAGGACACCAAGGTATTTGCCCTTACAGTACTCTTGAACAAGTGGTCCAAACTTCTGATTTATCCCTCAACCAATAATCATGATTCATCAGTAATACAGTATTCAATTCCATGATCACATACTCTTTTTCCAACCGCATCCTAGCCTCAGTCAGGGCACAGGATGGACGGTACTCAATTAATGATTCAATATTTTGTTTTATCCTCATTGTTCAGTGTATTTGCTGCACAATAGTCAAACCCGGCTCTGAAGATAGAATTAATCATTTCCTCATGGGCTTTTCGATAGCACTTATCACTGTAGTACCTGCCTGCTTAACAAACATTCATGAATTTATCTTCATAAAACCTCTTTATGCTGAGGGGGTGGAATTATCTCTGTTTTACAGATGGGAACCCACTAATTTTGGGTGCCCAATCTGAGCTCCCAGGACCTGATTTTTCAGAGTACTTAGCATTATACGGCACTTTATATGTTCAAAATACACCTCGGATTGACTTCAGCTGCAGATGTGAGTGCTCAGATGCAAGGCAGACCCCAGGCTCTCAAATCAGGCACCCAGGAAATGATGAACACACAATTAGTGACCAACTCTGAAAAGTTTGCCTACCCCTTGAAGCCTTTGAGGAGCAGTGGGCACTGTCCAGGGTTCTCTGCTCGGTGTCCCCGTCAGGTTCCCATCGTTTAGCCCTGTGACCTCACTCCCGTAATCTCCTTAGTTGTCCCCGCAATTATTTGGAATCCCGGACCTGTGGATCATCCCCTTAGGCTGGGGTGGGGCGGGGGGTCCTTTAGCCAACAGGACCACCCAGGAACTCTATGGCAGAAGCAAGGATAGACTCTGATTCTCTAGGGCACCAGTCAGCTGCATAAACCATGAGATGGTCCTTCCTTTCCCTGCAATCCCTCTGCTGCATTCACTACACACCTTCCAACTTCTGGCAACAAATGAGGCAAGGGTCCTACACACAACAGCCTCCTTCACTACACACCCCTGATTCATCAGTGAATGAGGCGGGCTCTCATGGAAAAAAATAGTATGTGATCATGTAATTAATGTCTGTATCATAATCAACTTCATAAGGGAGCTGAATTAAGGTTGTCCAGGCCAAAATGTTTATTTGTCCAAAAAATAAAAATCCCACTAGCTCTATAATGAAATCTCAATACCACATAGAAGTTGATAAGTATTATTACTCTCATTTTGCAGTTGGGGAAACGGAGAGTCAATAACTAATGTACATGTACTGTGCCTCAGTTTCCCAATGGGTAATTGTAGAATAAAAACATAAGCAAGCCTTTGACAAAGCAATAAATAGAATCTAGACCTTCCAAGTCCCAGGGTATTGCTGTAACCACTGCACCATATTTTCTCCCACTCGGTGTTGCAATTTGAAAGGATTATTCCATATATCACAATTAGAGCAATTTTGTTTTGATTACAGGACGGGAATAACTTGGAAAGTTCGGGAGATCTGGTTCCCATAATAATCAGGTGCTTATATCCAACAGCGAGCAGACAAAAAATATCCTGAGATTTCTAACACTACCTAGTTCCACCCAAGTCAGAATCTCTCTCTCATCCACTAGTCTAGACAAAACCAACGATTGAAAATGTGAGCAAAAATGTTTAAAATGGAACAAAATAAAAACCAGCCAAACCTTTTTCCAAGCCTGAAAATGGGTTCAGAATTTGGTTCGGTTCGGTCCAAATTCACCCAGTCTGAATTACAATACATTGTAGGGTTCTCAAGTCTTTAAATCTACTGTGAGGTTTTTCTCCAATATTCCTAACACAATTAATGTAACAAGATGAAAGCATCATCAAGTCCTATTACATTTTTCTTCCTTAGTAAAGGACTGATGACAAACTAGGAATCAGATGCTATATTGAATTACATTTGCCACAGAAGAGTTCATTAAGTAATAGTATGTAATAAAAATCCTCATCTGTCAACTTGAAGGATAGACTAAGGAGAGACAGTCTACTTAGGAAAACTGCGGGTTGTTTTTTACAGCACTCTGTGGCATATAAACATTCAACTGGGGTATGGGGGCAAAAGCAGTGGCGTAGCCAGGTTCTAACACCAGGGGGAGCGAACACATAAAAAAGGCGCCACCCAACCCGACCGCTGGCCCCACCAAGAGCCCGCTGCTAGCCTGGGTAAAAGAACCCAGGCCGGCAGCGGACTGAGAGACCCCGGCTGGCAGGAACCCACAGGGGGAATCCCAGAGCGGCGGCTGGCTGAGCCGCTCAGCCCGCCCTAGGATCCCCACCCCCCCCGCGAGCTCTTGGTGGGGCCAGCGGCGGGACTTTTGGAAAGGCACCACTTTTGGAAAATGTGCTCAGGGGGAGCGGCTGCTCCCCCTGCTCCCCCCTTAGCTACGCTACTGGGCAAAAGGGCACTAGATATGAAGGCTGGTCCAGCGGTTAGAGCCTAGGAAATCTGGCTTTATGTCCCTGCTCTGCCACAGACTTCCTGTGTGCCCTTTGGTGAGTCATTTAGGCCCAGATCCTCAAAGGTATTTAGGTGCTTCCTGCTAATGGTTTTTTTCCAATGGGAGTTAGGTGCCTAAACACCTTTGAGGATCTGGGCCTTTGTCTCTTGATGCCTCGGTTCCCCATCTGTAAAATGGGGATATTAGCACTGACCTACAGGGTGTTGTGAGGATAAATACATTAAAGGCCGAGAGGGGCTCAGATATTACAGTAATTGGTGCCATATAAGAACCTTTGATAGAGCTAACGTCCTTTCCTCTTCCAGAGATCAAAAGGCCCTGATTATTACTAATAGTGATGTGCACCTTTCATCCAACGATCTCACTGCCCAAACAAGAAGTCCCACAGTGCCCCCTCAAGGGAGGCAAGTATTCTTGCACCCAATTTTCTGAGCAGGGAAACTGAAATACGGAGACGAAGTGCGGGGTGCAGAGTGAGTGGCGAATCCAGGAAGAGAGCCCGGGAGGCCCGACACTCGGTGCCCTGCTCTGACAAGCCACACCTTCTCCTTTGCCGAAAGTCTAGCGTTCCCTACGCATCTGACACATTCAGCCCAAGATGAGAGCGATTATTCAAAGTCATGAATTTGGCCTTAGGGTTCTGGTCAGGGTACATGAAACGCAGCCCCACAGTAAATGTGATAAATTACGTATGCAACCACACAGACTGACCTTGCTGGGGAGAAAGGCACCATTCCCACAGTATTGTTTTGTTTCTCTCTTCCCCTTGCAGTGCCTAAAAACATAGTATAATCTGAGAAGAGCTCCCTTGTTAAACAAAGGGCTGTTTAATTTACCTTTTTTTTAAAATGTACTGTTTGTGGCGTAGGGATTTCTTTTTAAGGAGGAATTCTCTAGCCATGCTTTTCCCCCTTAATCCATCATCACGAGGTATTGCTCTTTATTAACTTTATAGGACTGTGGCCTCACCTCAGTGGTTTACAGAATGTGTAAAAAGAAAAGGGGTAAAATCCTACCTCATTGAAGTCAAACGTCATTAACTCCCATTGACTTCAATGAGGTAGGATTTCACCCCATAAACCCTGTTGTGATGAGCTTCCAACCTGGCTCCCCCAAAACATGCAAAACAAGTCCCTCTTTAAAACAAAACCCCACCCCCATAAAGGATAGCCCACCCCCACCCCCTTCCAGTTCCTTCACCTCTTTCATGGTCCCTGAGCTAGAACAATAGCCAGGTTAGGGAACCTAGTTCCATAATCGACATGTCCTAACTATGTTTTTCCAAACAGACCAAATCATGTTATAATCACACAAAGGCAATCGATCAATCATGCTAGAACACTGATCCTTTCCCAACCACTTCATAATGGGATTCCTACTCACAGTTTTAACTGTAGCATAGACAAGGCCTAAAAGGGCAATTCAACTCTGATATTCCACCACCAGCGTCTATTCTCCAAACCCCTGGCTGTGTTCTTTTTCAACCAAAGAGAGCCACTTTCCTAAAGACAGGTTAGTCTCCAAGGAAGGGCTAATTGCTTCTCTCCTTACCAGTTATCTTGATCTGTTACTCCCCGCTGTCTATCCTTAACACACGCTGAAGTTTCAGGAACCTTGGGAAGGTTTACGCAGCTTTTCAGAAGGCTGATGTGCAGAGACAGGCATACGAGCTACTGGAACATAACGGGCTTGGGGAAAGCACGTTGTTTATATTAGTTATTTGTTTCCTGTACCTCAGCTTACCTCTCTGCAGGGGTACAGACCACAGTTTAGTCTTTTCAGGACTTCAATTTATCTCTCTCTCTCTCTCTCTCTCTCTATATATATGTTATACACAGAGTTAAAATCAGAGAGAACAAAAGTGACACTAAATCTCTTTATCAACGTGTAACAGTTTACTTAGAACTCATGGCACAATTGAGACTCTTGTCAATAACATTTTAAAGATAAAACGTTCAGGGAGCTTCCCCACAAGTTGCTGCTCTTATTATTACTAAAGGCCCAAATGCAACATAACATGTACACTCGGTTGAAGGTTATGTCTCCAGGTTGCCCCCTTTGGGTAAAGGGAGGCACCTCACTTACCTTAGACATTTCATGGGCAACTGCAGTCCTGTGGTCTGGTCGAGTGGCATTAGCCCTCCATCTGTTCCTCTTCACAAGCCCACCCTCCTCTCTGGGTAGGTATAAAACAGTCGAAACCAAATGGAAATGGCCCCTGAGGGGCCAGACCCCTCCCTCACCCAAAGGAGAGGAAGCAGTCTTTCAGCACGTCTGGGCTCCTGCCATCCTGCAGGGTTTACAGCTGAGAACTACTTCTGGGGATTTCAACAAAAGAAACAAATCAACCCATCCCCTTCTCGCCGAAGGCTGGAGCTCGCAGGGTGCTCCAGCCATTCCTCAGCTGCTCTGGGAGCTCTAGCTCTGTTTGCTTCAGAGTACCACCCACCACACCTGGGCTGAGTTCCTCTCCTTTAAAGGCCTGCCCCAGACCTGACAAGCCTACAGGTGCATCGGGTGGGGGCTGATTGTGACCACAGAAGTTCTTTAACCCTTTCTTGACTGGTGTGTGTGTGTGTGGCAGGGGAGGTTATCTGTACATACAGAACTCCCTCCCCTTGGGCTCTTCTCTGGGAGGATTTACCCTTCCAGTCTCTGTGGAATGGCCCCCACACCCTCTGCAGGGCACGCCAGCTCTTTCAAGGTGGGGAATGACTGCTAGCCCCACCGGCTCTTTCAAACTCCCAGGGAGTCTTTGCAACCTCAGTCTGCCATCTGCACAGCCTGATGCAAATCCTAGTCCTCTTCTTCTCCAATGGGTGAAGGAGCCTGCAGTGTAATCCAACAAAAATCCCAGAGCCCCTGAAACAGGATCCTTACAACAGAACCTTCCTGTCCTCCTGCTGCTCCACTCCTGAATTCTCCAGTGGCTCCCACTCCTATTCTTCCTATTTATAAACTCCTCCCCCTCCTCTTGAGTTTCCATTGGTCAGTGACTCGGAATCCTGCCAGGCTGCTTGCCCACAATGGAAATCTATATATGTTAACTATGCTTCAAACAGATAGTGAACATGCCTAGTACTCTCCACATCCAATTTTTGGATGATTTTGGCTCATCCAGCAGAGTTTCACCCTGCCTGGCTCTGCCAAGTCTCCAGGCAGAGTCCCCCAAAACAAAACTAAGAAACTATATATCCTCTCCAGTTTTTCCCCCATTTGCACCCCTAAATGCTGCAATACAAGCATGTGGGTTACAGTAGCAAATCCTCTTATCTCAAGGTTGGTAAACCTCATTCCAGACAGAAACGCTAGTCTGGATGAGAATGCTAACTCTGCTGTCGCTCTCCTCCCTCTCTGTCTCCTTAAAAACATACGCAGGTAATTCTCTGAGGTTACAGGACTTCATCCAAGAACCTCTCAAGATTAATGTTCCTCTGAGGTTTTTATCACTTCTAATTCATCACAGACGGAAGACAATTGAAATGGAAACTCTGTAGCTGGAGTTGCAGAGAGACTCTGCCAATATCATCCTGCTGGTAACTTTATAGCATACAGTCACCCCAAAGTACAATTCACCTTTGTTCCAGTCTTGGCCACCACCACCGCTATTGAGGAGTAAACAGTATGTCTGGTACCTGCATTGTGTCACAAGAGTTCTATATAAAGGAGTAGATCTGTATATGTACATTGCTAATACAATTAGCACTACCTTCTGGCAGATATGAGTATGCATCATTGGTCACATGTTTGTAGGTTCAATAAAATTGTTATGCCCTGCAAATTGCTTCCCGGGTCAAGCTCTTAACAGACCATAGGCCAGCTGCAGCGTTAACAGCTTTGCCCTCAACAGGCTTCTCCCCGCTCACATTTCCCATCGTTGCTACCACTTCTAAATATATATCTTCAGAATTTCTCCCCCTCTCTCACCATGCTGTGGTTCTGTTCTTCTGGCCATTGGATGAAATCAGAATTGTTCCACTGTGTTTCATATGCCCTACACTGCTTTTACCTGATGGTGAGTTTCTATTAGCTCTTGTGATGGGGGTCCCTATGCTTTTTGGAGCACCCAGAGGGTCTGAAATCTATCCTTGTTTCCTGTGAGTAGATCAAAGTGGCCAGCATAGTGACAACTGAGAAGTCTGAAGTTTCCATAGATTTGTTGTGATGTTACTGTGGTGAGATAACCATCTACACCAATTTGCCTGAAGCAATTTTCCCCGCCCCCCCCCCCTCCTCACCTCTTAATGACCTGTAGTTGCCCTGAATGGATCATGTAGCCACAACTGCAGATTTTGCAAAGTCAATGGTTTACCCCTCTGTCCAAAGCAAACTTTTTTTTAATTAGCTTGCACAGCTCTGAAATCCCTTACACTTAAGAGAATATGTAGGGAGGGATTGATTGAATGGCTATTAATCAAAGGATGGGTTTTATTCTCGTGATGTCATAAAGAGCAGTAGCAGAGCTCAAGCAGTTTATTAAATTACTGGAATGCCAAGAAAAATAGATAGCTTTAATAACACATTTCTGCCTATCTGTTATATTTGTATATGTAGCTAAGAGGGGAAAATTAAAAGGTTCCCTACTGTACAAAAAAGCAATTTTAAAAAAATAAAATAAAAAGCAGACTCATTGTCACTGATGCAGAATAAGGTTATGCCAGGCCAAAAAATTTATACAGTAGATGCTACTACAATGGGTGAAGAAAAACCTAAGATAAAAGCTTTTCTCTGTGTATCTAAAAGCATGAACCTCTACGCTTTGATCTAAGGATCAAGTCCATTAATTTGGAGACAGTAGCAGACTGTCAGTAGCAGATGTATTACACAGTCTACCTACTAGAGGGAGACAAAAAGACACTTGGCATGTTACGTTAATATCAGATACAATCACTGGTCCAGATTCTTGACCCCATCGTATCACCTTTGTGCTGCGTTGTTGGTGCATGGACCCAGAAAGAGGTCCCAGCTAGTCAGCTGGGGATTCCAACAGTGGGCTGGAATCTGTGTAGCATAACACTGGCATAGCTACTGGGTTAGGCAGCATGGTCACATGAGGAGGGGACATGGTCAGAACATCTCTGCTCTTTGCCAATATCCAGCTGATGTAGAGAGGCTGCTCTGACTTGGTCCAGGATTTGAACGAGCCCTCCACTGTCCCCGGTGAGAGAAGGAATGCAGGAATGGCCCAAAGCCACCCACTCCACTCCACTCCACTCCACTCCACTCCACTCCAAAGCCTATTAGGGAGGAAAGCCCAGCAGGACAGGAATATTGTGTTTGTCAAGGCGATCAGCAGATTTTTGTAACGATTGGTGTGTTACTGACAGCTCCTGCAAAGAGAGATCCTCTCTCGCCTCTTTTCCCCAGCCACGTTCTTGTACTCTTTGCCTGCCAGCCACTTCTCACCTGCGGGTGTGTCAGGAAGCACCCCTTCCTTTAAACCCATGTTTACCCCAATCCTGCTATTACCTCATTTTTCTACTGTCATTATTCCCCCCCAGGAATGCAGTGTCGCGGAATTACACTCCTAAGCATGTGCCCTGGAGCCAGACCACCCCAGCTATGAATTCAGAACAGCCCACAAGTCAATCGGGGGTGGAATCTAGTTAGTGTTTGGATGGGAGACCGCCAAGGAAAACCTCCGTGTGCAGTTGATGATTCCACCTGGTTAGGGGATTCACCTGGATAGTGCTAGAAGGCACAGCAAAAGCAACATTCATCATAAGTGATCACAGGAGCAGCAAAGCAGGCCTGAATTGTCCCCAGACCTTTGGGGGTTCCCCCTGGGGAAGTTGCTTAGTGAGTGAGGGCTCTGTTGCATCACCAACACTATTTGATTTTCCAATGGAACTTTTTTTTAAAAAAAGCTGTGCTCAAATCAAAGCTCTTGTGATCCATGTGTCAGCTCCAACATCGGAACAGAGGAGCCCAAATGACAGGGTGTGCAATGCAATCAACTGGCAAAGCCCTCTGGTCTGAAAGCACCCTGAGGGGCTGCTGTAGTTAAGGATAGTTTCACTGTAGAGCCCTAAGAAAGAGAAGAGGCCTCCTGAATGACATGGAAAATTGAATTCAGAACCAAGGAAATCAAGGCACTGTCTGCAAAAGTTACGGGAGCTAACTCTACAGCATTTATCGTCTGCTGGAATACAGCGGTGTGCACTTGAAACCCCTTCTTCCTGAAGGAAGGGCGTGCCTTATTTAGAGGAATGCACTAATACTCTGCAAAATTCATCTGACAAGACAGGAAACCCTGAGATGAGAAATTAGGAGTTTTACCTGGAGAGGACTGTCAATTCCCCCTGCAGCTAGTTTCAACTGGATTCCGCCCCCAAGCCCTGTCCTGAATCCTCATACAGTGTTGCTGTGTGCCGTTAAACAGCGGACATGCTCCACTCCATAGCTGTCGGTCCTCTTCCTGCTCTTTGAAAACGTGTATTGGGATTGGTGCAATGCAAAGGTCACTGTAATGAAGCAATAAAATTGCTTCTTTTGCTGCTATTTTAGGGGCAACAGTAAGGAGAAAATAGGAGGATTGGGTCCATGTCCATGGCCCACCAAAGCCCGCCACCTCTATACCAAGAGAAGGGAAACTGAATGATTTAGGAAGGAGAGAGAGCGTACACAATAAATTATGTTTCCGCATAAAACATTATCCCTATTATAAGACACTATCCCCATTAGACACTATCAAGCCTTATTTGCTTCCCATACTGGTTTTTCGCCAGGTTAACCCCACCGATTTCAATGGAATCACTCCTGGTTTACACCTGTGACAGAGTAAGGTCCATTGTGCAGTCATTTCCATCATGTCTTGCCCCAGTTATTTTAAAACAAGAATTTTATCACCCTTTAAAGTGTCGCGAACAACAAATCTTATACACTGGGAGCAGCTCATTTATTTATGTTGATAAATCGGAAGCGTGCTTCCATGCCTTTAATTCTCTCGGTCTCTTAGCTGTGCTTTATACATTAACCTCTTAGCACTCTATCTTACCATGCTAGACACAGGTAATAAGTGTATTGTACGGTTAGCAGCCCCTTGGGACGAGATCACACACAAAGTAGGTATTTATCAATCTGTACGTGTAATTGCACTGGGGGAGGGAAGAGGGCTGTCTACAGGATTCTGCAGATAAATCCATCTCTGTGATTGAGATATAGGGAACATTGTCACTAGTTATTACCCAGGGTTAGAGGAGAGAGACAGAGGCCCAGGATTGTATCCAGTGGGTTGATATGAAAACTAATTCCATCTGCATATTCACCGTTTACCAATGTGCATCTCAGTTAATCTCTGTTGGATGCTTATGCAAAAAGAGGACTTCATCAGGAATTAAGTGTCTCATTGAATTTGTGCTCCACTCTCACCTTAGAGTTCAGATCACATCTCCTGGGAGGAGAGAGGTAGCCACCAGAACAGAGAAAACTGCAGGAGTTGGTCTACACAAATTCATGACTGATCATATTCCCAATTCTTCCATGTTATCTTTCCACTAGCACTGAAGCAGTTACCCTTCCCCACATGAATAAGTGCGAAGAATGGATTTCTAGCTCAAATGCCTTCAATATTCTCCGACAGCAAATTTCAGTTTGCTCTGTGTTCATCAGTGGAATAAGCCATATGGGTGCAGTTTCTAATCCGTGATTGATCACCTATTGACTGAAAATTCCAGTCAGATATACCATTCAAAAATTGCACCGAGTCAAATTATTTAAGTTTATAAGCTAAAAACATCCTAATAAATAAGAAAAAAGAAATGAGAAGTTAGCCAATAGATGGATGTTTCCATCACCATGAATCTTGAATTCTTCCTCCCCAAACCTCTGTTGTATCTCTATATGCACCTGACACATCTTGCCTCTGCCTAGACGATAAGTTGTTAGAGCAAAGACTGACTTTGACTTTACCTTGGTACAGGGTCCCGCACGACATGGCCTTCTTGGTACTATTGCACTATGTATAACAGTGTTGATAGTATATTCATTTATAATATTCAAAGTCTGGATGATTTCCAGAGATGAAGAATCGCCGGCAGAAGAAAGCTCACTTCTAATTTAAAAAAAAATAAAGAAATCAGGGAATTTTGCAATCTGCATGTGGACAATTTGCAAACAGAAAAAAATGAATCATTAGAAATTGTTCCCTTAATGCTAGTGACAAGTATCAGGTACCTCAATGCAAGCATTTATTCATGAGTTATAGATCAGTTTAATTTTCGTCGAAAGCCAAATGGGCAAAAATAAATGTTCTTACAGTGACCCAAGATATAATCATTGCGACTTTCTTCTCATCAAATATATCAACCTCTATAGATGAGTGGTTTTCCACCATTTAACTGCACTTTTATTTGGGACAGGAATGCCTTTTTAGTGACAACGATTAAAAAATAAATCAAGTGTTTCTTATTTTTAAATCCTTGGCTGCCCAACATTACCAGGCTGGGCCTGTAGGGGGAGTTCAGTTCCTGGGGGAAATGTATTTGCTATGCATCAGAAGGCGAGCTTCTGCTTTCTCTGGTTTAGGGAGGCTCAAAGAACTGATATGAACAAGACTGTTCTGCTGGAAAACGTGCAGAGTTAATCCTGCTTAATATCTACCATCCATTCTTTGGCCATGTACATTGGAGAAATATTAGTTTCTATTTGTAGTAAGAGCTTTGCAGAGACATATAGGTTATTTAAGGGGACTTTACGGTTGTTTTGTAAGCATATAAACTTTTGTTTATCTGGTTTTTCACCCCCTTTCCCTCCTGCTGGTGGTTTAATAAAGTAATTTACTTACAAACCACTCACCGGATGTATGTTTGTAAAGATCACCCTAGATTCTTGGTCCTAGATTGCATTTCTCCCCTAGGACCCTGATATCCATCCATTGCAGGAATAGGGGCAGAATAGCAACATTCTCCCACTTATACAATTTACCAAGAGCTGTGTTGGAGTCTCAATTGCTGGAAATTTGTAAATTGAGATTGGATGTTGCTCTAAAATATGCTTTAGTTCAATCCGGAATGAGTTTGGGGAAATCCGATGGTCTGTGTTGTGCTAGAGGACACAGTGGCCTTGTAATCCACGAGTCTATACACCACTTGCTGTAGGTCATTACCTGTTCTGCTGATAGAGCAGAAGCATCTCTGCAGAATGAGCAAGAAGAAGGCAAGTTCCATAGTTTATGGAGCTACCCACATTGGAATTTGTGCAGGACGCTGGGTTTCAGACCGCAAGCCTGCAGCGCATGTAGGTATTTCTGAGCCCGCTTTGATCTAGCCAGCTCGACTCATGATAGCAGCAGTGAAGCCAGAGCACCACAAGTCCATACCCCGGGTCCTGGGCTGGGTTGTACAGCCCATGCTGCTGCAGCTTTGTGGCTACTGTTATTCAAGCTAGCGACATCAAAGCTGACTCAGGTCTGTCTACACGTGCTCCAGTCACACCTCTGACTGCGGAGCATCCAAAGTCCGAAGGCTTGTCTACACAAATACTTAGTTCGCAACAAGGTGGTTTGTGAATCAACCCCATACTAAGGGCAGGTCTCCGCTGCACCGATGCAGCGGCACCTCTGTAGTGCTTTGATGAACACACTAAGCTGACAGGAGAGAGCCCTTACTTACTTACTGCTTAGAGACTCCACCTCTGTGAGAGGCGGTAGCTATGTTGACAGGAGAAGCTGTCCCGCTGACAGTGCTGTCTACACAGCGGGTTAGGGTTGGTACAACTACGACGCTCAGGGATAATCATCTGTGCGGATCCTGCTGTCACGCATTAACTGTTTGTTAGTGAGCTCTGAACTTTGAAACAGGACTAGATCAAAGCACACTAACAATCTGTTAATGTGCATCAGCAAGGTCCACTCGGACACTTAGTGCGCAGTAGATTCACACCCCAGCTTGCCACAAACTAAATGTTTGTGCCAACAAGCCCTGAGTTTCCCTGGAATGCCAGAAACACCATGGAGTAGACAGCATCCAGAAGCAGGCAACACCTTGGTTTTCTGTCATGACGATAGTTCAGTTTTGAGGGGGCAAGACGTTCCCTTCACTATCACCACTTCTGGTATGATTTTTTCAAGACACTCTCCCTTCTAAGCACTGACCTGGCCCAACTCTGCTTAGCTTGCAGAAAAACTAACAAGATCACAGAATAAGGTGGTACAGCTTAAAAGACACGCTATTTGGGAAGTTTATACATTCCTGGTTCTACTTTTATACTTTTTCTTAGACACAAAGAAAGATTTAGATGCAAATCTCTTGCATTGATTAGGAACTGCAGGCAGTTTGTTAATCTCTGTTCTGGAGAGTCTAGCAGTGCAAAGTAATTTTTTTATTTTATTATTATTTTTATCAAGAGATATGCAACACAAGTGTTAGCTTTGGTTATTCCATAATTTGTAAATTGATATTTAATTTTGCAAACCAAGGGTTCATTTGAATTCCAAGTCCCATTTTCTCTAAGTCCCAAATGTTTGTGGAATAAGGAAATAGATGGTACATTGTTCTGGCTTGGGTCCATATTACAAGTTTGCTCTTATGTATATGACAGTAGCTCCTAGAAGCTCCGCAGGGCTAGGCGCTGTACAAACATAGTATGAGACAATGTCTGTCCCCCCAAGAGCTTACAATATAAATAGACAAGACAGATGTATGGTATAGTGAAATATCCTCTCTCTGCCTACCCAAGATCTCGCAGTAAGTCAGAGACCAAGCTGGGAATAGGAGCCAGGACTCCTGTCTCACTATATCCTGATTCCTATATCGCATAGTGGCTGATCCACTAGTCCACTCTTTCTTTTTGTTTACATTGCGTACTTGTAACATCCTGTCTTAAACCAAAACGGTAAGCTCTTTTTCACAGGGACTGTCTTTTGCTCTGTGTCTGTGGAACACCTCACACAACGGAACCCTGGCTGAGATTTTAGGAACTACTCTAGACCAGGGAATAATCCTCTCTCTATTTTAAGTAAAGTTGTCTGGGGTGAAAAAAATGTTTGCCAACTTCTTGCATTGATTAGAAATGGTAGGAATTTAGTAACCATCTCTTCATCAGTGCCTGCCAGCAATCCATCACTGTCACACAGCGATAGGGCCTTGAATGGTATCGCTTTGACCCATCGGCTCCCTCACAGAATGGGGGAGATGAACTCCAATGATTTACTGTCAGGGTCATCTCCATCTGTGCAATTGAAGAGAAGGAGCACGGCTGATAAGACAGAAAGATCCCATGATGGAAGCTGGGCCCCTGGTGACTTATTGCTTCTGTATATTTTGTGCCAACTGTGACCTAAGCAAATCTTATAATGGGGAAGAAAGTGAGCGTGGGTGGGGGAAGACGGCAGAGGGGCAGGAGGTTGGGGACCAGCAAAGCTGAGGGGAATGACAAGACAGCGCGACCTGTTCTGATTAATGACGTTTTGGTTTAGAGCAGTCGTGTGTCCCCACCGCCCCCACCGCAGAATCGGAGCATTTGATTTTCAAGCTGTGTGGAATTGAAATGCCAGGCTTTCTGCTGACTTCTCTCCACTGAAGCCAGTTCAGATACATGAGCAGAAACTTTGGCCCTAAAAAGTCTACCCTTGATAGGAACATTTAAAATAAAATAAAGAAAAACCCTTCTCTCCATAGGCGTCATGCGATGTCAGTACCCAGCGGGGTTCCAGCAAATCAGTGCTAGCTGGGAAAGGCAAGAGAGAATAAAGCAAGATGGTTACTTTGGTTTCAAAGCAGCCTGAATGACAGAGAGTATTTGCCCCCTTTTCAGTCTGAGGATTGTGCTGTAGATGAGCATTAGGGTGATCCAGGGGCTTGAACTCAGGACTAGGAGCTGAGATATTTTAGGTGCTGAGGCCAGCTCTGATACAGCCTCCCTATGTGGCCTTGTACCAGCCACTTAATTCCTCCGTCTTCATTCGCTGAGCTGTAGAATAGGGACGATGCTGACTTCACAAGGTGATGTGAAGAAGAGCCAGTGTCTGCAGAGTGTTTTAAAGAGAACAGCCAAGAGTCACCCTCAGTGTATGAGGGCTGGATACAAAGAGGAGGCTAGGCCTAACACTGGCCACATCTGGACAGGTGTGGACCTCATCAGAATGTGCCTGTCTTGGTGCCAGGGTTAGAAATGCAATAGTAGTATATATCTGGATGGGCACCCCATCTCCAGACTTTCAGCTGGGTCTGTACCCAGGGAGAAGGGCACATTTGGGGCTCCCAGTACCTGCCAACATAGGCAAGCACAGCTTGTCCTGCTGGAAATCAAGAGGATAGGATGGACCTGTGTCCTGTAGGACACATTTTGATAAGACACCACCTCACTTCCTTTAATTCCGTAGAACACTGCTGACTCCACTTCCTATTCAGTTCAGTAGTTCTCGTCCAAGTGCGTACACTCTGCTTTCATTTACACTGGTTGAAAAGAACAGAGCTGAGAATTCTGGTGTTTTCCTCCTTCAGTAAGATTTCTTGCTTATTGGAATAAGGGACTCATAAATGCCTACACGTTGCTGCTATACTTCACTATTTTCATGCTGCTGAATGCATCTTATTATGAAACATAATATTCAGAAGGTTTTTTTTCTTACTTCCTTTCATTTGTATAAACACGTCCCTCTGCCATGTTCTTTAATTACTTAACATCGGTCATAAGGAAGAGGAAATACAGATGTTGTGGCTAGAACAAACTCTAGTTACCTTTTTAAAAAGTGCAAATATGGAATGATTAGATAGTGGGCTGAGCAAACTGGGAAATCAAGGTAAAAAAAGCTTCCTTGCTGTTTGTTCAAGAGCATCGAAGGCGTGCGATTGGTGTGTTACTAGCAGACTGCAACACTGGTGCCTAAACCAGGCAATTTGCTGAGTGTCTGATTTTAGCATTTGGCTAAATATCAAGTTACTGGAAATGGTATTTGGCCAAAGCCAAATATGTGTGAATATAGGAAACGTGATATAGAGATATTTTCTACTCACCGAGGCCCCGATTCTGCAAAGTCCTATGCACCTGTGTACCTTGATAAATGTGCCCCATCCCACTGCCTTCACTGGGACAAGTCACGGGTGTAAAGCTAAACCTTAATTTGTGGTCTTTAGTGGGATGTAAGAGGTGCTTAGGCCTCCAGGCAGTGAATTTCACCTCAGTAAAAGGGCTGATGGTCATTCTCCACAAGCAGAGGCTAATTATCTCCCCATTCCCTGAGCCACGTTTATCTACTGGGATGTAGTCACCACCGCGTCTGGCACTATGCAGAGGGGATTGGCTACATGGATGGGGCATGTGAGAGGGAGTTGGCAATAGGAGAGCGACCACCTGCTGTCTGAGCAGGGGATTTTCAGAAGCGCCTCTGGGGTTTAGGAGCACAAGACCCATTGGAAGTCAAAGCTAAAGAGCCCTTAGGCACTTTTGTAAATCACCCTGCATTAGAACCATAGAATATCAGGGTTGGAAGGGACCTTAGGAGGTCATCTAGTCCAACCCCCTGCTCAAAGCAGGACCAATCCCCAATTTTTGCCCCAGATCCCTAAATGGCCCCTTCAAGGATTGAACTCACAACCCTGGGTTTAGCAGGCCAATGCTCAAACCACTGAGCTATCCCTCCCCCCATTGTTTGCCAATGGGCTCTCTGATGGCCAGCTCACATAAAGGGCCACCCTATGGAAGCTCTGCCTCATTCAAACATGAGAAAACATCAGAGTAAAATTACCCCAGTTGGAGTCCTTAATTGGGCAGGCTAACCCCGGGACATGTTTCAGAGTAGCAGCGGTGTGAGTCTGGGTTAGCAAAAAGAATGAGGAGTACTTGTGGCATCTTAGAGACTAACAAATTTATTTCAGCATAAGCTTTCATGGGCTACAGTCCCCGTCAGATGCATAGAATGGAACATACAGTAAGAAGATATTTATACATTCAGAGAAACATGAAAAGGTGGAAGTACCTATACCAACTGTAAGAGGCTAATTAATTAAGAGGAACTATTATCAGCAGGGGAAAAAAAACTTTTGAAGTGATAATCAAGATGGCCCATTTCGGACAGTTGACACAAAGGTGTGAGGATACTTAACTAGGGGAAATAGATTCAATTAACGTAATGACCGAGCCACTGTGGTGCATGCTTTCCGTGGGGGTGGGGGAGCTCCAAAGCACCAGCTGCAAGGAGACTTCATGGAGTAGCTTAGCAGCTAGAGCACAAAGAGGCACTTTTCAAAAAGTGGTTCTAAGCAATCCCCAGGCAAATCACCCTGCACCACCCAAAGTCGTGACCTAGGTTTTGCCTACACTGAAACGATTTGCTGGTAACCCAGGACTTCTGTGGATCAGGCCCTGGAGTCAGCAATGGATGCTGGTAGCAGAATTTTAACAGCGCTAGCTAATGATTTTATAACAGTAGTAAGGCTTTCCAAAGCACTTCTTACAGAACTGATACAGTACTGCCAATTCCAGCCCTTCAAAAATCAAGATTGAGACCTCCACAGCCCCCATGAAGCTGTCTTAAAAATCATGAGGTATTTTTTGTTTAAAAAAAAAAAAAAAGATCCATTTGGTGTTCTTTTTATTTGCCTTTTTTTTCCTGCATTCACTTCACATTTTCCAGCTCTCCTCCACAATCATGGGGCTAGAAGCTTCCTGTTTTAAAAATGACAGCAGAGTTCCTCATGAATCCAGCTGCTGGGACTTTAAGAAAAAACAGGTATCCCGAAACTCATGAAATCATGACGGTTGGCAGGACTGCTGATCGAGAACAACAGTGGAGGCCTTTGCTTCTTGAAGCAGGTCGCGTAAATGGGGCTGTAAAGTTGAATACTTTGTAGATGACAAACACGAAAATGTTAAATAAACACTTAGCTCCAATTCATTTGGTCTTGCCTAGATAGAACTTTTATAGCTGGAAGGTCTTGCTGTCGCAGTATTGCCAGCAATCTTTGCCTTCTCCCCAGCATGGATTTAGCCTCTTGTTTAAAAAAATAAAATAAAATGCCGCAACTGTATAAAATATTATTGACGTTCCAAGACATATTCTGCTGTACCTTATTTCTGTGCTTCAATGTCACTCTGACACAGCAGAAGATGCAGCTGGGTTTATTGAATGATTTCACGAATGACTCTATTAACCACAGGAACGGAGTCCTGTAAATGGCATGTCACTTCATGCAAGCTCTTTTTTTTATGACTCCTCTGCTATTGCTACCCTTTGCTTCACTTTAGGGAATAAATTGTGGGTAATTGAAGAATTATTTGACTTGAGCCTTTTTTGCTCCTCTAAAATTGTGAGCTGAATTCGGTCTAGTCATGGAAGCAGATGAGTCTCCTAGAGTTATAAACACACGTCTGTTTCTCAGGCCATGTATTCACTATCACTTATGTTGGCAAAACGTGTGTGAAAAAAACACCCCCTAAGCGGCATAAGATTCACTGGCATCAGTGGTGGTGGGCACAGCTCTCCCGCCAACATACCTACCATGGCTTATTAAGGTGGTTTTATGATGTTGATGGGAGAGCTCTCTCCCATCAGCATAGAGTGGCTACACGAGTGATCTCACGCTGGCGCAGCTGCATCCGTGTAAGCTTGCTCGTGTAGATATGAGCTAAGAGATCCCATGCAAAATCTTCCTCCCGGAGCCTGCTTCCCAACTGCCTGGCACATTCTGTTCTCATTTACACCTGGGCATGGTGGGTGTAAATGAGAGAGGCAGCATTTTACACCCGTGTAAATTGTGACAGAAGCCACTGGGTGGTGGTGAAGCAGATCTGATCATCTTTTAGACTGATGGGTTCAGTTCATGTCCACTCTGAAACTCTGCATGGGACAAGTTTCTGATCCCACAAACTCTTCTACATGCAAACGGCTCTTACTCAGCCACCCAGTCCTATTGAGGGCAATGGGATGATTGGGAGGAGTAAAGATTTGCAGTTAGGGTGACCAGACAGCAAATATGAAAAATCGGGACAGGGGGTGGGGGGTAATAGGAGCCTATATAAGAAAAAGATCCAAAAATCGGGACTGTCCATATAAAATTGGGACATCTGGTCACCCTATTTGCAGTTCTTACCTCCCGCAAAACATCCAGGGGTCTGATCCACCATTGTTCTCTATGTTGGGCCTTATGCCCCATTGCTCTGCCCCTTGTGTCATTGTTTACATGCAAAGTGGGAGCGAAAGCTAATAAAAACTCACTTTGCAAGGGTGTCGTTCTGACCCTAGGTGCAAGGGCAACAGAAAAACAGGCCCCATGTGTGTACCTCTAAACCAGGGCAGAGTGAGTGCACATTGGGTTTAAAACACTAACACTCTGATTGTGCAGCAATTTGGCATCCACCTTCCATTTTACACTCACTGTACACCAGTGAAAAGGAGAAGGACAATGGTGTATCAGGACAAAGGACTGCAGTATTTGAGCTTATCTATTACAGGATTTGAAGGCTGCGGCTAGCAGCCATGATTTCTTTTGTCTTGTTATGCTGCCTCTCCCCTCTATAGCCTCAAGTTTAATAACTAGCTGTATATTTTCCTATTACTTTTCTATCACTCTTCTTTTTACATCCCTCAGACAGACTCTAATATTAACTTAAGCAATCACTTTTGTTCATATGAGGATGTTCATTTTTACTGATAAATGTTTAAACAAAAGTCTAAATTATTAACACGAAATCTCTAGCTCTTTCCCAGACTGTCTTGGATGCTGCACTGAAGACGAGGCGATCCATTGTTGAGCTTGGGAAAGGGAGCTCATTACCTGGTTCCATACATTCGGGTTTGATGGTTTAACTTGAACAACGCCAGTTTTCTGCTAAATCGGTTTTAGAAGCAAAGTGATCAGTTGTCTCCATTAAGGTGCCAATTAAATGCATGGCTTCCAGTAAGAGAACACTAATAATTCTTCCTTAAATTTCTGGGAAATTACGGTAAACGTATATAGCAATATCTAATTGCAGTGCATTAGCATGGTATCCATGCCTAGCTGTACTTATCCTTTCCCCATCAGGTAGGCATCATCCCATTTATACTCTTTCTCCTACGTAATGGGGTGAGAAAAGTGTTTGTTTAAATGGAACAAAGATCGAGTGCACAATTTATCGCGTCCACTAAAACGGCACGGATTAAAATCTGACTTTAGTCAAAATCAGCATATTGATTAGTGTCAGACGTGCCCAGACTCTCTGTGTGTACAGCACCAAACACAACAGGGTCCTGATTCCCCATTGGGACCTCTGCAATGCTGCAGTACAAACAATTAATAATATCAGTAGCACCAATAAGGGATTTATATCATTTTAATCAAAGCATGCTCCTTTGACAGGCTATTTTCAAGTATGTCTCTTTCTTAGTTTTCAAAACCAAGTGCCATTTCTCTAAGAAAATGAGGTGAGAAAAGAACAGCACCGAGGGTAGACAATGACATTTTCCTGTGTGTCGTTCTGTTTTGCAAATACTTCAGCTGAAAATCTGTAGGAAACACACAAAATAGGTTATTACCACAGAGTGAATGACAGCTCGCATCAAAGAGAGAATTGCGTGATGGCAAGAAAGCCAATTTGAAGCAAACTGTCAGTCTTTATGGGCTCATAATCGCCATGGGGAGAAAAATGCCAAAAATTCATCAGATTATGTCCCGGCTCTATACAGGGAAGGGGCAACTTCTGGATGGTACTGCGCATGGGTGTACGTAAGAAGCTTGCGGCTAGCACAAGAATGGTGGAGCTATGAGAGGGACTGGGAAGGGACATTACAGAGCATGGAGAACATTTGGAGATGTATATTCCGTGACTCAGCAATGGCTGTTATGCACAGTCCACCTAGCAGAAAATTCCTACGCATGAGGGTGAAATTCACCCCTTTCAGACAGAAACTATAAGGCCTAAAAATAGGGCTTAAGTGGGACTTAAGTGATGCATAATCATTTGTGCTAGCCCCTAGCTGTATGAGGAATCCTACCCTCTAGTTATTAGAGATAGGTGAGTAATTTACAGGGAATCATTTGACGTTTCCCCTCATGTTCTGCTCACAGATCGTTTGCAACTTGAGCCAACAACTCTTTAACTTAGTTGCTATTCTGAATCGTGACTCTCTTCCACCAGTAGTTCCTGGTGTCCAGATCAACTTCAGTTTCCAAATATTCATGCTGCCCTGGGAACCTGCCCAGGTCACATGGCATTGGTCCTCTCCCTTGATTGGATGATGTATGTAACTAACCAGCCCAGCACCAGCTGTGATTTTCACAATCAAATTAGTACATAAGCTAAATTATGACTTAATTGGAGCCACAGAGATATGATGGGACAAATCTTGTGACTAGAATATCGATATAGAGGGGTATGAGAGGTGAGAGGTAGACCATTTGAAAGTCTCTGGTGAAGATAAAAGAGAATAAAGGGATGGCATCATGGCAGAGATCTATTATAGACCACCAGATCAGGAAGAGGAGGTAGATGAGGCATTTGTAGAACAAATAACAGCAATATCCAAAACTTAAGACCTAATAATAATGTGGAACTTAACTATCCAGATATCTGTTGAAAAAGTAAGACAGCAAAATACAACATTTCCAAAAAGTTCTCGGAATGTGTTGAGGACAACGTTTTATTTCAGAAGGTGGAGAAAGTAACTATGAGAACAGCCATTTTAGACTTGATTTCGACTAACAGAGAGGAATTGGTTGCGAATTTGAAGGCTGAAGGCCATTTGAATGAAAGTGACTTGAAATAACAGTTTTCATGATTCTAAGGAAAGGAAGAAGTGAGAGCAACAGAATAAGGACAATGGACTTCAGAAAAGCAGACTTTAACAAACTCAGAGAACCGGTAGGTAAGGTCCCATGGGAGGAAAATCTAAGGGATAAAGGAGTTCAGGAAAGCTGGCAGTTTCTCAAGGAGATAATATTAAAGGCACAACTGCAAACTATCTTGATGCAAAGGAAAGATAGGAAGGATAGTAAGAGACCAATATGGCTCCATCAGGAGTTCTTTAATTACCAGAAAATCAAAATGGAAACCTACAAAAAGTGACACACGGATGGATTGCTAAGGAGGAGTTCCGAAGAATAGCACAAGCATGTAGGGAGAAAATCAAAAAGGCTAAAACACAAAATGAGTTACACCTGGCAAGGGACGTAAAAGGCAATAAAAATAGATTATTTAAAACATTAGGCGCAAGAGAAAGATAAAGGAGAGCTTAAGTGATGACATCAAGAAGGCTAGGGTGTTTAATGTCTATTTTACTTCAGTCTTCACTAAAAAGGTTAATGATGACCAGATATTCAACACAATTAATATTACCAACAAAGGGGAATGAACACAAACCAAAATAGGGAAAGAACAGGTTAAAGAATATTTAGATAAGTTAAATGTATTCAAGTCAGCAGGGCCTGATGAAATTCACTGTAGGGTATTTAAGAAACTAGCTGAGGCAGACTCCAAACAGTGATTATCTTTGAGGACAGCTGAGGTCCCAGAGTACTGGTCAATCATAGTACGTATCTTTAATAAGGAGCACAAAGAGGATCCAGGGAACTATAGACCAGTCAGCCTAACTTGAATACCTGGAAAGATATTGGAACAAATTTATTAAACAACCAGTTTGTAAGCACCTAGAGGATGATAGGGTTATAAGGACTAGTCAGCAAGAACAAATTTTGTCAAATCAACCTAATGGTGGATAGCAGGGAAGCTATAGACATGATATATTTTGATTTTAGTATGGCTTTTGACACAGTCCCACATGACATTCTCATAAGCAAACTAGGAAAATGTGATCTAGATGAAATTACTATAAGATGAATGCAAAGGTGGTTGAAAGACAATACTCAGAGCATAATTATCAATGGTTAGCTGTCAAACGGGGGATGGTGTGTGTGTGTGTGGGGGGGGGAATGTATCCTGCAGGAGTCGGTCCTGACTCCAGCATTGAATATTTTCATTAATGACTTAGATAACAAAGTGGCAAGTATGCTTATAAAATCTGCAGATGACACCAACATGAGTGGGGTTGCTAGGACTTTGGAGAGTAGGATTCAAATTCAAAATGACCTTGACAAGTTGGAAACTTGGCCTGAAATCAACCAGATGAAAGTCAGTAAAGACTATGGCAAAGTACTACTCTTAGGAAACAAAAAATAAAATGCACAACTCAAAAATGGGAATAACTGGCTAGGTGATAGTACTGCTGACAAGAATCTGGCTCACAAATTGAATATGAGTCAGCAATGTGACACAACTGCGAAAAAAGGCTAACGTTGTTCTGGGGCGTATTAACAGAAGTGTCGCCAGTAAGACGGGGAGAAATTGTCTGATTTCTCAGCACTGGTGAGGCCTCAGCTGGAGTACTTTGTCCAGTTCTGGGTGCCAGACTTTAAGGAAAATGTGGACAAATTGGAGAGAGTCCAAAGGAAAGCAACAAAAATGAGAAGTGACCTAAGGAAAGGGTAAAAAACATTCGTCGTGTTTAGTCGTGAGAAAAGAAGGCTGAGGGGGAACCTGCCAGGAGGTGCTGCATCAAGCCAGTTGTGGGACAGGTTTCATGAGATCTGTCTTTGTCTGTATCTATGGGGTTGGATAGAGAAGGTGCTAGCTGAGGACTCAGGCGACCATGCCTCTGCCTCTAACATCAGCCTGCTGGGTAAACTGTAGGCAAATCCCATCCCCTTTCCGTGGCCTCTGTGAAATGGAGTTAATGATACCTGCCTCCCTTTGAGATCTCTGCATGAGAAGTGCTGGCTTAGTGAGGCGTTGTCTTTCCACCCGGAACTAGACTGAGCCCAAAACCTCAGAAGTCACCGCAGGAGAATCAGATGAGGAACGACTTTCATTTGCCACTGAATAAAAATGATACAATTCTACCCTCAGGTACGCCCTGCCAATGCATTCATTTGTTGTTGTTTTACAGTAGCACCTAAAGACCCTAAATCAGCAGCCACACATACACATAACAAGAGACAATTCCAAGCTCCAAGAGTCTTCAATCTAGATAGCCAGGGCGGACAATGCATTGTCATCCCATTTTACAGGTGGGGAACCAAAGCTCACAGAGATTAAATGTATCAGAGGGGTAGCCGTGTTAGTCTGGATCTGTAGAAGCAACAAAGAGCGCATCAGTGCTGTAACAAACATATTAATAATGTATTAAACATAAACACAAACAATATAAATACAACGATACATAACTATGCATGCATAAACATGCAGGAACATTTGCTTTTAAATGTTGCGCTCTGACTTAAACCATTTCAGTTTACTTTTTAAAAATATTTATTATAATTCTATGCAATGTTGATTTCCTGTGTATTTGATGCATCCGACAAAGTGGGAATTCACCCACGAAAGCTTATGCTCCAATACGTCTGTTAGTCTATAAGGTGCCACAGGACTCTTTGTTGCTTCTAGAGATTAAATGATTTTCTCAGGGTCACCCAGAGGGTTTGTGGCCAAGCCAGGAACCAAGTGCAGGTCTCCTGACGTACTGATCCAGTGTCATAACATTTTTTCGCTTAACACACTTCAGATTGGTCAGTCCCCAAGCCTGCGTAAAAGGGTTATTGCCTATTCGGGTCTATAGGCCTTGTTCCAAAAAGGCTTCTCCGCCCCTGGGAGGAAGATATATATCTTTTTAGCTATTTTATCAGTAAATAAGGGCTCAGCCATCCGGAAACATGAGTGGATGTTGCTATGCTGGAGTATGTACTGCAAATTAAATACACTCTTAGAGAGGCAACTGCAGGCAGACAGAATAAACAAACAAACAAACCAAAAAAAAAGTGTATTTATTTTTTCCAGTTGGGCTAGTGGTTTATTTTCCGCTGCATTGTATGGATCCCCCCGGAGAGACGGCGAGGTAATGCTGTTTTCAGACATTTGTTTTGAATAAGTGAAAATATTTTGCCTGCTCCTCAGCTCTGTGGACAAAGCCTCCAGGGTAAGACAAAGAGAATCTTGCCTGTATAGTTTAATAGCTTTTTGTCAGGAGAGACAAATTAGTACATTCTTCTAAGAACACAGTGTGTCATTGCAGATACTGCATTTACAAAGAGAGTGCATCCTTTAAGACTGCTGAGTTCATGAAGGAGAGGGGGATGTTGACGACTCCTTCCCCTGTGTGCTAGGGAAAGAGACTGGCTAGAGCAGAGCAGCAGGAACTAAGACTCCTAGATCCCCTTCCTAGCACTGCCACAGTCTCCCTGCAGTGCTGCCAACCCCAGGTGTTCAAAACAATAGCCAGGCAGGCTATATATCAGGCATTCAAAATTCATGAGATTGGCTTAAAATCAAAAATAAATGTTGGATTCTTATTTGTCCTATTTAGGGGTCACTTCCTCAAGTTTTCCTTTGCAATCACCAGGACTAGAAACTTTACAAAAACAAACAACCAAAACAACAAAATACAGTTTCACACAATCATATGACTCCAGGAGCTGTAAGTTTTCAAAAGAGCACCAATTATCACAGGACAGAGTGAGATTTGACAACACTTCACTGTGGGACCTCGGACAAGTCATTTCACCTCTGGATGGAGAAACTGGGGCACGTGCTGCCTCAGCAAACCAGCAGAGGACGGATGGTCCGGGGATTAGGAGAATAATTTGGGAGTTGGGAGACCCCTCCCCCCCACACCACCATTCCTAGCTCTGCTGCAGACTTTGTGTGTGACTTGGCCATTTCGTTTGTCTGTGCCTCAGTTTCACACCTGAAAAATAGGGATAAAGGACTGCCCTACCTCACAGGTTTATTGCGAGGGTAAATAAATTAAAGACTGTTCAGACACTATGGTAATGGGAGCCACATAAGAAGCTAAGTAAATAGACTTCCACATACAATCCTGAGTCCTCCAAATTGAAATTTGCCCCTCAGAGATGTGGCTTACTTTGTAGAAGTGCAAAGTATGCTGACTTCTTACCAACCCTAGAGTCACCAACTATCCCTAAATTGTAAGTTCATTAGGGCAAGGCTCTTGTACAGCTGTGAGCACATCAGTGCTGTAACAAACATATTAATAGCGTATTAAACATAAACCCAAACAATATAAATACAATGATACATAAATATGAATGCATAAAAAAGGCTTTACCTGCAGGAACATTTTGCTTTTAAATGTTGAGCTCTGACTTAAACCATTTCAGTTTATCTTTTAAAAAATATTTATTATAATTCGATGCAATGTTTATTTCCTGTGTATTTGCCTTCCATAAATCTCCAGGGAGAAAAATAAAGGTTTGAACAAGAGGCATTTTCAAGAGATTGCAAGCGGGAAACCCACTGAAGAATGTGTGAAAGGTGAACACAATTTATGCTTTCAAGCCTGGTAGAATAGAAATGCTTTCCTAATGTGAAAGTCCCTTTTCTAAACAGTTAAATATTGATGATGACTAAACTATTGAAATATTTAAAGTCAGCTAGTGAGACAGACGTGGGGCCTTAATTGCTATGGTTCATGAAAGTCAATGCAACCATTGTTGTTTTTTTTACTCCAAAATTTGTTCAGAACGGAAGCAAATCACCATAAAAATCATGAACGTTCATGGGGGAACAAGAGCCACTGGGCTCTGGGGCTGCTGCATTCCTGCACAGAGCACAGAAACTAAGGTGGCCTTACCACACCTTTGCCATCCCGTATTTTGGGGCTATTCAGGAATTAGGTCAGTCCCCTGGTATAAATTATAGCAGCTTCAGGGATGCTGTAACTTATGCTCAGACTGCCAATGCCCCCATGGGGCCATTGGTGGCTGAGAACAGATGAAGTGCAGTGTTCTATGGATAGATTCCCTCCCCCCCCCCCCCCCCCCCCCGGCACACCATACCCTGGGGAGTTGGTGCAACAGAGCATAGGGACCCAGTGAATGAAATCTACCAGGCTGCACAAGCTCAGGTCTCAGTTACACGAAGCCAGCAGCAACAAGTGGTCAGATGTCAATTTGTAAAAGCCACTCCAACAAAATAAACATTATTTTCAGACTGAAGGAATGAAGTTTCCAAATCATCCTCTGAGGTTTGTCCTCTCCTTAAGCTCAGGGAGAACAGATTGTGCAATTCATCTTCAGTTTACAAACGGTCACACAATGGGGAAAAAAATAATGAAGCATTAAACACAAAACCCGTGTTTGAACTGAGCCATTAAAGAGCAAAGGAGGCACAGCTGGATCCATTTCGAGTGCTCTTAGCCAGATTCAAAGTGCACAAAAGCACCTGATTTAGAAGCCGGGACACAAGCAAAAAAGTTCAGAGAAGTGAAGAATTGAACATAACAAAATACCTGGCACCAAATTCTCTCCTGGTGTAAACTTGCGCAGTTCCATTGAAGGTGAAATGACTTCACAAGGCACAGAGCACTGGAGTGACATCAGTTTACACCAGATGAAATTTGGCTCCTGGCAATAAACATAGGGATGTGGGGGGAGAAATAGGGCCAGATTCTGCTCTCAGTTATTGGTGTAAATCCAGAGCAACTCTAATGAAGTTATTGGATTCATGCTGATGTAAGTGAGACTGGAATCTAGCCACACGCAGCCTTTTGCAGTGCGAGGGAGATACAGGGCATGATTTTTCTGCTGCTTCTGTGTCACTTACTTCTACACCTCTTCGCACAGGGGTGCCAGTCAGTGTCAATTGTAGAGTGCTGGAGAATCAGGCCCCGTGTTTTAATCCCACCTGGCTCAGAAAAATATTGGTGGAAATCACTACCAAAGAGAAAGTGGCCCTAGAACAGACCAGATAAGAAACCTCCACTCACTGACACCAGCCCACTTTGCAGAGGTGCCAGGGGCTAAGCAAGGTGTGCCAGGCTGTGGAGAACCTGGTGCTCCATTTCCAATGCATCCAGGAGGAATGTTGCCCAGGCACAGAAGCGCTAGTGCAGACAGGCTATGCACCACTTACGTCTCAGTTAAGCAAGCAGAATGGAGCTGGAGTGGTGCCAGCCCCTCTGCATGGAGGCTGGGACTAGAGATGATGCAGAAGTCTTGAGCCAGCCCTGCACTGGCCAGAGAGGCCCATTGTGCGAGGAGTTTCTAGCCATACTATGGCACCTGGAAGACAGGGTAAATGGGCCCTAGCAGAGCAGGGGAATGTAACCGCGAACCAGCTATGCAACCTCCAGCTGCAGAGACAAGGTCTCATGGTGGGGACTTATTCCGATGTTGCTGTCAGAGGAGGGCCAGAAAGGAGCAAGTGTTCCTCCGGCAAGTCATTTCCATTCACTGTCACAGGCATTGATTCGCCACGAAGGGAGGTGGAGGCAGCTGTTTGGATCACGACTTGTCAGAACGTGCTCGGCTTTTTCCCCCTGGCACATCACCATGGCTCTTTGGGAACTAGAGCAGCTTCCAGCAATCAGCCGCGACTTAGACCGTCCGGTGGAGAAGAGAATTTTATTTTATTCCTTACGTGGATTGGAGTTTGCAAATGGAAGGAATAGGGCCATTTGGGGGCCTGATCCATGGTCTACTTAAGTCAATGGACAGACTCCCAATGATCTCCAGGGGGGCTGGATTAGCCTGTCTGCGCATCCATTTCACAATACATAGGGGCTCAATTCTCTGCTATTGCTTCCTTGTGCTGGGGCAAGGAAGCCACCTTTGCATCTGTTCTGGGGCCTTCCCAGCCTCTGGCGTAAGTCAGAGCGGCTTCAGGGCTGCTCTACCTTGTGTTCTGATTCCCCTGTGGACCCTAGGAAGCAGAGAATAGCTGTAGTACTCTGCCATGGGGCCACACCCTCAGTCTACTCCCTGTCCTGGAGGCTGGGAGCAAGGCTGGAAGACAGCCCTTATGCTGGTAGTAAACCAGCCAGGGTGGGATGAGGGCATTGCCCCAAAGAGTCATTTCCACCGAAACCATTTTGCACTCTCACTGAATGTCACTGAGGATCAGGCCCATCGATACATATATGAAGTATACTGCTAATCAGAAACTGATTCACAACCCTTCAAGCTCTTTGTGTTTCAGACGTGGCTTCCCGTTCTTGCAGCAAACAGCTCTGCCTACCTGCTGTACTGCCTGTTCTCGGAGCAGATCGGAGAGCAGCTCTCAGTTGCAGTAGCAAGCATCTAATTTGACTTTGGCAGCACGACAGCAGTGTCTTGAATGCTAAATTGCGTCTGCAAAAAGGTCAAAGCCCATAGATACCTGTGCATTTACATAAGTCAGACAGCTCATCATCAGTTGCCTCCATTTCATTTATTTATTTATTTATTTATTTAAAAGCTGCTCCCCAGCAATAATTTTGACATGACTTTTGGGAAAGTGACTTTTATTGGGTCTCGTTCTTGGGTTTGACCTTGTTTCCATGGTGTTAATTACTAACTGTCATTAATCAACTGCTTACATCTACAGAAAAATTTTGCAATTAGTCGTAGAAATCAGCCCTCCCCGGCAATCACTGTAATAAACATGAACCCCTGTCTTAGAATGAATAATGTTCTTTGATCTGGTGTCACCAGTTCCTCGCCCTATCCCTCCCACCCACCCGCCCCGCCGGCCCCATTCTAAATTATCTCGAGGTGTTCAATAGACTGTGTTATAGCTAGTGGGCCAGCTTCTGAGTGGGTGTAAATGGGTGTAGACCGATAGAAGTCAGTAAAGGAGGATGGTATAGCTGTGAAGGCAACACCTGAATACCAGGCATGCTGGATTCAATTCCTGGCTGTGCCACAGACTTCCTGAGTGACCTTAAGCAAGTCATTTAATATTATTGTCTGAATATGGAAGAGCTGCAATAGAATTGAAAGGACTGGTCTCCACTGAGAGCAAGGACTAGAGTCAGGACTCCTGGGTTCTATTCCCAGCTCTGACACTAACGTGCTGTATGAGCTTGGACACGTCACTGTCTTGCTCAGTGCCTCAGTTTCCCCATCTGTAAAACGGGTCTATTAAAACCTACTTGACAGAGGGATTGTGAACTCTAGGGAATTACCATTTGACAAGTGGATTTAGAGCCTTGGATGAAAAGTACTATGATAAGTGCTCATTATTACTGCTGAACTGTTCAAATTTCCCTCTCACGGTTTATACCCTCCCTCAGTTGAATTACAGCTTTGCAATTAATCTCCTTCCCCTGGCACGCTATGTTATTACAGGACAATGATTGTTTCTGGTAATTCCATTTGATAAATGCCCCTAAAAAGTGTGAGGCTCTGGAAGTGCAATCTGAAATGAAATCTCTTCTCGGGAAATGCAAGAAGCAGGAGAGAGAACAGGGAGCAATCATTTAAGACCTTTAGGTGGAGGTCAAGATAGCAGGAGGACATATATCCAAAGGGTTAGGGCCCACGTGTGTATACCAAAAATCCATGCACCTTTGCACATCGACACTTACCGCATTTGTGCATAGAGCTGCAATCCCCATCAGCATGTCCCAAATCCCTTGTAGATATCCTATTTCGACTCCTGCCCTCAGGTCCCCATTGGTTTGTATTCCATTCCAGGGAAACAGTAAGAGGCAGTCTCTTCCCCAACGAGCTTGCCGTCCAAACAGACAGGACAGACAGTGTGGCAGAAAGGAAATATTGCAAACTCCTACCCCCGCGCCCCATTTTAAAGTTAGGGAATTGAGAAAAAGAGGGATTTGGTGACTTGCCCAAAGGCCCACAGAGAGTCTATGGCGGAGAGAAACTTGAGTCCCAGTCCTGTGTCATAACTCCCAAATCAACCTTCATCTCCAGTCCTCATTTGATACAACAAACTAGTCAGATCCTTGTATAACACAAGCAATAGAGACCTGGCCAGGTTGGTGGAGTGGAGAAAATGTGGCAGCATCTACCCACAACACACCCTCAACAATAAATTGCCACTTCGGTGTCCTTCCCAGTCACAACCGTTTTGCCAAGTTCATTGCCAGCAGGATAAAAAGCCCAGGGATTGACAAACGGCTCTCAGAAGTTTAGATACAGAAAATTCAGAATTGATTCCCAGATGTGGCTCTCCAGTATGGCAGCCCCATCTCTATATTAAAGGAGATTAAGGCATGGGAGCGGGACTCAAAGCGATTTGGGTTGGATTTCTGGCTGTGCCACATATTTCCTTTGTGACCTTGGGCAAATCGCTTCATCTCCCTCCATGCCTCAACTCCTCATCTGGAAAATGGGGGTATAATATTTCCATTCTCCCACCTGTCTTGTCAATTTAGACTTAAACTTCATGGCAAGGATCATCTCTTACTGTATGTAAGCGCCTAGCACAATGGGGCTCCTTGGTACAAAACAATAATATTGTTACAGGTTTAACCGCTGCCCTTCATCTAAGATAGCTGTAAGAGACTACATTTCACTGCCCAGAACCAAGGGATATGTGAATCTGCTGAGGAATTCAAACCATCTGGGTGAAAGGCGTGCACACAAAGGGACAGACACAGAGAGGGCAGAAAGCAAGACACAGCCTGAAGCAGCGGCTGGTAGCGCAACCCTGAGAAAAGCCTAGAGCGTGAGTTTTAGCTGGTACTGGCTGAAAGAAAAGGTTTGGTGCTGTGACCAAGCAAACTGCCTCCTATTGTTTGGTTCCTCCTGCATTCAGGGGATCAGGACTTTGTACAGTCTTTGTAAATAAACAAGATGGCAGGAAAGGTAGCAGACTACACGATCAATTTCTCCTCCCAACGGAAACAACCTGCAAGACCCCAGATTTTAGCTAGCCATGTGGGCCAAAAGGGGTAACCATCCACACTGCACCTTCATAAAATAGAAAAAAAAATCTATTAAACTAATAAACCCCCTTTGTTCTTTAAATTAGTGGTGATAAGATCATTTTAACTTCTAGCGAGGGGCTTCATTGCTTGTTTTGGAAGCAAGCTTTAAAAAAAGTAACAACAACAACAACCCTACACTGAACACCTGCATCATTGAAAAACACACACACACAAATACTGTCACCCAGCTGTCTCCTCTCCCTCTGCTTAACATGACATGTATCACTTGCTCCCGTGCTATCAGTCCAACTTTAGTGGTCTGTCTCATTAGCCAGCCAGCTACCTGCCTCCCTGCTCTTCCCTTCACCAAAATTCAACCTCCTTTTATCTTTGCTGCTCAGGAGACAATTTTTTGTTTGAGGTCTGAAAGCGAGATGGGTAAATCAATCTCTCTATCCATAGAACATGCAGTTGGTATGAATAAGCATCTCAGATCTCCCCTCCCCCTTGAGTGATGATAGCTAAATTACTTCTAAATATAGTCCTTGAAATCTGCATTAATCCCCTGCTTGCCTCAAGCAAGTTGGGTTTTATTGACAGCACGAAGCTAGAAACCAAGCACCTGCATGGAACACAAGCTCATAAGAGAGGGCATGAGAGAGATCCAGGTGAATTTGATTGGGAATGGCCTCTCCTCAGTTTGGCTTCTTCTCTGAAAGCCATGCTTGCATCTGAATACTGCTCTCATTCTGCTCTGCTCTGTACTTCAACCTTGGCTTCTGAGCTTTATAATATCACCATTTCTCCATGTGTGGAAAATTCAGTGCATGAGTTGAATTAGAACCAGAACTTCCACTTCAAATACTGAAAGTTTTAAAAAAAAATTCTGTGGAGCTTTTGATTCATGTTTTCCTACAAAAAGATTAAGCTCCCTTTCTTGGTGTTTCCAAGCACTACCGGTAAATGAAGCTGTTTAGTTTGATTTTCCCTAATACCAAACACAGATATTACATTCACCTTTGAGGAGCACTCAGAGGAGGTTAGCAGGGAAGCAAATTCAGTTGTAAATGGCTACATATTCCCTGACGTTGAGTGCTTTGTTCTCAAGAGCATGTTCTTATGATTATTTTTAGGTGTGTACAATAATGGACATCAAAACATAAGCGTTTCTTCTGTCTACGGTGTCACCAAGTTATTTTCAGTGATGATTGGGCCCAGGATAGCATCTTCTTAAGGTGCCTTCATATTTTCCACAAGGATATGACGTTAGCGACCTCTTCCAAACAGAGCTGAAGCATGTTATCTCCCCAGCTGACGTGAAGTGGCAAAGTCATTCTGCACATCCGCCAAGGAAACCATGGGAAGTTAGATGCGTTAACGTCCTGTGGTGATGGGAGTATGCACCCAGCCAATAATGCTAGCGAAATGCTGTACAAACCTCAGGTGTGGATAGGTTGGCTTCCTTATTGTCTGTATTACCATAGTTCCTAAAGCCCCCATCGTGCTAGACACTGCTCATCACGGTACCTGTCTAAGGGAATTTACAATCTAAACAGGCAAGATAGGGAAAGTATTGCTCTATGTGGGGATAGGGGCATTGAATTAGACTGAATGATGCGCCCGAGATGTTTGTGGCAGATCTGGGAATTGAAACCAGATCACCTGAGCCTTGACCACCAGAACTCTCCTTCCAGTCCTATTCCAAGCTCCTGGAAAATGTAGCTTCCCTCTGTTTTTTCTAAGGCCTCCTACTTTCACCTTGCTCTGCTACTCCAACCCTTTAACCTATTTCTGTGGTCTCTGCTATTACCGCATTTCAAGCTTACACTAAAACACAAAGATCAGGACAAGCTCAGGTCTTGCCACATGTGAATCATCTCTCTGCGCAAACCCATCCTAATTAGGACAATGGCTGCAGTCTCAACTAGATGCTCAGGCTACAGCTACACTCGGGGTCTGATTCCCAGCACGTGTATACATCCCCGCTCTAGCTCAATGAGAGCCAGCGGGAGTATCAACAATATGTCTGCCCTGGCACGGGCAGTGGTAGTGCTGGCACGGATCAGCCACGCTGAGCACAAACCCTGTGATTATGGCTGCTTCTGCTGTCCGTGTGACCGCAGCAGTATTATACTCACGCTCACTCTCATTGTGCAGCCAAGCTGGGAAATCACCATCCTAGATCATAGCCTACGTGACAACAATCCTGTCGCCAACATGACAACAATCCTCTCGAGCTTACGGACAAGCAAGCGGTGGAGAATTACAGCTTCTCAGCTGGAACCAATGGAATATTCACACGTGCACATGGCATCTACGTAGATATTGAGAAATTCACAGCCTGGACTGGGTGAAATAAAACCAGGTAAATTCCACATGATTTCCATTTTCATGGTCCAAATCTCTGCAAACTGAGTCTAGTTGGGAACATTTGACCAGTGGAAAGTTTGCTATATTGGCCAAGATTTTCAAGAGAGATAACTGATTTTAGATGCTTTCATTATTGGGTGTCCAAGCTAAGAAGCTTTAGCACAGCTTGATTTCCAGAAAGTGCTGCACATCCACCCTCTGCACATCAGGTCCCTTTAAAGACGTCCCGCATTGCATCCTAGGAATGAGGATCACTACAAATCACTAGCCCTTTGAAAACTTTGGGGTTCTGTGTTCCTATCCCATGCGCACGAGATCTGCTTTAAAAATAAGATCTTCATGAACCTAGTTAATTTCAATTTTGCTTCGCCCAGTACATTTTTCAAAATGATTTATAGTGCAGCAAAAAATAGGATTCTTTCATGCTGAACTGTCTCTTTTGGAGCAAGCCTCTTGAAAGGTGAGTGGAGAAGCTGGCAACACTCGCACATTTGGCCACTGTCCTCAGTGTTGTTCCACCACTACTCTTGGTCCAATAGGCCCACAGGAAACCTGTAAGCCGACATAGGGCCTGATTCTCTTCTCTCGCTGTCTGGTGTAAATCAGGAGCAACTCCATTAACTTTAATGGAGTTACACCAGTGCAAAAGAAAGGCAAATAAGGCTGTTGTCAGGTTCTCTCTAAGGACACCCCATCCCTGGTTGGTTTAATTCATTTTGCTGGTAGTGCTGGGCGAGTCGCCATCAGCAGTAATTGGATTTCAAGAAAGGCAGCTATCTGGTTCCAAGACACATTTTTATCAATATCTGTCTGTTTGCAGGTGTCTGTCATAACCTTCAAATATACTTAAAAAGCTCATCCATCCAGGGATAGAACATAGGATGGGAAGAAAGCCACAACTGTTGCACACATTTTTGCCATCTCAGTGGGGTAAGGCAAAGAACCTTTCACACCCAGAAATTATTTGAAAGGCAGCATGGAATATTGGCTTTAGCCAAAAAGTGGCACTGATAACTCCGGATTAGATTAAAATTTTCTGTTGAAAGAGTTTTTTGACCGAAAATTGGGTTCTAGATTAAATGAAAGTTTAAGCAGCGGTTCTCCATGGAAAATTTATATTTTTCATCAAAAAACAAACTCCCAAAATATTATTTGGCTAGGCCGCTGCAATACCAGTGGAAGTTGCAGTTCAGTTGTATCATGTTCCCATTCACCTCCATACCCTGGTCAGACTATATCTGCCAAGATGAACCACAAACAAGGACTCCCATGATGCACCATCTCCCCTCACCAAGAAGGAAGACTGTGTTGCATAATGGGAGATGTAGTCTGACCAGGAAGTCCAGCTTATAGAAGAGATTGGGAGCATGAGTCATCCAACTCCCATGAGTCACCAGACACATTTCTGAAAGGAAATATTTCAGTTTTTGGCTGAATGGGGTGGATCACTTGATAAAGTGCCCTGTTCTGTTCACTCACTCGGAAGCATCTGGCATTGGCCACTGTCAGAAGACAGGATTCTGGGCTAGATAGACCATTGGTCTGACCCAGGATGGCCGTTCTTATGTTCTTATGCATATTGTAGTACTCAAATATTTACTGAAAAGATCAAATTTGTCCTAGAAATCCGCCCCCATGTTTTCCACCCACTTCTAGCATGTATATTGTTAATAGATTTGACATGCCCCAAGAGAAGGACTAACCAATTATTCATTTCTTCCTTCCACCACCACATCACTTTCCATCGAGACTTTGGAAAGCTACTGTGTTTGCAGAGACCAGTCACAAAACGGATGGACCAAGTGCCATTAAAACGTGAACCGGTCTTATAAATAGAGCTGAATTTTATTTTAGTGATGCCCCCGAACCAGGCTGAGAACATGAATTGCCCCCATGGTTTTTAGAGTGAGTCAGGGACACATTTAAAACATGCTTTGGTCCATCTGCATGCCAGGCTAAGAAACACATTGTAATCATATAAGGTAATTGGGTCCCACAGCTTCTGTGACTGGGGGCAGTGGTTCTTATACACTGATCTACCAATTCAGAGGAAAAGTAAGATGCAGTAGTTGACCTGAATGCATTTCAGAGCCATTGTAAAACCAAAAAACTTTATTATAATTATAGGTAGGGTGATTGCCCTGGGACTCTATGTCAATTAGTGTTAGAGGGGCTGCAGAATTACAAATACAGACTTATTCACTTAACAGTGTATGAACATTAGGTTACATAAGTACATTTATTCATTTCAAAACCCTATCATTTAATCCACTCTTGGTTCCAAAGAATACACGGTTTCCTTCTATTTTTTTTCTTATGCCACACTTAGCTCGAATGAATAGGCCAATCTATCAGAATTCATAACCTATCTCAGATCTTTTGGCCTCTCCTGCACTAGAGTAAATCAGACTTTCTAATCCTTCACTCATTTAAAGATCTGGTGAACCTAGATATACCTGCAGCTGAACCTTCAGTGAGAGCTTGACGGAGTCTGTCAAAAATAGTCCTCAGGCCAGTACAATCTGTACAGAAGGGCCTTTCTTATTTTCAAAATTAAACCATGAATGATTTTCCAGCAGTCTCTGGCTCCCTACATCTGTTCTAAACATGAGAACATCGCTTATGCCTTTAAGGTGCAGAATGATGGTGCTATTCCCTATTGCCATTTAATCCTAATAGAAAAGTTGAGGTTTTAAATACATTTGTCCAGTCTAACTGAACGGATAAGTTTGCTGTGACTACTGTCTTTAACCACAACACCCAGCAGACAGAATAGTTTTGAAATGATGGGCTGAACAGTGTGCATATCAAACAGTCCTGCATTTGCACATCTATCTAGGTACTTATATGGCCCTCACAGTCTTCAATGGATATAACCTTATAACCCTCTTATGAAGTAGGGAAGGATAATCATCCCCATTCTACAGATGGGAAACTGAGGCACAGAGAGAATGCGAGCTTGGCTCAAGATCACAGTGAAGTTGTGGCAGAGCTGGGAACAGAAGTCAGACGTCCAAGCTCCATGCTGTGACCTTAAGATTGACCCACCCTGCCCTATGTAGCAGAAGTGATGAGCCATGTAACTTACATGGACAGAACCTCATTTGCATATTGAATATATGCTTTCAGTGATAGAAACTGACCCAAACAAAACTTGGATCTAGATGGGAACTTTCCCAGAGTTTCAGGGGTGCTCACATTATATGCTGGAGACGTGCATGGCATCCCTCACTACCCGCTCTTCCGCACACAGGGTAACAGTCTATGGCTACTGCCAATGAATGGGAGCTGCTCTTTTATTTCATTTAACGGAGTCTGTGCTCTGGTGCTTAAGGTCCTGGAGTCAATCCCAGCTGATGACCTTTGGCAATGGCTGTTACATTGAAATTCAGGCCTCCGATCCAGCCCATTGCGCAAGGAGGACCCAAAGTATGGATCCAGGTCTTTGCCATCTATTATTGATATTATGGTAGCACCTAAGGATCCAAACAAGGTCAGGGCTCCATTGGGCCAGGCTTTACACAAACACCCCGGGAAAGACAGCCCCTGCTGCAAAGAGTTTACAGTCTAAAAGGTCTGAATCCAAACCTCCCCCAAAGCCCCAGGAGCTCTTGGGGTGCAATAGGTAGTCTACATAAGACAAAGCTCCCAATATCAGAACATCTGGTCACCCTACTCCTCTTCCCGACCCATGGTTCTAGAGAGAGACCTCACTTATTTCCTGTAGCGTATGGAAAGTGGGTAGTATCCCTTTAAAGAGTTTGCACCCTCATGTGCCTCCCTGTCTTCTGGTGCAGAAGCCACCAGAACCTAACAGGGCAGAAGCGTGTTTGTGTAACTTGGCCTTGCATGGTCACCGATAGCTAAGAAACGCAGATGCAGCTGGGTTCCAAATAACCATATTTTTCCTAACTACATCATGCTTCCCGTTTAAGAAAGATTTACACTGGGGGCAAAGAGAGAAGGAGAAATGTGTTTTGCTACTTCCGGGGAAGTTACGCAATGAGAAAATGTGGGAGACTCTACCTGGTCTAATCAATATCAAATGGCTCTTGGCAACTCTGTCTTTTCCTTTGGTCTGTGAAAGATCCCTACCTATTCTATCGCCTGCTCTCTGTTTGCTCTACTCCCATGAGATGACTTTGCTCAAAGGTTACCTAATCATTCCAGCAGCTTGCACCGAACACAACCATCTTTATCTCCCTCTCCCCTCCCCGCCCCCCATTCCAGCCTTTTTTTCTTCTCAAATGTAATTTCCATAACAGTTCAGCCTTTCGGTAACTTCACTTCACTAGTTGCAATTAGCTTGATGAGCCGATGGCAGATGCTCATTGATCAGTTTATTGTTTGAGACAAAACAAGAAAACGAACCCAACAAAGCAACAGGGGGAAAAAAAGACAAAAAACAAAACAACCCCCGCCCCTGCAGGTTTTGTTCCATAAAACTCCTCCACACCAATCCAGTTCTGCGGCTGGAGTTATTTGCAATTAAATCAATTATCTCTGAAGTGTAACAATGCCCATTCCAGCCGGGTGCCTCTCTCTCTGTAATAGTGTTTTGAGGGCATTAACCTGAATGCAGTCATTAAACTCGGGAGCGGGGGGAGGGTAATACAAGAAGACACTCCTCCTTATAGGAAAGAATCCACTTCTAAGCTATTTCAGGAGCCAATGCAGGGACAAAAGCAATGCAGCTGGGGCATCCCCTCTTAAGGGACCATGGGAGTCGGTATAAACACCAGGGCACATCCCAGTGACCATGCAACAGTGTCTCCTATTGTCCTTTGCATGGGCACAGAATGGCTAGGGTGCCCTTCCTCCTTTGGCCCTGCTCCATTCCCAGCTCCTCCAGAATCCCCCCTCCACCTGGGGCTGTTGTGGCGCATTCCTTGGGGTCTTACCCTACATCCCCTTTGCACCCATTCAGGTGGCACACAGAGGGCCGCAATGTCCTGTTGAATCAGGCCCATCGGGTACAACCTGCCATATGCATAGAGAGCCAAGGGAAGTGATGTATTTAAAAACCACCTTTGAGCATTAAAATGACACGGGCAATCTTGTAGCTTACCGAGTGATTTTGCTGGTCAAAGCGGATTTTCCCTGCACTGTCTGCATGATGTACCTTGTTTTTCTTTTCATCTTACAGCTGGTTCGATCGCCCAGCTTTTTAATACCGTAGCAACAGCCAATGGGCACACACCCATACAAATCCTTCAAAAACCCACCTGTCTGGGGCACTGTCAGATGTTCCAGCACCGGTTGAGAGGTGGGCAATACCAGCCTGAGCAGACAGGTGACTGGCTGCACTGGGCACGCCTATCTATGCATTTTTAAATATGGATTCATTTGGGGGATGCCCTAAAAAGTGCAGAAAGCAAAACAGTTCGTTCCTGGAGGCACTGTGCTCTGTTAGCTCACCTTCTACCATACCAGCAGCACGCTGCTCTGATCCTGGGCTGCCTTTGAACTTGAAAGTGATAGAGGAGCCTAATTATTATTGTGACATGTAGAATGGCAGTTCCCAGAGGCTCTGAGACTGGGGCCTCATTGTGCTAGGTGCTGTACAAACACACACAGTTAGTGGATAAGGTGCCAATAGATAGCACATAAAAATAGGTCACAGTTTCTGGGTTTTGAAGGACCAATAAAACTGAGTTGTGCACTAAAATGGCTTCCTCTGGCAGCTCTTGAGATAGGCGGATTTGTATGAGAGCAAAATGGCTGCAGTCCCTGCAGCTAGGTAGAGTGTTACCGGCTCTCATAAATAATACTTGGTGTTTTACTTAAAGCTCCAGTTCCTGGAGTCAAGTGATTACATGAAAATCTCATCATTCATTTAAATAAAAGAAGTGCACATTTTACCCTCCTGGTTGCAGTGAAGAGCTTGAAAACATGACCTGAGCGCTCCTTCCCCCGTCCCCCAAGACTCAAAAAACAGAAAGCAAATTAAAAGAAACACAAAGATTCATTTTAAAAAAACCCACATGGTTTTTAAGCCACTCTTGATTTGGGGGGTCCTGACTCACTATTTTGGGAGGTTTAAAGAAGCATAAACCACATTTCACTGCACCCAGAACTGCAAGACATTTCAGGAGCACAGGGCCTAGTTTAATACTCTAAGTCCACTCTGAATAACTTACACGCACTTGCCAAAAAAGATACAAATATGTTTATTACTCACACCTCTAGCAACGCATCCTCTGTAGGCTCATTTATATTTATTTGCCTTTCGAATGCCCTAACAGATTAGACAGGGGGTTATAAATGTCTAATTAAGTCTATTATAGTGTCTTTAATGTTTTACCTTTATATTTAACTTAATTAGGACAGCAAGGGGGGAGGGATTGGAACCCGGTAAGTGTCGCCAGCAGCTCCTTTTCAACATCTGAATTGGAAGGGCTGTTAGCCACATGAGCAATTACTCTGAACAGCAGACAGTAGCAATCCGTGTATGCAAGTGGCCACATGCTTCAGCCTAGCCCTAGCAAGGAGCTTTGGGAAGTTCTGTCACTTCCCAACCTGTTTCTCCAAGATGCATCTTCTACTCATGGCATTTTCACGCAAAACCTTTTAAGATGCAGGATCTTAATAAGAAGAGAACAAGCCCCAGATCTCTAGCACTCAGCGTGGCTGCCAAACACCGGCTGACACTCAGAGGAGAGAGGCAGGGACAGAAAACTGGCTCCTGTGATCTCCACATGCCACGGCTCAGCAGGAAGGAAGAGCTCTCAGTTAAGAGCATGATTCTTTGGGTAGGGTTCCTTCAAAGCCAGGCAGCAGGGGGCCTGGTGTAAGCAGAGGATGAGTGTGACAAATAGGCCACCGTGTTGTGGGGACGTGACAAGGCTTTTTTATGCTGATGAATGGGGAAAAAAGCAGCTCCTGTGAGGCACAATCAAAAGCTCCTTGCAGCAGAACAGGGGAATTTTAACGACATTGCAAGCAGAGTCCATTACAAAGGACAGTACAGCTGCCCTGTGAGTACCTACATCGGAAGATAAAGCTTCCAAGACGCATTTTCAGTTACTCCATTTCTGAACTGGGGGCATGGGACGTGCAGAAGCAGCACAGAGGTGACTGTGAGAGCCGCCTTCTTGGCCAACACAATGGGGAATGAACCGGGGATCTCCGGAGCTGAATGGGTGAAGTGCTGAAACGTGGCTAAAAAGCCAAAGCTCTGTAGCTAGAGGCTATAGCAACGCGTATCTTCTGTGGATCAGCACACAGGGGGACTTATAACGCACACTCACCAGTGGGTTACGTGACTCGAAGCCTCCTTTCCACTCCCTCTATTCTGGGGCCACTCATGGTCCTGTCCAGCCCCTGGTGTCAAATAGAGCAGGCCTGAGGCTGCTCTAACTTACACTGTGCTGCCCATGAGCCCCGGGAAGCAGAGAGTAACCGTAGTGCCCTCCAGCCACACCCAATCCAACCCTTACATCACAGAGAGGAAGCAGTCAGAAGAGAGCCATACACCATCTCTGCACTTGTGGGGGAGAGAAACTCCCGGGGCCATTTCCACCCACTCTAAGTTCCTTTTATGTTGCCAGAGTGGCACAATTTGGCCATAAGTGCAACCGAGAATCAGGCCCTAATCTTTTCCCTTTAGCAGGTGTCATTGCAGTGACTCGCACGGATACTGGTCTAGGGTTACTGTCTCTACACAGCTAGAATAGATAATATTGCTAGTAATAATCACATGTTGCATTTATACAGAGCCTTTCATCCAAGGATCTCATGCTTTCCAAGCTTAAATGAATTAAGCTGCGATCCCCCTGCCCTCCATGAATCCTATAAGTGCTCCGTCAGTATTTCTAGAGCGCAGTGTTCTTTTACAGTGGTTATTAATTGGTTGTGGGTCTGCAAATTTCTCTTCAGAGAGAAATTTAATTCTTGCAATTAAAACCCCAAACTGGGAGTCAGGGGTTCTAATTCCAGGCTCTGCCACTGATTCATTTTTGTGAGTTTAGGCAAGTCACTTAACCGCTCTGTCCCTCAGTTTCCCCATCAACAAAATGGAGGGGTGTAATAACGCACTGGAGTGTGATGAGGTTAAATGCATCCGGGGTTATAAAGTGCTTTGAGATCCTGTCCCACAATGACCTGGCCCTTTAAGAGGAGTCCAGCTCTGCCCAATTCCAGGATCCCTCTGAGAACAGAGGGATTCTGGGGCCTGTCATTCAAAAAGATCATGTAAATTAGAGGCTGGCAAGGGATGCTGGGAAAGAGGCCAGCTGCATATATGCTACCCAACCAGCAAGAGGGGGAACTGAGGCAGCTGTTACATTTCCAACACGGACTGAGTCAGCCTCTTTTAGGGTATGTCTACACTGCACCTGAGAGTGAGCTTCTCAGCCGGGTTTGACATACCTGCATTACCGGGGCCCAAGCCAGTGTGCTAAAAGTAGCTGTGTAGCCACTGCAGCTCGGGTGCCTAAGCCACTACATCAACACAACATCTACACAGCTATTGTTAGTGCATTAGCGCAAGCCCTGCTAATGCAAGTCTGTCGACCCGGGCTGGGCAGCTCGCTCCCATTGCAGTGTAGACACACCCTTAGAGACCCCCCGGATGGAAGGTGCAACAGGAATATAAACTATCAGTATCCTCAGCTGGTTATTTCTGAATGACGCACACAGAAATCCCACTGCTCCTTCCCCCCCTCCCCGGCTGTCTTTTAAATCCCTTCAGAAAAGTTAAAATAAAAGTGAGCGCCAATTTCTGCTCTCATTTACATCAGTGTAAATCTGTAAATCAATGGAACCCCTGCTCATGAACGGAGAGAGAAGCAACGCAGAGAGGCAGCCTGCCCATGTGGCAGTCCCTGCCTCTCCGCATCCCCTGCCCTACACATGCCCAGAAGCCATGTGGTTAGAGGCACTGCTCACTCCGCACTCTGTGTCCTTCTGTAATGAGGACCTGAAAACCCAGCAAGGTAAATCTTAAACTTCCTCATTCTCCTGTCGCTTATCTGTCGTTGTTTTTGTTTGTTTGTTTGTTTTGCCTGGGGACATAAAGGGGGGGGTGAGACATTAATTTCCTTGTTTCTTAATTTGTTTAACCCTTAGGAAAGCAGCCAATTCTCCAGGTGCGTGAAGGAACAAAAAGGGGCCTGACAATCTTCCATGCTGTGCTTCCCGTCCCAGAGGGTGCCCGACAGAAATCACCTCCCTTCACCGTTGAAATGCAGCCACCTCTAGGGTGAAACGTAGCAGCTGTTTAATAGCACACACATATAAAAGACATTTAAGGACAAGGGAATGAAGGTGAATCCTGTGCCCAACCAACAGTAGAAGCCAAAGGCTAAAATCCCACTTGTAACAAATCTGATGTCCCATGACACTGGAGCCTATATGATACATAAGGTCTCCCTCGGTACACCCCTGCCTCCTGTATGAGACCATATCAAGAGATATAATACAAAGGGGTGGGTTCTTGGAAGGCACTAAAGCCTGGGGATTGGATTTCTCAGCTCCTGGGAGTGGAGGTCAGGCCTGATTCTGTTCTCACTTGCTGTCATGTAAATCTGGAATAAAGTGGCGTTCCCTCCACGCTGGTGTAAAACAGATGTGAGTGGGAGGAGAATCAGGCTCTTGAGGTTAATTTCACATAGTTTTCTCCATGTTATTGTTCAGCCTGCCTACTGACCCAGCAGGGGGCTGGGGTATACAACAGTAATACCTAAGAGACAACAGATTGTCAGTGCAATTGGCAGACATCCTTGACTCAGCCTGATATAAATCCCCAGAAATCTGGAGCGGGCTGCTTCTTCTAGCTTGTTTTATATATTTATTTAAGTGGGATCAAGTAACCAAAAAGCAAGGTTAGACTGGGCTATTTCACTGTAATATGGAGCCTTCCTCCTCTGCCCCTAACACATTAACACATTGGATAGTCTTTTCAGGGTTTGCCTTTATAGTTATTGCAGTAGTGTGGTCCAATGGATCAGGTACTGGGCTGGGACCCAGGAGGCTTGGATTCTACTTCTGGCTCTGCCGCTGACCTGTATGACCCCTGGTTCCCCTGCTGCCTCTGGTCTAGTGAGAATATCCGCTCTTTGGGCATGGAACTGTCTCTCCCTGTGTGTTGACAGAGCACTTAGCATAAAGAGGCCTCCTAAGGCACTACTGCTGTATTAATCATAATAATAATAATAGTTAACATAAATAGCAAACAACCTTGTGCCTATGGCTTATCCTTACCCCTTGTTCCCTCTGCCTTTGGAGGTCTCTCAACCCTTGTACACGCCTTATGGCAATTGTCAGTCTCAAAAGACAATGGAGTAAGCGCCAAAGCAGCTCAGTTACTGTGTGTCGCGCTGCAGCATCGCGGGCAGCTAAGAAATCCGGCGTGAGTGACACACAGTAACCGCTGACAGATTATGTGGGAGTAAGGCACAGGGTCAGAGCATGAAGCTGGCACATTACTGTACTTTTCCCTTTGCTCTCTTCACCTTCCTGTCTCTCAACCACCTTCCTTCAGCCGCTTTGATTAGCCCAGGTGCAGCATAGCCGTCCAATGTGGCCTGTTAGTTCCTTCTTCCCAGCTTACAGTATTGATGTTGAAAGTTTTCAAATCCCTCTTGCAAACATCCTGGAACCTGAGCCTAGGTCAGCCCAGGGGCCTTGAAGCATCTCCAGGTTCTCCATACAGGAGGTTCTTTGGAATCCATGGAATTACATCACTACATTGGAGCTAAAAAGTCCCACTTGATCTGGCTGCTGCAGCAAGTCTGCAAAATAGCTCTACATCCCTATTCCAGAACTTTCTGGTATCCTGTCACGTTAAAAAAAACCCATCTGCTACCTTAACATCAGAAACCTTGGTCTACTCACTTAAATTCTCCATGCCTAATGCTGCCATTCGATACAAACATGCTTGCAGCTCCAGCAGAAATCAATGGGATCTGCACTGTGAGCTTGCAGGCTTTGCGCCTCATTTCCTGCTCCACCCATAAAAAACGGTGAGAACACTACTGACTAACCTTTGCGAAGCACTTTCAGATCCTCAGACCAAAGGACTTGTCAATATGCCAGGTGTCATAGCAGCCATATTGTTTGCAAGAATCCTGTTGCCTCCTGCAAAGAAGAAGAGGATACAGATAGGAAATGGATGCCCCTTTGTCTTCATCTTTCATTGAAGGAAACAACCAGATGATTTGATTTTTGTGCCCGCTAGGGGATGTCAGGGGAAGTTGAACCCATGGGCCTCATGGGAAGATTTCTCCTCCACTGAAGTGACTGCAAGAGACAAAACTATTAATGGTGAATGCACAGAGAACATCTGCCAACATCTGGATGTGCTGTGGGTGAGGGAAGGTGGCATAAAGGTATCAGATAGGAAAGGTCAGACAGGGCAAAAGAGCGCCCATTGCTGCAGCGCGTGCCCAGAGCCAGGGCCGGCTCTAGCTTTTTGACTGCCCCAAACAAACAAACAAAAAAAGGCCACCGAACTGCCGAAGCAAAAAAAATATGGCCGCCGCCGAACTGCCGAAGCAAAAAAAAATGGCCACCACTGGACCCCTAACAGGGCACCACCCCAGGCACATGCTTTCTCGTCTGGTGCCTGGAGCCGGCCCTGCCCAGAGCACAACTGGCCCTGTTCAGCCCGAGTGTAATTCCATCTTGCCATTACACCAGGGACTGAGTTTGGCCCATTGGAAACAAGGCTGCAGATAGGAAGTCTCCCAAAGGGCTCCCTGCACGTTGAAGCACAGAGGGGAACCAGTCTGACATACAGAAGGATCAACGCTGGCCAAAAATCATGCCCCCCCTACGCTCTGATGCAGCAGACAGGCCCCTATTTTAAATATATAACCTCGCGCTCAGCTCTCAATAACCTGCTGCCATGATGAAAGGATGCCGCTGGGGGAAAAAGGGTTACAAGAACAGAGTTTAAAAATAAATCAGTCTCTGGGCCGCTTTGGAAGTAATCTATGAAAAGGATTTGGCTGAAAACGGCACCGTATAAATGGCAGGCGTTATTATTTTTGACAATAAAAAAAAATACAACCAACCACCCACAGTTTCCTTGTATTTGCTCAAGAGTAAAACCATTTTGCAGATGTCTCCAGACAGGCTGCTTAACTGCTTCCAGCATCTTAATTTTCCCTTTTACATTTTTATTACGTTTAAATTAAAATTATGCCCGGGAGGAGGGAAGGGCAATTTTAAAAATCTATTACCATTGAGCTTTCTACTACTCATGACACCTTCGCTCAGAAACCTGGAAATCAAATGACTTCTTTCCCCATTAGATCTCATTCTTCTCTTGGTCTTTAAACCTACGTATCCTTTCCCACCACCCTATGTTTCAGGGCAGCTCATTCTAAGCATATTATTACTATAGTATAACCTCACTCTCATTATTATTAGTGTCAAGGAGCCACTGTCAAGATCAAAGGCCCATTGTGCTAACCCATTTTAAAAGACACTCTCTGCCTCAAAAAGTTTATAATTTAAGTCATTAATAAAATAATAATAGTGATTCCTTCGTCTTATTTAGCAGTTTTTGTCAGTAACATTTTACTTCTTGTACCTTATATTTATTCTTGTTTCACTCGGTCAAAATAAATGCTCTTTAGACTGCAAGTACATGGCTGCTTTTTGTGTACAGAGAAACATAACGAGTGCCTCAATGCGCATTCCCCAGAGCAAGATGAGGTAAGACTTCAGACAGGTCATTGTACGGAGGCGGTGTGGCTCCCCGGTGACCCGGGGAGGGACGAGCTCCGCCGGACACCAGAGTGGGCGGAGCCAGAGCACTCCAAGCCCGCCCCCTAGAGGGTCAGAGGTCGGACAGGAAGTATAAGAGCTCCACCCTAGAGCTCACTTGAGAGGCTCAGACACCTCCGGCCCAGCTCCCGCCGGGGAGACTCCAGCAACCAGCGGCGGGGCCTGGAGACTGGCCAGACCGGCCGACACTCGGCGTGGACCAGCGTGTGGAAGAGTTGCCGAGCCGGCCCCTCGCCAGCTACCCTCGACCCCCCCTGAGGGCCCCACCTTGACCCAGGTACCACCGGACGGCCGCTCGGAGCCTGAAGCCTGGGTGTGCTATTTACCTGTGTTGCTCAGCCCCTGCCTAAGGGCCTGAGCTGTGAGTCTTCACTGCCCCGCCCTACCTAGGCCCTGGGCTTGTTAAGTTTTCAGGTGGTACCTGTGTGCGCTCAGCCCCCTGCTGGATGGCTTGAGCCAGGACCCCTATGGCCCGACTGATTCCCCAAGGGGCCGTGCAAGGACTAAGGGAGGCGGTGTGGCTCCCGGGTGACCCGGGGAGGGACGAGCCCCGACAAACCCTCCCTACAGCCATATATTCTGAGTTCTGAACTTCCGTGGCTGGATTTGTTCTTGTTTTCTGGCTCGAACGCGTCTTGTTACATTAGCTTTAACTATGCCACTAAGCTAATCTTCAGGTAAATATATATATTATGTATATTTAACATTAACATGAAGGTTCCTTGGATAGAATCTCCGGGGCCCAACATGCACTGGAGAAAAAAAAGAGAGGCCGGTTTATATATTTAGCACTTCTATTTTCTATTGATGCATGGCCAGATCCACTGAGATGCAAAACATCTCAGTCGCAGGGACGCCCTTTGTCTAACAAGAGGAACATCCGTTAGAGAGAGAGCCCACCCATTTTTCTCAGCTCAGCTTGGTCACCTGGAAATTCACAGAAAAAGAGAAGCACTTCACACCACCTACAAGCTGTGAAAGATACAGAGTTCTCAATGACAACTGGCATTTCTCAGCCATCAGATGGAGGTGATCTCGCATAAGGTATTTTAGGGCCCGTGTACACAGAGAAGTCATTGGAATAGCTATTGCCAAATAAGTTAAGTCACATTATTCTAAAGCGTCTGCACTGGAAGCTATTCCAGGATAGCCACTGAGGAACAGCTTATTCTGTGATAGGTATTCCCTATACGATAGGTATAGGGAGGAGGGATAGCTCAGTAGTTTGCGCATTGGCCTGCTAAACCCAGGGTTGTGAGTTCAATCCTTGAGGTGGCCATTTAGGGATCTGGGGCAAAAATTGGGGATTGGTCCTGCTTTGAGCAGGGGGTTGGACTAGATGATCTCCTGAGGTCCCTTCCAACCCTGATATTCTATGATTCTATTCTGGTCAATTTCCTCATATAGACAAGTCCTAAAATATGTTAAGTGACACCACTCCTCAGACTCCTACATTTAAGGGCCTGTCTGCACAATGGGTTGATTAGTCATAGATTCTAGGGCTGGAAGGGACCTCGAGAGGTCATCGAGTCCAGCCCCCTGCCCTCATGGCAGGACCAATTACTGTCTAGACCATCCCTGATAGACATTTATCTAACCTACTCTTAAATATCTCCAGAGATGGAGATTCCACAACCTCCCTGGGCAGTTTATTCCAGTGTTTAACCACCCTGACAGTTAGGAACTTTTTCCTAATGTCCAACCTAAACCTCCCTTGATGCAGTTTAAGCCCATTGCTTCTTGTTCTATCCTCAGATGCTAAGATGAACAAGTTTTCTCCCTCCTCCTTATGACACCCTTTTAGATACCTGAAGACCGCTATCATGTCCCCTCTCAGTCTTCTCTTTTCCAAACTAAACAAACCCAATTCCTTCAGCCTTCCTTCATAGGTCATGTTCTCTAGACCCTTAATCATTCTTGTTGCTCTTCTCTGGACCCTCTCCAATTTCTCCACATCTTTCTTGAAATGCGGTGCCCATAACTGGACACAATACTCCAGTTGAGGCCTAACCAGCTGTGGCAAATTGCCGGCACTACTATGATGGGTCCCGCACTTTCTCTTCTTGTGGGGGGGTTTCAGGGGTGCCATTTCTTGCCCCTGAACTGGGGTAACAGCTATCCTACTAGTATCCCAGGGAAGGAGAGTGGAGAGGGAGGGACCCAGGCCTGCCCTCTACTCCGGGTCCCAGCCCAGGGGCCCTATGATAGCAGGTGAACCACTTGTACCAGTGATTCTTTCCCCTGGGCTACTTCCCTCTCCTGACCTTCAGCTTGTGGGGCTTCCTGCCTTCCCTCTGCACAAGCCAGGTGTCCCTTTACCTAGGATCTTGGTCTTCTTAGCTCGCTGCAGCACTTCTCAAAACTCTCCTCCACTTTCCTTCGAACTGCTCTTTGTTCCACCACCAATCCACTCTGCTTCACTCCTCCAAACTGCTCTCTGCTCCACCACCAAACCACTCTGCTCCAGCTCCTCCTCTGGCTGATTGAAGCAGGGGGATTTTATCAGGTGACTGGTTTCAGGTGCTCTAATTGGTTTCAGGTGCTTTTAATTAATCTACAGGGAATAAGGCTTCTCCTCATCCTAGATCACTCTCCTGCTGCCTTCTGGCCATGCTGTATCACACAGCGCAGAGTAGAGCGGAAGAATGACTTCTCGTGTCTTGCTCACCACACACCTGTTAATGCAGCCCAGAATCAAGTTTGCTTTTTTTGCAACAGCATCACACTGTTGACTCATATTTAGCTTGTGGTCCACTATAACCCCTAGATCCCTTTCTGCTGTACTCCTTCCTAGACAGTCTCCTCCCATTCTGTATGTGTGAAACTGATTGTTCCTACCTAAGTGGAGCACTTTGCATTTGTCCTTGTTAAACTTCATCCTGTTTACCTCTGACCATTTCTCCAATTTGTCCAGATCATTTTGAATTATGACCCTATCCTCCAAAGCAGTTGCAATCCCTCCCTGTTTGGTATTATCTGCAAACTTAATAAGCGTACTTTCTATGCCAATATCCAAGTCATTGATGAAGATATTGAACAGAGCCGGTCCCAAAACAGATCCTTGTGGAACCCCACTCGTTATACCTTTCCAGCAGGATTGGGAACCATTAATAACTACTCTCCGAGTATGGTTATCCAGCCAGTTGTGCACCCACCTTATAGTAGCCCCATCTAAGTTTTTATTTCCCTAGTTTATTGATAAGAATATCATGCGAGACCGTATCAAATGCCTTACTAAAGTCTAGGTATACCACATCCACCGCTTCTCCCTTATCCACAAGACTCGTTATCCTATCAAAGAAAGCTATCAGATTGGTTTGACATGATTTGTTCTTTACAAATCCATGCTGGTTATTCCCTATCACCTTACCATCTTCCAAGTGTTTGCAGATGATTTCCTTAATTACTTGCTCCATTATTTTCCCTGGCACAGAAGTTAAACTAACTGGTCTGTAGTTTCCTGGGTTGTTTTTATTTCCCTTTTTATAGATGAGCAGTATATTTGCCCTTTTCCAGTCTTCTGGAATCTCTCCTGTCTCCCATGATTTACCAAAGATAATAGCTAGAGGCTCAGATACCTCCTCTATTCATCAGGTCCTGGTGACTTGCAGGCATCTAACTTATCTAAGTGATTTTTAACTTGTTCTTTTTTTTTATTTTATCTTCTAAACCTTCCATGATTGGGCATATAAATCACATGGTATTATTTGCAATAAATCATTTAGCTTTTCTTATTGCCCAAAGACTGTTCAGAGGATATCAGTCACCCTGAACTTTCCCCCCTGTTATTCCAAAGTATTTGATAAATTTTCTTGGGATTTTTATTAAACCTGATTTTGAAAACAATAAGCATCCAACAACTCCCACTGAGGTCGAAAGAGTTATTCTGGATTTGCACCTGTGAAACTGACTGCAGAATCTGGCCCAGCATATGTACAAATGTTAATGTATACAAAATACATACACATGTTGATTACATCCCTCTTCATCAACCTTTGTATATCATGCAACTTCTTAGGACTTGATCCAAGGTCCATTGAAGTCAATGGGAATGGTTCCTCCATCTTCAATGGACTTTGGCTCAGGCCTTTAGACTGAGATTCTCCAAAGTGGCGTATGGGATTTAGATACATTTCCAATAAGTTAATAGTGTCTAAATCCCCTAGATTTCTTTGAAAATCCCAACCTTAGATAATTGATTTGAGGAATGTGGGATTTTTCAAGTGTCTAAGAGATTCAGGAGCACAAAGATTCCATTGAAAAGTGATCAGATTTGGGCACCTAAATCCCTTAAACACCTTTACAAATCCCAGTTTTTGACTTTCAATGAGACTTGTGCTCTCAAGTCCATTAGGCACTTTTGAAAGCTCACCTTGAGTCTTTCAGTGTGTTTGTGGGTGTGCACACAGTGTCTCGCAAATTGTAGGCACTACTGGAATACAAATAAATAATGATAGATGTAATCTGTGTACAGAACAGTAAGAACAACAAACTATATTGTGCATCTGCTGACATACATCTCATTGCTAGAATTACAGGTTGCCAGAGTTATATATGACAGTGTTTGGCTGAAACCTTAAAAAAGTGAGATTCTACCTATGGCCTTATGAACCATCATCTTATTTTCATATGAAGATGCAAAATAAAACGCCCATCAGGCATTCCTTCTGATGCTTATATTTTTCCTACAATGTTCTCTGAGTGGAATAAGCCATGCAGTGAATTTCAATTTTGAAAAAAATATTCTATTTAAAGTGAAAAGCACTAACATTCTCTCTCTATTCCCAGATGCTAACACAGATGGGACTTTAGTCCGAGATTACTGAGGAATGCTGGGTTAGAGAATTGCACCTCAGGGCTGTGAGTTCAAATCCAGCCCATGTTTGTAATGACCCAAACTTTGCTGTTAAGTGATGTTTAGTGGCTTCTGTCTTGTATCAGTTCCATTTGCACCTGAAAAGATATGAGCAGGCTGTGCCCTGTGTAGGTGAATGTCACCCATCCACTCACCATTGTTTTAGAGCCTATGTCTGTGGCATGAAACAATCCTTGACTTTAGTGGTACATGACTGAGCCCTCAGCTCCAGTGTCCTGTCTCAAGATTGGGGGTGGACTAGATGACCTTTTGAGGTCCCTTCCAACCCTGATATTCTATGATTCTATGATGCACTGGGCTCAGCACAAAACCAGGGATGGATTCTCTGAGGCTGGGGGCAGTTTCACCTTTGGCCTTGTCTACACTTGCGGTGACATGTAGGATACCTGTAGTTGCTACATGCCACAGAGGCAGGCAGGCTACATCATTGAAAGGCTCCGGCAGCTGCCCTGGCCACAGCCTTTCCCCCCTGTAGAAAAGACAACTGAGGCTACATCTACACTACCCACCCTATTCAGTGGGTAGCTATCGATGTTCTGGGATCGATTTATCGCGTCTCGTCTAGACGTGATAAATCAATCCCAGAGCCGCTCCCTGTCAACACCGGAACTCCAGCTCCGCGAGCGGAGGAAGCGCTGTCAACGGGGGAGCCTGCCTGCTGCGGTGTGGACCGGGGTAAGTACCTTTTGAAATCTATCTAAGATATTCGACTTCAGCTACGTTATTCACGTAGCTGAAGTTGCGTATTTTAGATCGATCTCCCCCCCCACCGCCCCGCTAGTGTGGACCAGCCCTGAGAAAGGCTCTGGCACTGGAGAGGTAGCTGGACACTACACTGCTAAAAATAGCATTATATAGGTGAGAGGCACAACCTGGGTGTGCAGAGCTGTGTAGGGGAATATCCCGCGGTTATTCCCCTACACTCCCCGTCTACACTGCTATTTATAGTGTGTAGGGGTTATTCCCCTACACTCCCCGTCTACACTGCTATTTCTACCCATGCTAGCTGGAGGTGCAGTGCTCTGCACACTGCCATGAGTGCAGATCTAGCCTGTGACTGAATCAATCTCCTGGTCGACATGTTCCCAGCACATTACAGTGACCCCGTTTGAGATTTGTAAAAGGCTAGTCTGTTTTTTAATCATTACTTGATGATTTCCCTTTTTTTGTTGTTGTTGTTACAAAAGTAATAATACATTACTTTTTTGTGAACTGCAATCATTCTCGGGATTTCCCCTTGCAAACTCATTTGCCAGGCAGGTTGGGAAAATACCAGGTGTGGTATTTATGGAGCTTTGTTTAATTCTTTAGTGCCATTTCTTTGGTGAGATTAGGCATGAAGCACACGACAGCGGTCACTAGTTAGTCCAACAGCTTGAGGGGAAAAAATATGTGCCTGAGTTAGCAGATTGTTTTGATGGCAAATGTTGACTCTGAAAGGTTTTGGTTATTAGGAGATCCATCGGCTCAGAGTGGAACCTTTCGCTGTTTGCTTTGCTTATTAACACTCTAGGTCCGTGTTTGGAGAGGGCACCGTGGTGTGTGTGTACGAACGATCCTGTAATCTACTTGTGTGAGCTGCCCCTGGATGCAGTTCAAGAAAAAGAAACAAGGATACTTCTTCCCAGTCAGAGCCGGTGAATTCGTGCTGATTAGCAGGAGGACGCAGAAAATGGAATCGGTACCTGATCAGCACAAATACGTGAAGTACACGGAATGGTGCGACTTTACCCATTAGTAGCTAGATGTTTTGTCACTGACTCGGCGTCTGTTCTTGGATCATAAATATGTTGTGCTTAGCATACAGTGATAAGCCAGCCACCACCTTCCAGCCATTAGCAGCAGGAAAACATGCCATTTGTATGGCTCATTATGAACACAGCCATCTAAATTAGTGATGGGCTCAGGAGAAGGGAATAGCTCCTTGGCTGCAGTAAATTGGCATCACCCCATTTGCTTCACTGGCGCTAGTATAACCCAGGCCCACTCGGTCCTGCTTTCGTGGTGACTAGGCCAGAGCTAGAAATTAATGAGCCTGCTGCAGCATTGGCTAGGGGCCCTGTCTACATTCTGGGTACTACAGCAGCACTGCTAGGACGTAACTATGCCACCTCAGCGCTGCTCTGCAGATACTTCGTACAATGACGGAAGGAGCTGTTTCATCGCTGTAGGTAACCCACCTCCCCCGGCAGGGTGGCTAGGCCAATGGACACATTCTTCTATACACCTAGGCACCTCTACCGCAGGCGTTCGGTCAGCATAACAATTCCTAAGAGAATTCATACCCCTGAGCGACGTAGCTCCATTGCTCTGAATTGTAAGAGAAGAGCAGGCCTAACAGAGAAGAGTCTTTTGGAACCAGAGGTTCGAGGTTCGCTCCCACTGGCAAGGATACCCCCAGGAGGATAGTGTTACACCGTGCCAATTTACATCATCAGAGGATCTGGCCCACACAGCCCAATCCAGATTTCAAACCCGCAATTTGGTGCGTGATAAGAGCTGGAATTTTGGGTCAGGCCTATCTGGAATATAAATTCACACAGGGTCCGTTCTACGGGACAGGCAAACTGATTTCATTAAAATACCCCCCCGCCCCAGTGAACTGTCATGCCACACTAAAGCTAAACTCAATCCCTTCCCAAGCTTTTGAAAAACGTTAGCTAACCTCTTTCCTGCTGTTTATTCATTTTACATGGCTGCCGTGGATTCCGCTTCCTGAGGGGACCGTGAGCAGGAAACACCAGGAATCTTGTCAGAGACCCCTCCTTTTCTCACAGCACATCTCCTGCAGACTTGCATGCTCCCCTTTGCCTGGGTTCACAGAGGAAGCCGGACTCATTGGCTAAACAGACCCTTTACAAGTTCTGCTGTCAACCAGGCTCCTGCACTTCGCTATTCTCATGCATCCAGGGAGAGTTTAAAACACTGGGGGCAGTGCCTCAGCTGGTGTGAATCATCATAACTCCATTGACTTCAGTTCAGCTGACTGAATGGATGCTTGACACCAGCTGAGGTTCTGGCGCACTTTAACTGTTTTACTCTTGGCATGCTGGAGCAGCAGAGGCTAGCACCCACCTAGCAAAGTACCTAGGCCAGAGGTTCTCAACCAGGGGGACGTGTACCCCTGGGGGTACACATAGCTTTTTCAGGGGGGTACATCAGCTCATCTAGATATTTGCCTAGTTTTACAACAGGCTATATAAATAGCACTAGCGAAGTCAGTACAAACTAAAAATTTATATGGACAGTGACTTATTTATACCACTCTATATACTACACGCTGACATGTAAGTACAATATTTATATTCCAATTGCTTTATTTTATAATTGCATGGTAAAAAGGAGAAAGTCAGCAATTTTTCTGTAATAGTGTGGCTGTGATACTTTTGTATTTTTATGTCCGGTTTTGTAAGCAAGTAGTTTTTAAGTGAGGTGAAACTTGGGGGTATGCAGGACAAATCAGACTCCTGAAAGGGGTACAGTAGCCTGGGAAGGTTAAGAGGCACTGACATAGGCCACATCCTCAGCTGGTCTCAGTGAGTGCAGCTCCACTGAAGACAATGGAGACATTCTGATTGACTCCAGCTAAGGATCTGACCATTAGGGTGTGAGCCACACAGGGACTTAGGCCGGGCAACACTAAGCATTGTTGTGTCTCACTTTTAGCCAGGACTCTAGGCAGGGAGCTGCCTAACCTACCCAATAGGAGATGCCAACTTGAGAGTCATGAGCGAAGCCTGGCCCCTCTCGTTCAAATAGATACCCAAGTCCAGGCACCTATCTCTGCTTAGCAAGCTACCTGGAGTCAGGCGCCTTAGGTATCTGGGCTGCTTCTTGAAAGAATGAGTTAGGTTCCTGCCTGGCTCCGTGCAATATGGCTGGAGACAAAGGGGCCCACCTTAGAACTTTTAGCCCAGTGGTTAGCTCACTTGCCTGGGATGGGGGAGACTCAGCTTCAATTCCCCCCTCCCTCTTCTCAGCCAGAGGTGCGGGGAGGAGGGGAGGAGAGAGAGAGGATTTGAACAGGGGTCGCCCACCTCGCAGGAGAGTGCTCTAACCACTGAGCTATGGGACATTCTGGTGAAGGGCTCCCTCGGTTACTCTTGTTGAAGCCTGTGGGGATGCAATGAAAGAGTAGGTAGAGCAGAGGGACTGGAGCCAGGATCTCCCGCCTCTCAGGTGGGCACCCAACCACGGGAATAGAGTCATTCTTGTGCTTCTTGTCATTCTATCCACAGTAGAATAGACTTTGGGCCCAGCAGACAGAGAGAGAATGAGTGTTCTAGCCACTGTATTAAAAGTGACAATGAGGGTGTCAACACTCCCCCCATCTCCTTGGATTTTGAACGGAACTTGATCCAGTAAGCATGTGCACAGGCAGAGGAAGCGGCACCTATGGAATTTTAGGTGCCGAGTGAGTTTAGGGGCCTATAGTGTTCAGCAGGAGTTGTCTGGATTGTGGTGGAGCCGAAATGGGGACTTAGGCACCTAAATCTGGGGTTTTGGAGTCTACGTACCTGTGTGGAGCCCATTAGAATCAGAGAATATTAGGGTTGGAAGAGACCTCAGGAGGCCATCTAGTCCAATCCCCTGCTCAAATCAGGACCGACACCAACTAAATCATCCCAGGCAGAGTTTTGTCAAGCTGGGCCTTAAAAACCCCTAAGGATGGAGATTCTACCACCTCTCTAGGTAACCCGTTCCAGTGCTTCACCACCCTCCTAGTGAAATAGTGTTTCCTAATATCCAACCAAGACCCCCCACATTGCAACTTGAGACCATTGCTCCTTGTTCTGTCATCTGCCACCACTGAGAACAGCTGAGCTCCATCCTCTTTGGAACCCCCCCTTCAGGTAGTTGAAGGCTGCTATCAAATCTCCCCTCACTCTTCTCTTCTGCAGACTAAATAACCCCAATTCCCTCATTCTTGCTGTTTATGCTCCTGTGTAGAATGACACCAACTCCTTGGGTCACCTTGGCCTTTCTCTGTGAGGTCTTTTCTTCCTCATTCTTTTCTCAGTTTACTGGCATCTAATCTCAGTCTCTCCTTTTTTAATTTTTTCTTTTTTGCATTCTCTCTTCGCCATCTGATCAGTCCAGTTAATTTCCTGCCTAATTACTCTGTCTCTCAAATCCATCTCTAATTACAAAAGAATGTTCTTAGTTTAGATCAAAATTTAACGCCAGCCCACACAATTCTGCTACAATCTGGTTCTTGCTAAAGCCTGATCGTTCTATTTATGACTGTGAAGGGAGGGGGAGATAAATGAATTCTGGGCTGAATTTCAGCTGATTCAAGTATTCAATGCCCAGAAAAGATCCAGCAGGCAAACTTCCCGCAGGCCGCCCTGAGCCAAAGCCCATCCAAGTCAATGGGAGATCGTCTATTGATTTCAAAAGGCTTTAGATCAGGTCCAATGTGCCTTAGCATCTCTAAGGGCAGTAGCTTTCCACACCAGTTCACCCTTACTGACACTGCCAGAACAAACAGAAATGGAGGTGATTTGCACATTTGCCCATAAGTAAGTGGACTGAGACCCAACCAAACTCACTGAACATCGACTAGCTTCCAGATTGCAATGACGTTCGTTCTTAACCAGTCTAGACTGGGTTTGAACCACTGGCCTAGAAAAGGAAAGCTGGGAACCCATTATAAGTCCTTGCTCCAGAGCTGTTAAAAATCCATGGGCTCCACCAGTCATTAGCGCCTGTGAAAACCAGGCTCTTAGATTGCAAACTCTTCAGGGTAGGGACTGTCTCTCACTACAAGTTTGTACAGCACAGTGGGGTCCCAATCTCCTTTGATATTTCTAGGTCCCACCATAATGCGTATAATAAATAGTATTAATACTATTTGATAAACGTTTGCCCTTCCCACAATATTCCTGCCAGTCGGGGAGATTAATATTTGAAGAAACTTATTATTTATACCATGGTAGTGCCTCGAGACCTGAATCAAGATCAGGGTCCCATTGTGGTAAAAATACATAGCATGACATGGTCCGTCCCCTCCATTGCTTGCCATCTAATTATGAACACAAAAGGGGTGTGCATGTTACTCAGGGATGGATGGGTGTCACAGGCCGCCCGCTGTGCCCAATCCACAGAGGATGTGAGCCTGTTACAGCTTTCACTTTGAAGGAGTGGTTCTTTAGCTGAAGTTGTAGCAGCTTGTGCATTTTAGCTCTGGAGATCCCTTGTTCAGTTCCCCGTGTGTCCACCAAACTGGCAGTTGTCAGATGAACAGAACCACGTTAAATCCATTTAAAGATCTGAGCGAGTGCAGTTTGCAATATTCAGGCAGCTAATGACTTACCAGCCTACGCAAGGGGTTCAAGCCGTGACCTAGATGTGAAAAGCTCAGTAACCACGTCCCTAAGCTATTCACTTCTCCCACCTTGTGCGGGCCAGTCAGGACGTTTCCCCCAAGTTTAGTTTCAATGGAAAAAAACCCCACCTGAACAGCCCTGCTTGTATCCTCCTGGCCACTCTGAATAGCAAATGTGATGGTGTTCGGTACGTTTTTAGTACACTGCATCAAGAATTAGATGCACAACTCCTGTTGCCATAGCTCTCATCCCTCTGAGACTCCCATGCATGACACATACCCAATGTGAGGTGCACAAAGAAAGGGGGTGGGCAGAGAACAGGAGTGGAGGGAGCTAGAAACGAGGCAGGAATCTTTTCTTTTAACCTCAGCCTCATGATTCAACATTTGTGATGTCAATAATTTGCAGCCGTAAACAGCAAGCTAACGGCAGATCTGTGTGGGAGGGAGTTAAATCTGAGCTGAAAATGACTGGCAGCCTTCATAATCACCAATCAAGCACATTTAAGAGGTCTACCTGTCACTGCTAATAAGAATTCAGTAATGAACAATCTTCCCATAGGAGCTGCCATACCAGAATAGACCAATGGTCCGTTTAGTCCAGTATCTGGTGGCCAGTGCTGATGCTGCATAGGAGAGGTATAAAATTCTTCCATAATACACCTAATTATGCAGTACAGTTCCCAGCACACACCATTAGCGCTGGCAACAATCAGAGGAAGTTACACACAGGAGCTGATTTTTTTCACTTTCGCAGCTGCAGAATGTAAAGGGAAGAAGTTCTGTTTCAATAAACAGGGCTTCCTTGGGATTCTTACAGACGCGTAACAAATTGTTCTCTCTGACAGTGTTTGTAAGAGGTGCCAATCCACTTCAGGGCTGTGCTGTAAACAAACAGCTGTGATGTGTTGGGATTCCAGGCGGCTTTGGTTTTGCATGGAATGAATAATCCGCTTCAAGAATCGGCCTTTAAAACATGATGGACCCCTGGAATTTGTGCGATCCGTAACCAAATGACACGGTGGAGTTTGTTGCTGACGTGCCACTAGCGTGAGAGAGGCTGTTTATGTTCCCAACTTTGTGGAGGCTGCAACTGGGATTTGCAAAAGGAGTTTAAGGGAGTTAGGTGTCCAGATCAATTGCACATGTGTAATGAGCTGTGACTTCATCCACATAGAGACACTGTGGTCATGAGAGAGATCCAACTCAGGAATGACCAAGGTGAAACTGTATAGCCTGCAAGATGCAGGACATGGGTCTAGATTATCATAATTGTCTTTCTGGCCTTAATATCTGTGCATCTTATAACACCTGTGCTGAAGGAAAGCTTATGTTCCCTTCCTGCCTTTTTTTTAGATTCTTCCTATGCTCTAGACCTCAATGATAATGTGTCCATGAGTTCCGCAGGCTAATTACTCCTTGTGTATAAAGGTATTGCCTTGTGCTAGTTTTAAATTTCGGTGTCACTGACTGTTCTGGTGCTATAACAAGGAGTGAACAGAAGGGCCTGGATGATTACAGAAATCTCACAAAGAATGCATGTCCCCATGCAATTTCCATCTCGCTTCTGCATGCAAGAGGTTTTGAATAAGCATCCAAAATTAAAGGCTGAATGTTCTGAGGGACCCATGCTAGCACCCAACCATCCTCTGGAATATACATATGTTCCATCCAGTTTCTGCATGCAGGAGAGTTGGGCTATGGGAAAGGACAGTTGCTTTTCTGTAGTGCTATGGAGCAAACTTTGGAGTAGAGTGATCCTCAGTGAAGAGCCAAGGGGCTTGGGCCTGAGAGGCCAAAAAGGTGTTCCAACGGGCAGAGCGTGTTCTAAGGGGCTTGGAATCAGAGAGGGGCAGCAACAAAGCTGGGGCAGCGGTGACTCAACTGAGGTCTCTGGCATTTCTTTCGCACAGCTCCGGCCACCTCTGTCAAAGCTGAGCAGGATGTAGGCACAGGGTTTCAATAAAGAAACGGCACCATCCCTGCATCTGGCTCTAGCGATAGAAACTCAGTTCCTGCCAGTTATTGTTGATTGTCTTCATTATGGCAATGGGCTAGGACCCCTCTGAGCTAGGGGCTGTACAAACAGAAAAGATGACTGCTGTGCCAAAGCCTGCCACTGAATGGCCATAGGACAACAGTGACACCTAGCTCTTATGTACCCCTTTTCATCAGCAGGTCTTAAAGAGCTTTCCAAAGGAGGTTAGCACCACAATCCCCATTGGCGCCTGAGGCATAGAGACTTGCCCAAGCTCACTCAGTAACACAGCTGGGACTAGAATGTAGGCATTTAAAGTCCGAAACCAGGGCTTTAGCCACTAGGCCACAGCATACAAATGTTATTAATGCTGATATTGTAGAAGTGCTGAGTCCCATTGGGCTCAACAACGCAAACACAGAGGAAGACAGCATCCTGGCCCTACAGTGCTACCACCTTCTGGCATATCACTGGAGGATCATCTTCAATAAACCAACCCTAGAGGAGCCAAACTCCTGCTTGCGTGAGTAATTTCATGAAATGCCATGGGGCTCTGTGTGTGAGTGAGTCCAGCAGGCTACGGCCCAGCAAGAGATTGGCGCCATATTTTAATGGCGCGTTGCTCGGTTATCTGTGGAATCTTTCATCACAGATCCATGCTTATCACTTGGAACCACTGTCATCATTAGTACCTTGGGACCTTCCCGTGTGAAGCCCCTCCTTGGAAAGGGATGTGGATCACTAGCAGCAGGGCTGCCATAGAGCAGATGGAATCGGCTGTGTTTGGGTGGGTGGAATTATTCAGAGATCGAGACATCTCTTGGAGAATAATCATTAAAAAAAAAAGATGAGGCTGAATTGCTCCCGCTGCCTTATAATTTCACGATAATGGCCACCAATTAGCTTATGGAAACACTCATCTTTGAAATATTCCCTGGGCTGGTGTGAAATAGGCTTCGATTCCTCTCATCCATTTCAATCCCGCAAAAAAACATTTTTTTAAGAGGGGGGAAAAGGAGACATTTTAGTGTTGAGTTTTACTGCTTCCAACGTATTCCTCCTCTAAATCAAACTCAATCGAGCTTTTGTAAATGCTGCCTTCCTTCCAGAATGACTTGATCCTGAGTCAAAGTGTCATATGGTTTTATTGACAATGCAGGAGCTGAATTTGAACTGTGTTTTATTTATTTGTCCGATTCGGTGCACGGTAACAGTGCAGAGCTGAAGAAAAGCAATTACTCCCAGGTATTTCAACAAGGCTGTATATTTCCGAGAGGCTGGTTTCTTGGACTATGAAATAAGCTGCCCTGCTTTCTGAAATAATATTCAGCCCATCATGCCCTCCGTATAAAGGAAAGCTTCCAATCTAACATCTTTCAAAATTAGCACTCTAAAGTGTGCCTGACAATATTTTTTGCAAGTGAAGACCTTCCATTCATGTCCCAGTCTGACCTGCCATCTCAATACTGCAAACAAGTTGTAGAGCTGCAATGCTACAAAATTGGTTTGTGATTTCGTTGCCAATTCAGCTATCTGAGATCTAATCAAATATCACTTGAGTACAACAGGGGCTGTAAATTGCTTGTGTTCAACTTGCATAGCTTTGTTTAAGCAGGGAGTTGTTGGGTTTGTTTGGTCTACTGTTGTGTTATTGTAGGACTAAATTGCTCTGAGCAAAGTTGCGTCAATTCTGTCAGTTAATCACCATGGGGACAAAAATCACCTGCTATTTGGTCACCTCATCTCTGGGGACTTTTACATTAATAGATGCAAGAAACTTGCTTCCGATATTTGGGAATCCCCATTATTACCACAATCTGCAAAGGACTTGCAAAGAGCTGATCCACTGAATAGGAATTTAACATTTTTACTTCCACTGCAGTTCAGAACAGACATGCTAGCTGCTGCAGTGTTTAAATGTGGTATTGCTAGTAGAATTCTAGCAATGTTTTCCTGACCAGTATGTGGACAGTTGAAAGCCGTCCATCTCAGGTGGCTTAAAAGAGCTGCCCGCGTTGGTCAAAGAAGAGCAAAGACTGTTCTTTTTCCAGTGTGAAATGGGTCTTAGGAGAGAGATTTCTACACATATAATTTCCAGTTTGTATGTTAGAAACAAGCTGTTTGCTTGGTGCTTCAACCAGTGGGGCTTTTGTGAAGTCACAGACCAAAGTCTCTAGTTCTGATTCGTAGATTTTAAGGCCAAAAGAGACCATTCTGATTATCTGGTCTGACCTCCTGCTGCGTAACATAGGCCATTTTCACCAAGTCACTGCTGCATCAAGGCCAAAACTTCTAGTTGACCCAGAGCAGATATTTTAAAAAGACGTTCAGTCTTGATTTAAAGACTCCAAGAATCCATCCCATCCTTTGAGAAGCTGTTTCTGTGGTTAATTACCCTCACCCTTGCAAATTTCCACCTTATTTCCCATTTGAATTTGTCTAGCTTCACCTTCCAGGCATTAGATCGTATAATGCCATTTTCTACTGGATTAAAGAACCTTCTAGTTTCAGAAATTTTCTGCCCATGTACGTATTTATAGATCGTGATCAAGTCAAAAACAGCCACATGATGGACAAACGTCAAAAAGATCAGTGGTTCCGTTGGGACGAATATGCAACAGTGTGGACCCTTATCCAGAAGTTTACAAGAAATCTAAATAGCTCCACTGAATTTCACAGCCTCTTGCCTCTCTTCAAATGTCTATTTTCTATGTGCCATGTTGTTGCAGCTGTGTTGGTCCCAGGGTAATAGAGACACAAGGTAGGTAAGGGGATATCTTTTATTGGACCAAAGTCTGTTGGTGAGAGAGACAAGTTGTAAGCTTGTCTCCTTCACCAACGGACATTGGTCCAATAAGAGATATTATCTCACCCACCTTGTCTCTCTCTTTTTATTTATCCTGTTTAGTGTGTTTCTCCATCGTGTTACTTCTGTCTGAATTTCCGTATTTGGATGGTCAGGGTTAGTCTCTAGCTCAGCTCCAGCAAGGCCCCGTCCAATCTCCAACATGCCCCCTTGGTCCGTGTCGGCTATAGCTCTTCTAAGCATGCAAGTGTCAATTTACTAGGTTGGGACCTTATCCAGTTCCCAAATTAACCTTAAGCCTCATGTTAATGTCACAGGAGCTGGATCATCGAGAGAAAGAGAGGCAGAGACGATGCGTAACTCTTGATGGTGAGGGGGGCATAATTTAAAGGTTTGGGAGGGATGGAGCATGTGACTGCCCCACCCATCACCTCTGGGCTGAGGAGCAGCAGCAGAGCTAGGAGCATCAGGGCAGAAGGAGGCTTCGGGGAGCATCTCATGGCAGCCGGGCTCTGCGGGCAGGGGCTGGCTCCAGGAGAGGCAAGGGGGAATAAGGGATGCAGCTCAGAGCTGCACCGCCCGCCCTGCCTGGGGAGCACCCGGCTGTGCAGAGGTGGCCCGGCTCGGGGAACAGGGCAAGGAGGGCTGCCAGGCAGCCAGCCACCACCCCAGCTCCCACGGTATGGACAGCCAGGGGCCTGAGCGGGCCAGGTGGCTCCCACCAGCTTCCGATCCGCTGGCTCCTGGCAGGAGGCGGTGGTTTGCAAACTGTTTGAAAACCTCTGTGCTAAATAGAAGGCAGAAATCGGGGAGGGGGAGGGGAATATGACCCCACATGCCCCCCCCGCCCCCACATTGCCTCTGAAGAGTGGTGTGTGTGTGTGTGAGAGAGAGAGAGAGAGATCATAGGTGGGTCTAGTGGTGAAACCTAGTGACTACAAAATCCTCCTACTTACTTCTACAGAGAAAATGTCTCTCTTACCTCAAGGAGGAGGAGCTTGCGTATTGGGTAACAAAAGGTGGCTGTTCAGATCCTCCTGATGACTGTACATTATGTAAGTACTTTTTACATAGTCTGCGCACCCTCCCTTCAGTTATGCGTAAGGAGGAACGGTTGGTGCTTTGGAGGCATACGCGGATCATTACAGAAGGCAACGCATCAGGTCAGATTCTGACTAAGCTGAAGCACCCATGTCTTGTTCTGAGCCCTGCCGGGTCAGCCGAACACCCATTCCGCCTGCTCTTCGTGTCACTATTGATTGCAGTTGAAAGTGCCTTATTGCTAGTGCTGTACACACGACACGCTGCACGTTTTTTTTTTATCCTTCTCGTTTTCCTGTCCTCACCACTCCTTTCCTTCCCTGCTTTCCTGGAACTGTGAGGCCGCTTGACATAACGGATCTTTTTCAAACTCTGGCTGTCAAACTCATTACATCTTTTCTTGTCAGCTTCCATTAGTGGTCTGGGAGACAGAGCGAAGCTGACACCACACAGCTGCTGCGTACACTCTTCCCTGCCCCCAGCTTATTTTTCTATTTTTTATTTCATTTTCTTGCAAAAAAGGAAAAAATAGCGGCTTGAAACACACGATTCTTACTGCTCTTTTTTGAGACCCTTCTTCTCAGGGCATGGGCAAAGACGAGAGCAGAGAATCATAGGCTGAGATTTTCAAGTGTGACTAGCATATTCGGGGATGCCTTATTTTTGGAATGTCTGACTTGAGACACTTTAAAGGGGCCTGGTTTTCAGGAAATGTCAGAGCACCCTTTACAGCATCTCAAGTTGGGCTCCCAGCAATCAAAGACCGCACCTCCCCCACCAAATCACTAGCCCATGTGAAACCCTTGGCAAAACTGTCTGGTCTCTCGTTTTATTGAATGTATTACCGTGAGACAGCATGGTGAATCTGAGACACAGAGAGGGGTCAGGTAACCCCCCCGCAAGATCACAGGGACTTAGCATCGGAGCCAGCAGTCTGGTCTCCTATTATTATTCATAATGGTTTATATAACAGTGGTGCCTTGAGGTCTCAACCGACAGCAGGGCCCCATTCTGCTAGGTGCTGTACATATACATAGTGAGAGACACTTCTTCAAAGCGCTTACAATTGGAACAGCTCGGGAATTTTTCAACGAGTCGTTTTGTCACTGGTTTGGGAAAGGCTGGATACAAGGGCTGTGTCTTAGTCCCAGCTCCAGCGGGTGGAATTTCTTCCCTTTCCCCCACCCCCGGTAGGCCTTGGAATAGAATTCGATGCTGCTGTCTGCGTCACACCTGGCTTTCCCAGTCTTCTGTTGATTTTACATCTAACCGATGCCACTTGGCCCACATGGGACTCGGTTCTCGGCTGCAGATTTTTCCCTCTGTGGTTTCAGTCGATATTGTATCATCAGCCAGATCCAGGGAGCGTAAGAGGGAGTGCCGAAGGACAGACATTGCAATACCCTGCCTGTTGGGGTGGTTTTTCCTGAAGTGAAAAGTGAGGGTACAGGGGGTATAAATTGCAATGCAAGTTACAATACAAATAGAACAGGAAAAACCCCTTAGCTGACTGGAAGAAGATATCCCTGGCCTAGGCACTGTGTGGGAGAACCAGAGGCTGTCCTATGTGGCTCCCCGCACAAGCTCTAGTGCAGGGGGCTGGAAGAGGTCATATTACTCCAGGGGTTGCTTCGGCTCTTAGAGTAGCCTGGAACCCAAGGGTGCAGATGTGGTGTAAAGCCACCTTTGTCCCTTACCCCCCAGGGCTGCAAGTTCTATGCGTCAGCTCCTAGTGGCAGCAGAGGCTCTCGCCCCTAACATAGACAGTGTATGTGGCTATAAACTGCTGCAGCCTGAACCACAAGGGGCTTGGGCTGGGACACGGATGCTGGCAGCTGCCAGCAATGGCTGGAACGAGGCAAATCCCCTGCATGCACAAGGCCAGGGGACGTGGAAAGGCATTTGGGCCTGAATCTCTGTTGCTTTGCACCTCGTGGACAGTGGCAGCTCCAGGGGCCTGACTCCAGCTGCTTGAGTTTGGCAGCCCAGCCCCTGAGGAAGACAGAGCTACACGAAACCAGCTCTAACTCCTGCTGCGGGAGTTAGAACTGATGCCATCGGGGGATTGGGTGTAGCGTAGCTCAGCTCCAGCAAGCTCTCTCTAACACCCAGCATGTCCCCCTCATTCCTCTTATGCCAGGCGGAGGGGGGCTGCCGGCATGCCAGAGAGCTAAACTGCCTCTTCTGACTTGGCACCACTGGGGATTTCCCCTGCACAGGGTGGTTTCTCCAGCTGGTTTAAGTTCACTCTGCGCTGCCTAGGCAGAAGCAGTGCAAAGCAAACTGAGTGGAGTGGAGAATCAATCCTGCTATTACACCCCTGTGCAAAGCGGGTGGGATATATTACCCATTGGAAGTGGTAGTGTTTGACAGTCGCTTTGCATGAGTGTCAGTGACTATTTGGGAACTGGGGTAGCAGGAAGTGAGGCTAACGGATGGAGACTTAGGGTATGTGTGAACTGTAGCTGGAGATGTAATTCCCAGCGGAGGTAGACGTAGGCACTCTAGCTTTGATTGAGTTAGTGCGCTAAACACACCAGTGGAACCACGGCTGCATGGGTGGTGGGGTGGGCAAGCCAACTGGGTACGTACCTAGGGTCTTGGGCATGATCGTACTTGGGCAGGCTAAACCAGGGGTTCTCAACAATTTTTTTTGGTGGCCTCAGCCTGTGGCCACCAACTTTTGCTGGTGGCAATTTTTCCTAAAATACTTCATTAACTTTAGGAAAAACAAATAAATATGCACATGTACATGTCCAAACCATTGTAATTTATTTATGTAGAAGTTTTTTGGCGGACTCAGTAATAAAAATAATGTACAGTTGTCTCTATTCTTTGCTGGTCCTAAACAGAATAGAAACACAAATAAGGTGCTTTGCACATTCTTGTCTTTTTTGTTGCTGTTTCTTTTGCTTTTTTTTTTAAAGACTTGCTAGCTAGTAAATCTGCTGCTGTGAAAAGTAACATTTGTATATTTGTTAATATCACTTTTCACAGCAGCAGACTTACTAGCTAGCTGGGAGGCTGGGAAAAGTGATATTAGCAAACATACGAATATCAATTTTCACAGCAGACTTACTCAGCTCTGGCAAGCCAGGGGACAAATTAAGCCCTGGATGGGGCGGTGGGTAGGGAGACAGTGGGGGCTAGGGCTGATGCAGGGCAGGTGTGTGAGCTGAGGGCCTACACCCGCGACCGGGGTCCAGGGCTGGAGCCTTCCACCCACCACTCCAGAGTTAAGGTCCGAAGTCTGAGCCTCACCACCCCACAGAAGGTGGAGAACTCACTGGCTGCCTGCTCCTCTGGCGTTTGTGGATCCAGAGGAAGGCAGGGCCCACCCGCTGCTGGTGCCCCCCTCCCCTCTCGCAGCTGCCACTGCACGGCCTGCTTTAGCATGCTAGCCAGTTCAAAGCTTGTGTGCACATCTAGCTGAGCTGGAAATCACATCTGCAGCTCAAGTGTGGACATACCCTTAGGCCCTGATTCAGGAAAACATGGGTTTAACTCTAACCATGCCATTAACATACAAGTGTGCTGCCCTGAATCAGGCCGAGAGAGAGAAACACAAGGAGTGGATAGGAGAGAAAGCGTTGGGCTAGAGGAGACGGATAACCAAATGGTTGCTTTCGGCACAGTTTAGAAAGCACAAAACACTCTCAATATTAGGATTACAAAAACCTTCCGTCATGGAGCTTTGGAGATTATGGCCTACTTATGCGGCAGAGACATCTCTGCATTTTGGGACTGAATGGCGAATCAAAGCCTGGGTGAATAATGGATGTGTGTGCCGGCTTGAGGCTGACACTGCTTTTGATTGGATTTTGTGAGTTCTCTGCAGCCTTCTCCCTGCTGCTGGTGCGTAGGTACCTTGGACTGTGTGCTGCTGGTTGAGTGAAAAGGGCAGCTGAAATCACAGCAAGCTAGTGTTCTTCTGGCGGGGTCGTGGTGGGAGACCTGAGGAGGGGACGGGGAGGAACTCGCATATTTCTCATCCTGCAGTTGCATATATGCACCCACCTGTGCATTAGTGTGAACAAGTGACATGAAAATAAAGGGAAGAGGTGAGTGTCAGGGCAAATTACAACCCTCCTTGGGGAGGACTCATGGATTTGCGGCTAAAGCGCTGGACTGGGTTCAATTTCACAGGCTCCCTGTGTGACCGTGGGCACATCATTTAGTCTTATGATGTAAAAAGCCCTTAATGACCTGGGACCAGCCTCCTTGTCCCATCCGGCCTCAGCAGGGGCATTTGAGTTGGATTCCCCCTTTTTTTGAAAAAGAGGGGGTGGTTGGTGGGCCATCCTCTGTGTGGGCTCCAGGACTCTGAACTTTGGCCCAAAATAGCCTGAATTTGGTGTCTTTCAGGTCACGCTGCAAAAGATGCTAGTTGAGGGTCTCTGGAGAAGGCTGAGGGTGGGTCTCCTAGATGATGAAGGGGGTAGGTGGCTAGCTGGCCAAGCTCCTATGGAACTGATTTCAATGCTGCTGAAGTTTTCCTTTGCTGTCTGATTAATTAAGGTAGGGTACTTTAGACAGGTGGCTTTTATTATTTTTTTTCAAACGCTAAATAAATAAATATGCACAGCATCTAATACAACAGGGCCTGAGCGCCGCTGGAGCTGCTGCTGTAATGTAAATAACAATAATGGTTTCGTATTATTTTTTAATGCTCTGCTTTGCATTTCCATAGTGCAGCAGCATAATCTAGCCAGCAGGACTGGGGGCTTTAGTTATATTGTAAGCCTTTTCGAGCAGGGGCTGTCTCTTCCTCTGTGTCTGCACAGCGCCTAGCACCATGGGGTCCCAATCTCAGTTGGTACCATAATTCGTATCAATAACAATAGTGACTTCTGAGCCCGTTTGAGAGGGGAGGTCAAGAATGCAACCCACACTACTCTTTGTTGCCCTCTAGTTGCCATACCACATATAGAGGTTTCTATGAGTCTGCTCCCACCTTTTAGCTAAAAGGAATGATCCCGTCGCTGGAACCTCTGGGGGTATGTCTACACTGCAATTAGACACCCACAGCCGGTCCATGCCAGCTGACTCAGGCTAAGGGGCTGTTTAATTGTGGTGTAGATGTTCTGGCTCGGTCTGAAGTCTGGGCTCTAGGACTCTGCAAGGTGGGAGAGTCCCAAACCTTGGGCTGCAGCCTGAGCTGTATGTGAATGTGAACACCGCAATTAAACAGCCCCTGAGCCCAAGTCAGCTGGCACGGGCCAGCCCTGGGTTTTTAATGGCAAAGTAGACATCCCCTGTGGGTCATGCTCTGAGGTTTCTGGTTCAACCCCTGCACTTGCCCTGAGTAGGCCTAACACACCAGCAGTCTCCTAAACAAAGCACACCCACCCACTGGACGTGTTGCCACTTCTGCCCATTCAAAACACGGATCTGGTTGTCGGGGGAAGAGGCTGAGAATGAAATGAGAGGAATACACATAAAATTGGAGGTGTTTCAGTCCCTATATCCCTCCCAGAAAGCAGGCCAGGCCAGTGATCAACCAAGCAGAATCTCAATTGTAATTGAAAAAAATATATTACTTTTTTTGTTTGTTTTTTTTTGTTTCCCTCACTGCAATTTCACTTTTAGGTACCAATGACAACCAAGGAACCAAAATATATAGATACATCTATTTTACACCTTCTTCACATATAAGCTCTCTCCTGGTGGAAGTCTTGCTTGAGCAGATGCAGGAAATGGAAAGCGATAATAGATCTGTAGCTTAACCAAGCCCACATGATTGACTGAGGTACACACTGCTGAAGGGAAATGGGAGGGAGGGAAAACCCCCAAAGCATATATATTTTTTCAAGTTCACATCAATTATGTACATTTCTAGATGGATGAACTTAAATTAGGAGGGTTACTGTAACCGGCTGACAAGTGAAAGTGAAGCAATTGTTGCTCGTCTTTACTGATGTATCACATATCGGGTGTTTATAGGACAGAGACATTTAAAGTGGTGTGTGATATGAAAAAGAAAGGAAGATGGGGAGGGGAGAGAAACTCAGCTGTAGTAAGAAAAGTTCCAAAGGATGTTAATTGGATACCACCAGTTGCTAAAAATAAAGCCTTCTGCCCTCCATTCTGCACATGGTTAAGTATGACCCTGATTCAGCAAACAATCTCTTTTCAGCAAGGCACATAAGCTGATGCTTAATTTGAAGCATGTGCTTAACTTGAACCACATACTTAAATTCCATTGACTTCAATGGGATGAGGTTTAAAGTTAAGCATGTGTGCTTTGCTAGAAAGGAATGGATTTAAGTATGTGCATAATGCTTTGCTGCTGAATCAGGGCCTGCAGAAATGACAGTGGGGGTGGCCACATAAATACCTAGCCTGAGAAGTACTTAGGCACATTCACATAAAGTTGCCAGATTTTCCCCACACTGCAACAAGATCTCTGTGGGATCAGTTGGGTGCTGAGCACTTTTGGAAATCTGGCTGTCTCATTTAGGGAGCTGAGCTCTTAGGGAAATCTGGCACGAAGCGTCTGCAGCATCCTAGCCAGAATTCTGCTATACTTTGAATTCTACATGTCTCCATTTACTTAGGAACATAAATGGTGCATGCAGAATAGATGGAGCACAGTGCGCCCTGGCCACCCCTGTTCCCCAAGCCACACCATTCCTCCTTGTGGGAGGAGAAGTGTGGGTGGCAGCATTGGGCTGTTTTGCTGGCCCTGTACCGCCTGGGCAAACCTCCTGAACCAAGGAATGCTTGAGTGGGAAGATCCAGTGCAGCGTTGCCAGCTCTGGCATTTTTATTGCAAGTCTGACAATACTTGTTTATTTTGTTTAAAGCCCCAGGTCCTGTGGTGAGGTGATTACATCAAAACGTCACCTTGCATTGGAAAAGGGGAGTTTCCAGCCATCATGGTTGCAGAGAAGAGCTCAGACCCCCTAAATGCTCAAAAACGAGACAGCAAAATAACAGGAACTCCACTTATTTCTTTGTTTTTAAGCCAATCATAAGACTTAAACAATCTCATTATTTCTTGGGTAGGAGCCATGGGGTGTAATTCAGGATTTTTGACCTTTTGGGATAGGCAATAAGTCTCTTATGCTACAGGATTTTCACAAAGGGGCAGGAATACGAGCCAGAAATGAGGCCTATTTTTTTGTTTTGTTTCCTGTTCTGAGTTTGGCTTTGAGGGAGATTTCAATCACTTAACGTTGAGGCTTAAAAAGAAAATAAAAAAAAAAATCTCACCTAGTCATTTCCTCGTAGCGCTCAGCCGCGGCAGAAATTTCTGAATATAATGTACAAGGGGGATAATAACACTTACCTGTGTCACAGGGGTTTTATGAGGCTTAATTCACTGTTTCCAAAGTGCTTTGAGTGCCATAGCTGAAAGTGCAAATTATTACTATTATTATTGTACATCGGAAATGCTTTGCTCTCTAGATAGTTAAAAAAGCATTGTCCATGCACTTAAAATACACACGCTAGATAAATGCTTTCTCTTACAAACTTTTATTGGCAATGGGGCAGGAGGGAAAATTCTCTCTCCCTCTTCTCTAGTCTCTGACTTCAAAATTATATTTACATCCAGTGGGAAGCTGAGTAAGTTTCCTGTATCTTATGTTATTATTATTTGCATTAGGGCAGTGTCTAGCAATCCTGAATTCAGGACCCCGTTATGCTACGCATTGTCCAGATATGCAGGAGGATGCAGTACCTGCCCCAGAGAGCTTATGATATAAATGGACATGAAGTAGGGAAAAGGAAGCATCATGATGCATGATGGAACGGTGGTACAGGGAGAATAAGAGTCTTGGCCAACATCATAGAAGGAGTCTATGGAAGAGCTCGGATTGGAACCCAGAACTCCTAAGTCCCTTGCCAGTGCCTTAACTGTAAGATCATCTTTCCCTTCTGGCTGTAAAAGCTGCAGTCAAGGACAGCGGCCACACTGTGCGGGGTGCTTTACACACGTGTCCAAACTTTGCCCAGCTGAGGGCCAGGAAGGCAACTCCCCAGAAACATGGACCGAATTTTCAGTCTGGTTTAGCAGCAGTGGACCAGATCTCCAGCACAGACATCCACTGAGACGCAGCTTCCTTCAGGCAGTGCACCATCTCAGTGCAGTGGAAAACGGAGCATCGTGAATGCTAGCAGCTGTAATTTCCATGACTTGCACTTTGCGCATTAAAGAAGGTAGCTCCTGGCCCCAGTGTACATTTTTGGGACCTCTGCCTCCTTATGGAACCTACCACCACCTTCATCTAGAATTGGCTAGGTGGCTGTTATCAGCCACAAACATCTGTGTCTTCTAAACACATTCCCTAACTCTGAACAAATGAAACGACCTGTCCTGAGGGGCTTGATATTAAGACCGATGGGGATTTAATTAGGTTTCTGTAACCAGATGGCTTCTATTTGTTTTTAATTTCCTTCTGCTTTGCACAGTAAGTTGCTTCTATTACATCTTCAGCAGGCTCAGGCTTTGTGCAAGGTTTATGCAGAGAACTGTTTCTGTTTTCTCTTTCTGGCTGGTGTTAAGCTTTATCTGCGTTTGTGCTGGCGAGTTTAACTTGAACACCAGTGTGGAATAAAGCTTGACAGTAATTGGTATGTTCACTTGTTTGACTCACACTTACAATAGACCCAATTACTGTACAGCTACACTTTCTCTGTAGTGCATGTATAATGTTGTTATTACAACATGCAGAAGAAAGAAGAAAGCTTTCTCTTGCTAAGGGTAGATTTTACACATGATTGCATTAAAATGCAAAATAAAGAGCTCAGTAGGGCAGCCTAGGCAAGCAGGGTGGTGTTGTGGTTAAGGCACTTGGCTGGGGTTTAGGAGATGTGAGTATAAAACAGCTTTCCTATGCGGTGTTGGTCCAGATTCCTCAAACTCTGTGCCTGAATTTCCCCATCGGTAAATGGCAACGCTTTCATACCTTGCAGAGGTGCGGAGAGAATAAATGAATTAATGAGCATGAGGTGAAGGGGGAGAGGGGACTCCGTTGCAGCTGAGCCCCCATAAGCCTGGGCCAGGGCAGTGAACAGGAGCAGCAGAGGTGTGCTGAGGGCTAAGGGACGGATATAGGGTTGGGGGGGGCAAAGTTGATGTGGGGGATGGGATTTGGGAAGATGCAGGCACAGAACTGATATTGGGCAGAAGGGTGCATAATTGCTGGGATGGGAAGATGTGGTGCTGTAAGGGACACAGAATTAATTCGTTAGAATTTGGGGGAGGGGGCGGGCTGGGGAGAAGCTAGAAGCGCTCTGCCACCAGGCAATATTTGAATCAAGTCAATCAGCTCCTGGAGTCCAGTGGATGTGTGATGATTTCAGCCTTCATCCTTAAAGAAAAAGTAAGTTTCTAACCCTCGTGGCTGTGGAGAAAGCTTCCAAATGTGACCCCGGTGAGCACTAAAGGCAGAAAAAGCAAAAGGCAAATACAAAGAACAAGTCTATTGATTTTACACGATCTCATGATTTTAAAGCCAATCTCATGATTTTTGGTGCGCCTGACTCATGATTTTTGAACATTTGGGGTTGGCAATACTGGTTTTGTCTTTCAAAATGGGAGCTGTGTCCACCCCTTACCAAGCCTGGTGATGACTGCAATGGTCCCAGCTCACCTTAAGATCTAGGACACTCAGGCCATGTCTTCACTACAGAGCTAAACCGGCGCTGCAGTAATCGATGCGGAGGCACCGATTTAGCGGGTCTGGTGAAGATATGCTGAATCGATAGGAGAGCGCTCTCCGGTCGACTTTCTGTGAGAGCGTATCCCGTTGACACAGCACGGTGTAGACACCATGGTAAGTAGATCTAGCTATGTCGACTTCAAGTTATTCATATAACGGAAGTAGCGTAACTTCGATCGATTTACTGCGGTAGCGTAGACCTAGCCTGAGTCATGTGATGTTTCTGTTCCCTGCTTGGATGACTTCAGTTCCTGTTTGAACAATAAGGTTCACAAACATATTACAATAAAAATGCATCTTGGATTTAAGCAAATCTCCCATTTTCCTGCACTCTTTGCTCATCTTCATTTAAAACCACGTTCAGAATCAGAAAAGAGCTAGAGACCTTGATTAAAACTATTGATGAATTCAGCCCAACTTTCTGGTTTGGATCAAGATGCCAATCCTGGTAAATTTCATGTGCTGTTGTGTTTCTTAAACAGGTTTATGCATTTTATGGCATCCTCCTCTTTGCGCCTTTAAAATGTGAGAATCAGAAACATACCTGCAAAAGGAAGAGTGTTAGAAGGGAAGCAAGATAAACATTTAAAACGAATTAGGAAGGGCAGGTGAGTGGAATCCTGGCAGCCCGATGATAACCTTGGCAGAGAAATCGGCTATTTGCCTCTGGCATCTCATTAAAAAGCTCCATTATTGGAAATGACAGGTTGGGGAGTAGGAGAATATAAAAGCAGTAAAGTTAAAGCTGACAAACTGTTCCTACAACAAGTCTTCTTTATTACCCCAAGGCAAATCCCTCGTGCAGTAAAAGTTAACAAGTGGGATTTAGGAGCTGGCATTTTGCAGAAGTAATCCCCACAGTGAGGCAAGCATTTGCTCCTAGAGCTATAGGTACAGGTGAGTGATAGCTGCGCTTTCCTGGCACTTTGTAGCCACTGGAGAGACTAAAGCGACTACTTGGGGGCAAAGCTAAAAATCAGAGATGGTTGAAAAGCAAACCCTCAAAATCCAAACTCCTTTGGATTGAGCAGTGTGGGTTTAGAGCCATCCCTTCCCTACCATTCTGGTTCTAACCCCCGCTGGTAACACAGCAGGTACACAATGCCCCAAACTCACCCTCTCCCTCATTCCCGTTGTCTTTAAAGTCATGGATTTAGGTCAGGACTGTACATATTTCCTAAGCTCCCTTTGGAGGGGGCTCATCAGTGTTCCTTCCTGCCCTTTTCTATAGCTTTCGCTTGCTTCAGAAAAGCTTTCAGCCTTTTATCTTCCTGAAGAGAGCTAGTCGGCTCCACCTGCTTTGTCCACCAGGATGAGTCAGTAGAGACAGCTCTGCACTCCCATACAGGTACTACTAGGATAGGCACTGTGTGACCAGTGGGAGCCTAAAAAGACCTATTGAGTCAGCTAACCCAGTGGTTCTCAACTGGGGGTACATGTACCCGTGGGGGTACGCAGCAGTCTTTCATGGGGTACATCAACTCATCTAGATATTGGCCTTGTTTTACAACAGGCTACATAAATAGCACTAGCGAAGTGAGCACAAACTAAAATTTCATACAGACAATGACTTGTTTATACTTCTCTATATACCATACTCTGAAATGTAAGTAAAATATTTATATTCTAATTGATTTATTTTATAATTATGTGGTAAAAATGAGCCAGCAGCCCAGTAATAGTGCGCTGTGACACATGTATTTTTATGTCTGATTTTGTAAGCAAGTAGTTTTTAAGTGAGGTGTAACTTGGGGGTATGCAGGACAAATCAGACTCCTGAAAGGGGCACAGTCGTCTGGAAAGGCTGAGAGCCACTGAGATAGCCCATACAATTTAGAGACAGAAAGAGGTCCTAGGAATCAATGCTTTTGCAAATGCCATGTATGTAGGCTCAAAAGCTCAATGGTACTGTACAGTACTGAAACACTTCTCACGGAAACCGCTTACACTTGTTGGGCTTGACGGATGACTTCATTTACAACACTGAACAAATGTTGGGACTCCAATTTCCTCCCACGACTTGTTTTCCAAACTAGAAACCTTCATTCTGGTTTGCTTCTAGCTAAGCGGCTAAAGAACAGCAGGTGTGTTAGCAGCAATCAGAAAAGCAACAGCAGGTTTAGCTAAGGGAGTTCTTCTCTCTGATATTTTCTGACTCTGCCAGGGCCTAAAAAACCTTGAAAGCCAAAGAACAAAGAGCCAATACAGCAGGGTCTTAGGGTACGTCTATACTACCCACCTGATTCGGCAGGTAGCAATCGATCTTCTGGGATTGATTTATCGCGTCTCGTCTAGACGCAATAAATCGATCCCGGAAGTGCTCGCCGTCGACACCGGTACTCCTGCTCCGCACGAGGAGTAAGCGGAATCGACGGGGGAGCCTGCCTGCCGCGTCTGGACCCGCGGTAAGTGCTGTTTAGTTCGAACTAAGATACTTTGACTTCAGCTACGTTATTCACGTAGCTGAAGTTGCGTATCTTAGTTCGACCCAGGGGGTTAGTGTGGACCAGCCCTTAGTACACCCAGCATCAGACCTTGCTGCTGCCACATGTCCCCCTCCATGGGGGTCTCAAAAACTGCACCCAGACTCTTATGAGTCAATCCCCCTTCCCCATTTCATGGAATCTGGCTAATTAAAACATCGCAGATGAATTGTTCCCTGAAATCAAAACAAATCTTCCCCTCCTCTACTGGTTCCTCAACCGTGTGCTAGGGTCAATAGTTCTTTCCCATAATCCCAGTCTGCTATGTGACTTTTTCTCAGGCTCCCGTCAGGCCTAGCTCGCTGGCTGGCATAAAGAATCCCTGTCACGACAGATTTCCACCCTCACCAGAGCAGAGCAGACTCCCATTTAGCTGAGGTGAGCAAAGAATGCGGGAAAACTGGAGATTTGCTTAAATCCAAGATGCATTTTTACGCCCCGGCTCCACGTACAATGAGTAGGAAGAGACCGGCGCCTTGCTCAAATGCAATCCCCAAAAGCCAACGGGGCTAAGTGGGGAACTGCCTACGCTAGCCAATGGGAGATACCGATGCGAGGGGTGTTTGTGCTGGGCCCACTGAGCTAGGTGCAGAGATGTCCAGGCTGCTGGGAGGCTTCTACCTCCACTTAGCCATCGAGGTGCCTAAGCAGCGTCTTGCAGGAATGAGTGGGGCAAATATGGAGGCAGTGAAGGCGGTGCGGGGGCTCACTTTATAACTTCTAGCCCAGTTGTTAGTGCACTCGCCTGGGACGTGGGAGACCCCGATTCAATTCCCCCTTCTCTGCCAGAGGGGGAGAAAAGATTAACAGGGTTAGGGTGCCCTAAGCGTTGGACTAGAATCATTCTCCGTCTCTCTAGCCCAATGCCGGCACCGCTGTGGATGAATACTTAAAGACAGCCATTGGGCCAGAGAGAGAGAGACTGACTCTAGTCCAGTGGTTGGGGAAGCTGGATGGGAGGAGGGAGATCCTGGGTCCAGTCCCCCTGCTCCAGCCACTCTTTCATTAGTTATCCACCGTGGAACAGCTTCAGCAGGAGAGATGGAGGGAGCCCTGCACCCCAGTGTCTCATAGCTCAGTGGTTAGAGCACATTTCTGAGCTGTGGGAGACCCTTGTTCAAATTCTCCACCCCCCCACTAGCGGGGGGATTGAAACTGGTGAGTGCTCTAACTGCTGAACTAAAAGTTAGAAGGTGGGCACTACCATCACCTCTGGCTGAGCAGGAGTTTCATGGATCATAGCAATGCTGTGCTGAGGGACTTAGGAGCCGAACTCTGGAGGTTAGGCACCTATGTTGCTTCATGGCTCCCACTCCACCCTCTGAAAATCAGGGCCCTTTCTGTTGTTTCAGGTTCATCGCCCAAAATCAGTAGTCAGTTTGGAAAATTTAGGCCACTACCTTCTATAAAGGCTTGAAAGGATTCATTTGGAAAGAAAACACATGTTCACAAGTCATACAGAGATATTTATCTGTGTCTGAACTTAGAAAAGGCCGGTGAACAGATCAAGCAAATGAAATCCGGGTCTAGTGTCCGAGATATCAGTCAGCCTTGATGGCCTCCTATTAAGCCCCATTCATAATTTGGAGTGTGGAAACCTTTGCATTAGTAACTTGCAAATTCATTCTCTGCTGACTGCTGATCTCCTGGGGCTTAGGAATTCTCACACATGCCAGAGTGGCAGAGATGAGCAGCAGCAATGATGTCATGGAGTGGGGGGGGGGGAGAAGGGGAGAGAGAGAGAGAAGAATTTAAAGATCTCTTTGAAAAATTTTCATAGCTTCACTCCCCCTCGTGCCCTCCTAATTTTCCACATGTACCTTACACACTTATTTAGATGAATAGCAAGCTACAGACAGAACAGCTGGTGCGGCTCAAAAAAATGTGCACAGAGACGTGACTGTTTAAAATGGATGTCAGCAGAACTGTGCTGATTTATGCCAGCTAAGGATCTGGCCTTTATGCTGTGAAGGTGGGTGAGATTCTGGGTGGGAATCTCTGGGTGAGATTCTGTGGCCTGCATTGTGCAGGAGGTCAGACTAGATGATCATAATGGTCCCTTCTGACCTTAAAGTCTATGAGTCTAAGAAGTTAAGCTGGTTAATGGGACTCAGAAGGGACATCAAATCTGGGGGAAAGGAGAGAGAGAAAGAAGCCTTGCTTGGAATGCAAGAAAGTTTGGGGAATTGCCTCTTGTTTTTTTCCTGGGACATTTGATGGCAGCAGAAAGTTCTGCTGTCACTTGTGACTGCAGAGGGGGGTTCGGTCGCTCACTGCACCCCAGGCTCGCTAGCTAGGCTGGTTCCAGTCTCTACCTCCTACGCTCTTTGCGCAGTGTGGGCGGGATGCCCTGAGGAGGAAAACACAAGATGAAAACCACATGAAAAATTCAGGGGGAATTTTTTTATTAGTAATAAAAAATCCCCCCTATGTTTACATTATTATTAGAACCAAACAGTTGCATCAGCTTGAAGATGCTGGGTGTTCAGATGCTGCTTTGGATGTGAAGAAAAAACTGATTTTTTAAAAATGAAAACAAACTCTTTGGTTAGACCTGACAAGCCCCCTCTTCCACTCAGTGGTGTTTCTCACATGCATCTAGAGATGGGGAGGGGGCCTAAAGCTCAGACCCTGGCCTGACACTTGAGAGATCCAGGTTCAAGCCCATCATCTGGGGTTCTTGCTTTCTGTGTTCATAGAATCATAGAAGATCAGGGTTGGAAGAGACCTCAGGAGGTCATCTAGTCCAACCCCCTGCTCAAGGCAGGACCAACCCCAACTAAATCATCCCAGCCAGGGCTTTGTTAAGCCAGGCCTTAAAAACCTCTAAGGTCACTGGCTGTGATCTGAATTTACTGCAATGGACGTAGTGTTAAAAATGCCTGTAGCAACCAGTGACCCATCTCCGCCAGGGCTCCCACCGTTGTTAACACCATTGGACCTGAACGGGTACTAGCAAGTTTCAAGAATCCTTACCGTCCCTAGTGTAGACAGGGCCTTTGGGTTGCAGTTTCATATATTCCCACCCGGCAATGTGCTTTGAAAAGATGCTGCAATGATAAGACCAGGAGACTCCCCTTCCTAATGTCATTGTGGTTTATGCTGAACATCTTTGCCAAGGGAAAAGCAACAGCTACAGGGTCTCCTGAAATCACTCCCTCCCCTGTGCTAAGCGGATTGCTGTGCCACCTTCACAGCTGATGCAAAGATTTAAGGAGTTCCCAACATGAGCAGAGCACCATGAAAGGTCTTTAGAGCAACATCTGAATACGCCACTACCAGCTGTTGGAAGAGCATTGGTTTGGCTCCCCAACGCAACAAAAAAATTTTTTAAACTGGCATTTGGAAGATAATGGGCTGTAATGGAGAGACTCCCTTCTGGAATGGGGTCTGCAGTTTCTATTGACTGGTACTGTGTTGCACAGAAGAAGGACTGACTGCATTTAAGTATAAATGCCACCGCAGCTCAGGAGCGCGCAGAGGGCAGAGCTGTGCAATTGAAGCATTTCAAAATGTCCTGCCAGGGTGATTTCTTGAACGTTGTGGGTTAGTCCCAGCATAAGTGGATACTTCTGTCAAAACAAGCAACGGTGAAATAGTTCTACCACCATGACCTTTGCCCCAGCAAGGTGTTATGGCCCAGACACCAGGCTGGGACTCAGGAGAGCTGGGTTCAGCTTCTGGCTTTGCTACAGCTTACTTGTGTGGCCTTGGGCAAGCCACTTAATCTCTCTGTGCTTCATATCCTCATCTGTACAATGGAAGGACTAATACTTCCTCCCACCTATTTGTCTATCCTATTTATTTAGACTGTAAACTCTTCTGGGCAGGCACTGCCTCTTATGGAGGGTGTATCCACACTGATGAATACACCCTTTTCTCATCATGTTAATTAACATGAGGTAAAATCCTAGTGAAGATGAGGCAGTTGTCATTTTAACAGGTCAGTGTAGAGTGCCTAGAAACACACCTTTTTTCCTAGTGAAGACAAGGTTTACGGCCCAAATCAGTGGAAGTGGGGAGCCTAAATACCTTTGGGGATCTGGGCATAGGTGTTTGCACACCACCCAACACAATGGGGCCCTGATCTCAATTGGGACCTCTACGTGCTACAAATAAATCACCACAATCATCATTAGGGTTCAGAGTTAATCTGCCTGCCATTGAGATGAGTGTGTGTGTGTGTGTGTGTGTGTGTGTGTGTGTATGGTCAGAGCTTTTGATCTAAGCTTTCTGTCTGCAGACACAGATAGTGCAGTGTTTGGTCACGGCCATATGGGCTAGAAACTTTTAAAAGCCTCCAATCTTGTGGAAACTGATTGGGCCACCAGAGAAGTAACAGATCGCTCTGAACTCTGCTGCGAAAGGACAACAAACATTTTCAGTGCAAATCAGGACTAGTTTAAAGGTTTTAGCTTTTTGAAGTTTTGGCTGCACCAGATCAACCCACAAATCTACCTTGAAATTTGGGCATCAAGAAGAGAGGCCCTGGTCTAACATTTTAAAGTTTATGTTAACAAAAAAAGTCCACTCCTTGATTGATTGGACTATTCCCTTCTCCATTTTTGTTCCCTGAGCTCCCATGTATTTCCAACTTGCTGCTACTTCTGTTTCGAATTGATATGCAAACTAGGTTGCATTGCGTCCGGATTAAATAGAGATTTGGAATGGCTCAGCCATTACGTTAATTGAATCTATTTCCCTTAAGTTAACGATCCTCATTCACACCTGTGTGACCATCATGTTTATCACTTCAAAGGTTTTCTTCCCCTGCAGTTATGGTTCCTCTCAACTAATTCGCCTCTTAAGGTTGGTCTATGCACCTCGACCTTATCATGTTTCTCTGACTGTATAAATATCTGTGTACTGTATGTTTCATTCCATGCATCCGATGAAGTGGGTAACAACCCACGAAAGCTTATGCTGAAATAAATTTGTTAGTCTCTAAGGTGCTACAAGTTTTTCTTTCTTATTTTCGTTTTGCCGACACAGACTAACACGGCTACTACACTGAAACTTCTGTTTCTGTTAGCCTAGTTCATATTAAAGGGACAATCTTCTTGTCTGGTTCTGCCTCTGAAATTCCACGGCTCCTAAATCAGTCAGGCATTTGTGACCATTTTACTCTACGTGCTTAAAACTCTGGAAAACCAGAGCATGCTTTGCCCTTGATTGCAATAAGCAGAGGACTCACAACTTCCTCTGGATCCTATATGAGTCCTTCTACTCTGCTCATAGCTGCCAGTTTGGTCTTCCCCACAGGAGTGAATCTGTACTACTCTCTGTAAAGAATAAGGATTATATTCTTCAGTATATATTATATATATACTGAAGAATATAATATATATATATATATATATATATATATATATATATATACACTGCAAGGAGCACCTAAAAGACCCAAATGAGATTGGAGCCCTCTTATCTTAGTTACTACAAACATATAGTGAGAGATACCCCACTCACAAAGAGTTTACAACTAAGTAGATGATACAAAGGGCGAGAGGGGAAACAGAAGTATAGAGAGACGCAGTGACTTGGCTAGGGTCATACAACAAGTCAGTGGTAGAGCTGGGCACAGAACTGAGGTCTAGTTCAGTTCCCTAAACCCTTGACACGCACTGCTTGTATTTGACGGTACATAACCATATTGCAATACAATGGGCATGGGCAATGGATCACTGAGATTGGGGCAAAGGGCATGGGGTAAAAGACACGCGCACAAGGAACAAAGCAATGAGTAAATAATAGCACAGGGTGAAACTTTCTGGTCAAATAGTTTATTTGCTGAAAAATGTAGTTTTAGGGCCACTGAAACTATTAGTGAATTTGGGTCAAATTTGGTGAAATATTTTTTGACCAAAAAGCCTCCAAAGAACAAAGAATATTTTTTGAGAAATATGAAATGGTTAGGGTTGGGTTGATTGTTGTTTTTTTGATGTATTTTAAATTAAATGTTTTGACTTTCCATTTTGAAACTACATTTTGTTTAAAAATGTAGTTTAATAAAAGGGTAAAACCCACCCAAAAATATGGGAAATGAGAGAATTTCATTTGGGGGGGGACTAGAATGCTTTGTTTGACCCAAAATGAATTTTGGGGGATGATGATGATGATTTTATTGGTATTATTTTGGTTCAGCCTCCAAACTGAAAAATCAGCTATTTGCTCAGCTCTGGTAAAGAACGCAAACTGCCTCTGTGCAGAAATAACCCCCTGGCTCACAGTCTCTAAATCAGTTTGGTTTGGAATATTTATCACGTGTTTGGGGACACCTGGACGTAAGATGCTAAATAAATGTCAGCTGTTATTACGGTTTCTTGCTTGGGTTATTGATTTCTCCCACGCTGTTCTCGCATGGATGGTGGAGTGATTTGATGCCCCCAGTAGACCGGTTTGCATGAGATACCCTTTTGCTCCTATAGCCTGTGTGTCTTTCTCTTTTGCAGTGCATTGCATTTTTGAAAACACCAGAATGTATTTACATGTCTTGTAACCAGATATAACTTCCTTGCTTTGGCTTCTCATAACCCTTCAACCGCGTAGGTTAAACAGTGCACAGATCCTACCTGAATACCATCCGTGCTGTCTGGGCACACAATATCCTTCATGATCCCCTGTGGCAATGTGCTGTGGATTTTCTATTCTACTACCCCTCTAATGCATGCACACAGCCCCACTTACCCTTTATCCTACAAAATCTGCTCTTGTTTGAATAAAAATATGTTCTGCTCTGTAATTTTAGCCTGAAGGACAAAGTTATCATTTTGTCTCCTAGCAAATATGCTGCCCTAACCTTTGAAAGAGCAGCCGTGAAATATGAACTGTTGGCAGGATTTGATCTCCTGGGAGGCCGTCTGGTGCTGTAGCTTTACATGAAAAGCTGCTTCGGTTTGAAAAAGTGGCTTCCCCCCTATTAAAATAATACTAATACTAATGATCAGGATTCCCCTTTCCTTTCCCTTGCACCCAAGAGCTGCCTCGGCTAGTTTGGATAATTCAGAGATTTTAAGGCCAGAAGGGACCAATGTGATCCTCTAGAGAGGGATTTTCAAAAGCCCCTAAGGGAGTTAGGAGTGCGCATGGCCTTGAAAGTCAATGGGACTTGTGGGGAAGATTTTTAAAGGTGACTAAAGGCTTTAGGAGCAGAAGTCCCACTGACTTCCAATGGCACGAGCACTCCTAATACCATGTCGTGATTTATTTATTTTGGAAAACCTCTCCCGGGGCTCCGAAGTGACTTAGGAGCACTTTTCAGAGCCCCACCACGATCTGACCTCTTGCATACCACAGAACAGGGAATTCCACCCAGAAACTCTTGCATCAAGTCAGTGACTTGTTGAATAAGATCAGAGCTGAACCTTCAGCCAAACTTGCATTGATTTTTATTTATTTTTTTAGTCAGGAAAAGGTCAGATGCCTTTTTATTTTATTTTATGTTTTTAATGAAGGCTGAATTTTTATCCCTGTGAAAGGTGCTGAACTGAAGGCCTCTGTTTATTCATAGAACAGGGCTGGCTGCAGTATGAGCTCCCCCCACCACAGCCCTGCTGCCAGCTGGCATACAAGGGCATATCTCCACCGACGTCAAGAAGAGACTTCAAAGGAGTGATGTCCATTTACACCAGCTGAGGGTCTTACCCAATGTTGTCATTCCAGATCAGGGTTGAGTTCCATCGAGGGCAGTTGAGAGGGAGCTGAGTCTCCACAGTGCTAATGCAATACTTGCTTAGCGTTAATTGCTCATCATTTGCTCCAGCTATTTTCCTGCACTCGTACCTCTATGGAAAGGGTCCCTCGCAAAAAGCAGCTTTGAGACAAAGCTTGTTTCCCATACACCAAAGACTAGACAGCAAGCCAACTAAGTGCTTTTAGAAGATGACCTGCTAAGCGTTTTTTGGGGTTTTTTTTGCAGTCTCAACTCCCTTCCCCTCTCTAGCACTTGTCACTCCACTTTGAACATTAACTAGACTTTCTTTCTCTCTCTCCCCTGCACTTAGGGTAGGATTGTTAAGGTCCAAGCAGCTCTTTCCTGGCGAGCAAATTTGACAATTCACCCAACCATTTATAAAAGTGAATTACTGCTTTGAGGATCACTGAAGTTCTGCCATTCCTAAAGAATGTTCCTAAAATTAGTTCCTTTTCCAGTCCCTGTAGGCTGGCAGCTAAGGAGATGTATCCCCAAGACTCAGGAGCACTAGGGTGAAGGACCACTCTCACCTACAAATTGAACTATCAACTCGAACTGCGATGGGCCTTGGTGACAATCGGACCATGCATCATTTCTTTTCATTTTTAACTTGGCCAGAATTATTGCCCCTTCCAAAGCCCCGAGAGACTCTGCCAGTCTTGAGTGATATACATAGTATAATCTCTTCCAGTTTGCTGAGACTGATTATATCAGGTTCAGGTTGTTGGTCAGTTTTTGATTCAGGACATAGAAGTGTTTTAATGCTTTTGGCATCCCGTGTACTCTGTGATAGCAAGGTGTCATTCATGGGCAGTCATGTCAGTTCTTAAAAATAAGGAGAGAAGGGAATTTTTTGGATTTTTTTTCTTAATACAGTAAATCCCACTTAAAGGAATTACTGTAGAGTGATTAAAATATTGATGAGAATGAAATTACTGTTACTTAAATGGGGAAATCTACTTGCAATAAAATTGCAAAATTGGTTTGCATGCAAGGGCAAAATGACATCTCCTTAGGATGGGCCAGACCCAAAGTCCATTGAAGTCAAAGGGAAGGCTTCCATTGACTTCTACAGGTGTCAGATCGGAACTTAATGCCCATAGTCAAAAAACGATCCCCATTCAGGAGAGCACTTAAGTATATCTTAACTTTAAGCACATGCCACAGTCCCGTTAAAATGAATGGCAAGCTTTAGTGCTGTGCTGAATGAGTGCCCAAGTGAATAGATCATAGCTGGACCATGGAACGTACCAACAAGCTTTGATAGAAAGTAGTTTGGGATAGAAATGTCCTACATGATCATCATTAATTCCAGCTTCCAGCTAGGACAGTATATAATGCTAGCCCTGCAAACTCAGTTAGGAATCTGAAGGTCAAGCTGAGATCTTTCCTGCTACTGCATCTTCAACAATAAAGATTCTGCAGTTGTCTACACTTACAGGGCTGCAGAGCTGCAGCTGCCGTGCTTAGTGAAGGCGCTGCCTACACCGACGGGAAAGCTTCTCCCATTGGCATAGGTACTCCACCTCCCCGAGAGGCGGTAGCTGTGTCGACGGGGGAAGCCCTCCTGTCACCACAGCACTGTCTACACCAGGGAGTTAGGCTGGTATAATGACGTCTCTCTGGGGTGTGGATTTTCCACACTCCTGAGTGACACAGTTTAACCGACATACGTCCATTGTGCTGAGCAGGGCCCAATCTAGCTAGCACAGGGAACCACAGCAGTGAAGATACAGCAGCATGGGCTTTAGCAGGGGCTAGCAATTAGAGTACACGCCCATTGGGAACCCTGGGGACCCTGGGACGTACCCAGGTTGCTAGCCCAAGCCACCACATCTACACTACTATTTAGATTGAATCCACATGGGTATGGCTATCCATGCTACAGTCACACCTTCACTTGCAGTGTAGAGATGCCCTTAGACAGACCAACGGATACAGAGGCATAAGTGGGGCAAAATAACATGCCTAAGGTCACAGAGCAGGTCAGCGTTAGAGCCAGGAGTAGAACCTCGGTCTCCTATCTCCTGTCTGCTGTGGTATCACATTTTAAGCCTAGCCACTTTCTGTTCAGTGCAGTTCAGCTGATGCCAAAGTCTGAATGATTACAGCCGAACAAGGAGGGCATGCGGCTCCTTCATCCTTGGCAGGGAGTTTGCGAGAAGATAGGGGAAAAGAGTAATTTTCACCTAAATGTGAGTAAGAGAGACACTTTTATGTGTTCCTTTCCTGTTCCATGTGTGCAGTGGGAGCAAGAGGCGATATATTAGAGGATTTTTATCACACGAATAAAAGCTGACATTGCTAAAATATCACATTATCACAAGCTGCCATAAATGAGCTCTTCTAAGAGACACAGCTGGACTTCTTGAATATGGCGGCAAAGTGATTACCAGAAGCCATCAGCAGGCACTAGAAGAACTGCAGGAAAGTCAATAACTTCTTAGCGCTAGTTTCTGGATTATCTGGTTTCCTAAAGACATTTCTTCTCTCTTTTTTTCCATCACTCAGCTAAATGGCCTTTTCCATTATGCAAAGCTAAAGATCACCCTTCCCTTTCTCAAATCCCTGCTTGGAGTTTCAGCTTCTGAGCAGAGAGGGAATAGGTATAAGACCCACCTAGCACTGTGTGATCTCCAGATTGGGCTTTGTTGGATATGGCTCTTATTTTCTCCAATATCTTTGCAGGAGTAGAATTATCCTCCATCCTAAAGACCCCACCAAAGGCCAACCAGGTTCTTCAAAGGAAGCTGCAGAGACTGTCAGAGCTTTGTTGGCACCTCTGTATTTTTTTCTGGTAATGGTTGTCGCAGTGGTGAATATAAAGTTTTCATATATTAGCGCCTTCCAGTTAAAGATCTCTGTGCACTTTATAAAGGTAGGTATTATTAACCCCAGATGGGGAAACTGAGGCACATAGCAAGGGAGAGGGTTGCTCAAGGTGAGACAGCAAATCAGTGGTAAAATTTGGAATGTTACCCTGCTCTCCTAGCTCCCACAGCTGTGCTTTGACTTACAAACCAGGGTCCTCGGGGCTGTTTAAGTAACACTTCTCATGTAGCAATGAATAAGGATAACTTGCCTCCCAAAGTGCTTTGAAAACTGATAGGGTAAGAAAGGTTTGAAGGTGTAGGATGTGGTAGACTCCCCACACTAGCCCAGCAAGAGCTGAATTGGGCCAGGTGGGCCCAATCAGCTAATTAGGCTGCAAACGGGAGATTTAGGCTGGAGACAGCTAATTAAGGACAGGCTCACCTGGGTAGCTTAAAGTCAGGTAGCTGACTGCAGAGAGGGGGCTGGCTGCTGCTGCTGGGAAGTAGGTGGTAGCCAGTCACTGAGTGGAGGGAGTTGGAGGTTGGCAAACCCAGGGAGGGTGGAAGCCAGCTATGTAAGAAGAAGCCCAGGGAAACAGCAGCAAAAGGTCGGACTGTACAGGGACTGCGTCTGATTGTTATATGGTCCCTGGGCTGGAACCCAGTGTAGAAGGCAGGCCTGGGTTCCCCTACCAGCCACTGGGGAGTGGCAAGGGCGTTGGAGATGCCAGACAGGCAGCGGGTCTGGAAAGATTGTGAATTCCTCGGAAGGGGAGGACTTTTGTGACCTGGCCGGAGGATCAAGCCACAGAGAGGAAGCTGCAGACCTGGGAGTGAGCAGGGCAGCACAGCGAGACAAGATGGGAGACGACACCACTGGTGGAAGAACCCAAGCTGGCAGAGCTAATCCCCAGGATGGCCAGCAGGAGGTGCTGCGAGCGGTGAGTGAGCCCCGTGACGGGAGGCAAACCATCTCAAAAGGGGAAGTCCAGGATCTATATAATCGCCCTGTACTTGGAGCATAATGCAGCCCAGAGAATCCATGTATAGTAGAAAGGCTTCCCCCTCTCTCTAACAGGGTCTGTATCAGGGTACCCAGAATAGGCTCTATCCCAGTAAAGAACTTATCATAGAAATGTAGGACTGGAAGGGATCTTGAGGTTCTCTGCTCCAGTCCCTCATGCTGAGGCAGGTTTAAGTGTATCTAGACCATCCCTGACAGATATTGGCTCTTAAAACCTCCAGTGATGGGGAGGTCACAGCCTCCTGTGCTAACCTCCTCCAGTACATCACTGTCCGTAGAGTTAGAAAGTTTTTCTTAATGTCTAATCTAAATCTCCCTAGCCGTAGAGTAAGCAGATTTACTTCTTGCCCTACCCTTGGTGGACAAAGAGAACAATTGACAACTGTTGTCTTATAACAAACTTTTACATATTTGAAGACTATGTTCCCCTCAGTCGTCTCTAGACCCAACATGCCCCATTTTTTTCAACCTTTCCTCAGAGGGGATGGTTTTCTAAACATTTTATAACTATATTTTGTTCTCCTCTGGACTCTCTCCAGTGTTTTCACATCTTTCTTGAAGTGCAGTGCTCAAAACTGGACACAGGGTTCGAGTTGAGACCTCACCAGTGCCAAACAGAGAGGAACAATGACCTCCCGTGTCTTACACACAACACTCCTGGTAACATACCCCCTAATGAGATTTGCTCTTTTTGCAACAGCATCACATGGCTTCGCTAGCTGTACTGCTGTTGCACAGTGAACTGTGAGGCTCCTCTAGCTTATGGGTGACCTTAAACCCTGTCCCAAGTGCAGACATGGAGTAACCAAGAATCACGTGATTTGTGTGCTCGTTGGGGAAGAGAAGTAGGAACCTTTTCATTTTCATCCCATCCGGTTCATCCACCCCTCACGTATTGGGTATTGTGGTGGGGGGTAGGGATACTGGCTATTTTAAATAATGAGCTGCTAGGAGCTGGATAAATGCAACTGCTTAGAGAGGCTTAATACAGTGCATCAGGTTCAGTGTTTGTCTCTGGTCACATGTTTAGCCTTCATTCTCCTTGGTCTCTGTCCTCAATCCCATCTATATTAAATTAGTTTACTTTCTCGATGGACCATGATACCTTATCACCTGTAAAAGAGAGTGTATACAACTGTATACATATTTCCTGCACCATTAAACTAGTCTCCCAATGACAGCCTATTAATAAGTTACAAAGGGTAAAAGAGACCGTTTTAGGGCATAGCTCCTTGTAATACAATATATATCTGTGCATTTGACATCTTACCATGTAAACCCAATAAATACATATAAGAACATAAATCACTTATGGTAACAAAGGGGATGGGGGCCCTGTATGCGACCCCCTGCTTTCCTCCATCCTTCAGGACAGGCTCTGGCCAAGCACTGCTGAAATCCTGAGGCTTTGAATCATTGCTACTCATCCGTCATTTTGGGGAGTATTCACCCTCATTCTTAGCCGCCAATCTGGTTGAGATTTTTTCGAAGGGTGCAAAAACATTCATGTTGTTCAAGACTTTTTTTTTTTTTCTCAAAACAAATGGAAATGAAACACTTTGTTGGATTTTTTTTTTAAACTTCTTTCTCTTGCATGCTCCCGCCCTGCCTTTTCCCGCGGAGGGGAGAAAAGATGAAAAAACAACAAAAATCAGAGAAATGAAGAAAACTCTTCATTTTGATGTGTTTTGATGAAAATGGAGAAATTCCGTGGGAAAATGTTTTGTGTGTGTAATAACTTGCAAGTGCTCTACAGTCATGGCTGAAATTGGTTCCCTAACATACTCAATTGTGAGTTTGCCACAAGCCCTGAGCAAGGGGCAGCCCATAGCTGCACCATCCCAGGAGCAGACCAAGGCCAGACTGTGGTTAAGAGAGTCAGGGCTGGTCTACACTACCGCTTAAGTCGATGTAACTTACGTCGCTCGGGGGTGTGAAAAAGACAGACACACCCCAGCGATGTGAGTTACAGCGACCTAAGCGTTGTCCCCACTGGTGCTATGTTAGCAGGAGAGCGTCTCCTGCTGACCTAGCTTCCCACCTCTCATGGTGTGGGGGGTTTGCAGGACTGAGGTAGATGGGTAGGGGGTTAATTTTCCCCCTCATCTCTCAATTATGCTCTGAGAGATTGGGGGGGGGGGAGCAGAGTCTGGCAGAGGTCCAGGGAGGAAGGTCTCTGGAAAGAGGGCTGGAGCTGAGGGGGGAAAGAGAGCCGTTCCCTCTTCTCCCCTGCAGCTTAGAGGAAGTTAGCCATGTCTAAGACCTCAGCCTCTGCCTTAGCCTTTGGCTGAGGAAGCCCTCTGGTAGCTGGGCTTGACCCTTAAAGGGACAGGACATTCCTTCCCTTCACTTTCCTGCCCTACAACAAAACCTACCACAAGGGTGTTTAAACCTGTCCTGGGATTGCAGAACCTTTCCTGCCCACTCTGCCCCAGCCCCATCTTCTAACCTTGGCATCTCCTCTGCTGAAGCGGGGGGATGGGGGTAGCAATTCAAGCTCTCCCTTCCCTCCCCAAACCTGTTGCTCCTCCCGCTTCTCACCACTGCTGCCTTGGGGTGGGGGTGGCGGGGTGAAACACCATGGGCAGAAGGCTGCGGGGGAAAAGCTTGTTAACACATACGTTTCAACACTGAGTAGATTTGCTGCCGTGCCTTGGTATGGGGCACACACAATGGGGTCATGAATGCCCCAAAATTACAATCCATATGAATTAGCATGGCACAAACCCATCATTTCTTAATAATATAGACAAGGTATTTCGAGGAGTGGTGATAAGAGAAGCACATTCCTATACATTGTAGTTTACTCACTGAGTAACTATCTCATCACTCCCTGGTAGTGATATTAAAGGGTTTTATCCCCTCCTCCCCCATGCAAGGCAACAAGTGCTTCTTTCAGAAGGCTGTCATGTAAACAAGGCCCCGAAATAACGGTGATAGATTTCCATTTCAATGCACGTGTGTTCCCCAGTGAGACGCATGGCTTTCTAAATCACAGTGCTTCAGAGATCCTGGCGCCTTTTAGCTGAGGATCTCAAAACCCTTTACTTAAGTCTCCTGAGGTTGGTAGCATTGTAATGATGGGGAAACTGAGGCACAGAGCGGGCAAGTGACTTGCTCAAGGTCAGACAGTAAGTCGGTGATTGTAATTTACTCGCTAAGTGGATTGCTTAGATTGTAAGATCCTTAGGGCAGGGTGGTCTTTGTTCTGTGTCTATATAGCACCTCTCTCACTGGCATCCTGGTCCATGATTGACACTCCCAGATGCTGCTACAATATAAATAATAGTGGCAGAACCAGGAATCGGATCAAATATGGTGTTAAACTGGCATGGTTTTCAGCCTATGCTTCTCGGCTGATACCTGATGACAGGCCAGTAAATTGTTGATTATAGACCCAGGCATCTGTCATCTGTTTGTCTCTCACACACACCTCTAAGTGTAATTCCACTATTTGTCTAAACTACTGACATCCCAAATGTAAACATTCAAAACGGTGTTAATAGAAGGCTACGAGCATTGTAAAGGTGGGGAGGGGAGGACCAGTGGATCAAGCACTCAGCTGGGACTCTGGCGATGCAGGTTCTCTTCCTCATTCTGTATGATGCTGGGAAAGTTGCTGCTGTGCTCTGTTCCTCAGTTTCCCTTCCCATGCTTTGTCTGACTTGTGTGTTCAATTTGTAAACTCTTTGGGGCCTCGCTGTCTCTCACTGGGTCTGTGCAGCACCTGGCACATTGTGTCTCAGATCTCATTTGGGACCTCACATCATGGTAGCACCTAAAGAGAAGAACCTCCTCATACCATGTCTAATGAAGGCAGCAGCTGTATAGGTTTGGTGTTCAGATGGGTTTGGATGCTTCTCTTAACTAGCCAAGCCTCTATCGCCTGCAAAATCGGGCCAGAAATGTTTAGAAGAGATGTTATCTTGAAACAGTTCTGCTATTTTGCAGTGGGGGCTTGTGAAGCTCCTTTAATTTGTTTTTACATTGCTTTGAGATCCCCGGGTGAAAGGGACGAGAGACATTGCAATATTTTTATTGTACGCTCAGGCCCTGATCCAGCAGAGTTGTAGCACGTGCATGTAATTCCCCTGAATAGTGCCAGCTGCTTAAAGTAACTGTGCTGGCTTGGGACCTCACTGTGGTATCGTGGCTGGTTATTTATAGTGATGGGCTTGGAGCTAAACAGTGCCTCCAATCAAACCAGTTAGCCTGGATTTTCTTGCTCGCTGAAAGTTTTACATAAACTTCAAGACTATTCAGTTCTCTCCTCCTTTATAGCTCGCCAACAGCAAACCGCAGGCACTATGATGCATCTTGCATTATGCTTCCAAATTACTATCTCCCCGAGAAGTAACAAAGGTTAGCCAGACAATCCGTTTTGGGGGAGAGCCTGGTGAAGAGAGAATTCACAAATGTGTTAGAATCTGTAGGTAGGGGGGAGAAGGAATTCCAGAAGTGCATTGCGCAACAGGTGAGGTGAATTAACTGTTTCTTGGAAGGCCAAATCTTCATTTATTGGTAATTGCTGGACCCCAGACTTGACAGGCTGATAATCTAGTTCCAGGAAGCTAATTCTTTCGGTATCAGTCCTGCAATCAGATTCTTATGGATGGACCTTTGCATCCATGTGAAGTTACACTGAGGTCCAAGCGCCTCCGCTCGTAAAATCAGGGCCTTCGTTTGCATGTTTCTAGCTGGGGCGTGTGGCTTCGATTTGAAAGCAGGCATGGTATCATTAAAAAGTGGGACATTGAAAGAGCTTCTTGCAGGCTCCATGACACATACTTAGTTCCAGAAGTGCCAGGCAGGTGTCATGTAGTCATTTGTTATTGTTAGGGGCTTATTGACTTAAAATTTGGTTGGGGGGAATTGCAAGAGAGAGAGAGAGAGCTCTTTAAGAAGTACAACTCTCCTTACGAGCATGGCTGTACCCAGTGTGAACCAGTGATCTTTGCTGCTGCTTCCTCTCCCCCCGCCCCACCTGCAGTCTTGGGGTGTTCCCCTGCTGCTGCTCCAGGGACACTTAAAATGATATCTATTTAAAATTATTATTTACTAACAAGGCTTCTTGGAACGCAGTCAAGGCAAAGGCATACAGTGGGGGAGGGGGAAAGGGTGCTTATGGCTCTTCCTTCATCACCGTAAGCAGTTTCTAAGCACTCATGTCATTTATGGAGAAGTATAGTGCTTAGCATACACTTCAAATGAGTTAAAATAATTAACAGAAATGGCACGCACAAGTTGGATGGGGGGGAAAGGGAGGGGAATAAAAAAAGGCTGCAACACTTGTTCTGTTCATTTTAAAAACTCAGTAAGTTTCAATTTAGGTCTACTAGGAATACAGATAGTGCAATTAATTGGCTGTAATTTAGAAGTCCTCCATTTCCAAGGCCCCAGGATAAAAAGATGAGAAATAATAAATCTACTAACATCAACTCCAGTTTGCCATCCAGACTAAGACTCAAACGAGCTGGGGTGAGTTTTGCTCTACCTTTCCTCCCCTTGTTTATGGCCCTTCCTGACGGAGTGACAGTGTGAGTCAATTGTACAGAAAACACCCTCCCCAAAGAGGAGAGGATGTTTTGTTTTGTTTTTTCCTCTCCCTGGTAATGTTAACTTGCCGGTGCACAAATAGCAAGATAATTATTCTCAGTGTAGAACGAACCATGACTTGAGTAACTGTTTGAGCTATAGTACAAACACTGAAGCCATCAAGGAACACAGTAACATGAAAGGGGTCATCCTATATGGGCATAGATTTTTTTTTCCCCTCCCTGTTCAGAATAACTGCAATTTCTCTATTCTTTTTTTTATGGTGCTGTTTTTGTTTGTTTTTTTTTCTGTCTATACAATCACCATTGTCCTTTGTGGAGTGAGTGATTTTTCCATATTACAAACTAGACCTTTCTTCTGTAGATGACAAGTTCAAGTAAATGAAACAGGGCACGCTTCATTTTCCTATAACTCTGCTGACGCATTGATTCAGCCCTGACACAGATGGAAGAGCAACCTCCCCCACTCCTTGTAGGCTCCGGGTTTTCTCTACAGGCCTGGAATCCTCCTTAATCCTGTTAATGGGTTCAAATAGGATGGTGCATCTGCAAACTTGGGTAATGACTCCATTTGTAAAGAACGACACCGTCTCATCCACTAGATCATGTTGGGTTAGATGGATCGCTCCCAAGGATAAGATGGTGAGATTTCTTGATTGCAGCTACATTGTCTCTGCTGAAGACATAATGAGCCATCTTCGTTCTTAAAGTCAGGAACGTGGACAGGAGACACTCCTGTCTCATTACCCAGGCTTGCAGACCATACCACCTTCAGACCTCATCAGCTGCTGTAAACGAAGGGGGGGATCGTTTATTTGCAATGGTGTTGCAGGATGAAGGCATCAAGTTCTAGTGGCCACGAAAAGGGTCCGTTTCCCAAACCCTTCGGCAAAGAGTGAATCTCCTTGTTTTAAGGAAATGGCAGCAAACAGCATTTGGTTACAGGCTCCCTGTTAGACCCGTGATGAGAAACGTTCAACCCAAATCAGCTCATCCTGATTCCAGAGGCCTAGATCATAACCTTACAGCCTGAGGGTGGGGGAATGTGTGGGGTGTTCTTCTCTTGCAAGGCATTGAGAGCCCGTATTTAACATCACGTGACTCTAGCATAAAAGCAGCCACAGGCCGGCAGTGTGGATGGCAGTTCCCTGCAGTCCTGTGCCTGGCCGTCCATGATGGAGCCTGACCATCTCTGTAGCTGCACCTACTTCTGTTACATGATGTTAGCAGCTGCACTTAGTCCTAGGAGCAGACCATGATTCCAAGAGCATCCCCTAGCCAGAGCTCCATCCCCTCTCCTCCCACTGGTCTGCTTTCCTCCCACCACCCTGTGCCGCTCCAGCGATGCAGGTAGCTCATGCAGGGATGTGCAAAAGGGCTACTGACTCTGCTTCCTAGTGCAGGGATGCAGCTACTCCCAATTGAGCCCGTAACATCTCTGCTGGAAACCTATTGCCTTCACCGGTGCAGTGCGGTGAAGGGAGAGCAATCAAAGGCATTTATGCTCTTTTTGTGACCATAAAACAGTCATTGGGCAGGTGTACAATGAAGACAGGGTGTAAGTGTATATGTGCAACAAGCAAACACCCAAGGAAGCCAGTGGGAAGACTTCCCTGGCCCAGATCCTCAAAGGTATATGTGCCTATTTCCCATTTAAATCAGGAGTTAGGTGCCTAAATACCTTGGAGAATCTGGGCCCCATTGACTACAGTAGGCTTTGGATCAGGCCCCACCTGGGTGGAATGAAGGAACATATGACTATTGCTGATGATGGGCTGCGGTGGAGAGGAGACATCCCATCAGGAAAGAAACCAGGTGGGAAAGAGAGAATATTGCCAACCCCAAATGTTTAAAAATCATGAGTTACCCTCCTCCCCCTCAGCCCTCCCCCAGACCATGAGATTGGCTTAAGAATTGTGAATTCTTTTTGGGTTCTTTTTAATTGCCTTGTGGTTTCTGAGCTTTAAGTGTGCACCCAGAGTTATGCTTTTCCAGCTCTTCTCTACAACCAGGAAGGCTAGAGACTTCTTGTATTAAAATGGAAGCTGAGATTCTCCCCTGCTCACGAGATTCTAGGAGCTGGGGCTTTAAGAATAACACTAAATATTATGAGACTTGCGCTAGAAATAACGGGAGTTGCCAATACTGAAAATATCTCTTAAAATCTCTGATGCCCATGAAACAATTCCTCTGCTGTAGTAGAATAGCCAGTGAGAAGGTGTGTTTGGGAAAGGTAGAAGTGCATTCTTCATCAGCTAATCCTGATAGGTGGGTTCACACCCAGGCTGATGCTACAGTCTGTGAGTAGGGAGAACAGTGGGTGTTCGACACTTTAATCTTGGAAGCATTTTAAAGAGTTTATTAACCTACTTGGTAAGGACCTTGTCTCTGTTGGCATCTCATCGCTGGAGAATTTATAGCACCTGTCAGCCATTGAAATAATAGTGAATAATGATGGATGCCCTCCTGTATCCCCATACAGTCAGAGCATAGGGCTGATATGGATCTCCATGGTAACGCAAGGTGTCGGAGCCATCATAGAAGCCGAGGAGCTAACACGAGGATCAACACCAGGGTGCTGGGCTGCCATTCGAAGCAAGCAGAGCACAATAACGGCTGCAAGTCTGAAAATATTGGAGCCAGTGTGAAGGGTAAGGCCATGTGGATGAGTGAATGTGTTCTGTGGCCCACAGAGATGGCATGGGACCAGCCTCTGTCCTATGCTTCGGCAGTTCATACGGCCATCGAAGAAGCTTCTTCAGTGGCCGGATGAACTGCCAAAGCAGAGGTCTGAATTCCTGAAGATGAAATACTAGGGTTCTAACCCTGGCTACCCAACTCATAGGAGGGACAAGAGAAGGTTCTTTTTGAACATGGAGGGGGGAAGACATAATCTGAGGGCAAGACATGGTCCTCTGAGATCTATTCCACCAGCAATAGCTCCAGCCATGAAAGTTTCAGTTCAGGATTTGGTGTGCTATCAGATGTAGAGAAGAAGCTTGGCCTTTTGACTAAAGAATTTAACTGGGACTTGCAAGATCTCTGGTTCAGTTCCGGTCTCTGCCAGAGATTTCCTTTGACTTCGGGTACATCACTTGATCTCTATACCATGCTTTCCCCATCTGTAAAAAGGGGATATTAATACTTTTGGTCTATTTGTAAGCTCTTTGGGGCAGGGACTGTCTTTCTCTGTGCACAGTACCTAGCATAATGGGGCTGTGGGTCTCGTTCAGGGTCTGCTCTAATACAGCTGATGATTATGCTAACAGTTATTAGTAAGGCACTTGAGAGTTGATCATTTCTGTAAGTGGGGTGGTCTTATGGCACACGGCACACACAGCCACTTCTCTCTCTAGGGCCTGCAGTGTCACTGATCCTAGTTCTGCCTGAGCAAGGTCAGGATCCGCCCACTCTTCCTGGGGGGCGAAGGGATCTGCATAGGAAATGCCTCGTTCTATGCCGTTTACAGAAGACTTGATTATCCTCACCCCAGAGCATTTAGGCCTATAAATATTTATTAGCCTCCTCCAGGAAGTGTATCACAGCCAAGATAAAAATGAACATCCCTACGGCTCTGATTGCGGACAGTGGAGCCTCCTTCATTGAGCCATCTTTCATAGGGCCTACATTTGAGCACCGGGGCAAGGGCATTGAAAAACACATGGCAAGGGGCAGAAAGGGACCAAAGGAAACCAATAAGGGTTAGAGCATAAGAGAGGCAAGGACTACCTGTTCAGAACAGGAACCCCTAAGTTCGGATTGCAGGTACATCTCCAGCAGAGGGGCTCCTGCTCCAGGGTTCTGACAATGATTCTCTTTGCAAGTTGCTTAATTTTTCTTAAATTTTGTGATTTTGCTCAGTCACTTGATCTGTAAAATATGGAAGACCACACTTAGCTACTCTGCCTAATTCCCAATATATTATTAGGGACTATTGATCTTACACATTGGCCTCTGGTGGGGCCAAATGCTGATCTCATTTCCCTGGGTGTGATCTCCTTTGAAGCTGGTCCATGAAGTCCAGCTGTAAGAAACCAGTAGAGGGAGCTCCTATTAGCAAACAAATTGATTGTTAGAGAAGAACTAACCTTATTTTAGCACTTGCACACCCTCCTGATTAAGAACCAATTCTGTACTTGGACACCCATGTAATATCCATTGCCTGTAACTTGATGGGGCTGTGAGTAATGGTCCCTGCCTACTGACTAGTCCATATAAGAGGTTTGGGGTTGCTTTTGGTTTCACCTAGTGAAGTTGGTAGCCGCTCATATATTTAGCACTGATGGTCCTAGGTTCAAATCCTGAAGATTGCTTGAGTGGGGTTGGTTTTGCTTATAGGCATCCAAGAGCTAAACTTAACGACTGTGGTAAAGTCTATTTTAGAAGTTGGCTGGTGGAAGCAAAAGGACTGATGGGCATTACATGCCCTTAAAGAGCAGACCCAGCATCAACACATAAGGAGACAACAAACTTCACCAGGGAGCTAAGCACGTCACACACCACAGTGGACGTCTGCACAAGGAATGACTTGGCATCTCCTTATTCCAAGGCCATTAATACCACCGAGGAATGCAGAGGTAGGAAGCTGTAACAGGGCAGGGCTCCCTCATCCTGCAGTCCATGTTGCAGAGAGTCCTCCCACACTGCTGTGCCAGATTCAACAACATATGCTTAATTTACACTGTGCTATTAAGTGCTTGTTCCCTACAGAATAAGGCTTTTACCTTCTCCCAGACACCAGGGGAGAGGGGGAAGATATCTCCCCTCCCTGAGATCCTGGGCTTCTCTGACTCCTCCTCCAGCCTCTTCCTCCTCAGCTGAGGAGCTGAATCACATTGTTAATTGGCTAGTCACCTGGTGCTTAATCAAGATCTCAATTTGTCCCATGTGGGGACACTTACAAAGTGTACAGCATGCTGAATCAGTCATAGGCTGCTCCTCAGAAGTCTGGGCAATGACAGAGGAATGCATTTCAGAGGTGGGTGACTTTCCTGAGTCAGCAGATTAACGAGGGAAAGCAACTATAGGTCCAGGGGGGATAGTTTGTAATAAATTTTAGAGTAACCAGGAAAGAGAATCCAAAGGGCTGGAGAGAAGTATGTATTGGTTTCTCATCATTAAATGAGCCTGCATCATTTTGTGGTACTGCAGTGAATTAAAACAGGCTGTCCTGTCAGGGCTTGTGGGCAAGTTGGGAGTGTTCCAGTCTGCTTGCAGTAAGAAGCAGTTTGCTGTGATATTTGGGAAGCAGGGCTCTTGTAGAATATAGCTGTACCCAGGTAACAGGAAGCCCTGTTACAAAGTAACTATTGATTATTTAATGGCCTGATAAATACCATGGTGCTACAGTATAAATACTCATTTAAACGTCCTGGCCTGAGCAGGCAACTCTTGCTCAATGCAAACATCAGTTTGACTATAAAGGGGAAGCCTGGACTGCAGAATGGGTCTTTACAAAGCCATCTGTGCTAACAGCCAGCTGTGGTTACCTGTCCTCAAAGCCCTATCCCATGAGAGTAACTCAATATTAATCCTATTGCATCACAAGGCAACCTGTTCTAAGGGCCAGAGAAGTAACAATCCTGGTGGTGGTAACAGGATTCAGTGAAAATAGCGATTTCTTATCCCTAACGCCAGGTTCCCGATCTATTTGTCTGCCTACACTATCTGTAGGGCTCTGTCTAATGTATCACTTCTACTATGTGTCTCACTATGATTTTGAGCAGTTTTACAGGGTAATTACTTTTAGTAACTATACAATAGGTTTTACATACTAGACAGCAATTGTGCTGTATTTAATATGGTATTACCAAGTGTAACCTTAGGTAGAGTACTGCAGCCTGCCATAAGAGTGCTATGGTATATACATGAGACCAGATTCATCTCTGGGTGTGTGTGGTTCTCCTGAGATCACTTGGGACCATGTGTGCCTATGTCTCTTAGGGGTGTGTGAACTAGGTCCGATGAATAAGAACCCCGGGAGCCCGCTGTTCATATCTACAATGGAAAGCCGCATTCTTCAGGTTTTGAGATGAGATTTTAAGTCTAATGTTGCAGATGTTTTTGATTTTTTTTTTTTTTTTTGGCAGTGGGTGCTTTTCTGAACTCCACACCTCATGAGAGTCCCCTGCTTCATATATTCCTCCACTGTTCCCTTTGGGCTACATCCATAGCAGGCTTCTTAATCCCATTCTCAGATCAATAGGCCCAGTCTAGCTGGCTCCCACTTGCACACCCTTATCGTTTTAACCAGGACCCCAGTCCCACTTAGCCATATAGAAAAGCATGGGTGGTCAGGAACCTTTGTGGGTGTTGACTCCTTCCCCCCCGCCCCCGATGAAAATCCCTTATTCCTCTGCAAACAGATCCTGGTGCATAGTGGCATCTCCAGAGCTGCAGCATTTCTGGGTACTTCTACTTTCACCTTCCTAGAAGAAATGGTTGGGTTTTTTTTTCTGCAAAAAAAATTTTTTTGGGGGGTGGGGTAGGGGACAAAAATGTCTTTAAAAAAATTTTAGATGAGAAATTTTTCATATTTTGGGGGAAAAAATTCAGTTTTCACTTTTTTCATATTTTTAATTGAAAAATTCATGGTTGTGTGTGTGTGTGTATGGGGGGGGGGGATTCTTTGAAACTTTCCATGGAAAATAAAATATATATTTTTTTCAACCAGCTGTCTTCTGGCGCAGATCCTCATGTGGTGTAAGTCAGCACAGAACCAGGTGAAGTTCTGGGTCCCTTTTCTTAACCAATTTTATTCTCCCCCCCCCCCCAATATCTAGACAAAAGCCCCTACCCTAGGTTGTCACTGAGGGTTGAATCCAGCACTTTCTGTACTATAAATTAAACTTTACCACTTGAGTCAAAGGAGAAAGCATATTGGGGGTGTTTGTTGTAAATGCTGTTACCCACTAGAACTGCTTTCAAGGAACGAGTTGCCTTTTGCCTACTTTTCTTGTTGTTTCCATGGTGGTAGCTTTTGTAGGCTAGAGAGCCAAGAGTTTGAACAGTACCTGGCTCTTGGCAAATCTTGCAAAACTTTTTGCTGTCTCAGGCCAGTAGCTGCAAACCCGCATGGATAAAATATTGAGACAAACAGTAAAATATCTTTTTCTCCCTTCTTTGCTTTTATTTTTTGCAACCCAATTTATTAATGATAAGCCCTATTTACCATTTTGAAGCACCGAGCACACGGAGGCCAGCTGCAGCAAATGTGAGAATTTAACCAAATTGTTACACTCAAGGGGATTCTTTATGATCTTTAGCAAAGCAGAAAGCAAAATGAACATTAATTTACTTAGGCTCCTCTATTGTAATGCAAGTAAATGGTGATAATAAAATTCAAATTGGCTATCGCAATGGCTGAACTGTGTAGTTTGCTAGTGCATTACATCTACCCCCTGCATCTTAAACTGAGTTTGGAATTGAATGGAGCTTGCTAGGATGATGCCCTAAAGTGCACAACCAATCCCTTAATTGGGTGGGACTCAGCTGTGAAAAGTGCTGACTCTCCCTGCTGTACGTTGGCTGGGTGCGAGGACTGGATTGGAAGCAGGTAGCTTCCAGCATTGGTTACAGGCTATGGCCTGTAATGTTTTCTCCATAAATAAAGGGATTATTATCTCTAAAATGAGATATAATGAGAGGAGGGGACTTGGCTAAGCCTAGGCTAGGGCTGTGAGAAAAATAAAATATGCCTCGACAGTATGCAAAGAATTCTTTCCAATGCTCCCCCAGGGGTCATGGGGCTCTGCAAAGCAAGGCTGTGCCTACTGGGAACAATTGAGCCCTGTCTGAACATGTCATTAGAAAGGCGAATGAGATCCTGGAAGATTTCGGGACCAAATCCTGCTGGCTGATGCACTTGGCCTCGTGCTGTCCCCCTTTGCTTGCAAAGTTAGAACATTACTCTGACTTCTGTGAAACTGCTTGCGGACTGAAGGTGGCAGTGTTGGTCCTGATGGGATCATGCAGGGAGTAAGATGTGACTCAGCATAAAGAAGAAGGGGCAGAATCCACACATCTGACAATAGGGCAAGCTGGTAGATTCCACTGTGTAGTGCCTCGTGTGCTGCAGAAAGAGAGGTCATCTAGAGTCTCCGTATGGGACTGGGAGTCAGGAGTTCACATTCTGGCTCTGACAATGCTAGCTGCTGCAGCCTTGGGCAAGTCACTTAACCTCTGGGCCTTGGTTTCCCCCGTCTCTGAAATGGAGATGATGCTGTTTACCTCACAGGGTTAATTTGCTGATGTGTATAAATGGCTTTAAAGATGAAAATGGCTAACTTGTAATTACTAACTTGGCTAAATTGTGAGTGCTTTGGGGTGGGGATTGTTTAAAGATGCCCTAATGGCTGATTGGCCCTGCTACATGCTAGTGTAATAGAAATGATAAACAATGCTTTTTAAAAAAAGAGTAGGACTCTCCATTAAAAATACATGCTGCACCTTGGTTTTGAACTGCTTTCTGGGGGAGTAAATTCCATGAGTCTGCAAACAACCCCCCACCACACACCACTGCACCTAATAATAACCAGCAAATAGGCACCTGTAAAAGTATGCCTGCTTCAGAGTAATAGCCTGTCTCCCCAGCCCTGCCTCTGCAGCTGTGAATACTAAACATGGGCTGTTGTCACATCAGCATATCGGTGAATTCTAGCAAACAGTGACCAGGATGTTTTCACACAAACTGTCTTCTTGCAGAAAGAAGATGATGGTTCAGAATCTGGCCCCAATCAAGACTCATCCATCAAAGACGCTACAATGACAGCTCTCTAGCCTCACTTGTAAACCAGTGTGATTGCAATCTGAGACAGCTCCCTCAGTCTGGTTTGTTACCTGGAACTTGTTTTGACTGATTTTTGTTGTGGAGAGGCATGGGAATCGGAACAGAACTGCAGAAACCAGTAGGAACCTACAAAGACTGAGGCAACATGTAGCTAATAGAAATTACTCCTAAATTTTGATGAGCATATGTTAATTATATCCCAGCTTCTTGCAAACTCTGTTCCATTGATCTTAGTTTTACAAGGGGTTCATTTGAAGCCTCTTTAATGAGGCAGACACAGAAAGAGAAGTCAGAAGGGAGCAGGGTTATGGATAGACATTTCTTCTGGATGATTCATATCAATTCGCCTTCGATTTCTTCCATGACAGCCTCACTTCACAAACTGAACCCGAAATTGGTTTAACTGCCAGCCCAGCTGGCTTCAAACCAGCATCTGAGAACCAAGCTGTGCTCCTTCTGCCATGTACTGGTGCTGAGCAAACCTCGCCTGTTTCACTTAGGTTCCCAGTCCCTGAAATTTGCTTCTGAGTTTGGAGTTAGAATCTCAAAGGGAAACTCAGTTAAAATCGCTGAGTTCACCCGATTAAGCTTCCAAACTACCTCTTTTGACGGGCCCAGAATAAGAACCTCACCTTGGTCTCTGAGCGACTTCCAGGCTCTCCAAAAAGGTTTGTGATGACCCTTTTGATGAACCTGGTCTGAATCTCAGTTGTATAGTTGAAACCTGAAACAAGGTGTAGAGGGAGTTTTTTGTTCATACAGCAACATGGCTACCAGAGAACTGGGCTGGCAGCAGTGCTGATGTGATGCACATCGCACGGATGGACTGCCGTTAGCCTTTCCTTTAAAATTAATATTTGATTAAGCCATTTAGACTCACAGCAGGGCAAGCTAACCATGTCACCAATAAATTCAATTAATGGAGTGGTACACAGTAATGATGGGCATTATGGAATTGCTGCTAGTTCTTCTGTTAAGGCTGGACCTTATCTGTTTAAAATATACAGAAAGGGACACATCAGCCTGAAAGTTGATAGGGCCAGAATTTGTAGGGGGAAATTGAGGCCATTCCATCCAGGGGTTCCTCAGAGACAGAACCAGAAATTAGCTGTTTTCAAAGTTTCAGTAACTTTTCAAATATTTTTCCCTATACAAAGAGGGAACAATTGAGGAATGGGGGGGAAGATACAGATGAAATTTCTTTCTGGAATGCTACCCAAAACCAGATCAGGTCCAAATATGTATATCTTCACATTATGGATGAAAGGGCCCATTCACAGCTCAAGAAAGCCACCTAATGTTAGAAAAGCATCTTCTTAGAAAAGCGGTCCTGCAGCAAGCCCCGCATTTTATAATCTGTTTCCATGACGGTAGGGCCAAGCAGAAGCCCTACTGTCAGGTGCTGTACAAACAATCAAGGAGATAGCCCCTAGCCTTAAAATCTAGGTGTACAGATAAGACTGTAATAATCCATCCTGCATTGTGGAGTAAAGGGAGTCATTTCACCATCGGGCAGATTTATTGGTGGTGTAACTGAGTCCAGAGGAATTACACCAGGCAAGCCCGTGAAATGTCTGAGAGGATGGTGTAATTCATAATTGTGCCAGGGGATGACTCCCACAGCAAATTATTCAGAACCAGCCCTTTTGGCAGCTCTGGTTAACTCCCTTTCTCACTAGTCTGGAATGTACAAAGAATTAGAGCTGCCCGCAGAATGATTGCCTGGGATCAGCCCGTCTAAGGTCATGGCAGCTTCCCTCACAGCAGCTGTCTGAAGGGAAGTAGATATGGGACAATCCCAGATCCTCTGTCAAGCAGCAGCCTCTCTTTCTACTCCTACCACTGCACTCCCATCTCCAGCAAAATGCCCTTTCTGCATCGACCAACAGGGAGTCTAAGAAATCAGATGGATCAATTTTATATGGCATTGTCTTGGAACTTAAGTGCACAGAGCGCATTGGGATGTTAAACTCTGTCCTGCTGAGAAGGGTCATCAAGATTTCACCTTCCTAGTTCCCAGCCCCCAGGAGAGATCATACTTCCGTGTCCCTAATCATGAGGTAGACCGTCCCACCACGTTGTCATCAGCCCTTTGTTTCTGGGGGTTCCAGATATCAGGACCTAGCTGTGCCACTGAAGGAGAGGTGGACTAAGTTCTTCAAGAGCAAGAAACCAGGAGCTTGCCCTGTTCCTTCATACCAGTCTTGGTTTCTGTCCATCCCACAGCTAACCCAGTGCATGGGTGAGAGGTTCTCTTACCACCCATTCCTCGCGTCCTTGCAACTTTAATGCCAATACGACTGCCTCTGCAGGAAGGAATGTCAGGCCTACTTGAGTGTCCTGTCCTGCTCTGGCATTTGTCCCACAGAAAGCTAGTGGGAGTTATCTTCTAAGTCCCTGGGGTGAGAATCCCACCCATGAGTCCCAACGCAATGACCGGCAACAGGAGACCGCTGTGGCTCTGGTGGTTTTGCTGCAAAGGCTCCTGAATCTTACGTACAGAGCGTAGTGAGCCATGCTGGGCGGAACACTGCAATGTCCTGTGTGGCCGGGGGTTCGTTGCAGCCATTCCTCTGCTTCCCAACTCCTGTGGCTTTATGGGCTCCACAGTGTGGAGAGCGAGGAAAAACGTCTATGCTGAGTGTGTGTTATTTCTGAAGGCAAGTGAAGCAGCTGGGTTGGGAGACCCAAGGGGAGCCGTTCCAAGATGCTCCCTAACACTAGGACGTTCCTCCTGACTTGACTGCAGCTGGCCCAGCTTTTTGTTACTCACTGTTATCTGGGGCCCTTTAGTGCTGGAGGTAAATCCCCTCACAAGCTTCTGCCCAAAACTTGAATTACCCCTGAGCCAAAGTTTTGTGGGGGTCTGAAGAGGGTTACATTCCTTCTCCGTTCCCCTGATGGAGGTGAGCCCATCATCCTCTTCTCCTTACTTTTGTCCTATGATAGCTCTATCCGTGGCTTCTGTGGACTAGATGATTGTGTATTTCAGTAGCACTGCTAGAGCCAGGTCTCGTTGTGTTAGGTGCTGTACATGCACACAATATGAGACAGTCCTTGTTCAAAGCGCTTATGCACTGATTAGGCAAGGGGTGGGAAGGAAGCCAGAGGCACAGAAAGGAGAAACCACAAGACAGGTCAATGGCAGAGCTGGGAATTGAACCCAGGGTCTCTGTCTCCCTGCTCAAACTCACCATCTATGCAGCGGGCACCAGTGTAACCTTGCATTGGGCAAATGCCCTCTGTGCCTCCCAAAGCTCCCTGCTGCAAAGTGCCTTCTGGAACCATGCTGCCTACAGGTGTTGCTGCTGTGGCAAAGATCTTTTTCATGTGGATGGTGATTTATTTGCATGTTCATGTGCTTTGGCTTTGTGAGTGGAGCCTGAGCACTGTAGAAAAAGCTGGTACAACTGGACGTGTGCTGGAAGAATTTCTAGGTGCCATTAAATGCAGTTTCTATGGTCTCTCTCACTTCTTCCTTGTGCACACGGTAAGCAAAGGGGCGAACATTAAAACTGACCCTGGGGGCAGCCATGAAACGCAGCAGCAACATAAAATGCCTTTTATTTTCCTTCCTTAATGTGGCTTTGCAATAAAAATGTGGGTTTAATGAATTAAAAGGGAGCAGTGTGTTGCTGGCTGGAATTCAATTCACCGGGGCAGTTTCTCTTATGTTGTTTCTCTTTCATGTATTTCTTTTGTTTTCTTGCTATTAAAGGAAATCATTCAAATGAAAGATGCAAACAAATCCCCCCCCACACACACACACACCTTTCTAGAGCTCTCTGAACACTGGTGCTTGCTGGGAGAGCGGGGTGGTTGGATAAACGAGCATGACTGCTGCCAACACACGGGGGATCTCCAGAGCTGCTTGAGCTAAAGTCATGGCTCTCTGTAATAGACTCATTTTTTGTGGATTAAACCCACATGGAGCCCTGTAACACACCCTTACCACTGGGTTATGCTAGCATGTGGAAATATGGTTTGGATGGGATGAAAATGGGCCTAAATCTTTAATGGAAACCTAAAAGGAACTCAAGTCCTTCAAAAGGTTCAGAAGAGTCTGGCGACCTACCTCCCACCCGCTTTGGAATGGCAGAAGGCGGCCAAGCTTCAGCTGATCAAATCCAACGAGTGAGTCTGTATTTCTAGCCTGAACAGCAGCAGGAAGTAATAGACATATGGAATCACGTGAGATTTCCAAACCAAAACGTCTCAAGATAAGCACCTCTCCCTTTTGAGATTCGCCTGTTTCTAAGGTCACTTCACATGAGAGCACTCATTTTTAATCTTGGTCCACCCCTCTTGAGAAGCGATGTCATTGAAATCAATGGAATGGATAGATTTTTAAGGCCAGAAGGAACCTTGATGATCATCTAGCCTGACCTTCAGCATAACACAGGACATAGAATTTCAAGCAGTAATTGCCCATCTCTTATGGCAGATTTAGGTCCTATCTTTTAGAGAGCCATCCAATCTTGATTTGATAGGACTCCAAGTGCTGAAGAATCCACCAATGCTGTAGGTAAGTTATTCAAATAGTTGTCAAACCTCACCACTAAAAACTTCTTAGTCCTGGGCTGAATTGATGTATAGAACTGAAGCTAGACCAAGGAAGAATGTAGCCCATTGTGCTTTACAGTGGCTATTCAGGAGAACCAGAACAAATCTATGAGGGACACCACAACTGGAACCCATGTGGTTAGCACCACTCACCCCAGTGGCAGAACAGTGGTGTGTCTCTGAAGAATTTCTCTTCCTACCCAACCTTGAGTCATTCTGATTCCTTTTTGAAAATGACAAATTACATCCTGCCCAGCCCAGTCAATGTCTTTGTGCTCATTAGCTTTCTGCTGGTTTGACTTCTGTTGATGCACCTGGCTTCCACCTCCACTCCTGTTAACACAGTGGGTGCTTTCCCTTCTCCAGCCTCAATCTCTTTATTGCATGAGCCATTGAGACAAGCATTACCATGTTTAAACAACATAAACTTTAACTCTGATGGCATTATAAACTGCTGACAGGCTCTTTTTGTTCATATTTCTCTGCTTAGATGTTTGCCAAGACAGGTTGAAACATAACAGTTTTTGTTTAAGCAATGGCATTTGCTAAAGCTGGGAGGGATGCGCATATAGTTAGCGCAAGTGAGTGAGAATCAGGACTCCTAGCTGTGACACAGATTTATTGTCTGGCCTTGGGTGGTATAAAAGTCTAGGTGGATTGCCAGAGGCTCCAGTAAAATGGGCACAATAATAATCCATAGAAATTAGTTTCTAAAAAGTCTGGTAAGCATCATCAACCTGTTAGCTATGGGGAAACTGAGGCATGGGGGCGGGGGGGAAGACTTGCCCCAGGGTCCCTCACAGAGTCAGTATCAGAACCAGGATCCCAATCTCTTGAGTCTCACTCGTGCAGTCTATCCACTGGACCACACTGATTCAGTAAACAGCAGTCATAGGAATAGATGAACAGGCAATTAATAGACAGCAGGTTTAAAAAAACAAAAGGAAGTATTTCTTCACACAACACAGTCAACTTGTGGAACTCCTTGCTAGGGGATGTTGCGAAGGTCAAAACTATAACAGGGTTTTAAAAAAGAATTAGATATGTTCCTGGAGGATAGGCCCATCAATGGCTATTGGCCAAGATGGTCAGAGATGCAACCCCATGCTCTGGGTGTCCCTCGCATCTGACTGCGAGAAGCGGGGAAGTGGATGACTAGGGATGGATCACTGGATGATTGCCTGCTCTGTTCCTTCCCTCTGAAGCATCTAGCATTGGCCATTGTCTGGAGACAGGATACTGGGCTTGATGGACCATTAGCTTGACCAACTTTGCCCATTCTTATGTTCTTAGATTAATTGCAATACATCCCCCTTCATTTTGATGTGGGTGTGCGCATTGCAGTGTGGACTCCAGAGCCCTAGGTTCAAGCAGAGGTTAGAAAAGTCTTATCGTAGGGTAAAAATACAATGTAGATGCTCAAGCCCAGGGTTTCCCTAACACGGGTGAGCTGACTCAAGTCCCAACTAACTCTGGGCTTACATTGCAGTGTAGACATGCCTTTAGTGGCTTCAGTGAGGTTGCTGAGCACTTTGCAGAATCGATTCCCTAGTCAGTTCTAAGCCTTTTGAATGCTTGAACTTCTATTACAAAATATTATGCATGTTCCCTTGGTTGACATGGAGAGTGACTGCAGTGGGCTATTTATCTAAGAAAGAAACCACTTCCATTTCCACCATTTAACAGCTAAACTAAATACAACAGCAACAGCTTAAAAAATAAAAGCACAATGACTCTGACTGTAGAAATTGATCAACTGAAATTGATTCTTCCAGAATGATGGTAAATAAAACCCACATTTTCCAGGCTCTCTGCACAAAGCTTATTGTAGTGTCATGTAAAATATTTATGCCAAATTCATTTGGAAAGCTGTAACGTACATTATCTGCAAAATGAGTCCAGCCTAATCTTTTCAAAAGGCATTTTACTTCTAAGCAGAAAAACGCTTTGTTATGGAAGGCCTCGTGTTCTTGGCTTTGCATCCGTTACCCTCCCAAGCTATAATTTTTATCCACCAAGGAATGATTTGTGTTGAAAGGATCATTGTTTAAGTCTTTTATTTCTTTGGTCTGTTTAGAAAGTCCGTCTCTTCTGGATTTTCTCCGTGCATGCTCTTTGCCCCTTGCGGATGTGTTGCTTCTCTGTGTTAAAACAGAGGAAATATGATCTTCCGATGAAGGCAGTGGACTGGGAATCAGGGCTCAGTGTAGGCAGGATGATCAGGAGGAAGGCTGGTACAGTGCTTAGGACGCAGGCGATCTGGGTTCAGTTCCTGGATTTGCTAAAAACTCCATGCGTTTCTCTGGCCAAATCTATTTCTATGTGGTATTTGTATGCTACCCAATTGCCATTATATCTGGTCCCCTCACAGTTTTTAAATGTATTCCCCCATCTTCACAGCACCTCTGTGGGGTAAGTGCTATATATTCCTATTTTACAGATGAGGAGCAGTGGCTAGCTTAAGGTCACAGGGCAAATCTGTGGCAGAGCAGGGATTTAAATCCAGATCTTTAAGTCTTAGGCTAGCATCCAAACCACTGTCCCATCCTTCCTCTCAACCTCTGGATCTCAGTGTACATCAGTTCTCCCAGCTGTACAATGGGGATAATGACACTTCTCACTTTTTGTCTTGTCTATTTAAGTTGCAAACTCTTTGGGGCAGGGACCATCTCTTCCTATGTGTACTTTCAGCCTCTGGCATATGGGGGCCCAGCTCTCAGGTGGAGCCTCTCGGTGCCACTGCAACATAATAAGTAAAAATATGGGTAGGCCACTTCCCATGAGAAAGATACAAGCTGGTGTGCACTTCTGAACAATGGCTTGACAACACACGAGTGTGTGCTTGGTACAACAAGAGGTGTGTGTTTGTAGAGGAAAATATTTCATTTTCCAGCTTTTCAAGGGTAGAAGTAAAAGAGAAGAGTAAGGAAAAAATAGACACCCCCCCCCCCCCATCATTTTGCAAATTATAAAATGTGCATGCAAGAGAGAATTTTGCCCTTGGTGACCAGCCTTCACGGGGGTTAACGTACCTACTGTACCAGCCAAAAGAGATTACCTGTGGCTCAGGTACTAAAGGCCTCTGTTTATGGAGCAGAGTGGTCATCCCAGCTTGCCCCCCAGGTGTGTATGTGTAATTTACCTAGCACTCGTATCCTCTCCAGCAGATGAATTCTTTATCCTCAGCCAGATCATTTTAAGGGCAGCTAAGCACTGATGGTATTTTTCATCCGTGGTGTTGGTTTGTTTGTTTTTTCTTAAGGCTGCTATCGCTTTTCAGAAACCACAAGTGTCTTTTTCTTTGCTAGTGTGGGTCATTTACCCGCCTGCCTGGCTCCTTCAGGAAACCTTAAATTGCAGAAAATAATGAGCTGATTCATTTGCGGCCTTTATTTATTTGTTGTGGAAAGGGCTCTCCTCCTATCTACAAGGAAAATTGGGTTGTGACTGAAATGGCCCTTTACTGCATCCCTGAAAAATACCGTAGCGTCAGAAGGACTCTGCTGCAGTGATAAATATGCAACTTTCATGATTTTAATAATTAAAAATGCACTTTAAAAAATCCTTCTGTACATGCTATAGAGGGGACTGTGGCATTTTATCTTAGCCTCTCATGGATCCTTAAGTTTTTATGGGCACTTTAAAGCAGAAATAAAGATCCCTTTTTATATTGGAAAAGCAGATGTCTCTCGAACTGCCATCCCATTCCACACAACTGTAGTTATTTTCTCTTTTAGATGTTGCATCTGGACCATAGTTTAACAATAAGCTGCCGGGGGAAGGTATAAAACAATCCACAAAGCACTGAGTCAACAAACTCTGCTGCCTCCAATGCTCCTTTATAGAGGTGCACTCTGGGGTAGGCCCTGAGGACATGTGGAGATGGTGCTCTTGAGAACTCATAGACATTACCTAAGCAATCTACCCCCTTGCATCAAACTTTTGCAGTCATTATATGATGACTTCGTTGTTAAGCTGGGAAGACCCAAGGCCTGTTTCTCAGGTATACTTCAGCAGCTTAAAGGAGCCGCAAAGGCCCATAAATGGCCCCCTGAGAATATCCTCTGCATGGAGGGATTCCCAGGCTGGTACAGAACTGGCCTACAAGATCTACACCAGTCCTGCTGCTCCTCAAGCCCCAGGTAGTGATGCTCCAATGGATCAGTTGCTGGACTAAAACTCGAGAGAGCTAGCTTTAATTTCTGGTTTAGCTACTGACTTTGACTTTGTGCAAGCCACTTAACCTACTTAACCCACTTAACCCTTAGCTCCCTATCTGTAAAATGAAGCTAATACTTTCCTACCTCTTCAGGTTATGACGAGGCTAAAATCCATTAAGGTACTCAGAGGCTTAGGAGATGAGGGTCACTTAGGAACCTAGACGTGGCTTTTCTTTGCTTCTTGAAGACTATTGTGGGTGGGAGAAAGAAAAGTAGTTGGGTAATCGAAGCTCTACAATTGACACTGGAGAATTGTTAAAGTCTAAGAAAATGCAGTGAATGGAAGGGAAAGTTGTCTTCTGTACAGACATGAAGACAGAGCTATTTTTTGGTATGTGACTCTCAGATGAAATCTCCCAGAAAAATAGAACTGATGAAGCCAGTTTGCTTGGGAGGTACATTTCATTACTCTTTTCTGGCAGAAAATGTTCCCTGCAGAAAATAAATAACAATATTAGATTGGAAAAATCTGTAATTTTGGAAGCCACTTTCATCCCAACTTGCTTTTTTGGGGTGGGGGGGGTGTTTCTTTTTATTTCTGAAGTTTCTTTGAGCTCATTTGTCTCATTGGCAACCAAGGAAGACTTACAGTGTGAAGTTTGATTAGCAAGGCACCATATTGCATGATCTAGAAAAAACAAGAAGGAAGGACAAAAACTACTGATCTCGCTGATGAGTGAGGTGGGTTTCTTGACAACTAATGGCTTTGACTGGGTTTGCGCAACAGCAAAATACCTTCATGAGTGGTTTTAGTGGGGGACTAATCATACCGAGAAGAGCTTGGAATAGTGCAGTCAGATGCTGTGCATTAGCTCTGACCTACAGAAACTGCCCATCTCCCTGCACTTCTAGTCCTGGGCTCTGGACAAACAACTCTGCTAGTGCTTCTCGGCATTGCCCTGCAGGACCCATTGCTCCTGGGCTCCCTCCACAGCTCTGCCAACACCATTGCTGTTCCGTTGCTGGGCTCCCCCTACCACCGCTCCCCTCAATCCCAAACCACAGCCCACCCTGCTATTCCAGTCCATGCTCCATTCTCTTGATCTACTTCAGCACCTACTGCTTGCGGGAGGGGGTACCTCTGTTAAACACATGCCGCTTGTGGAGAGGATGGATTTTCACTAGAGTGAATCCCAAATCTACTTTTACTGATGACTCAAACAAAATTCTCTGAAGCCGATGCTGGTGCACTAACCTACTGCAACAACCTGCTTCACCAGTGGTGCATTAGATGAAGGCAAAGTGTGTTGGACCACGTTCACGCCTTGTGTAATCCTGTTAGGCAGGCAATGGCGTTACATCACGGAGAAATTTTGGCTCGTGATTAAAAAGTGTATGTCCAAATGCTCCCCTTAGATACACCAGTTTGAATCAGGAGTAACTCAGTTTAAATCAGTGGAGTTACTCGGGATTTATACTTCTGCTTGAGCTCTAATGCATCTCCTAGAAAGATTGTCTTGATGGCACACCCACGAGGTTCCTCAGTAAATTGTTCCAATGGTTAATTGCCGTCGCTATTACAGTTTTGCCTGATTCCTAGTGTGAATTTGTCTAGCTTCAGGTTCCAACCATTGGCTCGGGTATGCCTTTTTTCTGCTAGATGAAGGAGATGTCTGCTGTCAGAACTCTCTTCCCATGCAGGGACTTGCAGACTCTGATCGAGTCTTAACTTCTTCCACAAGGGCTGTGACTTTCCATGTGTCTTTCACAAAGACAAAAGTCTAGGAGCCAGATTCTCGGCTGGTATAAATCGACGTAGCTCCATTGAGATCTGTGGCGCTTGCCAATCTGTACCCAGTGTTGAGGATCCGTTGCTTGGGGTCCATCCCTGTTCAGGACAAAATTTAAACACATGCTTATCTTTAAGCATGTGTTTAAGACTCAGTGACTTTAAATAGTCCTAAGAAGGGTACTTAAGTACTGCCCTGAATTAGGACCTCAATTGAAGCAAGGTGGCAAAGACTGTTTGGGTGGGTGGGTGGGTGGGCGGGGGCAGGGGTGGGGGGTTACAGGCAATTGTAACAAACTGACCAAGAACAAAGTCTAACTGTTATGGAAAAGTTACAGTGTAGTAGCCGTGTTAGTCTGTGTCAGCAGAAAGAAAAGAAGAAAGAAATACTTGTGGCACCTTAGAGACTAACACATTTATTTCAGCATAAGCTTTTGTGGGTTAGAACCCACTTCATGAAGTGGGTTCTAACCCACAAAAGCTTATGCTGAAATAAATGTGTTAGTCTCTAAGGTGCCACAAGTATTTCTTTCTTCTTTTCTTTCTGTTATGGAAAAGTCTCTGCAGCCCAGTACACCGCTGTGGTGGGGAATGCAGGCAGGATGGTAAGCTGTGTTGCGAGAGGAATCAAATATAAATCAAAGTGGTTAGAATAGAATAGACGTGAAATGAGGGTTGCTTCTCACTGTCTATGGTAGAAGTTAGGCTATAGATGGTGGGCTGGGAATAGGATTATCAATTGTTGCACCACAGTCTCTTAAAGGGTGCAGATTAAACCAGCCCTAGGCAAACGTAATGAGATTAATCACTCTCCAAGTGTGGGAGATGGGAGGGAGGTATAGTATTGTCTATGCTGAAGAGGAGAGTCTGTGATGACCAGTTGGGGATGATGATTTTTAAAAGCTATAATAAGAAAGTGCATCAAAATATCCCTCGTAAGCGAAACGTGGTGGTGCGTGAAGGAGGATGCAGGCGAAGTATTCTGTGCAGAGCTAAGGGGGAAGGAGTCAATTGTCAAAGGAGGAACAATTCTGTGCAATTTTTGTCGGAAGGGCTCACGACTCTTTAGAAGCCTTGTCTGAGCCTCACAATATCTCAGGATGGGGATTCATTTTTATTGGGCCAGATTCTCATCTGGTGTAAATTGGTTTAGTACCATGACTTGTATCAGATATAGAGAACTTTCATGAAATCCAAGCTATAGCAGGGCAACAGAAGCAGCACGGTCCAGTAAATAAGGTGTTGACCTTTGACCCATGTAACTGATGTTCTATTCCGGGCTCTGTTATGTGATCTGGGGGCCAAATCTCTTTCCCTCTCTCTTGGGGCAGGGACTGTCTGAGTTTTTGTACAGCACCCAGTGAGAGGCACCGATCTCAGTTGGGGCCTATATGTGCTACTATAACAAAATTCCTTCCATCAGGTAGGTAAATCAATTATTAAGTTCCTGCATGGATAATTTTTTCCCATTTTGGGTCTTTGTCACTCACTGCACCCTGCATTAGGGGCCCCTGACAGTTCAGGGGCATGAGCCATCTGCAGCACTCCCCTGGCCCATTAATTTTTAAATGAAATGACCAAATTTCTCTGGTCGGATTCTTTTTTTCCTCTCTCCGTAGGGAAAAAAAAAATCCTCATGCAGTTTAGATGTTAACAGACAGGTACCCCTTTTCTGCTGCAAAGCAACAGCATGAGACCAACAAAAAAAAAGTACTTTGTAAAAATATAATGTCCATGGGGAAGGGAAAAGAGCATTCATGCTTGAAGGAATAACTTGTGTAAATGTCTGGAGTGAGTAAAGAGAGAGGACACGATGCAAGGGGAGAGGACCAGATATGTATGAAGTGAGGCAAGGTGCATTTTTTTTTCTCCCCTCTGTGCTTCGTGACAAGTAAAACAAAGCTCATTCTCTTCTCCTCACCCAATTTGGATGTGTGTTTTGTTTTAAAATTTGCTAATTTATGCTATCTTAACATCACTGCAACGAAATCGACAATTGTGCCACTTCTGGCTCTGTATTGATGTTCACATTGGGGGATGATTTTTGGTAACGTACTAAATGAGCTTTGTCTTCATTTCACCTGAGGAGGAATTAAAGAATAATAATAATAATATAATAATGCCTGATTTCAAGTGGTGCTGAACACCCACAGCTCCAGGTGCCTCCTGAAAAGGAGGCCTCCTTTTTGTTACAATAGCACCGTCAGGCCAAACAGAGACCCAGGCCCTGTTGTGCTTACCACTATCTATATGTATCCCAAGGGTGAGTGGATGATTATTATAGATCCCTGTCTGTGCCCATTCACACAGGGTATGAGTTGTTACAGCCCGCCGGCAGGTTTTGGCTCCTTAGCTCCAGATATGGCAGCTGAATTTTCCAGTTCTGGGAGGCCCCGTGGTTGGAGTCTCCCGTAGTGGTTGACAGATGAGCCCGTTTGTTTTGGTGCATCATCTTCTGCAAATGTAAAGCAATGGGGGATCTGCAGATGTGTCCCCACGTCCAACAGACAGGGCCACGGGTTTTTGCCACATCCTGCTTTCTTGGCTCACGCTTCTCTTTTGGTTTTCTCCATTCTGCTGTTCACAATGGCTTTTTAACCGCAGACCAGTAGGTCTGCTGCCATCTTAATCTATTGGGACCTATGTTCAGAGTGACTTGGCCAGCTTTTAGGTGAGCATTGAGGGTGTCTTTGTACCGTTTTCACTGGCCTCCCAGTGTACGTGCTGCCCTTTTTCAACTGGCCATAAAATAGGGCCTTGGGGAGTCCCTTTATCTATATGTACGAGGCAACCAGCCCAGAGAAGTTGCACCTGTATGATTAGAGATTCAACACTTGTCCTGCAGCACTGGTCCAGGACTTTGATGGCTGGTGTCCTGGCTGACCACATGAGACACAGAGCGCGCATGTGAAAATGCTCTAGTTGCTTCAAGTGACTGCTATGTAGTGTCCATGTTTCACAGCCGTAGAGAAGAGTGTTTAACACGATTGCATGACAGACGCTAATTTTGGTGTGACGTCGAACTCCTTCTGCAGACAGTGACCAAGTCTCCCATCGGCAGAACTGGCTTTAAAAACGCACTGCGTGATTTCTTTATCTAATAATACCCTGTTCGATGAAGTGCTACGAAGACAGTAGCATTTTCCCACTGTGTTAAGCAGTGTGCCATCAACTGCGATTTCAGGGGCAGAATACATTTTTTCCCCCCCGGAACAGGCTGCTAAAGCACTTTGGTTTCTAGGAGAGCCCTAGTTCAATCCCCAGTGTGTTGGCCAAGAGGATGATGGTCTCATATATACAGAGTAAGAGACAAATCCCCGCTCTGAAGATCTTGCAATTTAAATAAGCAAGATAAAGTGGTGGGAGGGGAAACAAAAGCACAGAGCGGGGAAGTGGCTTAGAGCTAAGAACGGAATGCTGGTCCCTCAACTCTCAGTCCAGTGTCCTCTCCCCTAGATCAGACCATATGTTGAATTTCTGGCCACCACACCTCCAAGTGTGTCTCATGGCATGTTGCTCATTTTAGTCCCAAAGTTACTTCCATGCCACATATTTGCTGTGCTCTTACTTACACTGTTGAAAGTTATTTGCATCGGAAATAAAGAATCATGAACCTGAGGTTGCAGAAACAACTGTTTACAAGAGGAAGGAATGTCCCAGCACTATTTCTGCATGAATCATTTTTGTGTCCCATAACCCCCCACCCCTGCCATTTTAGATTTTTGTCACACACTTGGGCCTTGGCAGGCTGAGAACTATTCAAGCTATCGCTGTCCTGGGGGAGCTGATGGGAACTCAGCCCTTTAGAAAATCTGGCCCCAGTAGTGACTGCTGAGCACAGCTGCATGGGAAAGATTTCTTCCTGCTCTCTTTCTCCCCCCCCCCCGAATTTTTTTTTGGGGTGGGGGGACAAAAATGAAAATAGGGCTTTTAAATTTTTGGTCAAAACCCCCCCAAACACTTGCCATACTCCCCCCCCCCCCCCCAAATTCAGTTTTCTGGTATTTTAAGAGAATCTACAGATTTTCAATTAAAATAGATTTGTGTGTACGTGTGAGAGAGAGAGACAGAGAATGTCCTCTTTGTCTAAAAGCCATTTTGCACCAAACCAGGATGAAACAAAACATTTCTGGTGCTGAGCTCTTGAAAATCTGGGCCCTTCTTCCTGGTGGATAGTGCACCATTATCCTGGAATAATGATAACTGATGTGGCTTGAGTGTTCCTGAACTGCCAGTCCTGCAGCTGAGTCCTCTGCCTTTCCACAGAACACATGCAACATGGCTAGTGGCAGTGCAAGCTTCTCTCACCCTGACTCACTAATAAGCTTCCAACTCTGGCCTGGGGGAGCTATTTTCATGAGAGGTTCGTTCCTTCTCTGTGGCCCGTCAAGGCTTTTTCCATTTAGAGTGCCAGCAGGGGGGCCCATTTGAGGTCCTGATTTTTGCAATGTGACAGTTTTTTTCGCTGGGATCTGGCACCCAGCTTAGAGGGATCCCCTCGGGTGCGGTTAGTGGCTGCTGTATCCCTTCCTCTTTTGTTGCTTCATTGGGTCTGGTGGTAAATGGCAGCATAGTGGAGTCTTCTACACTCTCAGGAATCCCCAATGACCCAACCCAGTGACTTTAGATTCCTGCTGATCTAAGGCTTCACAATCTTGTATCAAACCCCTGAGCCATCCAGTTCCCAGCCACAGTGTATTTTAATGATAGTGGCGCTATTAAAAAAAATTACCTTCGCTGTTGCTAGTAATATTATACAGGTGATTAGTATACATGGCCTTTATTTGCAAGCAGTTTGCAAATCGGTTACCTCGCTACCGCTGTCTCTTCACTAGATGCATAGAGGAAAACAGTAATGTAGCCAAAAGCTATAATTCCTTTCTGCAGATATTCCCTCCTGTTTCTTCCACTTTTGATATATCTGGCTACCTCATTGGAGTCACTGGTTGGATTATAATATCTTTTATTACAGCCCATCAATCAGATTTCATCACGTGCAGACCCTATTACTGATAATGCGTGTTTCCTTCAGCAAATGCCATAAAAGAAAAAAAAATAGAAAGGGAAGAGAATTGTTTCTGGGGAGAAAAAAACAAGTTGGTTTGCCCAAAACATGACAGGAACAACAGAATATTTTGCAGTCTGCAGGAGCTGTCTAGATATTTTGTATTAAAAAAAACTGCTCTCAAAAAGACAGATGATAAAAATTATTTCATTTCCTTGGGTTGCTTTCATAAATACCAGTGTGCCTCCGAGTCAGCAGCTGTTTGAAATAAATGTTAAAATAGGATGTTTTGTATCATTATCATGCAATCTGAGAAGACCATGTCATCTTCTCTGTGCTGCCTACAAAGTTGGGGATGTATCGCAGAATTGTATATCAAAGAGAGCTGGATTAAATTGTGCAGTTGTGTATTACGAGGCCAGTAATGCAATAAATGAATTTTGGATAGTATTGTTTAAACTGAGTGATTAACTGGGCAGCTAAGGAAATACACAGGTGTTGTAAACCTTGTAAATTTCAAGTGGTTAATAACATACAGCAGGCATCTAGCGCCCGGTGCAAGGTAATTTAGCACATTGTACATTTTGAAATACCAGGAAAACAAAAACAATAGCTCATGTCCTAGAAGGGGGAGAAATCAGACATGTTTATAGAATGGGAAATGAGGTGCAGAGAAACCATGACTCATATGAGCAAGGAAATTATCTTTGCTTTGTTTGCGACACATTAATGCAATTGTTCTACACATAAGAGGAAGAAACAGAAGTCTTGATTCCATTAGCCTTTCCATTCAATATCAACATAAATGCGTTGGGTAAGAAAAAAAGGGTCCCAAGAAGAGCTTTTTGAAAAATGCCATTTGTTTTTCATGGGAAATTAAAATAAATAAATAAATAAAATCTCAAATAGTTTTCAGTTTTTAATGAAAACATCAAACTATTTTTTTCCTGATTTTGATTTTCATTGAAAAACTGGAAAATTTAGACCAAACAAAATGTTCATTGGGACCAAAAAGCCATTTTTCTTGGGAAAACTTTTAGACAAAACAATTTCAGCTGGCTTTACTCCCTAGTTTTCAGGCCAGATTTGTCACTGTGTTACTCCAGTTATAAACCCATCTAACTCTTTTGATTTCAAATAGTAGTGAAACCGGAGCAATGCAATGGTGAATTAGGCCCTGTGTTTACAAAATGCCACCTGATAAAATTCAGTGGTTCTATTTCACTGACATAAATTTGAACAAATGCCCAGAAATCATACAAAGTGGAAATCCATAATGGAAAGATCAAATTTCATCCATTGATTTTTTTTTTTTTAATGTTCAGTGATTTTTGTCTGATTCTTCTCACTCCCACCAGTTTTACACCAATGTAACTCTGATCTCCATGGTGTTCTTCCTGATTTATGCCAGCCTAAATGAGAGAAGCATCAGGTCCAGTGTGTGCGTTTACATGGCGAGATTCTCAACTGGTGTCAACAGAACTGTGCTGATCTACACCAGCTGAGGATCTGTCCCAGGAACTTCTTTTCCTAACACTTTTCACCAACACGCTTCTCTTCTCTATTGTTAGAAACTCATCTGATTCTTCCTCTAATATTGGGTCTCTGCTTAATTGGGAGAATGGGCTAGTGGTTAAAGCAAAGGTTGAGGCAGGACTCATAAGGTGTACTCCCAGCCCGCTGTAAATTGGTGTAACGAAATAGCCCACTGAGAATAACTCCTCTGCAGTAGCCCTCTCCGGCTCTTAGCCCGCAGTGTAGGTGGTATATCAGAGATGTGGCCATCCTGTACTCCACTATGGCCATTCTCTGCTTCCCAGAGCTGAGTAAAACTCTACTGGTGTGGATGCAGTTCTCAGTATAAAGATGTTTCATACTGGGGACTTGTCTACACTAGAAAATGTTTACTGGTATAATTAAGCCAGTATAGTTGTACCAGCAAACGCCCTTTGAGTGGAGACACAGCTTATGCTAGCAAAAGAGTTCCAGCAGAGCTTCAACCAGTTCCCTGAACAGAATAAGCTATACTGGCCAAAGCACTGTTTTGCCGGTATAACTACGTCTGCACTAGGGTTTTTGCTGGCACAGCTATGCTGGTTTGGGGTATGATTTTTTTTCCACCCACCTAGCCGCCATAGCTATGCAAGTAATATTTTCTGGTGTAGACCAGGCCTGGTGTAGCTATTCCAGTACAGGAAGGGGGATAACTATACGGGTATAAGGCACCTTTATACTGATATAACTGTGTTCACCCAATTGGTTAAAATCACTCTCCTAACGGATATAGTTATACCGGTATCACTTTCAAGTGTAGACCAGGCCTTAGGGTGATTTGTGTGCAGTATTGTTGGATACATGCCCTATGATGCACTGTTCACCTCAGTTTGCAGCTTAGAGATTTTTATGCAGCTTGCCCTTTTCTAAAGCTTTGGGGTAAAATTCATCCCTGGCCTTTGCCCCCCCTTTAAGCTGTGCTCTTTGAGGTCCTAAGTGGGACTTACATGCTGTATTGGGCTTCTGCTGGGCCTCTGCACAGGCTTAAATTCACCCTTGATGAATAAATTCCTGTATTTGGGATTCTCACATTGTACAGCTGGCTTGTGTAAAGCTCCTCTTTGTGCTGACATTCACAGAGGAGGTGAGTCTATTATTCCACCAGCTAGAACCTGGCTTTTAGCTCTAGCTGTAGACTTTAACTCTGGAGGTCCCTGATTCAATCACTGGCATGTTGGCTAAGAAGGCAGCTGTCAAACTTGCAACAGTGCTTGCTTTGTGCATTGCTTGTAACGTAATAAATTATTCCTTCCCACCTGAGCTGGGGCTTCCGATAAAATCTTATGCTTCACCTGCTTTTTATGGCATTTGTTTAAACCATCTTCGCTATGTTTTTGTCCTCATATTTCTTTCCTTTCTCCAAAGGAGCCCAACTTCTTTAAATTAAAGGGAAATCTTTCTTTGTGTTTTAAAGAAGTATGTCAAAAATAATTAGTTTCCTGGAGAGTAAAGGCAACTGCTCGCTTCCTGAAAGTTCCACCATGTTGCATTCTACACAAACTAGCCACTAGAGACTTGGGCATGGACTTACGCTGTTGTGTGTCACCAGTTTAAAAAGGATGGGAGTATTTTGTTTGCTTGTTTGTTTTTAGAAGCACAAAAGGTGGTTGAATATTTTGCTTGTATTTTGGAGCACAAACTAGCATTTTGCTGCTGGAATACTTCCAGTACTTAGAGTTGCCCTGTCTGTTTGTTTTACAAGATGTTTGATGTGCATCTCTTTACCTCCGAGATATCTGGATGGATTCTGATCTCCGTTCTGCCAGTGTAAAGCCAGAGTTACTCAAACGCTGAAGAGGTTCCATTCTTTCCATTTAAACACTTACCCTCCTGCAGTGCTAGAAACCCAAATCCAATAAAAGGAGGGCAAGGCTATATATATGCGATCCAGGAAGAGGAAGTGAAACTAAACAGTATTTGTTAATTGCGCTGTGTCCAATTAGAGTCAAGTGTAAACAGTAAAACACACAGAACTAATGGTGAAATATGTTATGATTTCAGTTTATTGAACCTTCCCTTTTCAATGTCTGATTTTTATCTTGGTGTCATCCCTTTAATGTTTGTGTTTGTGAAAAGTTTTCTCTTTACCCATATTACTGCAGAAAATTGAGAATCTTTTTTTTTTTTAAAAAAAGTTGTTGGCTAGAGAAGTCTTCCCCCTCCCTCCCTCCTGCCCCCCATGGAGCATGTAGCATAGACAAATAACTAGTAAAAAGGAGTGCTCTAATCCCTTATTCCTCCACTAGGACTCTAACACAGAGAGAAACTGACATATGATGCTTTTGAACATAGTTTCAATGGCGTGGGTTGGTGTTCATACATTTTAAAGTGACATTAAGGTCAGTGAACACTCATCCTGACACAAGGAGTCATCCTGACATGGCAATTACAGATTTGCTATCCAGGGTGTTCCTTTTTCTCCAAAATTGTACATCAACCCAGCATTTTTTCCCCTCCCTGTGAGTCAACCCACAGCTGCTCCTAAAAGGGTTTAAATCCTGCAAATGTTCGGTGGGAAAACCTATAATGAATCATCCACATGACTGCCCCATAAACAACAAGATACTGTTTCGCAGGGAAGACCCCTCTTTCTAAATTACAGCCTATGCGGAACATTTAGAAAACATGGCTTAAGCCTTAGAGGCTTATTAATAACATTTTTCTGCAGCACTGTGCTAACAGAGAGCTAATGCAAGGAAGAGACCTTCTTGTTAATACTGATTCCAATGCCTGAGAGCCAGATACTCAGCCACTGAAGTCATCAACCAGGATATAAAAGATCCTAGAGTGGCAACTCCCAGCCCCTGTTATATTGTGGTTGAATGTCTCTGTCAGAGGCAGAAGAATCTAGGATTTGGGACACAGGAGGTTCTGCAAGGAAACAATAAGAAGAACCAGTTTTGGGGAGAAAGCTTAGGCTGAGGGGTGGGCTGTATTCTGCTGATGAGTTACCCTTAAAGGCAAACCCCAGGAAGGGGTTGGGACTACACATAGTTAGCCAACTCCTAGCTGTATCTACAGTAATGAGCCAGATTCTCATTTGGTGTAAACAAGAAAATCAGTACATCTATGCTATACCAGTGGAAGCTCTGTCCTAGTGTGTGTATACATAATATGTCTAGATGTGGGTAACAGCTCCACCTCCATCCAGATGGCTTTTTTGTGTGTGAAGTGGACACCTGTCCTCCAGGTATTTCTTCACACAACACACAGTCAACCCATGGAACTCTTTACCAGAGGATGTTGTGAAGACCAAGATTATAAAGGGTTCAAAAAAGAACTGGATAAGTTCATGGAGGATCAGTCCATCAATGGCTATTAGCCAGGATGGGCAGGAATGGTGTCCCTAGCCTCTGTTTGCCAGAAGCTGGGAATGGGGAACAGGGAATGGATCACTTGATGATCACCTGTTCTGTTCATTCCCTCTGGGGCACCTGGCACTGGCCACTGTTGGAGAACAGGATACTGGGCTAGATGGACCTTTGGTCTGACCCAGTCTGGCCGTTCTTATGTAGGTATTGAACAAGCCCACCATCCCCTTTCAGACAGGCAATTACTTTTAAAGTGCTGGTGCAATAAATTAGCCTCTCCTGCAGACATTCAACATCTCTATTAGCTTGATAATTACTCACCAAAGTTTTTGTTTTCATCGCAGCAGAAACTGTTGTTAATTGCATGCTGAGCCAGGATTGCACCTTATGCCAATCCCATACATTACTCTGAAAACGTGACACACCAGCCCCAAATGCAACTTCATGCATCTACCAGCAAGTTTTATTCTTCCCGGACATAGAGCGAAAGGAGACTTTTGGAGACGAACATAACAATGGCATAACGCTCACTTACGTGGAGGGAGGACATCTGTTGGCGCAGAAGTAGCGTGAAAGTGGGTGTAAGGCAGACCTTCTAGGAGAAACGTCCGCAAGCACTGAAGGCGTGAAGGGATTGGGGGAGAAGCAGTGAGGGATTAGCAGAGAGGAACCTGAGACTGTGGTGACTGTAGTGGTGCTTAGATGCCATGGTGATGGGTGTGGTATAAGAACCAGGCTAGCTGGCTAGACAGAATTAAAGGATAAAATTGAAGCCTGGATGGATAGAGGGGGGATTTATATACATCTGTGGTAGATAGGATAGGAAATATCAAGCATATTGACGCGAAGGGGGAGGACCCTACCAAATTCACGGTCCATTTTGGTAAATTTCACAGTCCCAGCTTTTTCAAAATCTTGAATGTCACGGTTTCAGATATCTAAATCTTAAATTTCACGGTAGCCATGGGGAGGGTCCTGACCCAAAAAGAGGCTCGGGGAGGGGGTCAAGGCTATTGTAGGATGGTCGCGGTATTGCTACCCTTACTTCTGCACTGCCTTCAGAGCTGGGTGGCCAGAGAGTGGTGGCTTCTGGCCGGGAGCCCAGCTCAGAAGGCAGTGTGGGCGCCAGCAGCAGCGAAGTAAAGGCATATACCGTGCTATGCCACCCTTACTTCTGCACTGCTGCTGGAGGCGATGCTGCCTTCTGGGCTAGGTGCCTGACCAGGAGCTGCCACTCTCTGGCTGTCCGCTCTGCCAGCAGTGCAGAAATACTGTGACCCCCTGCTACAATAGCCAGATTTCACGGGCCGTGATGTGTTTTCACGGGCCGTGAATTTGGAAGGGCCCTGCTAAGGGGACTACTCACCCGAGTAAGGGACTGTTGGACGGAGGGTTTGCGGAAGCAGGCTTAGCACAAACGCCTTTTGAATCAAACTTTAGGAGTTACAGTGGGAAAGTGTCGGTCTGTTTATCCAGCCATCCTACTTCCAGGTGAGTGACGGATGGAAAACCAGACCGCTATCTACTATATACTTTTACGAAGGTGTGATCCTTCATTTCACTTATATTTGAGGCCTCTCTCTCTCTATTTCACTGATCTCGATGGATAACTGAATTCTGTATAGCCATGAAACAAATTTAAAATATCTGCCGATTTGCCAACAGAATGACTGCGTTGCCTGAGCACATCACACAGCCACTGAAAACACACATGCCCAAGATGGTTAATCATAAAACATCCAGTGACTGAGCTGTTGCATTATCCCTTGATATTCTTTATTACAAAGTATAACGTGGCAGAAGCTGTTCTGAAAGGGTTCATAAAGTTAGTGTGATAAATGAGAAGAGGAAAGACGAAAGAAGTGCTGAAAAAACCTCCACAAAACCCCAGGTAATAGGGAAAGATATTTCAATTTTCATCCACTTAATATTGGTGATGTGCCTTGTACACAGACCTCTGAGTGCTGAATCCTTAACAGCTTCTTCTGGCCAGAAGGAAAATACTAGCCAAGAAAGTGACAGCTGAAACAGGAATCTCATAAAAGAAACTAAAGGGTCAGGAAATGGGAATATAGGTCCAGATTCCCAGATGGTGTACGATCAGTGGAACTGCACTGATTTACACCATCTGAAGATCCAGCCCATCATCTTTAAAGTTCAATTCACTCTACTCTTTCCAACTAATCTAAAACCTATTGCCTTGGGATTGTCCTGTAGAATCTCTCAGCAAGCCTTATATTATAATATGTTCCGATGGCTGGGATGCAGTGTGACAGGTGATACCATCTCTTGTTTAGCATGCAGATTATATGGATTGCTTGGGGCAAGCAAAGAACAAGAAGCAATTTTAGTGAACATTAAAAGCAGTTGGAAAAAATGCTGCGGGGAAAGAACATGTTTTTTCTTTCTCTTCCCTCTGAAAGCATGAACCCTGAGTAAATCAGATGCTTCTGTGAATACATGACATGTACAGTTAGGAGAACAATTGCATATTGTTCAGCAGCAGCTGATGCTATAGGTAGTTTCTTGTGTTCCTAGCCCTTTAAAAAAGAACACACACAACCAAAATCCTTTCTGTCCCACAGTGAGAAGTCGATTGGATAACAGTGAGTTCCTATTCATTGGACACTCCCCTTTCTGCAGGCAAAACTAAAGGGCTAGGTGTCAATAATCACTACAAAATGGCCACTGACTTATTAGCAGAATTCCCTAGTCCTCTCATTCAGAAGAAATGAGGGAGAGCCTCAGTTTAGCAACAGTTAAAGGGAGGTCCGTCTTTGGAGGAAGTAGCTCAGCATGTGCTATTGATTATGAATGGTTTCCCCCAAACGGGGAAACCGTCACCCCCAAACAGGAATGACCCAGGCTGCTGCTAATGCTTCCCATTTGATTGTTTGTAACAGCAGCCAGCATGAAGCTGAAGGCTACACATCTGTTTTTTAGCGATCCATCTCGACAAGGCAGCGGATGGTCAGTGCAAATAACCATGTTGTCATTTTTCTCATGCTAATAGGTCTCTAAAGAAATGGATCCATAAACCATTTTGGACTCGACTTTATTTAGCATGGCATAACCTTGTGTGGGGGCAGGGAGCCTCTCCTGGAATCAACTTGACTGCTATGGAGACAGTGTGGTCAACTGGTTATAGGGCACTGACCTGAGATTCAGCAGATCTGGTTTCGTTCCTGGCTCGGCCACTGGCTTGCTAGGTGACCTGAGAAAAGACGGTCACTTCTCTGTGCCTCTGTTTCACTTCCCACCCATTGTCTGTTTGAAACGTAAGCTCTTCAGGACACGGGCTGTCTCTGAGGCCCCCGCTAGCCGGCAGCTGGGAAGGGTAATTCCCAGCTCGGGTAGATGTGCCCCTGCTAGCTGTGCTCAAGCGATCACGCTAAAAATAGCAGTGGGGCCCTGACATCTTGGCCTAGCCTCCGAAGCACTACCCCACCCGCCCATGCTGCCATCACTACACCGCTGTTTTCGGTGCGCTAGCTCAACCAGAACTAGCGCAGCTCCATCCACCTGGGCTGGGACTCGACCCGCTGCAGTGTAGACACGCCCGCACGTTGCGTGTGAACGATGCCTTCCCCTCTGGGGCTTCTAGGTGCATCTGTAATACGGGGCACAGGAATAATGATAAAAGAGGGATTTTTAAAATCTTTTGGAGCCTCCAAGAAGTTTTGGTCTGGTTCAGAGCTGGGTGTGTGTGAGCAGTAGCTGTTCTTATTTCAGCTGAGCTCGTTTGCCACAGGTTGAGATACAGAACTCCATCCCCCCCACCCCCTGACTCTATAGGTCAAATTTACTGCTTAAAAGGGATGAAACTGGCCCTACATCTCATTCATTTCCCCCTCGGTTAGAACCTTGCTTAGGGTGACCAGATGTCCTAATTTTATAAGGACAGTCCTGATATTCGGGGCTTTGTATTATCTAGGCACCTATTATTCCCCACCCCCGACTTGATTTTTCACACTTGCTATCTGGTCACCCTACTTTGCTCTAGCAGATATCTATCCAAATGTCTCTCTTGCCCGTAGTGCTGCTGGCCCCGTGGAGGTATTTTTCTGTTTCACTGAAACAATTCCGATACATTTTTGTGTCTTCAAAGGTGGCGGGGGTTTAATTGTCAGGGATAATCTTGTGATAAGCACAGCTGGGCATAGATGTGAACTAAGGCAGTGCTGCGCCCCCTCCGTTCCCATTGGGAGCGGGGCCTCGGGAATCTGGAAGGGGCGTGAGAGAATTCCTGAACAGCAGAAACAGAGGAGGATTCGACCAACCCGTTCCAGCTCTTCCTCTCACCAGCAGAAGTGGGACTGGCTCAAGGACACGTTATTCACTTTGCCGGGGCATCCAGAGGTCCCAGCTGGCATGCAAGCCTTACTGTGCACGATGCTGTACAAACACATCACGAGATACAGTCCCCATGCCAAAGAGTTTACAATCAACATACACCGAGAAAGGGGAAACAGAAGCACATGGAGTGAAAATGGTTTGCCCAAGGTCACCCAGGGGCAGACCTGGGAATAGACCCCTGGCATTTAGTGCCAATCTGATGCCATCATTGTAATCAAGCCTCCAATCTCCCTGGTTCTTACAGGTCTCCCACAGCCCCACACTGGCCTCAGTCAGATTCCTGGCAGAACAAGCGCCGAATAACAGTGTCGCTCATCTGCTTTGCCCAGGTGTGAATAACCACACGAGGGCCAAGGGCAACAGTGATCTGACTCTGCTTCGTAGGCCCAGGAGACATTTTCATTTTGCTCTAGGAGTATCAGGATAAAGATTGCAGAAGCTGAATCAACTCTGAGAAGAACCAGAGAAGTTGCAGGGTCCAGTGCAACCCTGGTGTAACTCCACTGCAGTCAAAGGAGTTACCTCAGAGATGAATTTGACCAGGAGTATGTATCAAACTGAGACTGCTAGGAAGAGGGGAAAATGGGAAGGCTTGGTGCTAAGGCTCTGGGCAGGAGCTAGGAGACCTGGGGTCGTCTCCAGACTCTGTGACAGACTCTGTGCATGTATCTTCACTGCACAGCTAACCTGGGCCATCGGCACTTGGATCTGAGTACCTGGGTTAGCCTAACCCAGATGTGAGCATCCCTGCAACAAAACCCTGTCCGTGTTCGTGTGTCTTCTCTGTTTCTGCACTTGTGTTAGGGGGTGTATCCCACGGTTCTTTGTGCTATGACACTTTTGACTTTCCTAGTCAGTCGCATCCGTTGTGGAAGAACTTGTCTGTCTTTCAGAGGAAATGTGGGAAGGCAGCGGAAGGCTAACAGCATTCAAGTGACTTTTTTTTTTTTTTTTGCCTGCGCCCTCACTGCAAAGTGGGCAGTTTCCAGCCCTAGTGAAAGCATAACGCTGCCGGAGCGGGGGTGGGCAGGATTAGGGTTGCCCACCCTCCAGGATTGTCCTGGAGTCTCCCAGGAATTAAAGATCAATCTTTTAATTAAAGATGGTCAGGTGATAAAACCTCCAGGAATACGTCCAACCAAAATTGGCCACCCTCCTCAGGATTGAACCGGGGACCTCTGCAGTTCAGTGTATATGAGCCTCTACTACAGGAGCTAAAAGTCATGAGGCTCTGAGCCACAGCTGTAGCAGACTCATCAATGTCCGGATGGTCTAGGTGCCACTATGTGGGGACAGAGCACCACACCAACCAGGTGAGGGTTATAAAAACAGAGCCCGGACTCCAACCGCTAGCCCCAGCCAAGTCATCTAGCCCAGGCTTTCTGCGTCTCCATATGCAGATCAGGGATTTTTCTGTGTAGATGATGGAGCAGTTGGGTTAAAAACCTGGGTAAGACCCTGGCTTGGCTGTTCGGTGATGACACGCCCCATGGGTCTAAGTATCAGTAGCCCATCTGGAAAACGAGACTAATTGTTGTTCCTTTCTTCCACCCATCATTTGTCTGGTCTATGTAGTTTGTCAGCTGTGCAGGGCAAGGGAGGGGCTGTCTCTCTCACTAGGCATATGTACAGCACCTAGCACATTGAGTCCCCCTCGGCACAGTGGCAATCAAAGAATAACAAGGGGAGTGAGCAGGACATGCACACTGTCACAGGTGGACAGATGGACGGCAGAAGGTTTCTGTCTGAACTTTTATTTCCTTGGGCGTTTGCTCAAAGAAAAAACGCAGACAGCAGGAAGAAAACAAACGCGACAACGAAGTGATTGCTGCAGGGGAAAGAGAACCTACCAATGCTGACTGATGCTGGCACAAACCAAAATAATTTCCTTTCTCCGTGACTTAATTTTCTGCAGCCTGAGTCTTGCATAATGAGGAGATTGAAGTAAACCCCAGCTGATCAAGATCACCACATGGGGCTAAGCTGACAGGCTACTTCCTCCCTCAATAGTGAGAGGACTTTTTCAGACGGTCCCTGTTATGACCCATAGTTCGGCTCTGGCAATGTGTCCTGGTGGTGGGGATCAACAGGCTTTGAATGCTGTTTGGCAGCACTTCTTATGGATAACTGTCTGGTGTTGGGCCTTTTGGCTCTGCAGAAAACAAACATGGATTTGCTCGCTGTGCTTGGCTTAGAAACAATCTCTCTAAGGCGATTCTCCGAACAGGAGGGGGTCGTTCTGAGAAATGCGTCTCGTTGCTCCCGTGCCTGTCTACAGCACCTCTGAGTGAGTGGAGCCGCCTTCTGCGCTCTGCTTATTAGCTCTCTCACTCACGCCTTCATGCTACTGGGAGGACAGGTATTGCCAGATGGCCAGGCCTGCAATTATATCCAATCCAAGTGTTTCGTGGAGGGCCCTGCCTCCCCAGCTTCTCCCAGTGACTGCTTTGCCTTCAGAGACCACCCCAAAATTTCCTCGTGGCCAGACTGTGGCTGTCTGTCATGCTCCAGCACCGAGGCAGGCTTAAAATCCAATCCTCTTTTATCCGAACCATCGTTGCCTGCGCTCCTGCTGTCTGGCCCTCAGGTGTGCTGTGTGGGAATGTGCCCCTCTCTGAAAACCTGCAGCACTGTAGGTGAGATTGGCACAGATCTGGGGGTGCAGTATGGGGTGTGGATCTCCTGCTGGGATTGTCTGGGCATGTCTCACCTGATCAATTCCCTGTTGTTGCAGGGGCCTCAGGCCCTGGTGTCCCCGTGTTCTGCCTGTGGCACAACCTTTTTAGTCTCCCGAGGACTGACATGCTTTGCCTAAAGTCATCGGGCTCAATACATGGATATTTGGTGACATTTAATGGCCTGTGATGTGCAACAGGTCAGACGAGATGATCTAATGTTCCCCTTCTGGAGTTAAGCTCTGAAATCGATGAAAGCGCTGCAAAGCCCTGGTCATCAGTGTGTCGCTTGATACCTCATCCAGAAGCTGGAACTCAACACTTCTAGCTCCTGGGTTTCTCATTCCGGGGTCGTCATGCTTAACGATGGCACTGCAAAGAGCCTTGAGATACTTGGACTGCGAACGGTGCTGTAGAAAGAAAAGAAGACACATTGCTTTGTTCCCCACTCCCCCTAGGAACTATGCCAATATACTCCAGCTAAGGATCTGGCCTGTATTTTGGTCCTTGGCATTTGGCTATTGTCTTGCTTAAACATCAGTTCCTTAGAGACTGGTCCTCTGAAGGCTTTAATGTAATATCCGTATGGACAGACGCAGTTTTTGGAAATCTGTGCTACAAATTCGAAGGAGCATCCAGGCAGCCTAGATTTGTGGGATCATGAGTGCTAGAGCTAGTTGCACCAGGTGCGTCTGTGACAGGGCCGGCTCTGGCTTTTTTGCCACCCCAGGCAAAAAAAACAAAAACAAAAAACGACCGGAGCGCAGCCGCCGAAGCACCAAAAAAAAAAAAAAAAAGGCGGCCGAAGCGGAATGTGCCACCCTAAGATCGGCCTGAATGCCGCCCCTGTTAATGTGCTGCCCCAAGCATGTGCTTCCTAGGCTGGTGCCTAGAACTGCCCCTGGTCTGTGAGATAATAAAGACTGTCTTTATTGTTGCCTGTATTCCCAGAGGGAGAGTGTTCAGTGGTTCAAGCAGGGGAAGTCAGAGTAAGGACTCCTATCTTCTGTTCTCAGCTCTGTTGTGTAACCTTGGGCAAGTCACTTAACCTCCCTGTGCCTCAGTTTCCCTATTTGTAGGACAGACGTGATAAACACTCATCCTGTTACTTGTATCACCTTTCAGCTGGCGATCTCCAAACCTTCTACGGGTATGACCTAATGCTCTCTATTAGAGCTGGTCAAACTTTTTCCTCTGAAGCTTTTTTGGCAAAAAATACATATTCAGATTGACTGAAACATTTCATGAATTTATGTCAAATTTTCTGAGTTTTGTTTGGGGGCTGAGGGGAGGAACCTAAACCAAACAAAACAATAAAGAATTTTAGAAAGGAATGAAATGTTCTCTTTTGATATTTTCAAAATGAAAAATTTCATTTTTTTAATTCAAAATTACTTTTTCCCCTAATTTCATTTTTAAAAACAATTAAACATTTTTTAAATAGCTCAAAAATGTTTTGTTTCAAGCTGAATGAAAAGTTTTGTTTGGGGTTCATCAGACTGTTTTGGTTCTCTGGTTTTGGTTTTGGTTTTTTAAATGTTTGCAGAACCTCCAGACAACCAAAAACCCACCATTTGCACAAGCTATAATTACTCTCCTTATTTTATAAATGGGAATTTTAGGCATGGAGAAGGTAAGTGACTTGACCAGAGTTACAGTAAGGCAGTGGCAGAGCCAGAAAGAGAAGTTGGGAGTCTTGACACACAGCTCTCACCAACAAACATTTCTTCCTATGAACTGCCCGGCTAACATCTCCTGTTTGTTCAGACAGCTGAGGATTTGGATCTGTATGTTCATAAGTGGGAGCTGATGCTGAGCATGCGATGGAGCCAGACTCCCAAAAGTACTCAGGTAGATTTTTCAAGTGCAAAGTTCTCATTTAAGTGGGCACAAAGGGCCATTTCTCACAACCCAGCAGCTCCTGTTGTGATACAGATGCCCAGATCTGCAATAGAGCTCACATCCAGTGCCACTGGCCCTTTGGAAACTAACAATTCCTGGCTCTTATATAGCATTTTTCATCAGTAGAGCTCAAAGTGCTTTGCAAAGGAGGGCAACATCATTATCCCCATTTTACAGATGGGGAAACTGACTAACAGAGAGGGGACATGACTTACCCTCAAACACCCTACAAGCCAGTGATATAACCCAGGTCTCCTGACTTCTAGTCCAGTGCTCGATCCACTAGGCCATGCTTTATTTAGGTGACTGAAAGGGAGCTGAGATTTTTGGAAAAATTTGGGCCCCTCTATGGGTGCTGAGCCATTCTGAAAATTCCAGCTAATGGGTCAGACCCTTAGCTTATCTCCATTGACTTCAAAGTCAACTGGCCATCAGAGAGAATTCTTCCTCTCTTTGTTTGATATCTTTTCCATTGTGGCTGATGCCAAATGAGGCTATTAATGTCGGTAAAGCACTTTGGGATCAGTGCATGACAAATGTTGTATAAATATAACGTATTGTTATGTTTATGAGATCTCTTGGCTTAAATTATAACCCTTTTTGGGGGGTAATTTAACATGAATAATAGCCTGGAGGGCTGTCAGGCAGAAATGGCACATTACAATCTTTTTATATATTGTTTGCCAGAAAAATTACAATAAATAAAAAGGTGTTTAAAAACCCACCTTCTGTTTAAAAGCCATACAGTCACATTTAATACCAAATGGTCTCTGTTATGAATAATAGGAAGGGATAGCAGAGAACAATACAGTGTGGCTTCTTTTTACAGCACCATTCCTGGTCCAGCTCTCCCAAGGCAGTCTGCCAAGCAATTATGAAGCATTTTGAAATAATGACTCCATTTACTGATAACGCAGTGACTGTGTTAGGCAAACGTGGCAGACGTTCTGGTCCAGATGCTGCACTGATGTAAATCAGCAGATCTTCACAGAAGTAGGGTGACCAGATGTCCCGATTTTATAGGGACAGTCCCGATTTTTGGGTCTTTTTCTTATATTGGCTCCTATTACCCCCACCCCTGTCCTGATTTTTCACATTTGCTGTCTGGTCACCCTACACTGAAGGGAAAGGGGGCCATGGACTGGAATAATGGGGGGAGGGTCTGGACTAAGGTATGTTAGCAGAGTGGCTTGGGGGCGCCAAGACTGGAATAGCAGGGGCAGGACCTGCAGGTGAGAATGAAGAGATACTGGCAAAGCATTGGGGTTGGGGGACAGGGACTGGAATAGCAGTGGGTGTTGCAGCTATGCACTGAAGTGCATAGGTAGAGCTGCTTGAGGGAAGCCAGCTTAGCATTCTCCCAGTTAGTGTTTGATCGTATGGTGCGATCCTGCAAGGTGCTGAGCTCTCACTGAAGTCAGTGGGAACAGAGGGCACCCGCAGCATCAACCCTTTGCCTTCATGAGCGCTAGAGTCCCTGTTTAAATAACATTTAAAACAATCTTTTGAAATGAATGCCTTCCAGTGAAAGTCTGGCTGTTAATTGTAATTTATATTGGAAACGTTTAACAAAATCTTTGCTTTCCCGGAGTGCAATCCGTCATATTTTGAAATATACAAACAAAATAGCTTGGGGAAAATCAGAGAGAAAAAAAAACCACAAACCAAAACAATGACTAATGGTGCTTTACTCAGTCTTTGGATACTAGCGTGATTATTCCTCCCCCTAATGATCTAAAGATGTTTTCTCTTCACTTAAAAGATCCCTAATGAGGGGTTTTTCCCCAGGAACAGGGAGAACTTTCCAATGAGACAGAGATACTGATTTGTCTCTCCCTTGTATTTGTTGTACGCTGCGTATCAGGGCTCTTGAACTTCAGTGACTTGGCTAAAATGGAACCAAGGGTCTAAACCACCCAAATCCACCCTGCTCCTCTTGGGTCAGGTGCCCATCTGCTGTAAATCAGTGTGGCTCCATCAGCGTCAATGGGCCAGGTCCCGAGCAGGTGTCAATCAATGTAGATCCGTTAGAGTCAATGCAGTTACGCTGATTTCATTTCTTTTAATGGGATTTGGCCCTGAATTCCAGCCTTGGTTTTGCCCATCGCTTTCCTGTGTCCTTTTTTAAAGTCAAAGTTGTTTCCTTTCTCACCTTATCGGCAGCACCTATTTTCGTTTGTCTTCGATGCACAAGTGATTCCCAGCTCGCTCCGGGCTCTCCTAAAGTAAGCCTGCATTTCCAACAATGCTCTGCTTCCCCAGAGGCTGGGTTTTAAATTGTATAATAAAACTTAATGGACAAATGTGTCTCCTTGGGTCTCAGGTGTCTGATATCAGTCTCTCTTGCTGATGCATCGCAGCGACATTCCAGTAGGGCAATGGGCCCCTAATGACGTATTATTATAATTTCATCTATCTTTATTATTAATAAAGGAGAGAGCTGATTAGCTGGGTTGGGGAATTGGCAAGTGGTGGAGAGTATCAGGCATAGTGATTGCGAGACTGGGCAGATGGGAATATGGGGGTGGGGGAACAGAACTAACGGCAACAGTGTTTGATCTCAAAAGGCAAGTCCAGTTCATTTACACATACTGAGTGAAATTCACACTGGTTCAGGCAGCCTGGAGAAGGATTTAAATGGTGCACAGGCCTGGTGTGAACAGGAATCAATTTCCCCCATAGCTAGTCAAAACCATGCAGCTTGTCTCACCTTCTAAAAGGCACCACACTTGGTTCCAGTGAATTGGTCGGGCAGTGAAGCTAGTTTCTAAGCTCTCACCTGGGCCCCAGTTCAGAAAAGCTGGTGGATTTTCAAAAGAGCCAAAGTGACTTAAAAGCACAAATCCCACTGGCTTGTGCTCCTAAAAAATTCCGGCACCTTTGAAAATCCCACCTAGTATCTCTGTTCAGGAAGGTCACTTAAGGAAGTGTTTAATGTAAAGAAAGTGCTTTCCTGAATCAGGATCCTAGACCAGGAGCTGAATGGAGCAGTGACAGTCCTCTTTGTTACTTGTCCATAGAGAGTCTAGTGCCATGGGACCCTGATTCCTGACTGGGGTTCCTACATGCTACCGTAGTAGAAAATAATCCTCAATAGATTCCAGCATAGAAAGACCGGGCAGGGGATTCAGGCCTGCTCTGGGGCTGACAACTCTCCTTTGGCTCAGCCAGGGAGGCGGCATTGTGGGGCAGCTGTGGTCCTGACCCTGGCAGATGAATTTCTTAAGGAATGTACTGCTGCTTTCCAGTTGGGTGGTGAGTGCTCTTGGAGGACCAGAGCCGGCTGAATTCTGATGTTCTTTTCCTCTTTCCTCTTCCTTCTGTTTTTGTGTGGTTCTGATTCTGGGTGATTTTTCCAAAGCATTGTCTTTTCTTTTTTTTTCCTCCCCGTTATTACTTTTCCAGTCTCTCTGTGTGAGTCACGCTGTCAAGCTGATCCCTCATGAATGGGGAAGGGGCTGGACAGCCCAATTAAGCAAGAGACGTTCTTAGGCTTTACTGCAGTGACTGGCAGAAACGCAATCCGATATTAAGCAGCACAGAGGCTGAGGAGGCGCCCAATGCGTGAGAGTGGCTGACATTTATTTCATTGCTTCTCCTTCTTTTAGCTCACTCTGGCCTAGCAGTTCACAGCATGCACTGGAATACACCTGAGGACTCGTCCACCCTGGATGCGTTCGCCCGGAGGTGGCCACATCAGAACGGTGCTAGTGCACGTGTCTAGCATAGGTGCTGTGGAATAAGCAGCACCAGTGCAACATACTTTTGACAGGTAAGGAGCCTGCCTGAGCCCCGCTGTGCTGCCGGACTTTTAGAGGTCTAAAATCTCCCGATTAGCTTCGGTAGCCTCCAGGAGATGGAGCCCCATTCCGGGAGACTTCTGGCCAAACTGGGAGGATTGGCAACCCTACCATTGCACCTTTGTGTGCAGACCTAGGCTAGCAGTCTCTCTAAAGCCTGAACAGCTTCGTACCTCCTATCAGCTTTGGCAGGATTGTGCTTTGCAGGATTGTGACTTGTGCATTAGGAAAGTAGGAGACCTTTTGCACAATCCTGGCAAAGCTGATAGGAGACCACATGACGAGTGAGCTGTGCATGGGCAAACACAGTATAATCCACTCAGGAGACATGGCAGGCAGATGCTGGCTAAGCCTGTTCTGAAGAGACCTGAGAAATAATACCCCATAATATCTGCGCAGCCGAAAGTGGCATTTGCCCATGCAAAGCAGGCCATTGTCTTACACAGAAGATGCAAAATTGTGAGATCGCGCTTTAAATTGGTGAATCCTTGATTTCAGAGGCCCTTTGAAAATCTGACCCCTAATTTCTGTCCTGACTGGCTTGTTACCTCTCTACTGGAAAACTGTGCGTTGGTGGTATATACTATCCCTCCCAGGCCACTGCACTGGAGAATTAAATAGGCTCGTGTCTCCACCTTTGGAGGCAAATTAATTATTTGGTGAGGATTTCACAGCCAGGCTCCTTGAAAACAGTAAATCTGAAAGAAAATCCGGGTTTAAATCATTAAAAGCATTAAAAACGACCTTTACCTGCTGCAAACATAATCCATTAATAATGTGTCTTGTACTGGAGAGATAATGGGGCTCTTTCACCAAGGGATTAAGGGATTGTGGGAACTCAGAGCTGCCGATTCACTGAGAAAATGGTTTTTATCGCAGGTGGGACCATTTTAAAAAAAACACACCAAAAAACCTAAAACACACAGGACAGATTTAAGCATGTTCTTGTTTTATTTACATGCCGGGAACAAAGAGTTTATGGAAGAGGCAGGGAAGAAAGTTTAACTCTTTGCCTCGAGCCTCTGAGGCCACCGAACGTTCAGTGCAACCGTGCAATAAAACCTCCGATGCTCTACAGGGACTTGTTTAAGGGCCTGATTTGCAGTCACTTTATTGCCAAGAGAATTTCATAAAAGCTGCCCTGCCTATGCATATTGGTTTGTTATTATAGGGTTGCTTGTGAAATCTTCACTATCTATCTTTGCTTGCTCCCTCCCTCCCTTTCAAGTTGGGCTGGTTGGAAAATTTTGACTGAAACATTTTCACATCAGAAAATGGGATTTTGTTGAGAGAGAGAAATATTTCACACAAGCTGAAAAGGCAAAACCTACACGACGCGTTTTGTTTAGGATGGGGTCCACATTAATCTCTGCATCTGCCTATGCTAGGGTGACCAGACAGCAAGTGTGAAAAATCGGGACGGGGGTGGGGGGTAATAGGAGCCTATATAAGAAAAAGTCCTAAACATCGGGACTGTCCCTATAAAACCGGGACATCTGGTCACCCTAACCTATGCCAGCATGGCACTTCATGGGAGTTGTAGTTTTGGGTCTGCCATACCCCCGTTATAAGACTTGAGTCCCACTCCGCAACCTGAACTTCCTACTCCATGATGCATGGCAGTCTCTTCTTGTGCCTGAGCTGCCTGGTTCGTGGTGTGAGTCCTGGGATGCACTACAGTGACTCCACTGTGGGGAGAGGCTGCAGTGCATCTTGGGAGATGTAGTTTGGCTGTGGAACAAGGCCTAGAGGGAAGAATGGGGGCATGAGGGAGCCTTAACAACAACTCCCATGACGCATCTCTGGTGGGTGCAGAGATTAATGTCTACCCAACCCAGGACGAAACATTTTGTCATTTCCAAAGTGAAATCTTTCTGAACTTTCTGTGCCATTAAAAGTTTTGATATTTTGACTTTGGGAACAAAGACAAATGTTGAAATATTAGAGTTTATTCCATGCAATGGAAATCTTGTTTTCTGATCAGCTCTACTCTCTAGGTTCCTGGCCCATGCTATTAGCCATAGCATCTGAATGCCTATACGTACTATTTTGTTAATGCTAGATTGTTCATGAAGGCTGGACTGTGAACACTGGCTTGTTACAGGGTTGCCTGTGAGGTCTGGGAGATGCATCTGTTAGTATAAGGTTCCTGATGAGATCTTGTCTGCACACATTGGCTTGATATTGTCCAGTAGTAGTATTGCTATTTATTAGTTGTGTTGCGGTAGTGCCTAGAGGCCTAGATCCAGGGCCCCGTTGTGCTAGGTGGATATCGAGGAATGCTTCAGTATTAAACTGTTGATGGATTGGTTTGTTTGCTTGCCTGCTTTTTAAAGAAAAAAGGCACTGAAACACTTTCAAAAAATATTTTTAGGATGAAATTTACCCTTATGCACAGCACAAGGCCTACGCCACGCTATGTCCCAGCTTTATAAACTCTGTGTTATCTATCTGTTTTCACGGGCGTTGATGGAGTTATTCTGGATTTACATCCGGGTAGAGAAGAGAAAAATTTGGTTCCATGGGCCAGATCTTCAACTGGCTTTAATCAGAGTGGCTCTGTTGTAGTCAGTGTCCCTATGTTGACTTACATCAGCTGAGAATCTGACCCAGTGCGCCTGTAAGGTATCGTGGATTGCAGTGTAGAGAGAATTATACGCTGGGCTGTACAGCCAGAGCACCGATTTCCCTGTGGGTACATTTCTGGTGTAAATCCTGTGAGTGCTCTGTGGTTGTTTAATGGCACAGTCAGGACAGATGTCCCAGCTTTACGTGAATAAGGAAAGGGGCTTAGCTAGCCAGCCTCATCCATCTTGGCTGACTCGAGCCGCTTGCACAAATAGAAGTTAAATGTTGACAATGTACCGAGCAAGGTGGACAAAACATGTCCATGGCGCTATTCTTACAGCTGAGGAGGCTTCATGGAGGCTGAAGCGTGTCAGCTTGATTTATCACACGGCTTCAGGAGAAAATAAACAATTCTGGTGGCAGGAAAGAGCTTTGCTCACTGAAGAGCCTTTGGATTTTCCAGGACTGTAAAATATGGAGATAACCCCCGATGGCGGCGGGGGCAGGGGGAGAGCTAAAGCTGGGAAAGAGAACTGCCATGTGAAATGGCAGTGAACACTGCCACATAGGGAGAGCCTGTTCCTGCTAGGAAGTCGAGGGAGTCCCCCTGACTTACAGGCCCTTTAAAGGTTGTATTTTATTACTAATAACAGCTGAGATCAGAGCACTGCCGTGCTGGGCTATAAGAGACCGTGCTGGCCCCAAGGAGCTAACGATTGTAACAGACCAGGTGGAAGTGAGGCTGAATTTCCCCCTGTATCTGTCTCCTGGGGAAGCAGCCATGGGAAGAGGGTGACCCGCTCAAAGCGACCCTGACAAATTGGAGAACTGGTCTGAAGTCAACAAGATGAAATTCAGTAAGGACAAGGGCAAAGAGCTGGACTTGGAAAGGAAAATCAAATGCCTAACAACAAAATAGGGAGTCACTGGCTCAGTGGTAGTACTGCTGAAAAGGATCTGGGCATTAGGGTAGATCACAAATTGAATGAGTCAACAGCGCGATGCAGTTGCGAAAAAAATGAATAGCGTTCTGTGGTGTATTAATAGGAGAGTCGTGTGCCAGACACGGGAGGTGATTGTCCCATTCTACTCCACACTGTTGAGACCTCAGCTAGAGTCCTGGGTCCAGTTCTGGGCACTGCACTTTAAGAAAGATGTGGACAGGTTGGCGAGAGTCCAGAGGAAGGCAACAAAAATGACAAAAGGTTTAGAAAACCTGACCTATGAGGAAAGAGTAAAAAATCTGGTTGTGTTTAGTCTTGAGAAAAGAAGACTGAGGGGTGACCAGATAACAGTCTTCAAATATGTTAGGGGCTGTTATAGCGGATGGTGAGCAGTTGTTCTCCATGTCCACTGAAGGTAAGAAGTAATCGGCTTAATCTGCAACCAGGAAGATTTATGTTAGATTTTAGGAAAACCTTTCTAACGCTAAGAATAGTTAAGCACTGGAATAGGCTTTCAAGGAAGAATGTGGAATCCCTGTCATTGGAGTTTTTAATAACAGGTTGGACAAACTGTGAGGCTTGGTCTAGGTTTAATTGATCCTGCCTTAGTTCAGGAAGCTGGACTAGATGGCCTCTCGAGGTCCTTTTCAGCCTAACATCTCTCTGGTTCTATTATTTTTCTTCCTTGTCTGATGCATCTTGAATGGAGGGAGCAGGACAAATGGTATTTTTCCTGTGAATTCTATTTTGTCAGCTCAGTTTCTCTCTTGTTCTTCCTTCCCCTTTAAGTTTGTGTCCCGTCTCAATGCCTCTCCCTTCATCCACACTTCCCTCAAGAGGTGGAGAAAGGGAGGGAGAGAGAGCAAGCCCTGGGCTATTTTAAATCCAAATGACACAGGGTGTGATTTTCAAAGTCACTGGGACTTACGCTCTTAACTAACTGAGGCGATTTTGAAAATCCAGCCCTTTATACCTTTCTGCAAGGTTTTCAGGTGCCTGGCTGACTCTGACGTGCTGATCAACCACACAACTCCGGTTGAAGTCAGTGGCGGCTGTGGGGGCTGAAAACCAGGGCCCAAGCCGTGCATCGAGATTTAGCATCTGCTTTGACCAGAATCTTTAGGAGTAGGATGGAGTGACAGCAATGAGACGAGTGAGATACCAGCCCTTTACCCTCTCTTAACAAGGAACACCTTGACCTTCAGCTAATTGGTGATGCGCACGGGTTGCAGTGTTGTCTTCAGTTCAGAACATGCTTTCAAGCTTTTCTCTCTCAGTATGTTCTGTAACGGTAGGGGAGGTTGCAGGCAAGCCAGGGATCAGCCAGGGGGATCAAAAATGTAATTCTGTATTGGAGATTATTTTTTTCCTAATTAAGGACGATACCCCTGGGATGTGTTGCTTACAGTAATTGGGCAGCAAAGCAGGCTGCTCGCCCAGCCTTTAACAGCACATGCATTCCAGTGGGCCAGGACCATGGAGGTTAGCTATCCAAGAACATAGCGCAAGGCCATGCAGCAGAGGCTGGGTTATCATCCCAGTTCCATACCCAATAATAATACTGAGCTTGTAGAGAGAGCTTTCCATCTGTACTTCTCAAAGCATGCCAGAAGGGAGGGATAGTATCATTAGCCCCACTTTACAGATGGGGGTACTGAGGCACAACGGGATGAAGTGACTGGTTTGAGGTTGCTAGTGGTCAGGACAAGAACTTTGGTCTCACAGTTTGTCAATAGGAATCATTCCTGACAGGGCCGGGTTAAGGACATGTGGGGGCCTGTGCATACCACCACATGGCCCTTGGCCCAGCACCTTTCTTGGGATCATGGGAGTTATTTACACAGAGATCTTTGGTGAGGGGCCCCCCATTAATAGCAATGCCTAGCTCTTATCAGCCATCAATCTCAAAGTATCATTATCCCTAGGGGAAACTGAGGCACAGAGAGGGAAAGTGACATACCCAAGGTCACCCAGCAGGCCAGTGGCAGAGCTGGCGCTAGACCCAGGCCTTCTGCATCCCAGGCCAGTGCTCTGTCCATCAGGCCACACTAACCACTCACTAGCACACTTGTTAAAATGTAATGATGTGTTGTTCCCAAATGGAGAGAAAAAGTTCCAGTCATCCAATCAGGGAGCAGTAGCAATGCCAGGTGATTGGAGTGTCCACGCATCACAGAAGCAGGAAGGGGCCTGGGGGCGGAGTGTGGACAGGGTCATGCAAGGCTGTTTGGGGAGGCTCAGCCTTCCCCTGCCTTCGATACCCACCGCCCATGCTCCCAAGGCATATTGGGCTTGATCCTGCACTTCATCACGCCACTTTTCCTCTGGGAAAATCACACCCCGCAGATTTTCCATGTATATCTGGTGTAATGGAGCAGAGAATCAAGCCCTTTCTGTTGCACTTAGGAAGCCAGAGCGGTCTTTGGATGCACAAAACGATTTGTTGGAACAGAAGGTGAAGGGACCTGGAGAGAAGATGTAGGGCCTGCTTATCCAGCTGGCGATGTTCATTTCTAACCCCCTGCCCCATAGCACTTGTGAAACCCATGGCGCATTTATTAGCAACTGCAACACACAGGCGGGGATGTTTTAAGGATGTAGGTGCCCAAATCCCATTACAAAACGAATGGAGGTGGGATGCTTAATTCCCATGTGTGCCTTTGGACCTCTCCTCCTTAACCATTTCCTGCATCTCTTCCTATCCACAGAGCTCTCGCCTCATCCTTCTGCTAGGTACGGTGAATGCTGCAGCTCCACAGAACCCCATGACCTACTTGCCGCCTTGGCTTCAAAACCACTTACAAGGTACGACCTGGCTAATAAGTGAGGTGCTTTAGCGCATTATCGAGGAAGTATGGTGCAGGGATTGAGTCACTGAAGTGATTATCCTGGGAATGTATGGGGCCATAAATGTGTCTCTTGCTCATAACCCTCATAACCCAGCTGAAAAGGCTCAGAGGTGCTGCCTGGCTGCTCTGATTCCACCCGGCTCTGCTGCATTTAGACTGCAATTAGTGTGTGTTTGGGGGGGGACACCTTTTGACTGTGCTGTAATTCAATGCAGGTGAAATTCACCCCTACCCAGGAGGGCAGAACAACATCTGTGCACCACTAATGTCCCTCTTAAGCCCCTTAAAGCTTTTGAACACCTTAAACCATTAAAGGCCTCAGGAGTCTCTCACTGAGCATCGGAAACGTGGAGGATTTTACACACAGATTTTAGATCTGTGTTCAATTTTATCTGAACCCCCAAAGTTTGAAGAGGAGAGGGGTTCTGTATTTTGTTGTTGTTGCATATTTGTACCGTGGGAGTGCCAACGAGTCCCAGTTATAGACCAAGATCTCGTTATACTTTGTGCTGTACAAACACAGAGCAAAAAGATGGTGCCAGCCTTTTGGATTCTTACCCGGCTCTGATCCAGTAATGAGAATCTCAGGACACATTCAGTATTTCCAAGCCCAAATACTCAAAGGTCATGAGCCAGACCCCTCAAAATCACAAAATAATTTAAAAAAAAATTGTTTTGGTTATTTTTACTTGCTTTCAGATTTTGAGGCACGCTTGGGTCACATTTTCAAGCTTTTTCTCCAGAAACCACAAGCACGAGAAACTTAAATAGTTTTGTTTTTTTACACGAAACCTGAGATTGTCATTAAATAAGATAATTCCAAGAACTGCAGCTTTAAGAAAAAAATAAACAACAACAGTCAGCTATACTGCTGGTGTTTAAACATGTTAGTGGTCCCAGTGGCTTAAATGGGGATGTTCACACCCTTAAAATCACATGCATGTACTTGAATGCTTTGCTGGATCTGGCCCTGCAGGAGTAATGTGCGCTTGCAGGGCAGGGGCGTGGCCATGGGTGGGCCCACGGGACGGGTGGGCCCACTTAGCGTCCAGGCCCACCCCTGCAGCCTCGGCTCTGCTCCGGCGCCAGCACTTGACCCGCTTCACCTGCCCGCCCAGCACTCCAGCTGGGGAGTGGGGTCGAGGGCTCGCCCCGCTCCACCTGCCCGGCGCTCCAGACGGGGAGCGGCATCAGAGTGCGGGGGCTTGCCCGCCCACCTGCCCAACCCCGCTCCCCGGCTGGAGCACTGGGCAGGCGGAGCGGGACAAGCCTCCGTGCCATGACCCCAGTCCCTGGCTGGAGGGGCGGGCAGAGTGGGACGAGCCCCCGTGTGCCAACCCCACTCCCCGGGTGCGCGCCTGGGCCCAGGGGGCCCCTGGCCAGCATGTCCATTGCCCCCCTGCGAGGCCAACTGGAGAGGGTGGGGGGAAAGTGGCCCTCCCTCCTCTGACCCCATCATTGCCCACCCACCCGAAGTCGGGGCCCACCCAGGTGTCCCGTCCTGGCTATGCCACTGTTGCAGGGTGTTTCCAAAGAGCGAAGCAACAAAGTTTCTTGAGCTGATTTAAGTCACTTTTTTTTTTCAATTCCCCAAACAAGCCTGGCCCAAGCTGACAATTTCCAGTTCTCACTAAACTGCCCCTAGTGGAAACATTCCAGTTAGAGATCCCTGCGAGTGGTCTGTTCTGCTGCTCTAACCAAACAGGCCGAGCTCCCCGGGGGCTAGTTGCCCCTTTGCTGAGATCAAAAGGGACATTTTAATGAATACTAATAATCTGGAAATCATAACTTTCAAATGATTGAACAATGACTGTGACTCTGAGCAGCCCTCGAGCCATTAATGAGACAGCCATAAAGAGGAGGCAAACCCATTCTGATTAGGGACTCGCAAACCTTCTCTTATAACATCCAGGAGAGTCACCATTTCTGCACCCACCGAGCATGTGCTGCCTTCACGCAGCTCATTCATTGTGGACACCAACTCACCAAAGCTCTCTGACCATTTATTAATTGGGTGGGAGAAGAGGGAAGAAGCCGCAAGGAAAACACATCTGGTCTGTAATAAGCTGGCCCTTTCCAAAATTCATTCCTCGGCACAGTGACTGACCGAGAAGTTCATATGCACCTGGATGCATGTGCTGAATGTATTATTTATAGCTCTTTGGGAAAGGCTGCTGCCCCATTTGGCCATAATTGTGGCTTGATTGAAAGACTTTCTTCCCCCTTCTTTGAGCTAAACTTTTACTTCCTTGGAAAGCACCACATCGAGGTTCCCAGTCCAGGAAAGGTGGTCTTGCCTGCCCTTATCAATGGCAATTTTTTTTTTTTTTGGTCAGTTTGTGTGTGCCAGGTGAAATCAATGTTTACTGATGACTAACCATTGAAATCGAATCCGGCCAAACCTAGCTAGACAGGACTAGATGATCACAGTGGTCCCTTCTGGCTGTTTAATCAATTCATCTATGAATCTTCAGGGCAGAAATTGCTATTTACTACACATCTGAACGGTATCATGCACATCAGATTTCTTTTGGCCCAATCCTCCAATTTGTCTAGGTCACTCTGGACCCTATCCTTATCCTCCAGCGTATCTACTTCTCCCCCAGCTTAGTGTCACCCATGAATTTGCTGAGGGTGCAATCCATCCCATCATTCAGATCATTAATGAAGATGTTGAACAAAACCTGCACCAGGACTGACCCCTGGGATACTCCACTTGATACCGGCTGCCAACTAGACATCGAGCTGTTGATCACTACCCATTGAGCCTGACAATCTAGCCAACTTTCTATCCACCTTATAGTCCATTCATCCAATCCATACTTCTTTAACTTACTGGCAAGAATACTGTGGGAGACCGTATCTCAAGCTTTGCTAAACTCAAGGTATATCACATCTACCACTTTCCCCATATCCACAGAGCCAGTTATCTCATCATAGAAGGCAATCAGGTTGGTCAGGCATGGCTTGCCCTTGGTGAATCCATGTTGACTGTTCCTGATCACCTTTCTCTCCTCCAAGTGCTTCAAAATGGATTCCTTGAGGACCTGCTCCATGATTTTTCCAGGGACTGAGGTGAGGCTGACCGGTCTCTAGTTCCATGGATTCTCCTTCTTCTCTTTTTTAAAGATGAATGCTATATTTGCCTTTTTCCAGTCGTCCGGGACCTCCCACAATCGCCACAAGTTTTCAAAGATAATAGCCAATGGCTCTGCAATCACATGAGCCAAGTCCCTCAGCACCCTCGGATGCATTGCATCTGCCCCCATGGACTTGTGCATGTCCAGCTTTTCTAAATATTCCTAACCTGTTATTTCACCACTCAGGGATGCTCACCTCCTCCCCATATTGTGCTGCTCAATGCAGCAGTCTGGGAGATGACCTTGTCTGTAATGACCGAGGCAAAAAAAGCATTGAGTACTTCCGCTTTTTCCACATCTTCTGTCACTAGGTTGCCTCCCCCATTCAGTAAGGGTCCCACACTTTCCCTGACCACCTTCTTGTTGCTAACATACCTGTAGAAACCCTTCCTGTTACCCTTCACATTCCTTCCTAGCTGCAACTCCAATTGTGCATTGGCCTTCCTGATTACACCCCTGCACGCTCGAGCAATATTTTTATACTCCTCCCTAGTCATCTGTCCAAGTTTCCCTATCTATACTTTGGGCACGCTGCAATGGCAATGTAAAGGACTCTTAAACTATGTGGGAAAGGCCCTATGAACATTCTCACCCCACCCCACCCCACCCCCCCACACACAGCCATAGAGTTAATATAAGGGCCCTACACAGACATCCCCATCTGGGCTGGATCAGATTGGGTGTGGCCAAAGTGCATTGCACTATGGTTATTCTTTTTTTCTTGGGATCTAGGGGAAGCAAAGGATAACTAGAGCAGCCTCGAGGCTCCTCTAACTTGTACCAAGGACTAGGCTGACCTCTGCCTGGACCCATAATATGGAGTTCACAAAGGTGGCTTCAAGACACTTCAGCCCTACCCCATCTTTCACTGCTGCACCCCTGTTCCAAGTGCAGGAATGGAGTAACTGAGAAGCAGGCCTGTTCGCTGGCTTGACATCCCCATATGAGGGTAGGTAGGGGAAGCAGCTGCCATTCCAGCCCATGGGTTGCAATGAGTGGGTTGCATATTGAGGGAAGTCCAGCCTTCCTATCTGCCCACTCTGCACCAAGCCCAGTTGCTAGAACTGTGCATGGGCGAAGGGTGGATTTTATGCTCGGTGAAGAATGGGAGAGCATCTGTACACAGCTACAGACGGGTGCGTTCCATCATGTTTATTTATACAGCAGCGTTTCCTCATGGCAACTGGCAGGTTTGCTTTGTTCTTCACCCGGCCTTTTATTAACACATGGCTGGACCCCTCTGTCTATCTGCACCCATGTGTTCGTGGTCAGACAGTGTGTAATTGTGCATCTGCCCGGAGAAACAGGGATGTGATGGTTGGGCGATTGGAAGTGGCTGTATCTTATGCCATGCTTTCCAAGGAGGTGGCCAAGGATGGTCTTAGCAATATATGTAACTCCTAGGCTGGTACACACCATCCTATCCCTAGTGTTTGCAAGGTCTTTGGGTTAGTGTCTCTAACATGTCCTCTACCAGGGCCCATAACCTGCCTCAGCAGGGGCACAAAATCAATGATCTAATGGGCTTCTGTGAGCCCACTTTTTGCCTAAGAGCCTGTTTGGACAGGTGCCCACATTTGCCTAAGAAAAGGTGGGTTTGGGTGGGTTTCCAGAGAGCACTGCCCTTTGGAAGTGCTGCTCTTCACGCTATCAGCGGTACACTTGCACACGTGTGTCTGTATGTGTGAGAGAGAGACCGAGAAACAGGGAGTTTGAGAGACAATGAAAGGAAAAGGAAGACTGTATATGAGAGAGAGCGCAGGAGAAAGGGAGAATGTGAAAGATGAAAAAGAAAGTGTATCCGATAGGGTTGGATGTATTCCTGGAGATTCATCTTTCGTTCCTGGAGATTCCAGGACAAGCCTGGAGGGCTGGCAACCCTATCAGAGAGAGATCATAAAAGACCATCAGAGGGTAACTTTCCTGGGCAAAGGCCCTGTGCATTTCACACACTCAGCTGGAACACACAGCTCCAGCTCACTCACTTCTCTGCTGTCTCCCTTTCAAGTCACCTCTGGGCTGAAGCCTGGCTCTGCGGTGCGGGGCTGAGGGAGGGATTCTCTTTCTTTTCAGATGAACAGGCACCAGGAGTGCATGTTCTAGGCACAAACTGCCGGTGGCCCCTGCTGCCAACCCATTGCAAGAAGCTTTAACTGGAGCCATCAAATCCCTGCTTTGGAGTTATTCTCTCTCTTTTATGCTGGTTTTAGGGGCTGTTAAAGGGCCAGAAGATTAAGTGTGTGCAGCAGCCTCCTGTATAGGATCGACCATCTTTGGAGCCTTTAGTTAGCTCCCTTTAGTTTTATGAGCCTGCATCGCTCCGTAACAGTTATTATGGGCTGGCTCTTCAGGGCCATACCACTTCCCACCGTCTTTTATTCCTCCCAATAAAATCGAAGCTCAGTGAGGAGAAAACAAGCAGTTAAACACAGAGAGCCAGAAACAGGGAATTTAAATAGGGTTTAATAACCCTCCCTTCTCTTCACCCCTCCCCACCCACTTTGCAATGGCTATTCTGGAGCAGCCAAGGACATCAGAGGGACTGGCGGGAATGAGCAGAAATTGCAAGGAATTAATAAGCACGTCGTGTTTTCGCTCTCATGCATTTTGACCTCCTGTTTCTTCCTGGCTAACAAACTGATCAGTTTTATATTAGGGCTACAGGGATCTTCTCCTCTCACGTACGCTGGGGTAAATTAGGAGTAACACCATTGTAAGCCAGTGGGCTTGATTCTCCTCTCTCTCTCTCACCTGGTGTAAATGAGGAGTAACTCCACTGAACTCAGTAGGGCCAATTCTCCTTTCATCTGCCTTGACTAAATCAGCAATACCTCAACGGTAAGTCACTGGGCATGATTCTCTTCCTGCTTTCCTGGTGTAAATCAAAAGCTGCTCGGCCAGGCTAAGCTACCAGGCTAAGCAAGTCCTATCCTACATCTGTGTACGCATCTGCACGGAGGGATTGCACTGGTGGTGTTACATCACAGCAGCTTCCCATCTTTGGGATCATAGCTCTGCATTACCGCACAGGGGGGCTGCAAAGATAAATATGCTAAAGTTTGTGAGGCGCTCAGATATTCTAGTAGTGGGAGCCAGAGACGGTGGAGAGGTTTGGACAACAGGCTCCAATAACTGAGGTTCTGCTGTGCTGTCAAAGGGTCTGATTCTGCCACCCTTATTGACATTAGGCCTGGCCCTCCATGGCCTTGCACCTTTGCAGTCATTTACACCAGTGCGAAATGATGCTGTTCTGTTTTTGTCTCGCACTCGTGTGAACGAGGTGCAGGGCAAGAGGGACTCTCGCCTGTTGGACAGTCGGTATTCCATGATTAGTCGCACTGAGATCAAGGAGACAGCTTGCAGAGGAAGGTGGTGCTCCTGGGGCCGGCTTGTGAACCTCTTACACTGCTAAGCAGTCACTCTCACGAGCAGTCTCTTTGCAGCGAGCACTATTGAGGTGAACAGCTGCTTAGCAGTTCGGGTTGCCTCCAGGATTGTCCCGGTGTCTCCAGGAATTAAAGATTAATCTTTAATTGAAGATAATGTCCTGTGACGAAACCTCCAGGAATTCATCCAACCCGCTGTTAGAAGTGTGAGTAAGGGCTCATCAACCCAGACCAAAGTGAGTAAGGATTGTAGATGCAGGCCCTAAATTAGGGCCACTTCTGTTCTCAGTCATGCCTTCCTCAATCCAGTGTAACTCTACTAACAGGGACGGAATTGTTCCAGCATAATTCTGGTGTAATTGAGAGTCCTTCAACAGTAAGGGCCAGATTCTGCCCCCTCCCCGTAGCATCACACTCCACTGGGTTTCATTAGGACTATGTATGGTGTACGCCACTACTTCCCATGAATAAGGGAGGCAGCATCTGACCAAGTTCTTTAGGGTGCTGGCCTCACCAGTTCTTGGCCACCCATGCGGCAAGAGCCCCCATGCGGCATAAGACTATTTATGGGCACCTGTCTCTTCTAATCGAAGTGCAGTGTCCAGTGCCCATCAATGCCAAGCAATCACCATCGCTGCCTGGGTGGGATGAGCCTTGGCAATAGGCACTAAATGACATTGTCTAAACCGGGAGGGCTTGTACTTCATTTCCCGGTGCGTCAAATGGACAGATCTGGTGCTATTCTGAAATCTGCTAGATCGAGTGACCCAACTCAGATTATCTAGGAGGTTATTTATTTGTCTCATAAACTGTGGAGCCGCAGGCAGCTGGAAGGAAATTTTTGTCTCCCTCTCCTTCTCCTTTATGTTTTGAACTTTATATTTCACTCTAGCAGGATGGATTTGTCTTGACTGGGAAATTGATTTTAAATCCTACTGCTCATCTTTCTGAGGGCTGCTACCTGTGTCTATGGGTCTTTGCTGTCCTGTCTCCCTAGGTCTTTTGTGCTTTTGCTTCTCTGCCTTTCCACTCCCTCCTGTGACTGACACAATTTATGCAGCTTTGAGCAACATCTGGCGTTTTATGTCTTCATTCAGTGTATTGATTTGCTTTTATTGCTAAACCCTCCCGCTGCACCAGAGGGAGTTGCCACTTCTTGACCCTGCTGGGTTGAATAAGGCCTGACAGGACCTCGGGACTTTGTGCTTGAAAACAAACTCAACGACAAAAGTTGGCTGCGAATTCTCCGCCTGACAGAGCTGTGCGGGGGTGGACACCAGAGCTGGTGCTTTTCAAGAGGAGAATAGATTCCGGAAGTGCTGGGATGACAGAGGAAAGTGGAAGCCTTGTAACATGAGGCCACCAACTACAACCCTTCTGAGGTCAGACAGCTATTCAGTGGCCCGCATGTGAAACGAGTCTAGTGGCCACTGAGCAGTTCACGTACATGAGTGTCCACACCACGAAACCACTACCACCCTGGATGTTAGTTTGCCCTCTTGAGTGATAGTCTCATCAGAGGAACCAAAGACTGAATAAGCCAGAGCCAAACTTCATGGGCCAGGACATTAGCTGGTATAAATTAGCATTCAGTAGATTGACATCCACTGAGGGTCTGGCCCCATCTCTCTAGTTGGCTGAACCAGAACCCCAGCTCCCAACACCCCTGAATAGGGGGGCTTGACATCCAGTTCCCAATTGGACCTTCCCCCAGATTTTTTCTGTTTGGTTTAGGCTGGGCTCTGGGCAGATCCGAACCCAGGAGTGGATCAGGGATTCATGCTCAGGGTTGGGGCTTTCGGTGTCAATGGAACCTGCCACTGATGCATAAACTGCATATCAGGGATGGCTTTGAACCCCCGAGAAGAACAACTTGCCAAGTTTTGCTCTGATGTAACAAAGACCCTCCCAGAACCTTTGCTCGCTTCTGGAAACCAATCCAAATGGAACAGTATTTTTAAAAAATCGACCTTGTTCCCCAACTTCCCTCCCCTCCGCCCCTTGCTAATTCTGTGTTTGTGCCAATGTCAGTTCAGCTTCCAGCATTTCACGGCATTTCCAGATGGCATCAGGATCTTTGAGAACTGATCCACTGAACCCATTCATCTGGGACGCAGTTCACTCCTCAGCCGTGCATAGGAAGGATGGTCCAGTGTCCAAATATTTGAGAGACTTGGCTTCACGTTTCTGCTCCACCCCAGACTTCTTGTGTGACCTTAGGAGAGATATTTAACCTCTTGGGGCCTCAGTTCCCCATCTGTAAAATTGAGATACTAGCACTGCCCTGCCTCCCAAAGGTGCTGTGAGGATAAATACATTAAAGATTGTGATGTGCTCAGATACTAGAGTAATGGGGTCATATAAATACCATGGATAGTACAAGGCTTATGCATCACTTAAGTCCCAGTGGATCATCAATGGTGCATGGGCCCCATGCTGGGCTACACACAGGAATGAGCTTTCCAGCACACTTTAACAGAGCCGAGGCATCAGGATAATTTGAATCAACTTTGCACAAGTTGTCCAGACATTAGGGTGCTGCTCAGAACAATTTCAGGTCCGCCCAGCCTGCTATGGAAACTGGCATCGCTGTAAGTTGCAACAGACCATCATGATGACAGACGGCATCAGAAAAGTAATTTCCCAGCTGCCCCTGGGGGTAAGTGTTTTGCAGGTTTTCTCCTTCCAGCACAGGGAGGGGAAGGGCTGAAGTTAAATTGAAAAGTGAAAAAGGGCTGGTTACTTTATTGTCAAATATTATCAGTCAAAGCTTGGCTGGCCTCTGCATCCATCCCCATGAGTCGTTGTATCATCCACACATATCTTTCAGGGGCGGGTGGGGGGGAGAGAACTGAAAAGTGACTGTGTCGTTGATATGTCTCACAGAGATGCAATTTAGATGCATGCTACATTTCACCTGGAAAGGGGGTGTGTGTGTGTGTGTGTGTGTGGTGGGGGGGGGGGGGTGTGAGAGAGAGCACACCAGGAAACTGATTTGTGTGTGTATATGGAAATGACTCTGTATGTAAAATGGAGGAAAACAACTTTATGCATGTGTGTGTTGAGATGTGAAAACCACGGGAAGATGGTTCCTGCGTGGCTTGAAAAGGACCCATCACATCTGTTAGCAGCTGGGAATTTAGACAGGGGTTGTTTAGAATCTTCAGCCTGGATCGCTCCCAAGAGCAGATTTTTGCTTGCTTAATTGTAGTGGGGCCCCAGATCCATGTCGTTGCTAAGTGGCCACAGAACAGGTTGGGCGGGCGGCGGGTGGGGGTGGGGGGAGGGTGAGTGGGAAGCAGGCCTAATTTTCTACAGTTTTATCATTAGCTCCCCCTCTGGAGGGTCCCTTTTGCCCTTCACCCCATGTGATGTAATGGTCTCTTAGGGCCTGATGCAGTGTTCACAGAAGTCACTATAAAGACTCCCAGTGTGGCAATGGATCAGGCCTTTAGCCTGGTCAAAAATAGTGGGGTGGGGGTGGAATGAAAAAAGGTTGCCAGTCTGGGCAGCAGGATAGTCCAGGGCTGGTTTAGGATTCTTGGGTTCCACTCCCAGCTGTGCTGCTAATTTTCTGCAGTCACTTCACTTCTTTGTGCTTCTGTTTTCCCATCTATACAATAGGACTATTAATGCCTACTCTCCTCTATGAAGAAACTATGAACATTTTTGGGTGGAAAGCAGCGATCTGCGTGTTAATGACTAGTGTGAGTAATTATAGCTGGCAGCCTCCATTCAGGAATGGCCTAAAACCCGAAGGGTGGGGGTGATGCCGGATTAAGGAACAGCAGTAGGACTGTGGGGGGGAACCCGGGCCTGGATTAGCAGGTGGCTCTGTGGGTTGAGATTGGAAGGTATTGGCCGAGCTCTGTGTGGGTGGAGAGCCCAGGGCTTGGATCGCAGGAGAGGCTGTGGATCAGTAATGAAGTGTGTTAGCAGAGCTGGAGTCCAGGGGGGAAGGGGCTCACCTGGAAAAGCAGGCAGGCTGTGGATCAGGATTGAGGTGCATTCAGCAGAGGGGTGGGTGGAGGGGGGTGCACCAGACTGGAATAGTGAGGGGGGGGTGGGAGGGATCAGGGCTGAGGTGTGTTAGCAGAGCTGGGCCAGGAGACAGCTTGCATTGCGCATGCATTCTGCCCACCTCTACTCAGGGCTTTTTCCTTTCACGAGCAACCGAATGATTCACCAAAAAAAAAAAAAGACAAGCAGATGCGGAGCAAAAACTGGAACCAGACGCCTCTCCAATGGAGACTTATTGAATTAGCGGATAAATAGTGCAATAAATTATTGAGAACTGTCATTCCACTCAGTGCTGAAAATAAAGCAACAGCCATGCCCGTCACTCTTTGCCCGGGGTAAATCACCCTGATCTCTTTGCTTAAGGCTGTGGGTTTGAATAGGCATCTGCCCTGGGGAATGCATAGTTGAAGGACTGGGAGAGAGAACGTTTGTATGGCTCCTGCAGACCTTATCTCCACCCCTCATCCAGACTCTGCAGCCCAGTAACAAAAGACCTGGTTTTCCTCCTAGTGACCTTGGTTTGGCTCTACTGGCTTTAATGAAGCCACTCCTCATTTAAATCAAAGAACCGGGCCCCAAGTTCATCAGCACCATCTCGTATTGGCTGATCCTACACTGAGAGCAGGATGCTGGGTAAAATTCTGCTCTGGGTTGCTCCAGCATTAACCTTCCTTGAGATCAGTGGAGTTATTCAAGATTCATACGGGGAGCAAATGAGATCAGGGTTGGGCCCCTGGTTCTAGCCGCTACGGAGCCTGATTCTGCTCTCACAACCCAATAACTCAATTTACAAGAGTTATTCCTGATCTACACCAGGGTGGGTGAGAGCCGGCTCAAATTAACCCTTTCGGGGGTGTCGTTATACTATCTGCAGTAACAGACTTTCTCTCCTTCTCTTCCCCAGCCAATCTTTCTCTCTCTCCCTCTGTAGTAGCTACGTCCTCCACTCCCTGCAGAAGTAACCTTTTCCCTTTTTGTTTCTCTTTCTGAGTCTCTCTGTTTCTTTCCCACCTTCCTCTCCACCTCACTCTTCTTGGAGTCTCTTTTGGTCCGATGCCTTGTCGTTCCGAGCTGGGACTTTTCTCCATGTTACAACCACTGAACACTGCAGATTAGCACATTAGAAGCACAGCCGAACACCCTAACGGAAGGAGCCAGACATCAGAGGTAGATTTGAAAGCAAGAAAACAATGCTCCTCTCACTTCTGACCAGCTGTGACAGGCAGGTTAAAGTTGACCAATAGGCCCCCTGCTTAGACTGGAGCAGATCTCAGCTCTCGACTCATTTCTCTTTCAGATCAGCAGGGAGAGAGCTTCTCCTGGTTGACAGGATTGATCCTTGGAGTTAAAAGTTTATTCCTCCATTAGCACGTTAATGAAAAGAGAATTCTGGCTCAGGGAAGCATCTTATCAAAAAAAATCTATCAATCCCCCAACCTGCATACATGAATACATTAGGTGGCACGGTGAGCCAGCTGCCCGGAAGAGGCCAGAGATAATGGGTATTCCATGTGCAACCACCAAACCTTTTAAATTCAGAACAGGGGGGTGGTGAGGGGAGGTCTTCTATGTCTCCTGTGAACTGTTAGTTCTTCCTCCTGAGCCATGGCTTTCTCATCACCCCCCTCTTTTTATTAATTTGTATTGGGGTAGCACCTAGGAGCCCCAGTCATGGGTCAGGACCCCATTGTGCCAGGCGCTGTACAAACAGAACCAAGCCACTTCCATTTTCAAACAAGCACCTTCGTACCTTCTCCCATGCTACCTCTCAGACTTAGGAGGCGCTCCCTGCAGCCATCCACAAAGATGCCTTATTATCCTGCTTTAAACCCCTCCTTTAAATTCTCCTTTGCCCTGATGCCTACAAAAAACTTGACCAGGCATAGGGCACTGGGGTGTTGAGACCACTGCCTGTCCTGCTGGCCAGTACTGTCGTATTGTTTCCTTATACTCACCCATCTGTCTGCCTGTATCTGCTTGCTGTTGCTTGTCTTACACTTAGACTGTAAGCTTTTGGGGGGCTGTGTTTGTACAGCGCCTAGCACAATGAGGGCCCGGTCCATGACCAAGGCTCCTAGGAGCAACAGTCATACAAAGAAATAATAAAAAAGACAGTCCTTCCACGACACTCCTCCTCAGCTGCCTCTGGTTAGGTACTTCTCTGATGCCCAGCGTTTTGGGCTGTCCTTAAACCTAGTGCATACAGAGCGTGAAACCGTGTTTCATAGCCACCTTGCACTGGTGTCAATGATAGCACAAGGTGCAAGGCAAAGGGCTGCAAGCTCCATTGGTGGAAATTGTTCCAAGTGTGCTCTCTGCATACAGGGAAGTAGCAGCTTAATAAAAATGTGCCAGTAGATGGCACTCGGGAATATGTAGCATTGTTTCTGGGCTTTGAAGGCCCAGCGCGGTGCACTGCCCGTAGCTTGCTTTGGGAGGTCTTTACAGCAACTCTTCATGTAAGTGACTGTACAAGGTGCAGGACAATGGTGAATCAAGCTTCTTACTTCCCGGGACCAGATGTAAACTCGAGCTGCCACAGGCCTCACTTCCCAATTGCGGTCATTGCGATTTGAAACCAAACCAAACCTTTGGGGGTGAAATAAGCAAGGCCAGCAAAGCCAGGTCACAGCCAAGCTGGCCTAGGTATATTGCGGGTAAATCACTATGCTACCTGCTGTGACAGGAGCAATTTATCTTGCGCTTGAAAAAAGCAGCTTCTCTCCATCCTGTGCAGTGCAGGGTCATTCATCACTTTTTGTTATTTTTATAACTGTACAGGGAGTGCTCTGCTTTCCCCTACCCCAGCCAATCCCCTCTGCAGATGGACAAATTAGCAAGTCTAAAAAGGATGAGCTCAGGAACTATTTTTATTGATATGTTTAATGCTGAAGCAGAAAGCACCTGGCCTCCCTTTGCTCTGCTCCTGGCAACCGAGCACAGCTCCATCCGGCATTCTAGGGGATAGAGAGGGGAAAGGTCTGTTTGAGCAAAGCCGCATGTGCCAGTGGGTGGGGAATGGGACTGGGGGACAGGGCTCCTGGGTTCTGTTTCTGGGTGTGGCTGTGAGTAGTTCTGGGCCTCCCGTTCTGGTCTCTGTACAATACAGGGGATGATCATGCCGCTTGGAGAACTGTGGGTGAAAAGCTTTAGCGATGGTAAGGATAGCGTCATCGTACATGCTACAAGCAGGAGTTCTCCCTCCTCTGCCCCTTGGAAGGAGCCATTCACTCCGAACCTGATGCTGCACTGAAGTCTGTGCGTGGGCCCAGCAGTCAAGCCAGCCTGGTCATGTCACGGGACCGGGGCTTTGGATTGCACTGTGTTCTTTTATTCAGATCTGCACAATGGGACCCCTAACTCCTCCACAGCAGGACAGCTGGGTGCTACCCCAGGGCAAATCGGTTACCATCAAAGCCCTGGCCACCACTAAAGTCACAGACAAATGAAGAGTTGCAGCTGACTCATAAGGAGAGAGACTATCATAACGATGAAGTGGGTTCTAACCCACGAAAGCTTATGCTGAAATAAATTTGTTAGTCTCTAAGGTGCCACAAGTATTTGATTTTCTTTTTGCTGACACAGACTAACACGGCTACTACACTGTAACCTATCATAACAGAGACTTCCCTGCCCCTCTGGATAATGCCCTGTTAGCGACACCCTCTTTACCACATTGAGTGGACATCTCCTCAGTGGCTTCTGCCAATCACCTGCCCCTCAGCCAGCCTCTCAATTCTGCTGCAACCAAGAGACTCGTTCTGCAAAGTGGCATAAAATAAAGAGGGGGCTTTGCATAATTCTCCATGTGAGGGAACAGAAGCAGGAGGCTGGGTTCAGAGCCCCGCTTTCATGAAAAGTTTAAAGCGTGCTGGCGAATCCTCTCTGCTCCGTTAAGTTATTAGGGCACAGCAGCACTCCGAAGGTTGTGCTTTGAAATTTAGAATCTGCTTTTGAGTTTTATGCATCATTTGAAAGAGTTTTCCAGTGAGTTTGTTCTGAGAAAGGGCAATGAGGAGAAAGGAACGGTAGCGCCTCGCTCCAAATTAGCCTCCTGCCCCTGGAGAGAGCTGAAGGAGATACCAGCCCTTGTATCCTCAGCATGGACTTTCCAGAGATCCTCTTCTATCGGAGTCGGACGTTGCTACCATAGACTCATAGACTTTAAGGTCAGAAGGGACCATCATGATCATCTAATCTGACCTCCTGCACGTTGCAGGCCACAGACCCTCCCCCACTCACTCCTGAAAGAGACCCAGAACCTCTGGCTAGTGACTGACGTCCTCACATCATGGTTTAAAGACTTCGTTTCAGAGAATCCACCATTTACACTAGTTTAAATCTGCAAGTGACTCATGCCCCAGGCTGCAGAGGAAGGTGAACACCCCCCCTCCCCCACGCTCTCTGCCAATCTGACCCGGGGGAGGAATTCCTTCCTGACCCCAAATATGATGATCAGTTAGACCATGAGCGTGTGGGCAAGACCCACCAGTCAAACACCTGGGAAAGAATTCTCTGTAGTAACTCAGAGCCTTCCCCATTGAGTGTCCCATCTCCAGCCATTGGAGATATTTGCTGAGAGTGTTTGGTGCTCATGTGACATAAGATCACTGGGTCATAATTTAGGGTAGAATGATGGTCATGTGGGTAAAGTGCTGGCTTGGGAAGCACGAGCTGGGTTTGCTTCAATTCCGGGCTCTGCTCCTGACTTTCTGAGTGCCCTCAGGCAAGTCACTTAATGGTTCCCTGCCTCAGTTTCCCCATCTGCTAGATAGAGGTAGTGATGCTTGCTGTGCTGTGTAGAGATCCGTAGGCGGTAAATGCTATTGACGAGCCAGGTGTTATTGTTAAAACATTCATAAGGCCCCAGACCTCTGCTGGTGGGAATTCCAGTGACTTAAGTGCATCTCTGCGGATTTATACCAGCTGAGGCTCTGGCTTCAGGTTTCTTCAGTTGCCTCAATAATAGTCGAGTGTCTCCCCAAATCCTTGTGGCTTTAATTGGCGATTTGGGGCTTATTTTCGTGATTAGTATCGTCGTTCCTTACGTCGATAGAATCCACAGTCCTGCCCCATCCAGTTCATCCAAAGTGCAGGCTTGAAGATGCCCGTTACCTGCCAGAGAGGAAGGATAGTCCAGTGGTTAGGGCACTAACCTATAACATGGGAGACCTGGATTCAAGTCCTTTCTGTGCTACAGGCTTTGTGTGTGACCATGGGCAAGTCATGTGTCTCTGTGCCTTCGGTCCCCATCTGCCCTTGAGGGTAATAGCCTTCTACTACCTCGCAGGGTGTTGCAAGGATAAATATATTAGAGGCTGAGATGTGCTTGGGTAAGGTGGGCCGTGTAAGTACCGTAAATAATATTTCCCTTCTTTTAAATCCCACTCCCCCCCCCCACACACACACACAATGTAAACAGCTCAAACACTGAAGAGTTAACTGTATTGTATTGCTCTTGTAACCGTCCTTACTTCAAAGACGGGTCCCTCCCATGCAGTGCCAGCCGGGGCTAGAAGCTGCAGCCAATACAGCCACAGGCAGCTGCCTTGTGTAAGTGTTTGGTCCTTCCGAAGCTATTAAAGCTTCACTCTCCCCGTTCTGCAAAGCGCTGTGCAGCGTGCGTCAGTTTCTAGCCAGAGAGGGCTGGATGCGACTCTCCCAGTTCTTGCTGAGACTATGAATCAGAAGGCCAAGCCAGGATTCGAACTGCAATCCCAACATGGGGTTGTGGGGAACTGGCTCTCCAGCTGGGGACCTTCCTGCCAGTTTTTTAAAAATCACTCTGCCATGTAGGCTCTTCATTATCACTGCTGCTTGCTGGGACCGACACCTGCTACCTAACGCTAGGGGATTCTAGACAGCTTTACAGACTATCTTTGAGTGCCTCAGGCAAAGCCTGTAATACTGACAGTACGAGAGTAGACTGGTTAGCTCATCCATCCATTCCATTCATCTATGAATCTTTATTCCATTGCTATCTATCCAGTTGTATCCAGACCCACCACTAGAGGGCAGCCTATTAAATCATAATCCTAGCCATGGATGGAGCTTGGTCCATTCACAACCCATGTCAAATTGGAAAGTGATCTTGTGTTTAAAGGAAGTGGAGTGAGGCTCAGGAGATCTGAGTTTAATTCCCAGCCCAGCCACAGGCTCCCTGCATGACCTTGGAAAAGTCATTTAGGCCCTGATTCAGGAAAACATCCTTATTCAGAAAAGGCAGCTCAGCTTATGCTTCAGTTCATTCCGCTTCAAGTAAGCATGTTCTTAACTTTAAGCACACAAGGGATAGACTCAAGGATGCGCTTAGGTGTGTAGGCTGATCAATTATTATAATGACAGAATTATTTATTGGAGTGCAGCATGCACTTGTCGCAGATGCCGTGTTCTTTTTCGGGCGGCTACTTAGAGTTAATTGAGAAGATAAAATCTGGTGAAGCACACACAGAAACTTTATGATCTTATAGTTAATTCAGACAAATATAATTGAAATCATAAAAAAAATCAATATGCCTCAGAGTGAGATGAGTGCAGTTAAAGTGGTTTTCTGCATTGTTCATACTTGCAATCTTATTTTGTACATACGTAGAGTCTTGCATTGTGGAGGCTCTTGGAAACAAAGGTGGAAGTAAAAGTAAGTGGAGTCCATCAGAAGGGAAGTCCTGATTCAGTTTACACCATCTGGGGGGACCTGATGAACCAGCAAAATTAGAAAACTAGACTGGGTCTTTTGTACCCCCATTTTATGTAACTTATTGGCTATACAACCATATCTGATCAATTTCCGTAAGTATAACAAGATTAATATCTGCCTATTATTCATATGGATGTTTATAATCATGCCCCTAATCTTTAATATTAATACCTTGAATTAATCATTTCCTAATAATTCCCGTGCATCACTGTGGCCTATCTCATTACTGTCTAGTTACCATAATACAAAAGTCCCCCAAGCCTCCTCCAGCTTGGGCAACTTGCGGTTTACTGGACATTTTGTGGTTACTTGTTTGTCTTTCCAAATCCCAGTGCAGAATTTGCAACCCAGGATTATCTTCCTGGGCCTGCAAACTTTTTAGCTAAAATTCAGCCTTTAGCCTGACTACTCCCACAAGGCCTCACCAATGCTCCCTCTAATTTTTTGACAGGCTGCGTGCGCAAAAGATTTCTTCTGTGCAAATTTTTGACAGGCTGTGTGCGCAAAAAAATTCTTCTGTGAAAATTGTTGTGCTTCTGTGCAGATTTTTGTGCGCGCAGTGTTTCGCCATGTGCGCGGGGTTTAGGATCTCTGTGCACAGCTTAGAGGGAACAGTGGGCCTCACCCCAATAAAATAAGACTTTAACTGTTGCAAAGGCTAATAACCCAGTTATGTGTGCTCTCTCATTTGCTACAGCTTTTATAACTTCCATTATTATTCCTATAACACGCGTAGCAGATCAGTTATGTTTAACCCCAAACTATAACCCTTCCAAGATCAGGTCGGGGGCAATGGGTGCTTTCTTAAACCAGGGCCTTTATCTTTCTGTGCCTCCGTTTTACACCTGGACTATGGGGATATTATTGCCTTTCCCCTGGTCTTTGTCTATTTAGATTGGAAGCTCTTTGGGACAGAGGCTGTCTCTTAATACATGAAGTGTCACTTGGCCCTGATCTCATTTGGGGCCTCACTGGAAAGTTGTAATGCACATCATCATCATCATGATTTTTTTTTCATGTCACGTCATCAGCCAGGGAGTAAAAATCCATATTCATTGATGGCAGAAATCTTGCCTGTGGGTTACTGATTTCTCTGGTTACTGCCTTTTGGGGCTGGGATTATTATAGGTGCTTGTAGGATTTATCCCTTCTAATCCCCCCTTATCCTAATAGGCTGCTCTGTCTTTCATTGTAAACAAAAAACTAAAGTCCTAGAAAGCATAGTCCTGGTATGCTGATTAGAACCAGCCCTCCTGGAATCTCGGCCTGAATTCACTCGCTCGGCCGTCCTCAGGGTCCCATGGGGAATGGGTCATTGACAGACCAGGAGAGGGGGCTTGAAAAGCAGTTTCATTAAGGCAGAGGAGCAGATCAGAATTACCTGCGCGCTCTACACAATCTAGCTGGGGGACGGGCTTGAATGTGCATCACCGAGTTTTAAGAGGATGTAAACGAGGTTGTCAAGAGTCTGTTAATGACAAGAGAACAAAGAGCATGGATGCCAAAGTATGTTCCTGCTCTGCATTTATTAGTAGCTAAAAGATGGTTGCTTTCCTGGTGCTGTCGGTGTTTTCTTGCAGAAGAGACAGTAGAGAAATGGGGGACAATTGGAATGCAGGGGAAAGAAAAGGATTTTCCCTATTGCACCACTCCTGAGGGATCCAGAAAAATTAGAGAGGCAAAAGACCCACTTCCTCATTTTTTCCAGGTCGGCGGGCCAGTGTGTGTTGAAGTGGTCAGAGCAGGGGGTCAGGACTCGTGGATTCTATTCCAGTCTTTGCTACCAACTCTTTGTACCTTTGCAATAAATTAAACTCTACTTCCTCTTAGTTTATTTAAAGAGACCTGGCTCCCAGCCCCTTTCTCTAAGCACTAGATCACACCCAGCCCCTCCCAGAAGTGGGAAGAGAGTCCTAGCTTGCTGACATCTGCACAAACCACACTCTTCTGCCACAGATGGGAAAAGAACCCAGGCCTCCTGACGCCAAGCCTCGTCTCTAACCACTAGGCCACTTCTCTCTCGGAGGTGGGAGTAGATCCCAGGAGTCTTCACTCCTGGCCCCCTGCTATAACCATTATGCCAGGGTCCTATAGATGACTGGAAGAAGGATCTTGTAAACAAAGGGTTATTTCTTGCTTTTCCTCCCCAGCTCAGTTAATGCCCAGGCTGTAATTTCTCACCCAAGCCCTCTCCATGGTGCTGAATGCAGATTCCTAGGGCTGGCTCTGGGCTGTCATTTCCCAAGTAGGTTTCAGTGTAGTAGCCGTGTTAGTCTGTGTCAGCAAATCCCAAGTACTGCACTTCCTTTCCTTTTTCCAGGGACCGGGTGCATGGATTAAATGGCCTGTTTGCATTTTGTACAGGTGGGCAGGCTTCTTGCTTTCCCTGCTGCCCCTCTGTCTCCAAGGAAGGATAAGCCCCTGAAATTGCTCTTGTATCATTTAAGAGGTTAGTAAAGCATTATGTCCATGCAGGATTGTCCCCTACCGCATTTTCACTTGCTGCCGCAGCTGCATCCTTCTGGTTTAAAATGTATCTTTCCGTGCATCCCATGCCAGCTCACTGCACCATCGAGTGTATATCACTGCTAGGAAGTTTCTCCCAATGTTCAGCCTAGATTATTCTGTGCTTAATTTTACCCCATTACTCCTGGTTGTACCCTCTTGGAGCAACCGAAACATGAGCAATGTGCACAGGCTTTCCTCAGTGCAGCATAATTAGCTTCTTCACAAGCTGTTTCCAAAGAGCGATGCAGTCATTCTGCTGGGGAGAGGAGAATTCAGCAGGGCGAGATGGCTCCAGCAATATGATGCATTTCACTTCCGAGAAAGAACAGCAGACAGCCATTGACCACCCATGGTTAGTTTTATCACCGGTCACCCCAGGAGCTTGGAGGCACGCAGCGATGCCAAATGATTGAAGCAAACACCTTTGGGCATCCATTTGTTTCAGGTAATTAAAATAAAGCCACGCAGCTCAGATGCCAAGCTCTTCCAAGGAAGCAGATGCATATGCCGTGCCTTTTACGCTTGCAATGACATGCCATCCAGAGTGTAAACTCAATGGCAATTTACATTGTACCCCAAAGGGTGGGCTACTGGGAGATAAGATTAGTTGGTTTTATTTGTTTAATCGGGGAGGAAGGAACCAGCTGGTCCATTGATGATGGGAAACCTGGTCTTGCAGTTAAAGCGCTAGGAACCCAGGAGATCTGGTTTCATTTCCCAGCACCGCCAGTGTGTGACCTTAGGCAAGTCACTTCTCCTCTTTGCATCTCAGTTCTCCATCTGGGGATAATGATGCTTCTCTTAGCATGTCTTGTTTGTTTTAAGTGGGGATCTTCAAAGGTGTCTAAGGACAGTAGGTGCCCACTTCTTATTGACTAATTCCCGAAGGCCCCTTTGGAAGTCCCATCCTTAGCTTGTAAGCTCTTCAGTGCAGGGACTGTCTCCTTCTATGGGTCTGTGCAGCATCTAGCACCATGGGGCCTTGCTCACAGCTGATGTCTGTCGGTACTACTATACTAAAGATGCACAGTCAGTCAGCCAATTGACTTTGACTGGTAAGACTTTTGTTCTTGCTTTTAACTAGTAATACTACCTACCTACATTATACAGGTAACGAAATAGAAAAAGACCCGAAGAGAAAACTCCAGGTCCCTGGAACCCAGATTTTTGAATCCAAATCAAAACTGCAGTTCTGGACCATTTCCAAACTTTGCAGAAGTTTGGACCTGGATGTGAACTTTCCAGCTTGCACCTGTCTCTAATAACAATCCTACCGTTTGCTTCTGTAGCATCATTCATCTCGGATCTAGGAGTGCTTTGCAAACATGAAGTAATTAAGCCTATCATAATTCCCACCTTAGAGGGGGAAATTGCACTTTTTTAACAGGTGTGTAAACAGAGGCACAGAGAGCGCGAGTTTTTTCATTTTCAAAGCACTTTGCGAACATTGCCCAATTAATCCTTAGACCAGCCCTGTGAGGTATCGATGAGTCCCATTCAAGGACAAAGCAAAGTCATTGACAGAACCCTGAAAAGGACCTGGAAGCCTGACCTCCTGGTGCCCTCCTCCAACTAATGGGCACAGTATTGTCAACCTCAAAATGTTCAAAAAGCAAGAGTCAGGCTCACCCAAAATCATGAGATTAGCTTTAAAATCATAAGATTATGTAAAAATAATAGATTTGCCTTCTGCTATTTGAGCCTTTAGTGCACACTGGGACCACATTTTGAAGCTTTCTCTACAGTCACGAGGGCTAGAAACTTACTTTATCTTTAAAAGTGATGGCTGAAATCATCACATCCACTTCTCTCCAGGAGCTGCAGCTTTAAGTAAAACAATAATTATCATGAGACTCATGACAAAATCATGAGAGTTGGCAACGCCGGGGGCAATATTAGCTCCTCCTTTATTCTAGGTTTCTAAGAATCAGAAATGATTAGATTTAAGTTTAAATATGTGAAATCCATAATTAAGTTGAGAATAGAGGATATTAATAAGCCACTGGATACGGTAGTTGTTTCTTTTTCAGATATGTCAACTTGGTTTCCCCTTGTTAAAAGGACTCATTGGTATGCCAGATATTTAGATAGTTTGTGTAATAACACGCTAAGGGATGGCATTTACAGCTCTCTGCTTTCAATCCATACAGACAGCGTACTTAGAAGGCCAATATACTGGCACTAAGAAATGTAACTGCCTCTGCCCATGTGTCTTAGGGCAGGTGGAAGACGTTCTCCATTATTTATTGCATTGTAATCTTTACTGCCACTGGAGGTCAAAATGGCTTGCTGTGTTTTTGTCCCAGATGCCTTTTTCTACAACCTTCCAGAAAACAGAATATTTGTTAGGAACTGACAATATATCTGTGATCTGAGTGGTGGCTCTATTTGCATGGGCAGCCGCTAAAATAAGGAAAAGGCAAGTGACATGGTAACCATATGCAGTTTAATGGTCTACGTTCTTTCTAATCTTACTTATAAGTATTTTAACATTTTAGAATTTTAGATTTAGTGTTAAGTTGCATTATTATGCTTTTTGGTTTTTTGCACTTTGGCCTAATAGTTGCTCCTCCTTCCATTATTTGTGGGGATACAGGCTTGGGATTGGAGATTCATTTGGTTTAGGTTTGCAACAGGAGTTGGAGCTGGGAGAGCAAAATGGTTCTTCGGAATCCTGCCGGATTTAGATAGCACACACTGATGGCAGATGTGTCTTTCTGCTTTGAAACCCCTTTGAAGTTTTGCTTTAACAGCGCCCGATCTAATTTTCCTGTCAGAACAAAAATATTGTTTTAGCTTTGCGAGTGGCCTTCTGCGCTGCGCTGCTGGTCTGAGATGGCTGCTTAGAATTGTTCGTTCAGCTGGTGAGTTTAACTAAATTGGTGTATTTCACATATCCATCCCACGTCATCGTGGACCGTTCATTTCTGGGTTATGGTGACCCTCATATGGCTTTGTGTGAGTCTTGTCGCATGATGCTTCCTCTTGGGTATTTAGTCGAAAACACTTTGTCCCGGTTATTTCCTGCGGCAGTGTTATGAGTTACAGGGCCAGAATCCTCAGTCGGTGAAAACTGGGACAGCTCCACTGATTTAAATGGGGATCTGTTGATTTACGAGTCCTTGGCATTATTATTATGATTTACTCCAGCTGAGGATGTGAACCGTGGTTTCCAACTCTTCATGTACCAGTCCAGGCAAAAGATCCATGACATTAAAGCTCCATAGCGGAAGTTCATGACCAAATGAGATGTCACTTTGACCATCAAGGTCTCGTAGGCTGTGAAGAACGTCCCAAGGACAGGGGTGAATATTGGTCCTTTCTGTTTGATATCTGATTACTCAACCCAACTTAGTGAATAGTTGCTTACAGGGCAAAGTGCCACTTAGAGATGTGGAGTCCAGGACTCCGGGGTTCCTGATTCTGCAAGTGTTTATTTGGCACTGTGACCCTTAAACAAGACACTTCACCTCTCTGCACCTCCAGTCACTTAGACGTAAGTGGGGTAATAATAATTAATGTCCTTCAAAAGTCTGTTGGGAGGCTTCCATGGTATCCATAAAAGGCTTTGTGGTCTTTGGATGAAGTTGCCTACTATAAGAATAAATGCCTATATCTACACACACTGTACATAGGCAGGAAATACCATGGTCCCATTACCTCAGCTGGGGTAAATCAGCATGGTTCTGTCAAAGTCACTGGAGCTATGCATATTTACCCCAGCTGATGATCTGGCCCCATGCTGTTTTAAAAACCCAGCTACCTCCTAAGGCACGTCAGAGCACTTTTATTAGCCTTTAAGAACGCAGAGTTACATCAAATGTGTGCAGTGCTAATTATATTTTCTGCCGAGTTCTACTTACACTGTTAATTATTAATTAATCTCGCTCTCTGTTTTTAGCAATTACCTGCCCTGAATCACCTTGCCACTATAACTTCCTGGTCCAGTGCCAACTCACATTGCTGAAATGCTCTGGACTAGTTTAAGATGTTAATACAAACGTAATTCTACTTCTATTGCTTGTGTAGTTTTGACTCACTTACATACTCATGACATGTCTTTCTTGGAGGAGGAAAGGTAAATGTTTTCATTCAGCAGATGGCTCTTTCTCCCCCCCCCCCCCCCCCACTTTTCTTTTTTGTTTCACATCAACAGCCTCATTTCTTCCTGGAAAGGAGAGTGGTATAGTCTTCCCAGAACAGGAGCGGGAGACAGGACTCCTGGGTTCCATTTCCATCTTTGCAAAGGGGGTGTAGTCTAGTGACTCGTGCAGAGAACTGGAAGTCAGGGCTTCTGGGTTCTCTCTAGGGTGACCAGACAGCAAATGTGAAAAATCAGGATGGGGGTGGGGGGTAATAGGAGCCTATATAAGAAAAAGACCCAAAAATTGGAACTATCCCTATAAAATCGGGACATCTGGTCACCCTAGTTCTCTCCCACAGACTAAAAGCCTGACCCAGAAGCCATTGATGTCTATAGAAAGACTCCTATTGACCTCGGTGGGGTTGGGATTGGGGCTATTGGGGCTTGGGATAGGCCAAACTCTCTCTCTTGCCTTTGCTCAAGCCCACGAACAGCACAGAGACCTTTATGCTGGTAAAACACCCAGTGCTGTTTCTTTACAATGTTGGTTGCCACCACCCTTGTACACTATACAGCCATGCGCCTACAGTCTTAGGGTGCCCTCAGCACCTAAGGCAAGCAGGGAAAGCAATCTCTCTCTCCTTCCTACTTCCATCCTGTGCCTTTTTGCATCCTCTGCCTAATGGCTTAATTAGCTGCCCAGCTCTCCTCCACTCAGCAATTAGCCCAGCCCGTAACAAGGTCTGTTCTGCAGTAATTAATTGGAGTTGTAGTGACCAGAGTGCTGGCTCGGCTCCTGTTGCCCAGCACGCTGTCACCGGGCTGAACTGGGCCAACGCAAAACTTGTGTTAATTTCACGGGAACTGTTCTGTAGGAACATGGGTGAGTCTGGAAGCCTCCTTGTGTCTCACTTTCCTCATCTGTCAGAGTGGGGGTCATCCTTCCTGACTTCACAGGGGCTTGTGGGGCAGGGTTAATGGCTGCTCAGACAGTAATTCTGCAAGCTTCCCTCTCGCTGATCTGATGGTCAGAGCTGAGCAGACACTGATCGAGGGCATATGAGCCCAGCCTTTGCAAGGAGAGGCCCCAGGCCAACCCCTGCTGCTCTGCGCGGAGGATCAGTTTCCACAAGAAAAGTGATGATGCAGGAAGATCAGGACCTTAGTGTTTGTGCCAGATCTTCCTCCTTAGTAGACCCTGATTGCATTGTCTTCTGCCAGCAAGCCCACTGAGGCAGCACCTTGATGTGAAGGTAGGTTATCTTCATGTCCATATGAGCATAGGGAGAATGTGTGTCATGGCAGCAAGAATAATAATGCTGAAGGACGGCATGCAGCTCTGTCAGCAGGGAGGTCTCTCTCTCCCTGCCCCTTACACACCAGTCTACGTCTCTGTCCCCATACACACCCATCTGTCTCTCCCTATTCACATCTATCTGTCTATGCCAGTGTTCTTCACTGCCAGGCCCGTGAGCCAGTGGTGGTTCCCTGTCGATCGCGCTCTCCGGCGGCGCAGTGGGGCTGCAGCTAAGGCAGGTTCCCTGTCTGCCCCAGCCCCACGCCACTCCCGGAAGTGGCCAGCACACCCCCGCATCCCCAGGGGGTAAGAAGGGGAACAGAGGTCTCAGCGCGCTGCTCCTGCCTGCAAGCACCGCCCCCGCAGCTCCCATTGGCTGGCAACAGGGAACTGTGGCCAATGGGAGTTGCAGGGGTGGTGCCTGCAGAGAGGGGCAGCGCGCAGAGCCACATGCCCCCCCAGGGGCTGCAGGGGCGCGTTGGCCCCTTTCAGGAGCGGCGTGAGTCCGAGGCCACCCGAAGTAAGTGCCGCCCCCTTCAATGGGCAGGTTCTGAATAGTTCTTCCACCACCCAACCTGCAGCCTCCCAGAGCCAGCCCCTCATATTCCCTCCTGCGCCCCAGCTCTGAGACCCCTCCCAGAGCCAATACCCCCTCCTGCACCCCATACCTCCTCCTGCACCCGAACACACTGACCCAGCCTGGAGTCCTCTCCTGCACCCAAACTCCCTCCCAGAGCTTGCAGCCCTCACCCCCTCCTGCACCCCAAGGCCCTGCCCCAGCCCTGAGACCCCTCCCAGAGCCCATACCCCCTCCTGCACCCCATACCTCCTCCTGCACCCGAACACACTGCCCCAGACTGGAGTCCCCTCCTGCACCCAAACTCCCTCCCAGAGCTTGCAGCCCTCACCCCCTCCTGCACCCCAAGGCCCTGCCCCAGCCCTGAGACCCCTCCAGAGCCTGCACACACAACGAATAGGAGGAGCGGGGAGGGAAAAGCCCCCATGCAGCAGCACAGTCCGTGCCTAACACACGCCAGGCTAGTCCGCTTCCTCATTACGTTCCTTTTGCTTCTCACGTGGCCATTATTCACACCAGGAAGTGCCCCAGAGCCATCCCTCTTAGCTGCCCAGGAGAAAAAGCATCTCATTTGGGCCTGTCAGATCTTCCCAGCCAACTGTGCCGCTTGCATCCGCAGCTTCATTTGTGTGCTCAGGCATGTCTGAGACGTAGGTTTCCAGGCTTTTCTGCCAGGCCTTCCTTTCTTCTGCCTTCCAATGGCTGCTTCCCCACTGCTTGGCTGCTTGTCAGTCGGGTGGCTGAACAAATGTCCGCGCAGCTGGTTGCAACGAGAGACAGTTATAGAAGAGAGCAAGGCTAAGGCTCCTTCCCGGCGACAGCCGGACACAGCTGTGCCTGTCAGATGTTGTGTGTGCCCCAGCCCTCCATCAGCCTCGTGCAATAGGGTTAAAGGGCGCGCTTCTCGGCTAGAGGACATTGGCATAGCTCCATTGAAGATCAGGGTCCAGCCCGAGATGCTGATTCCATCCTGTGTTCCCTCTGGAGTAACATAAAGCAGCTGACGGGGCCCTGGCTGAAGCTAATCAGCTGTTTGCTGTTCTGTTGCAATAGGCAGGGAGGTGGCTCGCGGCTCCTCATTTCCGAATCGGATGCAGCGAGGGGAATGTTTTTCCAGGGGCGAGGATTCAGAAGGGCATTGTCGGGGAGCAGCTGCGGGTCTGTATCCTAGGACAGTCCTTTGGGTCTCAAAAACACCCCGAGGGCTTGTGTTATCCCCAGCACCTCAACAGCATGGTGGGGAAACTGCTGTGCTTGGGCATTTATCGCTATAAAACCAGGCCGCCGTTGGGAGATGTTTCTGCGAACAAAGCTTTGTTTGCAGAAGGAGACGGGCACAGCGACTTGTGCAGATCCACATTTAAACGCATGCTTGTTCCAGAAGTTCCCGCGTTCTTGTCTTCACGGCTGTTTGCAGGTTTGGGAATCATCCAGTCAGAGAACTGAGACGTTACCGTGCTCCAGACGTGTTAAGGGTATTTAGGCGTTGCTGTGCTCAACGCCTAACAGATTTAGGCAGGGATTTGGAGCGATCCAATTTTTGAATTGCTCTGCTCCAGCTCCGGGCACAAACCTACTGCTCCGCGCTCCGGCTCCAGGCTCCGCTCCAAAGCCCTGGATTTAGGAGCCTGTGTCTCATTTTCAAAAGGGATTTAGGCACTTAGGAGACAAAATCCTATTGAAATCTGGGCCCATGTGCCTTAGGCAACCTGTCACACAGTGCAGAGTATGAAGAGCAAATACTTAAAGCAAGATGCATGGGAAATATGTAGAACTAAGACTGAATTGGACTCCATGGCCACACAGGACAGGTCTTGGATCTAAGCATGTAGGAGTAAGTCTCTGATTACTGCTCTCTTTCAGAGCAGGTGGGTGAGGTGGGGTATGGCCGAGCCTTGGCTCCACCCCCATGAACCAGACAGTTCAGCTAAGCCAGTGCAGGGGCTGTTACAATTTTATTACTTGTGTAGTCAAGCAGCAAATTAGGAGCAAAGGCCTGGCAGAGGGGTGTCTCTGAGGCACAATGCCTCCTGGGGCTAGTCCTTCGTTAATGACACTTACACACTTAACAGGCACAGTCTAGCTCAGCAACCCATAGGCTGAGGCACCTTTGTATCAACCCTGTGCTAAGTATCTTTGAACAGCAAACCCAGTCTTCAAAATCGAAGCCTGATCTCGGCTCCTTTTCCAGCAAAAACCAAACCAAACCCAAACCCAGGCTGAAATCGCAGAATAGATTGTTCACTCACAATCGTTCCCCCAGCTTTTCCTGCCCCACGTGAAAGGGGGCTAATCTGTCACTTATCCAGGCTAAGATCATGGTCCCACTGAAGTCAACGGGAATCTTGGAATGGACTTCAGTGGTGCCAGGATTTTAGCCCCTCTAGTCTATCTGGCCTGTTTGGAGGAGTGGCTGTTCTGCAGGTAATCAGTGCTATTCCTGCAAGGTAGGTTGGATTTAGGGTTCCCGGCTTACAGCAACATTAATCAGGTGTACTCCCACACACACACAGTGGGAAACACTCATACTCCAACCCCAAAACACAATCTCACAATCATCCATCACCCACCTGCAGCCTTCGAGCAATCTGCCAGCATGCCCTGTAAGCTACCAGGAGAAGCCTTTTTCTGCAAAGCGGCTAAAGCAGCTGCTGCCCAGCAGGCTGGGAAATGGATGCCCTGGCACCATCCAATCGCTTGGCTGGGCAAAGGCTGCTCTGAGCGCTCTGGAGAAAGCCTCGCTTTTACGGTGCCATTGTGGAAGGGAATGGCCGTGACTCCGGACTCTGCAGTGCCTCGAATCAGCCAGCTGGTGACTGCTTGGTGGACTAATGTCCAAGATTTAGCCCCCACACCTCCATGACAGCACGGCAAGAACCGCTCTCATCCAGGGGGGCTTATGAAATTAACTCAGTACAAAGATGAACGCTTGATCTTGTGGTTAAGGCCCGGAACTGGGACCCAGGAGAACTGGGTCCAATTCCCACCTCTGACACAGGCTCACTGTATGACCCTGGGTAAGACCCATATTCTCTCGCTGTCCCAGTTTCCCATCTGTAAACTGGAGCTAATCACTCTTGTGTGACTAAATATGTCAGCACAGGGACTGAAGCTTGCTACGTGTGTGTGTATTGCACTTACCACAATGGGGCCCTAAGGTTGGTTGGAGCATTGAGGTGTCAGTGAGAACTGATAGCAGTTTTCAGGATTGAGTTTTATTGTTCCTATGTACAAGGCATGATTAATCCCACAGCACTGACTGACCTCCTATCTCCTGGTGCTGGGCTCAGTGGAAAACCTGGGGAGAGTTTCTAGGTGCAGCTGCTTGTCTGGCTCTTCCAGAGTCCTGGTTGAGAATGTGGAAGGCCAGTGTCCCAAGGCGCGTCTACAAGCAGCAACCACCAAAGTCAGCCATTGAAACTTCAGGTGATGAAAAGTTACCGTGACTCCAGGATTTTGTGATAGCTCTGAGATGGCGGATCCCTGTGCATTTACCCAACCTTGCGCCGGTAAATGCCAAAGGTGTAGGTGTGAGTTGAAGAAAGGCTGAGAACAGAGACAGACACCTCTGCTTTCATTCCATCTTCTCCCCCACCCTGAGCTTCACATTGGGGAAGCCTGGTCACTCCACCACCACCTGTTCTCTGGGCTCCAAGTGCTAACCAGCCATTGCCCTGGTCAGCGACGTCCAATGTGAAATGGGCTAACGGCAGCCAGAAGAGGAGAGGACGTTTTACCTCCGCCGAAGCACCGGCACACAGTACGGATCTATTATTTTCCAAAGACATCCACGCAAACTGATATAATTTGAACAGATACGTTCTGTGCCTCTGAGGCTTACACTAGGCTTAACGGCTGAGTTTGATGGTAAACCGATATGACAATGCATATGTTTAAAAACTATTAAGAAGTTAGTAAAGATTTACTGCCAGCCAAAAAATAAAATTCAGGAGGAAGAGGATGAAAGTGATTGCAAATCTAGGCTTGTGTGGGGACTGTGGTTGGAGGAATTATTGGCATTTGTAGTTTGTCCATAGGCCGGAAAGGGGCAGATCAGGCTTTCTCGGGTGTATCTATCTGTCAGCTGAAATAGACATTGATGGTAAGCTGAGTTCCAGAAGAACTGTGTTCATGGAGCCTTGAGGACGTGAGCGAAACCCACAAGAGAAAAGGGAAAATCGCGTTTGAGGTAGGAAGACATAACCGCCTCGACTCAGTGAAGACGATGAAAATCAGAACACGGCGGAAAAGAGGCAGAAAGAGAGAGAGCCAGATTTTCAACCTTAGCGTTGAATGATCTTTTCTTACCTTCAATTCACACCTGTTGGGCCTGATTCTGAGCTCATCCCTGGGGTAAATCTCTGAATTCATCCCAGCAAGGCAGGAGGAATGAAGTCCGTAGCTTGTTATCAAGTCTTGATGCCTTGATGGAGTTAGACTAAGTTAGTGCCTAGATGAAGCTAGAGTATGTGGGCGCAGAACTGTACCCTGTATTACAAGTGGAGCTGGTAGCTTTACTTGCTTTTAAAGTTGCAGACACTTCCCCTTATTATAAAACCCTGTTTTCAGTTGCTTCTAAGTTTTGCCAGACTTTAAACATGGAAAAATTGGGATGTGATCATGCCGTTAAAGGCTGCCTCATAATGCCTACGCCCAAGAGGGCCAAACGAAGGTTGCACAGGCAACCTTAATTCTAGCATTTCCTAGCTTTTAAGTGCAACCTTAATGTTCTGTTAACATAGTTTTCAGTGTAACTGTCACTGAAATTGACTTTTTAAATGAACTTCCTTTGTTATGGCATCCAAATATCCAGGACTAGTTCCTTATCTGGTGTAAATCAGTGCAGCACCATTGAAATCAATGGAATGATGCTGATGTATATCTGGCCCTTTTAAGAAAACAAGAATAAATCACTACCTATAGTGTGTGTTAATGTCTTCCTAATGCTGTGCTCATCTGATCATCCATCATTGTCTTTCCCTACATGTGTGGTGTTATTGACTGAATCAAGCACTTTTGAACCTCACCCATTGCTAATGATTACTGGAGGGCAAAATTCTGTACTCGGCTATGTGGTGGTGCTATCATGCTCCTATTGGATTGCAACATTGTGGTTCACAGTTTTCATATGTACTACAATAGCAACTGAATCCTCCAGCATGCTCAGTGCAGTACAAACTCTTAGTAAGATACAGTTTCCCCCCCCCCACACACACACACACATACACAAAAAGAGTTCACCATTTAGTTAGAGAAGGCAGACAATCAAGCATTATTCATCCCATTTTACAGATGGGAAAACCGAGGCACAGATAATACAATTTTCAAAAGAACCCAGGGGACACAGGAGCCAAAGTTCCATTTTGAAAAGTGACTCAGGCACTTTGAAAAGTGACTCAGATTGTCAAAGGTATTTACGTGCCTAACTCCCACTGACACTGTCAGAGTTAGGCACCTAAATAGATTTTGAGGCTCTGGGGTCCTAATGCCACTGACTTTCAATAATTTATGTTCCTAATTGCTTGTTACTTTTCAAAATGGGGCTTAAGCTCTTTAGTTCCTTAGGCATTGTTGAAAATTGTACCCAAGCGAGATTAAGTGACTTGCCCAGTATCTGAGAACAATCAGTTGCAGAGCCATGAAGTGACCCCAGATCTCGTGAGAATCCCACTGTAGTGCCTTAACCACAGTCTCACCCTTCCCCTTTGGCTGGCTTTCCTCTCAAAGGATCCTAACCTGCTTTCCACATTTATAAAAATCCCTCAGGGTATGTCTACATTGTACTGTAAACTTGGGTCCGTAGGACCCACACTTGTGGACTCGGTGTTTCGAAACCAGAGCTTAAGTGTCCACGCTGAATAGTAAACCCGGGTTTACAACTGCTGGTCCGGGTCTCAAAGCCATGCTAACCTACCTATTGCATTACACAGACTTTCCGACTGGGGTCTGTGGTTTGATCTGCATCCACACTCCAAACAGACAGGGCTTGGACCGAATCTCAGCAGGAATCAAACTCTGACCCACCCCCAAGCACTGTTTGCAGGCCGGAGTCCAGAGAGGTTGCTGGCCTGAGACAGACTGATCTCTCTGTGTATGGAAGGGGGTTTGGGCTCAAACCTCCATCAGAGCCTGGGTTTACAGTACAGTGTAGACATACCCTAAGCGTATGTGATTTATACCCCTGGCTGGGTTTCAGAGCCCAGGCTCCAGCCTGAGTGGGAACATCTACCATGCTGTTTTTAACCCCACAGCCTGGGTCTGGCAAGCCTGAGTCAGTTGACCTGGGTTTTGAGATTTGGTGCCATGGGTTTGTTTGGTTGGTTGGTTTTTTTGCAGTGTAGACATACCCTTAGAGGCCCTGGTAAACGACTGGGTCTCCTGTCTGGGCCGATCTTGCCAACAGGAGACAAATGCAGCTTTATAATTTTGCTTTGCTAGCTCTCCTTCATGAATGCCTCTCCAAGGCACTGCAGAGCCTGCAGACCCCATCACCAAGAAATTCCAATTTTCCTCTTATATAACAATGTAAATGTAATAATTTCATCTCCCGCTCTGACTGTTACCCAATCGAAGTTTAGCAAAGGAATGGGCCATTAGAGAATTTGCTATGGCAGCTGCTGGCAAGGTTTAATATGAAGTTTGGTTTATTGTCAGATTACTATTAATAACATTTCTGATTAGGGACTAACTTTTCTCTGAGCTGTATAAATGTCACGGAGAGATTGTTTGGGGAAAAGGAAATGTGCTATCTCCTCCCCACCCTCAACCTGTGTGTCACAGGCATTTCCACATGTTACAATCTTCCCATTGTTTCTCATCCTATTGTAGAAGTGCTGCAGCGGTGACTAATTCTTGCATAAATCATTGCCATGACAACACCTGTAAGATACGGCCAAGTGGAGCTGAAGCGGTGAGATTCCTTTGGCTCAGCCAAAGGGCTAGAATGACATAGATTCGGGTTAAGTAACTGTGCTAGGCTTTTTCTTGCTATGAAAGAAGAGGTGATGAGCAACGTAATTTCATTTTTTAAAGAACCTTTCTTCGTTTGTTTCTTTCTTCCTTTCTTCTTGAATGGCCACTACCTCAAGAGTAAAATAAAGGCCCGATGCCTGCATCACGCACCTCTTTAAAGTAGATTCAGATACCAAATGCATCCAAGCAGCCTCATGTGTTGATTATTGTGCTCCCAGCCTATCTGGCCCTTCCTTTATAGATCCTTCCTTGTGTTTGGGTTGAGAGACTCCATCTTTTTTGAGAATATGCATGCTGTTTGCCCTGGGACACTGCTTTCCATTTTGATGTTCTTCATTCATTCTTTAGTTGTGTGGTGTTCTTCCTTTTCACACCCACGAAGAGCTAACCCGCTTGCTCCCAGCCATGAAGGACTAGCTTTATTGGCAACCAGGAGCCCAAGGCCCAGATCCTGCCATTTGAGCCCGCTTCTACAGCCTATCTGCTTCAGTTATGGGCAAGGACCACATTCTTGGTGCTGCCTGCACTGAAGACCCAGTCTAGCTGCATTCAGCAGCATAATCCCTCGTAACTGTGTTTTAGGTTGGAAAAGCCCTGCTAGACGTTCAGATCTCGCACTGAGCCTGATAGTTTTAGAGAGAGAGAGAGAGCTCCACAAGGAACTTCTCCTTAGTGTTATTCAGACTGCAGAAGTGCCCAGACACTGCAATCAGCGGTGGGGCTCCATCGTTCTGGGTGCTATACAAAACCAGAGGAAGACGGAGGCTAGATCCTCAGCTATCCTGATTGACATGGTCCTCCCCAGAGAGATTCATCAGAGGTGTGGGTTTATGCCAGGGATGGATTTGACACAACAGGGACAAAAATAAGTGGCTGTGATTTTCCCAAGTGGCTAGTGATTTCAGGTGCCCAACTTAGAGATGCCTTAAATGGGCTGATTTTCAGTAAGTGCTGAGCACTTGCTCTCTGAAAACGAGGCTTCTTTAAGGTGTATCAAGTTGTCCACCTACAAATTGAGGATCCCAAAAACACTAGTTGCTTTTGAAAATCTTGACCAATGGATTTTTGTGGTTCAGGGTTATTTTATTTTTTTTCAGGGGAGAAATTCTTATTTCAGTAATAATGCGAGGGGCTCTGGTTTTATATTCTTCTATTTAAATCAAATTGGTAACCAGTAAATACATCTCACATGACTTTCTTTTCTTTTCTTTTCTTTTCTTTTTCTTCTCTTTGTATTTCACCATATGTCACTTAACTGCTCTGTGACTCCATTTCTCTGTCTGGAAAATGGGGGTAAGGATACTAATTTACCACACAGCAGGGCGGAGACTTAATTAATTAGGGCTGATTTTTTGAAAAGCTCTCAGCTGGGCCTCAATCATTTGCGGGTGCATAATTGGAGTCCGTTTTAAAAATGAGGCCCATAATATTTGTGTGATGAAAAGGGACCCTGAGATCATAGAATTGTTTTACATACCAGTCGAGATCCTCGGTTACTGTAAATAGGAGTAGCTAGCTTGGGGAGGCAATGTGATCTAGGGACTACGAGGTCACTAGATTAGGACTCAGGAGACCTGGGTTCTGTTTCTGGCTCTGCTACTGACCTATGGTATGACTCTTGGCAAGTCACTTCTCTTCTTGTCCCCCTCTGACCTTTTGAGTTTCTGTTGTAAGTTCACAGTGGCAGAGGCTCTCTGTTACCATATCTTTGTAAACCACCTAGTGTACGGGGTCCCTGACCTTGGTTGGAGTCTGTATATTCTACTGTGATACACATGATAAGTTAATGGAGCTAAGCTGCTTTACTGTATCTGAGACCTGGCCCACTGTGTCTGAGCAAAGTGTACAGCATCAGTGATAAAACATTGATTCCGCTCTGACTGTAAATGCATGGACAAAGCCAGGTATCATGTTGTGTGTTCAATTAGGGTCTGACTCTGTCCTTGTTGTAATATGATCAGTAGTATTTTAGGGCCGGGAGATCCTGTTTTGACTTTTAAACTGAGTGGATTTGATACACAAGTCACCAGCTGAGCCATAAATGTGAAACACAGGGATGTGCTTTTCACAGACTAACATCTGTTATGAAAACCAGAAAGCAAGCTTGAGTTTAATGGCAAAATATATCAGCCTTTTTTCCCACAGAACTACTAGCTGCTCTCAATTTTGATTTTTAGAAAGGAGAAGATTGGGGGGGTGGGGGAAGCTGACCAGAGAAGTTACTGATTATTATCTATATTCCGGTAGCATAGCAAAGCCTACTATCTCCTACTAAGATTATAGCAACGTCTTACACCGAGCAGCTTTCATCCAAAGTTCTTTACAGACAACTCTGGATGAAAAATTCAGTGGGGTCTTTAATGACCACAAATGGCCTGTCTCTGTCTGTCTGTCTCTCTCTCTCGGTTTCTATACCTCACCCATCCCCATTGTATCTGAGGTTTTCCATAGTATCTGGGGATCTCCCAGCGACCTCCTTTTTAGATCTAGTTTGAAAGATGGCACTTCTGCTTGCATGGCACTTCCTAACCACATTCTGGGTCCTAGGGCAGAAGAGTGAAGAAATAAAAGCATGCCACCTATTGCGTCACCGTCATCACTTCCTTCAGTGTGCTGGATTTTCTTTGGAGCACTCCTGTCTGGGGGCTGACCAGGGCTAGCCACGTTTTGTATGCGGGGGTTGATTCTCCGCTCCACGGCACCTCCTCTGGTCATTTACACCGGGGCAAAGTGGTTGCAGAAAAATGCCATTCTGGCTTTGACACCTGGCTGTAAGTGACTCCACAAGATGCATGGCAGTTGAGTATCCAGTCACTGGGGCCAGATCCTCAGCTGGTGTAAATCAGTATAGCACCACTGAAGAGCTAGGCCACTTTACCCGAGCTGGGGATCTGGTCCATGGTGTTCAGATTTACCTTATTATAGTTGTTCCTGAGCTAAGTTTGAACTGTAAATTCCATTCAGGTCCAGGGGCTGGGTTCCCAGTGTTTGTTCAGACTCCACTATACAAAAACTAGGGGCAAAGGTTCCATTTGTTGCATGATGCCTGGCTATAGGCACTCAGCAACATGCCCTCAGGGAAGGAGAACGGGTGCGTCCCAACAGGCCTGGCTGAAAACAGACTTCTCATTGCGTAGCAAGCGCGGACTAACAAATATTTACTTTGCTCCCTTCTTTCACTCCAAAGGATGCATTCCCAAAACAATGAAGGGCTAGACTGTCTCCTGGGCTGCATGTTTAGGTAGGGGTCCCCGGGGAAGCAAGACACCCCTTAACCTCAAAGGAGTGCCCCTCTGATCCAGGGCTGCAGGAGGAAATGAGCGTTGTGAGTCTTTCACCCCCCTCCTTCCTTAAGCAACTGGGTGGGGAGTACAGCTGGGTATTATTTTTCCCCATTAAAAATAATGAATTTTTTTTGTGGGGGCAGGGGATGTTTCAGAACATAACCAAGTAACCAAAAACCAAAAGGAAAAATGCCATTTGAAATTAAACAGACAATTTTTGTCCCCATTTGAAAAATGTCACCAAAAATGTTGCTTTTTTTATGGTGGGAAGATTTTTTGGCTGGAAAATTCATTTCAACCGGCTTTAGGGGGCAGTGGGTGGAGTGTGGGCAGGGCCATGGCTCCGCTCGGGCCATGCACCGGCTGTCACTAGAGTGTTCCAGAAAAGAGAGAGGTCTGTGCGTACATAACTAGCTAGTTCATAGATAAGGCGCCAGCAGATGGCACTCAAGAATATGCATCATTGCGCTTGGGTTTTCTAGTCCCAGTAAAACTTCTGGTTGTTGAGCACTGCAAAAGGCGTCAGCAGAATGGCTCTTAACACTGGTCATGGCAAGCGAGCCAGAGTAGGACTGTGTCATAATGTGCTGGTGGTAGATGTCGAGGAAAGAGGGATGAATTGTGACTCTTTGGGCAATGAGGCTTCCTGCGGCTAGTCCTGGTGTGGTGCAGCTTATACCTCATTCCCTGCAACAAAAGGCACAACTCAACCCTAAGATTCTTCATTTCTTTCCTCCTCCTCTTCCCTTTTCTCTGCCTCTCCTTCCTTCCTCCGTTCTTATCTCAGTTACACCAATGCAGTATTGCTAGCCCCAAGTGCTCCAAAATCATTAATCAGATACCCCCAAAATCATGAGCTTGGCTTTAAAATATTTTTTTTAATTGAGGGTTTGTTATATTTGCTTTCTGGGTTTTGTGCCTTTGGGGAGGGGAATGTGTTACATTTCCTAGATTTCCTTTGCATCCGCTATGGCTAGAAAGAGAGCGTTTCTTTTTACTAAAGCAAGATTCTCACATAACCCCATGACTCCAGGAGCTGGGGTTTGAAGAAGAAAATGGTGAGGTTCACAATAAAATGGTGAGATCTGGAAACACTGCCAGTGTAACTCCAAAGTGACTCCATTATTTCAGAGGAGTCTACTCCCGATGTATGTCAGTGTAGCTGAGAGTGGAGTCTCTCTCTGTCTCCTGAGTGTCACTGCTTGTTAAAGACTGCCAGGCACCTGGTGACATTTTCACATCCTGACTTTTCATCTCTTTATGCTTTAAGAGCTTGTCTCCAGACCTCCAAGTCTTTTCCCTTTGTCTCATTTCCAGCACAAGAAGGGCAGCGTAAGAACACCCTATCCAGTCCCTTATAGCAAGAATTACATCGCATGAAAGAGGGAGTTCCTCACCCCAACAAAATCCACCCTAACCCCCTGCCTCAGCTGCTAAAGGACTGAGAGGGCGTATTGCTGCACTGGCATTTTTAGAGAGTTGTGGACACTTGATTGAATTTTACCAGGACTGCAAATGAAGTCTCGGGTGTCAGCAGCTGATCAAGATGAAGCTTTTTCTCCCCATGCTCTCTCACTTCCCAGATGATCAACATTCAAATTCACCCAGGGCCTCATTTGAGAGGAGAAAAAACACCCTCTATCGATGGCAGAATGCTCCAACCTGTATAATTTTATTCAGGGCTGGCAGCCTGATTTGTGAATGCATGGAATAAATCCCTGATTGCTGCCTAGGATTTATGGACAAAAAGTGTGTGTGCGTGCATGCAAGCGCTTGGATTTGAGTGTGTGCCTGTGCACGCTTGAATTTGAGTGTGTGCATGCAAACAGTTGGATTTGAGTGTGTGTGTTTGCAGGCATATGAGTTTTTTTAGTGTTTGTGTGTGTAGTGTGTGAGGTGCATTTGCTCTTGTATATGTTAGTGTCTCTGGATGTAAGTTAATATGGCAAATCTGTGTTGCTGGGTACGCGTACACTATATTTGTAATTGAGTGTGTGTTTGCCTCTATGTGTGTGTGAATTTGTATTTGAGTGTGAATGTATGTGAGTGTGTTTGTGTGCCTCAGTCCATGTGTGTGATGCTGTGCAGAATATAGACTTGAGAAAAGGAAACAATATAATCAGTTTTGATCAGCTTTCAGCAGACGAGGACAGACGCAGAACTCTCCAAAGCCATTTCCAATATTTTGCACTTATAGCTTCTTTCATCTAAGGATCTCAAAGCATTTTGCAAGCTGTAATGGTCCATGAGGGGAATAGTGTTTTTGCTAACTGCTGCCTCTTTTTGACTCAAAGACTTGAAGGTCAGAAGGGACCATCATGATCATCGAGGCTGATTTTGGTTCCTGTCTTTCTGAGCCGAGTGCGTTAGAATGAGGCAGATAAAACATTAAACTTGCACGGGCTAAAATTCAGTGTATTCTCCTTCCCCTGCCTCAGGAGGGACTTTCCAGAGGCAATGGGGAAAGAAGGGATGGTGAATGGGTTTGGAATCATGTTAGAATTCATCAGGTGGTTTTCACGTGGTCCGTGCTTTTAGCAAGGGACCAGAGAGGCACAGATTTGGAAATACCTGCTACTACCACCAATGTCCATTTCTTTAACAGAGTCCAATTTCCTACCATGTGTGTTACTCAAGGATGAGCTAAAATAAATAACAAGTATTCTTTGTATGGTCGCAGAGTGAGGACTTTGTCTCTCCTACAGGCCGGATGCGTGCAATGAGCTTGGGTGCTACTAGCTTCCCTCCATTCTCCGCCACAAGCTTCCCAGGTGCCTCTCTCCCATCCCCCTTTATTTTAGGTCTCCTTACAACTCCACCACTCCATCGTTCTTCATGCGGGGGGCTCTGTGTCTTCCCCATTCCCCTCTCCTCCCAGGCCAGGGCCTCTGTGTGCCACCCCATTTGCCCCCAAACCTTCTTCCCCTCATGTCTCCCCATGCAGCATCCCCCATGCTCCCTCCTGCCAAAGGTTCTGTGTCACCCCCTACTCCCCCCATGTCAGGGGCTCTGTGTGCCTCCCTGCCCTCCTTTTCTTTCCCAATTTTCACAAAAATCAATACACTTCTGCCCAGTGAGGCCTAGAACATTCCCTGGAATATTGGGATTGATCAGCTGCAATGTTCAAAAATGATTGCATTACAGCCAGCCAGAGAAATGCCAGCAAGCTGAGTGTAAGGGTCTTGCAAGCTCAGCCAATAACTAAAGATTAAGGGCCGGTTGAGGAGCTGGCTCAAAGTTTCTTGTATTACCCAGGACAGCTCCTGATTCATCACGATATTCACCACTGTAGGGGATCAGCCCATATGGTGTAATATACAGGTTAGAAAACATGCCGGAAACACAGCAGGATGGGCTAACTCCTGAGCTGGTGCAAATCTGTGCATCTCCAGTGAGATCAGTTTACTCCAGTTTACACCCGCTGAGGACCTGGCCCCTAATCTTGAAGATTTGCATATGGGACACAATTGCAGTGCTACCTCCAACCTACGCCAAGACTTGCTTAATTGGTGAGCTGTGGGATGAGCTTTTCCGTCTCTGCTAGTATATTCTGGTGCAGTGAAGGTTTCTGTCATTAGTTTTATTGGAAGCTTTCAGTGGCCTCATTTGCTATTCATATACATCTGTTCCATCGGAGCCTGTCATTAATCTCTTGGTAGGTTTAAGGTTTCCCTCTTGCAGTTGCTACATGGCCAGTCATCAAAGAAACAACTAAATGAATGTGGATATGAAACAACTCATAGGTGGTAAGGTTACTGGATAACTGCTTTCCTGCTAAAATATATACGTGTCTCTCTATCAGTTGAAGGAAAGGCTACAAGGAACATGCTGGCAGTCCCCTCTGACCGTGTTGGAATGTGAAGCTCTGAGACCTTAACGGGCCCGCAATATGTGATTAGTAAAGCCAGGCTGATTTGTTCCTCTGTTTATAAGTACGTGCGCTCCTGCAGCCCATTGCTCTACCCCTTTGGCAATGATAATTGAGTATCAAGTGGGGCTATAACGCAGAGCTAATGAATGGTTTGAACGCTCATTTAGGAACAGCCCCCTGGAGAGGAGTTGGTTTGTACCAAGTGGACTGGCAGGCCGCAGTAAGCACAATGTTAATGAGCGAAGCTGCTGAAAAATGCTCGCTTTGTGGGAATTGTGGCTGGATGGGGACAGCCTTTGCTTCTTACGTTCTTTGAACATGATACAGGCTGTTCAGAGACTGGTTGGTCCAAATTCCTTACTTCAGATTTACACAAGTGAATCGAAGAGTAGAGTTACCACGATTAATGGAGTTTATAGATTTACACCACTGTAACTGAGACCAGAGTTACTCTGGATTGAGTTACTATAGATTTACACCGATGTAACTGAAAGCAGAGTTATTCTAGATTAAATGACATTACTATAGCTTTTCACAAATACAAAATGGTGAATAACTGGCTAAGCCGTAATACTGCAGAAAAGGGTCTGGGAGTGATAGTGGATGACACATGGACTAAGACCCAACTATGTGATGCAACGGAGAAAAAGGCTAATATCATTCTGGAGCGTATTAACAAGCGGTTCCTATGTAAGACACAGGTCATTGTCCCGCTCTATTTGGTGCTGGTGAGGCCTCAGTTGAAGAGCTGTGTCCAATTTTGGTGGCACACTTTAAGAAAGATGTATTAAAATTGGAGAGAGTCCACAGAAGAGCAACTAAATTGATAACAGGTTTAGAAACCCTGACCTATGAGGAAAGGTTTAAAAAATACTGGGTATGTTAAGTCTTGAGAAAAAAAGATTGAAGTGGTCCTAAAATAACAGTATTCAAATATGTTAAGGGCTGTTACAAAGAGGATGGTGATTGATTGTTCTCTGTGTCCACTGGAGGTAGGACTAAAAGTAATCAGCTTAATCTGCAGCAGGGGAGATTTACATTAGATATTAGGAAAAACTTTCTGTCTCTAAGGATAGTTAAGTTCTGGAGCAGGTTACCACTGGCGGTTGTAGAATCCTTGTCATTGGAGGTTTTTAACAGCTTAGGCAACCACCTGTCCAGGATGGTCTGTATATACTTGGTCCGGCCTCAACATGGAGTAATGGAGGAGATAACCTCTTGGGTCCCCTCTAGACCTGCATTTCTGTGATTTGCCCCAGAGTAACTGAGAACATTGTAACACGTACACAGGTGCAGGTGACATTTTGTAACCTAAAGCTATTATTTTAACGAGGTATAAAATGTCTATTAGCCCTGCAAAGCATACCCTGGCCCTTTAACTGAGCGAATGCATGACAAGATAGGTCAGTAATTACTGAATGTTGGTGAGAATTTGGTGTCCTGAGGGCAGCGACGGATGAGGCCTCATTTGTTCCCTCACACCAAATCTATGTATATGCCAGACCTCACCCTCTCTGGAATAACTTCTTAGAAGAGAAAACTCCATGCCCATGAAAAAACGTTTGCTATGATGAGTCTTTTGCTTTCTGCTTACAAAGATTATTGTTCTCTACAGGCCCCTTATGTGTCAAAAAGGATGCAGTGGGATATACTTCTAGGAAACAGACTGGGTCAGGTTTACCCTGGGTAACCACAGCTTATACAGTTACTGTTATGTTTTGAAGTATTCTCCTCATCCTCCAGAAATGAGATGGCTATTAGCCAGGACAGTTGGAGAGCTGCAAATGATCTGCCTAGAGTCCAGCAGGTGGGTAGAAAGGTTCTTAAGGCTCTTCCTGAAGCAAGATGGAAATTAAGAAAGCTATTTTTGTCCTAGGGCCAGATCCTGAGCTAATGTCATTTGGTCTGGCTCAGGGCTTAATTTGTGCCAACGATGAGCCCCGGCACCTCTAGGCTTGGCAGTTCATAGCCACGGCACCTCAGGGCCTGCCACGTCAGTTATAAATTAAGCCCTGGTCTGGTTCCAGTGTTAGTGGAGCTTTGACAATTTACACCTGCTAATGATACGGCCCATAATTGTTAAATCATCATCATCATTTATTTTCTCTCCTTGTTAACATCTCAGAAGAAGCATTCCCAGCACCAAGCAGTCAAAAATTGTGAGGCAGGGTCCAAAAAATCAGTAGATCAGTTTAAATCATGAGATTTTAAAAAAAACAAATGTATTTGTCTTCTGCATTCTCAGTCATTAGGGTCCTATTTCCAAGTGGTTTCTGGAACCTTTCACATGACTTCCGGAGCTGGGGCTTTCTGAAAAACACAAAATACCACGAGAGTTGCCATAAAATGGTGAGAGTTGGTGACACTGAAGAAGCTCGGATCTTTAATGTTTCCTTAACAGTATCTTCTCCCACCCACCCCCACACGTGCTGCTGTGTTACCGTAATTCGATAATTATTGTTGTAGGGCTGCTCATGTTGCAGTACTTCGTTTCTGTAGTATTGTTCAGGAGCATAGTGGCTTGTTACTGTCATGAGCACCCTTCACTTAAGAGTAGTTTTTGTTGTTGTATAGTTCTTGGTGGGAAAACAGGTGTGTTATTTTAGGGGTGTTTACGGTTGCACTGGATTATTATCATAGGGTTGTACAAGAACACACCATTTTGTTATTGTAGGGTTACTTATGAGTGCATAGGTTTGTTGTTATAGGGCTGCTCGAAATAGAATGCTGGGCTGTTGGCACTGATTTATATTTTTAACTGAAAAAAATGCTTGTGTAACCCACTCATGAGCCTGTGTTAAAGGTTCCCCGTATCTGCCAATTCAGAAAGGATAAGAGTTGTTTCAACCGCTGACTACAGAGGCGTGGCTCTTTAGCTCAAACGGTAGCCCCTCCCCCTTATTCTTTTCATTCTGGAGGTCCTGGCTTCAATCCCTCAGTGTTCTAGCCAAGATGGTGGCTAAGGCATTTGCAACATTTGCGTAAATTTGCATTTTATGTGGGAAACACATTAAAAAATCCAAAAAGATATAAAGAGAGATTTTATGTAAAAGTATAAGAGAGTGTTTTGAGGGGGAAGGCAAGTCAAATTTTGGCTCCTCCAGCCCTTTTAAACTTCCAAGGCGTTAATTTGATTGGTGGCATTCCCTTTTCGCAGGATTTCTCTTTCTCTGTGTAGTTTGCCTCCTGGGAACCTCCTCTTAACTGGTAGTTGTCAGTGGGTTCTAACCCTGCTCCAGTCCAGTAAAATGGGTATAATAATTCTTATGTGTCTCACAGTGAGTGTTATGTCTCTAAATGACGTTGTTTGGCAGCTGCCTTGAAATTGCCAGATGAAAAGTGTGAGACTATTCTTCCATGCTGTCTTCTCACCTGCCTTGAAACAAGGACTGGAAGTGATCTGACTTCATTTCAGATCTGACTGCTGAGATTCTGTTTTGCATCTTGATTCTTCTTTGGTACGTCAGAAGGGATGTCCTTATACCTCCTGTGGCAACAGGAATTGCAGGGGGAGCTGTTACTCAACTTTGGCCTTGCTTGGTGGGACACTCTAGCCTTCTCGACACTGCTCCCTAAACACTCAGGCCTGGTCCACACTGTGGGGGCGGGGGGGTCTATCTAAGATACGCAACTTCAGCTACAAGAATAGCGTAGCTGAAGTCAACGTATCTTAGATCTAATTAAAATTACTTATTTCGGGTCCACGCAGTGCAGGCTCGCTCCCCCGTCGACTCAGCTTACTTCTCGCTCCGAGCTGGAGTTCCGGAGTCGACGGGGAGCGCTTCTGGGATCAATTTATCGTTTCTACATGAGACGCGATAAATCGATCCCAGAAGATCGATCTCTACCCGCCGAATCGGGCGGGTAGTGTAGACGTACCCTCAGTCTCGTACTAGCACCGAGGCTAATTCGAGCCCAGCTGGGCATGTTGTATTCATGGAATTACATCCTAAAAGCTGAAAACAAAAGTTCCTCTCCCACCCCCTCATTTGTTCTTGGTTACAGTACATTTACAGCTTGGTTCTAAATGGTGAATTTTAATATCATTTTCTTAAAAGTGTTACATACAAATTTAGTATCCTGGGTATAAAAGTGTCTGCAGGCGCAGAAATCATTATTGCCGGGCTGACTGTTAAAGACTGATATATTTAAAGTGAAATATATTCTCTCCAAAGTGAAAACTCAGGGTGTAAATTAAATTTGTCAATAAATATGGAAATGGCTTCTATCCCTCCTCCACTCCCCCGACCCCGCATTGCTGAGATTAGTCGTCTCGGTTCCATGTCATCAGCATGACAAGAGGAATTATTGGCTCCCACTCCCTCTGTTGTTTAATGTATGCTCAGTTTCAAGAGACATCTATTATCACCGCCTCAGATCAGTGAGTTAATTGTACATTCAACAGTGGTATCAACCATATGAACTCTTTAGGAACAAACTCTGGGAGGAAGTAATTGGATTTAGGGGATTCAAGAAAACCCCCGAGCAACTTGTCTTCTTCCTGGCGATTTGTGAGTGATGGATTAACAAGCACATACATTTCAGTCCTCTGGTTTATACAAGTATTTATATCAGAGAGGAGCCCAGTGCAAAATCCTAGAAACAGGAATCCCCAAAATTTGAGAGAGTCCAGATCCCAGCTCCATTCTAAGCCTTAATACCTCAGAACTTTGGGAAACTTTGGATCTTCTGAACGCTGCTGCTTCTATCTGTGTCTAACATCAATATAGTACAGTGTATGGAAATATTAGCACCGTGTGTTTTTCTTACCCTGATCTGAGGTGTTGCTTGGTTAGTACCATTGCAGGGAGGAAAGAAGAAAACCCCACCTGTAATGAACCCAGCCATTGTGCAATGTATTTGAATGCTCCTGTCTGCACTTAGGAGTTTAAATTGATTGTTTTTGTGAATGGGTCAGATTCTTGGGTGGTGCAAATCAGCATACTGTACTGAAGCTAGTGGCGTTATGCTAATTTACACCAGCTGAGGATTTGGTGTTGAATTTTGCTCTTGGATGTAGAGTTTGGGTATCAATGTTTGCAAAGCAAGGTCCGTGGGCCTAACAGGATCTACTGTCAATTTGAAAAGAAAAAACCTACAGCTTGGAACTTTGAGAGCCTCTGTTGCCATAAAGCTGGGTAATAAGATTTGTCTGGGACCCTCAGCTCCCACTCGAGGGACCAAACAAACTCAGAGCTATCCAGAAATGTAATGAGAGCCCTGAACTCTGATAAGTGAGACCGCCGTATCAGAAAAGAGATATCATTTCATTTGATGACCCTGCCGTCATCAGCATTGAGATCAAGAGGTCAGGAGGTTGAAATGTCACCATGGCCTGCAGGAATAATGACATTGAGGTGATTTTTATGTCTCCACTCGTTAAAATATCCCTGTGTCCGCATTGCTCGATTGTCCCCAAGATTAATACGCATCCGTGGCTATTTTGTTGAGTGGCAGGTGAGTTTCAGATTGATTATGTTTGCAGTGGAAGGGCTCAGTATTGTTACAATCAGGCTGGATTTACCATAGGCAGATCCTGAGATGTCACCGTTTCGGGAGTCCTGGGTATCGCCTTCCCATCGGCAGAGCGCTGCGGCAGACCAGGATGAGCGGTAGCCAAGGTCAGGAAGGATGATTGTGATGATGATGGGATGACATTAATACTGCATCGAGGAGACATAATGGAGAATGGGAATGAAGACTCATCTGTCACAAACTCCTCATCCGTCAGCTGGAGGTTGGCAGTTGACATGGCAACGATGACTTTAGTTTGTTGTGCTGTTGCTCTGCTCAGTTTGCTGTGTTTCGGGAGGGACAGAGGAGCATGTCTGAGGAGTTCTTGTCCAGAGCTGACAACCCACGGGACCTGAGATGCTCTCTTCTTCCAGCCATCTGCTTACTGAGCTCTTCCACCCCACATCCCCCCCATGGTCTGAGCTTTCCCAGCAGCCTGAATTCTCCCCACTAGCTGTCTGAGCGTCCCCATTCCCCACTCAATTTCTCACCTCCCCCACTGCCGGCTTCTGAACACCCCATGTCCTCAGCCCACCCGCTGATGTGGGCTCTCCTTCCCTACCCACCCCCGTCCTGCGGTGCTCCCCTCCTTTTTCTATCCCATCTCTTTTCTCTCTCGCAGATACAAACAACCTACACTGATCTTTTCCTGGACCAAGAGACATCGTCAAAGGTCCCAACTAAGACAAAGGAAAGACACCCCCCTGACTTCAGCGGGGTTTGGATGAGGCCCTGGGTCAATTGGATGGAAATTCACAGGTGAGCGACAATGCTGCTCATTGGCAAATTCCTCCCAGTCCCTGCAGCGCATGGCATGATGAATGCTTCCAATGTCCCAAACTCCATGCAGCAGAGAGAAAGCACAATGAGAAACAATGAGCAGCTGTCTTGGGAAAACAGGTTTTACTTCATTACGTCTCTCTGCTGTGCTACAGCTAGCTACCTGCCAGAAGTCCGGGCTCAGTGCACAGTACTGCCTGTTGCAAGAATGGCTGGATTCTTGTTGCTTATTTTCTGTGTTTTTAGTTCTTCTTTGTTGCTTTAAAACAAAATGTTAATTGTTAAGGGTGTTTGCCAAAGTCCAGGCATGGGCCGGAGAGTTAAATCCAAGTGATATAATTTTGGCTGAGTTACATAGGCGCTGCCTTTATCTGAGTAACATCAGAGTTTGCCTTGCTGTGACTGCTATCAGCAATTGGCATATCCTACAGAGCCTGGTACTGACCAGTCCGCAAGTTCAAAGCCCCTTTGTCATCAAAGTGCATTAGCTTGTAACTAATTACGTCCAAGCATTATCAGGACCAGTTCCTCCTTTTAAACACACTTAATAACTCCATCTTTGAAAGTTCCAGGCATAAAAACAACCACTTTGAATAAACTCCCCAAAGACACGTGCTGCAGTAGGTAAGGAATTGAACTAGATACCTTGGGTACCCGTTGGCAAGTGGCTGGAGTGCATCAGGGTTTTTGTATTTTACAAGTGCTGCTGGCATAGTACACCATCATTAAAGAGAGCACTAGAAAGCTGGATTGTGCCATAAAAGAAGAAGGGTCCAGCCCATTACACATTGAAGTCCATGGAAAGACTCCAATTAAGTTCAATGGGTGTTGAATCAGGCCCCAAACATTGGGATAGCTAGATACAAATTTGAGAAGCAGACTGTAACTTGCGTGATGGGTTACCCACACCACCCCGGGAGGGCTTATCAGCCTGGGTTTGTAGAGCTGAAGTGGAAGCCTGATCACAGTAGCTCCAAATATATATAAATGATGTCAACCATTAAAGATGCACTAAGAAAATGCCTCACTGAGAATGTTACAAACACATTGTCTGTGTATTGAGGACTCTGCATAGCTAATCAGATGTTTTTCTGTATCTCTTTCCCCTTGTCCTTTTATTATTGAGGCTATTTGCATGGAAACAAGAGCTTTGCTTGTAAAATGCTTATCTGTTCCCATTGCATATTCTATACTCAAGGGAACAGTCTTCTCTCTGTGGCATCAAGTACCATTTACACAGCATCCCATTGTGATATCCACCCTGTAATGAAAGCTTGTGATTTCCACTGGGAAACATATGGTCAGTCAGACAAAAGAGAGGTTCTTTCTCGTTCTGATCACTGTTTGTTTACAGCTCTTCTTCCATGATTTAGGGAGCACCTGGGGTCTAGTGGTTACAGCAGGCACGTGGGAGCCCAAACTTCCAATAGAGCTTAAATTCACTTCTTTGCAGTCCCTCTTTCATCTATTGGTAGAGCTAGTCAGACATTTCTGGACAAACTGCTTCTTAGGCAAAAAATGCTGATTTTGTCCAAACCAAAACTGTTCGAGAGATGAGGGTTGGTTTAGAAGAAACTCCCGAATAGAAACAAAGTTTTGAAATCATCCCAATGTCCTGGTTTTGACACTTTCTAAACAAAAAGTGTTGGGTCTTTTTGAATCAAAACAACTTTTGCTTTAGACATTTTGACAAATTTGGAATTAAAAAAAAAGCTAAAGAAAAGAAGGCCTAAATGGAAAGCAAACATTTCAACATTATCAAATTGAAACGTTTTGACTAGCCTGAAGTGATACAGGAAGCATGTGAGAGTCCAATGGTCAGAGCAGGAGATGATGCATCTGTATTCATGAGTTCTAGTCCCAGCTGTCCCACTGAGTCACTATGTTGTTACCATGGGCAAGTCATTTCAACCAGCGTTTTTAAACTTGGGCTCTTAAATTAGGCAACTAAATCCATATTTAAACACCTGAATAAGAGTGGCCTGATTTTCAGAAGTGCTGAGCTTCCACAAATGTCACTAAATGTAATGGGAGCTGCATGCACTCAGCAAACATTGAAAATCAAGCCACTTTTTTAGGTGCTTCAATACAGTGTTTGAACCCAAGGGGGATAGATCCTCAACTGGCATAAGCCAGAAATCAATGGAATTTTGCTGATTTGCACCAGCTGAGGATCGGACCCAGGTTTTGGTTGGGCCGATGACTGGTTCAGTCTGGCTCATCCCACTGATCTCAGTCCTTGTCTTTCTCGAGCACTAAAATTTACTCCAAATCACAACAAAACAAAAATCAACCGGTGCCATTTGAATTTTTTCTTTTCTTTTTTTAATTTCCTTTTTCACAGTGCGAGCTGACGTCCATGTGCTGCCTGGGATTGATGGGAGTGTGCCAACCTCCAGCTGCAGGCTCTGTGTCTTTGTGCATTAGGGACAAAAAAATATCTGTGTACGAGTACCTTGACAGAAAGCGAGAACAGAGGAAAAATGCAGGCCTGCGGCTTCTCATCCAAACGAAGCCGCACAAAAGAAGAAGCTAACACAGTGGAAAGCGTCATGTCTGCAAAGCACCCAGGAGGAAATCAACACAACTTTAAGAGGTAGCAGACAGGGAATAGATTACAGCACTTTTAAATTAAAGGTGTTATGGGGCTCCTGGAGGGAACCGGCTGGGAGTAAGAAAGGAATTGGGTGTAGTTAGACTCACTGCACTCGTGAATCACCTACACTGTCTGGGTCCATTAAGCCTGTGTCTTACAACGCCCTCAAAATGCAGACAGAATCATTCAGTATCAGTGACAGCCTGTTTATCTAATCTCAAATGACCTTTAACAGAGGAGGCTCCACAGGCGACATGAATATTTACAATCCCAGCGTTCCTGGCTGTCATCCCTTTAATTGCAATTAAAGGTGTTGTCGCGGTTCTGGTGAATGGCCTTCAGGTTGATTTACGTGGTGAAACAGCAGGTGTATTTAAGGCAGTTATTGATTGTAATATTGACAGTGGAGTTTTCTGCTCTATGAAATGAAAAAGTAAGCAAAGGAGAGGTTGGTGTATATGTAAGCGGGGGAATAGTCCTGCTATTGGGGGGAACTTTCCTGGCTTATACACTACCCCTGTGAAATGGGCTAGCGAAAAGATCTGAGTCCTCACTCCCACTCCCTTTATCCAGAGGCTTGCCTGACCTCGAGGGCTCCCCTTCCACTCTCCCATGTGGCAGAGTCCTCAGAACCCCAACAAGGCTGGGCCCAGGATTCCTGGGGGGCTCAACCCCCAACCTTGTCATGGTCACTTAAGGCAGGGGCTAGGGTGTCCCCACTCCAGGGTTCTCTCTCTGCATGGGATGCTTCCCTGATCCACTGATCATTACATACAGTTCAAAGCAAATACGATTTATTAAACAGCAATCAATTAAAAAAGAAGGAAAAATGGGAAAGGTTCAAAGAGAACCCGTCACCCCGCTCTGTGGCGCGGGGACGTCACAACCAGCGTCTCTGGGATGTCAGGGAACTTCAGTCTGTTCCTCACACGTCTCAGGCCTCCTTCTCAGGCCCTGGCTGTGCTGCAGGGATGTTGCGGGTTGGACACTTGCTCTGGCGGGTGCCACACGCCCTCAGGCTCTGGGTGGCAGAACCCTTCTTCCCAGCATAGGCCCCCCCTGTTGGGGTTACCATCCCCCTCCAATTCTGGCCTGCAGGGCTTCTTGGCTGGAGGGGTGTCTCCTTGCACTGGGCTTGCTGCCCAGGTCCCCCCTTACTCTCCCCGGCTGCTCACTGCAACCAGCTCCGAACTGCTCCAGCTCCACTCTGCCTCAGCACAGCTGCTGCTTTGCCTCCAGCTCCCTGGGCTGCTTCTCTGGTTCTCTGGCTGGCGCAGCCCTGCTCCTCAGCTCAGCCTGGGCCCCTCCTCTCTCCTTAGCTTGGCCCCACTCTGTTCCAGGTAATTCCAGCTCACAAAGGAGATGGGACCCCCACTGGCCTCCTGACTCCTTGATTCGCCTGCCCGTCCTGTCAATCAGGCTGACCTGGAGCATTGGCCTCTCCCCATTGTTCCTGGGGACTGTCAGTCTCAGGGTCCTGATTTGCCATCGACCCTTCCCCTTTCTTTTGGTACTGGGAGCTAACCAACCAAAAAAAACCCACTGAGTTTTAGTAAGGTGCCAACAGTCCCCTTACATGTAGTATAGGGAATGTGCAGAGTTCCAAAATGTGCTGGGTGCTAGGGGCCAGAATCTGTTTTTGTTTACATTGGCTTTAAATCCAGAGCAACCCCAGGATTGTTAGTCTGGATTCACATCAAATCTCATGCACATTGGTGTAAAACTGGAGTAACCTTAATAGTTATTCTGGATTTACATCTAATCTTATTTACATTAGTATCAGCCCAGAGTAAACTTGGTAGAATTAGTCTGGATTTATATGTGATCTCATGTACATTACTGTCAATCTGGAGTAACCCCAGAAGAGTTGCTCTGGATTTCCGTCTGAATTCGCTCAGTCAGTCTGGAATATCTCCAACAGTCACTTGGCTTGGTGTGTAATATTGTACAGTAATTTCAACCGCAATTGTTAATTGATATTGACATATAAAATAAGAAGAGTAAATTCAATGCTTGTGAAACTCACTCAGCTCTGCCAATGCATATCAGTCCTTCCCTACAGCAACCCTTGCTATTCCAGCCCTGGACCCCCACCCAGCTCTGCCAAAACAGCTCAATCCCTCCCTCTAGCAACTTGGACTGTTCCAGTTCTGCCAATCTACCTCAATTGGCATAATCCCGGGTCCTGAGGCGAGAGCTTGGCTAAAGCACTTCAGAATCCCTTGCCTTTCCATTCCTGGCCTCCACGTCAGTGAACCTCCACCCTCTTTCCTTCACTACCTCCAACTATTGCTGACCTGGTCCCCTGCTGCGCAAGGATCCTCTGCCATTCTACATTGTTGGATGGTTTTTTAATGTGCGTTAGTGGAGGCTGGGGTGAATTGAAAAAACCATCAAACTCCAAACTCCTCTTCGGTTGTGAGAGATCAGAATTTGTATTAAGATCTCCAGAGGTGAGACTTGATGCATTCACATACTGCATCCTGCTTCTCTCTCATTCTTAATCAATGATGCTCAGCTGAAGTTTGTAACTACATACAGAAGAGAACGGGACTTCTTTAGTTTTCCTTTGCCTTAAGATTTCACTTTTGGTAGCTCTTAGGAGACGTTTGGCGTGTCTTGGAGCTGACATGGAGACGTGTCGGCTTTCAGTCCGTAAACTTTATTTCACATACCTTCCCATATAGAAAAGCCTTATAAATTATGCCCTCTCTATAGATTGTTTTGAACCATCCTGTATAATTACTTAGAGTGTAAGATTTGGGGGAGGGGCAAGGTGTGTGTGTGTGTGTGTGTGTGTGTGTGTGTGTACAGTGCCTAGCACACCAGGGCCCCAGTCACAAACTGAGGCCCCAGATGCTACTTTAATAAAGATAATAATAATAATGAATGTCTTAATAGGGAGCTAAATGCTTATGGCAAAAACAAACAGCCTGATTCTCAGTTGATGTAAACTGGCATATTTTCACTCAAGTCAGCTCCCCCAGTTTCCACCAGCTGAGAACTGAGACTGTTGTGTCTCATAAAGCTTAAAGCAGCCTGCTTACTGAGGTAGAATAGAATGTGCAGCTCTCCTTTCATCCTCCAATCTGTCAGTCTAACACGTTATGAACCATTAAAAAGGGAACATTTCATGCAAAAATTTCAAAAAAAATTCATCGGGGTTTTTTGGTCAAAATTTCAATTTTTTTGAAAGATTGTTATTCTAAGTGCTGGTTGACAAACAGGAAAAATGTTTAAACCTTTTTTTCCATCAGGTGTACTGATTTCATACCAGGGCAACGTCATTCACTACACTAGAGTTAGTCCTGCTTTGCACCCAGTGTAACTAATAGCAGAATCAGGCCCCTTGTAACTTGTTACATTTGAAGGTCATTCGTACAGCTGTAAAGAATTCCCCTGCTGGCTCACTCTGACTCAACCTTTTCAGGTGGCATTTTGAAATCTAACCAGGCGCATCCTTAAATAAACCCAGGTATCAATGAAATCTCCCAGCTCATGTAATTTTGTAAATTCACCTCTAGATTATACCCCAATTCTGCTCAATTAACTCTGCAGTCTTACTGCTGAACAATAGCTCCAAACTCCATTTTAACAACGGATATGCTATTTCCTTCGCAATGGCCTCATACCTAGCTGAGTTGCCGTCTATATCACTGGTGTAGAACAGGCCAGTAAAATGTGTCAATTTCCTTCTTTAAATTTATAGGAGTGATGAGTTACACAGTTTGCAACTCGCCACCCCAGGAAAAAAAAAAAGATCGTTCTGTCAACACTCACATCTGGTCGCTCATTCAGCTGTAATAGGATACAATTAATTAATTCAGCCTGCTGTCTATCTGTCAGTGAATCGTAAAGAATATTTTGGGTCTGCATTGTCTGTCTGTTTTTTTAATATAGAGCTGCTTTTGTTTGCTTTATAATGGGGTTTATATTTTTCCTACATTTTTCTTGTCATCTGTTTATTTCTCCACCTTTAAAACATTGAATTCCTGTAATCTACAGCAGCCCTCCGTCTTTCGCTGCTGCTGGTCCGTTATCCACAAGCGATTACATTATTCCAAGTCTAAGTGTGTTGCAGGTGCAGTAATAGGTGTCATGTGGCTGTGTAGCTAGTGGTTAGAGCAGGGGACTGGGAATCCGGTATCTATTCCCAGCTGTCAAAGGTAGAGTATAGTCTGTTAGTAGTAGTAGTAGTAGTCATACTACTACTACTAACAGACTATACTATACTAATAATAGGCCAGTTCATGCCTAGAAGTGTTGGCCAAGGTCAGGGCCCCGTTGTGCAAGGTGCCATACAAATATACTAGAGCAGACAGCCCCTGCCCCAATATGAAAATTGAGAGGTGGATAAGGAACTGGTTAAAGGGGAGACTACAGCGGGTCATACTGAAAGGTGAACTGTCAGGTTGGAGGGAGGTTACTAGTGGAGTTCCATAAGGTTCAGTTTTGGGACCAATTTTATTTAATCTTTTTATTACTGACCTCGGAACCAAAAGTGGGAGTGTGCTAATAAAGTTTGCAGATGACACAAAGTTGGGAGGTATTGCCAATTCAGAAAAGGATCGGGATATCCTACAGGAAGATCTGGATGACCTTGTAAACTGAAGTAATAGTAATAGGATGAAATTTAATAGTGAGAAGTGTAAGGTTATGCATTTAGGGATTAATAACAAGAATTTTAGTTATAAGCTGGGGACGCATCAGTTGGAAGTAACGGAAGAGGAGAAGGACCTCGGAGTCCTGGTTGATCACAGGATGACTATGAGTCGCCAATGTGATGTGGCCGTGAAAAAAGCTAATGCGGTCTTGGGATGCATTAGGCGAGGTATTTCTAGTAGAGATAAGGAGGTGTTAGTACCGTTATACAAGGCATTGGTGAGACCTCATTTGGAATACTGTGTGCAGTTCTGGTCTCCCATGTTTAAGAAGGATGAATTCAAACTGGAACAGGTACAAAGAAGGGCCACTAGGATGATCCGAGGAATGGAAAACCTGTCGTATGAAAGGAGACTCAAGGAGCTTGGTTTGTTTACCTTAACCAAAAGAAGGCTGAGGGGAGATATGATTGCTCTCTTTAAATATATCAGAGGGATAAATACCAGGGAGGGAGAGGAATTATTTCAGCTCAGTACCAATGTGGACACAAGAACAAATGGATATAAACTGGCCATCAGGAAGTTTAGACTTGTAATTAGACGAAGGTTTCTAACCATCAGAGGAGTGAAGTTCTGGAACAGCCTTCCAAGGGAAGCAGTGGGGGCAAAAGACTTATCTGGCTTCAAGATTAAGCTAGATTCATTTATGGAGGGGATGGTTTGATGGGATAATATGATCTTAGTCAAAGGTCAATTAATTGCCATCAGTTGTAAATAGGACCAATGGTCAATGATTGGATGTTAGAAGTTACTACAGAGAACTTTTTCCTGGGTGTCTGGCTGGTGAGTCTTGCCCACATGCTCGGGGTTCAGCTGATCGCCATATTTGGGGTCGGGAAGGAATTTTCCTCCAGGGTAGATTGGCAGAGGCCCTGGAGGTTTTTTGCCTTCCTCTGCAGCATGGGGCACGGGTCACTTACTGGAGGATTCTCTGCATCTTGAAGTCTTTAAACCATGATTTGAGGACTTCAATAGCTGAGACATAGGTGAGAGGATTATTCCAGGAGTGGGTGGGTGAGATTCTGTGGCCTGCATTGTGCAGGAGGTCAGACTAGATGATCATAATGGTCCCTTCTGACCTTAAAGTCTATGAGTCTATGAGTCTAACTCACAATATGGACCAGGCAGACAAAGGGAGGGAGGGAGGGAGGGGAAACAGAGAGATGGAGTAGTGTGCTGATGGTAACAAAGCACTTCAACTGCCACATAAGGAACAGGTCTCCTGATTTCTGGTGAGCTACCCACTAGAACACACTGCCTCTGCGCGGGTATCAGAGGCCGGGAATCAGGACGCCTGGTTTCTGTTCCCTGGTCTGGGAGGCAAATGTTGCCTAGTGGTTACAGCAATTGGCCTGGGAATCCAGACTTTTGGGTTCTGTTCCCAGATCACCACGTGCTTTCCAGGAGACCACTTACCTTCTCCATGCCACAGTATCCCTAGCTGTAAAATGGACATAATAACTTACAGCGTGTGCTGTGGCTAATTCAATGTTTGCAAAGCACTTTACGATTCCTTGGTGCAGAAATGCAGTGTGTCCTTATTGCTGCTATTCGATGTGCTGTCGTTTCCAAAGACTCTAGTAGCAGTCAGGTCAGAGCAGCCTTTACTCCGGCTGTATACTCCAGGTGGCAGCTGCTATAAAGGAGACAGATGTTTTGTTACAATTTTAGTGGAACTTTAATAGTTTTGTGAGATCTTGGGGAACAGAGGGCTAAGGTCAGCAACAAACTGCAGTCTCCCAGAGCTGCAGGAGTGATTTTAACACAAGAAAAATGACTGGTTATTAGCGCTGGGTAGAGCCAGGGAAAATATTGCAAAAGAAAAAAAGCATGTGTGACCATTTGTTTGATATAAAACTCCCAAATTGACTTGGTTGGTGTTTGCAAATCCCCTGTATCAGCTCTCTATGAACCATGGGGCTAGCAAAGATTTGTCTGCAGGAATGTTCACCGAAAAAGAGCTGAGGCAAAGATGTGAGCAAACACGAGGACGTGCATCAGAGGAGAGTGTTGTTAATTTCCCTTGGTGTATATAGTGGTGCGGCAACATGTATTGGCATCACAGCTGGCAAGCAGGTGGGGAAGCAGCACAGAGGATCTAGGCGAGGATTGAAATCCTGGCCCCATTAGAGTCAGTTTCTCCATTGCCTTCAATGGGGCCCCGGATTTCACACTGGGTTTTTAGCTACACCAGTGAAAACCTTTGGTGTGGACACGATTTACACTGGTGCAGCATGATTTGTACTAGTACCACTCGCTCCGCAGTACCAGTGTGAAAAGAACGAGGAGTACTTGTGGCACCTTAGAGACTAACACATTTATTTGAGCATACGCTTTCGTGGGCTACAGCCCACTTCATCAGATGCACAGAATGGAACATACAGTATGAAGATATATATGCATACAGAACATGAAAAGGTGGAAGATGCCATTCCAACTTTAAGAGGCTAATTAATTAAGATGAGCTATTAGCAGCAGGAGAAAAAAAAACAAAACTTTTGTAGTGATAATCAAGATGGCCCATTTCAGACAGTTGACAAGAAGGTGTGAGGATACTTAACATGGGGAAATAGATTCAATTTGTTCTCCTCGTTCTTTTTGCGGATACAGACTAACACGGCTGCTACTCTAGTACCAGCTATGGATTGAAAACTGGTGAAGACAAGCTGCGGCAGCTTGCTGAGGAAAAGCGGGTTCAACGAAAAAGGAAGCAGCAGCTCCAACCCACAGCTGACACCGCCTTCAAATGCAGCAAATGCAATCGAGACTGCCACTCTCGTGTGGGGCTCCACGGCCACAACAGACGCTGCACAACCATCAACTAAACATTCCCCATGGGCGCATATCCATCGTCTCTCGAGACTAACGGACGCCAACAACAACAACAACTCTAGTACCAGTGTAGATTGTTTCTAAGTAAGAGAGTTGCAGTCATGCAGCTACACCAGTGGCTAAAATCTCCATGGAAACAAGGCCCAAGAAGACTTTTCTGGAGGTCCTGAAACTAGTGGGGTTTGAATCGCTTGGGCCTGTGGTTCGGATTCTGCAGACCCCTTGAACCCATGGTTCTGATTCATTGTTCACAGCATCCCAGCCCAGCCCAGTGCCTCATGGTGGGTTTGATTTTACTATTGCTAAACCATCCCTAAGAGAGGAACAACGAACCTCTCCCAAAAACATCTCCGGCAATGAATGATTGCACATCCTCCTTTGGCAGCTCCTTCCATTGCCTCTTTGTTCTTAAAATGACAAAGTATCACCTTACATCAGCCCTTCTGCAGCTTAAGACTGTGACTGGACAATTTTCTTTTCTTCTTGTGGACCAGCGAGACTCAATCCCTGTCCCCTTATCAAAGGAATTGTCAACTGGATCAGACCAGGGATCTGTCTAGCTCTATATACTATCACCAGTAGTGGCCAATACTTTGCTTCCCCTCTTTTCTCTAGCCCTAGACATGTCTGGGTCTCTTAACCTCTCCCCTTATGTCTTAATTTCAAAACCAAACAAGCCGTGGGACCTAGTGGAATCGCTCCCTTTAACTGAACACAGTTGGCCATTCTCTGCTCAGAATCAGTGTCCTGTTCCACGGCTCGCTCCTCTTGGTGCATAGCTGTGCATTGCTGCATGGGGACAGCGCGTGCTAATCATCCTCACAATAACGTGTGCTCACATGTTCCCTTTCACACGAGGATCCCAAAGCGCCTTGGAAACGTGAGTTAGTAATTCTCTTAATGCGTCGGTGAGATACTTGTAGGAGTGATACATTTTGCAGAACAGGAGGGTAAAATGGAAGGGCAGAAGCTAGTAAGACTCCACAAAGCACTAGACAGTGTTGCCTCCCTTGGTTAATTTGATCAATATGTTGTCTGCTAGCCGGGGATGTTGTAGATTCATAGGTTTTAGGGTCAGAAGGGACCGTTATGATCATTTAGTCTGACCTTCTGCATGACACGGGCCATAAATTTCACTCTGTTTTCACTGCATGAAACCTGACAACTTGTGGTTGATCTGGAGGATAAATTTTAGAAAGACCTCCAGTCTTCTCTGCTATCTACCTTACCACCAAGGGACCAGATGGCCATGGAGCATAGAATGGCTAGTAATAAGGACTTTATAACAGTTCTCATTGCCACTATGTGCCTTGCTTTACTGGTGAGATCTGATTGGATGGCAGCACAAAATAACATGCGGGGTCCGATGCATCGGTAGGTTTGCAGTTAGTGAAATATTAATAAAGAATGGATCCCATGACTTTGTAATTTAGGACAGGGTTAAAAAATCATGGACAGACACCTTTTCCCTATTTCCATTTATAGAAAATCCATACCCTTCCTCCTGTAACTTCTTCACCCCATCCCAAAGAAAAAACCACCAAACCTATCTGCCTTTGGGTCTATATGAATCAGGGATGGATCATCAGTCACATGCGAAGCTCTGCTACTGCTGTAAAGCTAAGCAGTTAAAATAATAACAAAACAACCCCAAAACCATACGTTCCAGGCCTTCATCTCCTTTCAAAAGTCGAAGTCTGTACAATGACTCTTACTTCCAGGACAATAATGTCACGTCTTGGAAGATGCATACAGATTTCTCTGAGAGCAGGTCTCTCTCTCTCTCTCTCTCTCTTTTAACCTTTTCTTTCTGTTCTGTGGTTCTCAACAAAGTCAGTTTTTTCAGGATTTTTTTTTTTTAACCAGCTGCAGTGAGGGCTTCCTCAGTCAAGCTGAGACTCACAGCACCGTGCAGCCCGACAGCAGATTGGAACGGCACAGGCTGGGAGTGGGCAAGGTCAGGGTGAAAAGTCATTTCACCCAATTCTTTTTGGAGGCGATTCCAAATCCCAATGACTTCGTGTATTGAACTTTCTTATACTGACTCAGCTGCCCCATGTACAAAGCCCCAAGGGAGGGTGGTTCTGTAGTAAACCACAAAAAGGGCTGCTCTTGTATAAACAACCCAGGAACGATCTGGGCTAAAGCTGCCAAGGAGATAAATATCTCTCCACTTTTCCTCCCCTCTCTCAGACAGCACTCGCTGGAAGAGCATATGGTCCAAGAAAACCCTAGAGGACAAATTTCTACCTTGCCCTGAAGCGTGAGTGTTTATCTTCCTTCCACTTGGTTATTGCTCAGCCATATGTGGGGGTTGCTGCTTTGAAATGGCCCCCGTGAATCATAGTCTGATGAGCCATGTGGCTCCTTCAGAACAAGAGGAAATCCTCTGCATCGTGCACCTAAATATATAATACTACGGCCAGGAGGATGAATTCTTTCCTGAGCCCGGATGGTGATCAGCTTGTGCCTTGAGGTATGAGGACTGAGACCCTGTTAGAATTTCATGCTAGCCAGGGTAGCAACCCTTGAACCTCATCACTCTGATTCGTTGATGTATTTTTACCTCCTAGTCGTCTTTAGAACATTCTTGTTTTTGTATGTAACATTTCTTTCCTTCCCTCCAAAAGGTGGAGCCATTCTTTGGGATCTAACAAGCCTTGGGGGGGAGGCTGTAACTTGGGCTACACACCCAAGGGAGTGAGGGGGAGTCTGACCATGCCTTACACACCTGTGTGGGCACACAGGAGTAAATAGACACTGGGAGTCTCTCTACTCTGAAGCTGGAGGTAGAATTTCCAGGTCAGGTAGGTGTACTCGTGCTTGCTAGAACCACCCTAGGCGTAATCCAACTCTGCAACCTAGATACGTACTCAGCAGCTAGCCCATGCTGCCACTCATGCCGCTGTGGCGACGTTGCTATTTTCAGTGTGTGAGCTTGATCAAACCTGGCGTCTGTATGTCTACCCACGCTGGCAATTACACCACAGAGCAGCCGGGTCAGGACTGAGTGGAAGGGGTGGGGAATGCTTAGAAGCTTGGCTCCACCCTCCTACTCTCTGGGAGTGGCTTGCATGGGCCAGCTGCACATTCCCAGGCCAAGGAAGAAACAGGGAAGGACGAATTACTCGGAGGGTGTCTCCCTGTCTGTAGTGGCACCTGACCCTTTGCTCGGGGTACTGGGTGCAATCCAGCACCCTGCATGTCTAAGGGGCTAATGCAGCAGAGCGTGAATTGGCTTTTTGCAGCGCAGCAGCTAGCATTTCCAACTGCAGTCACAGCCAGGGTGATCTTTAAGAGAAATGTTATTTAAATTGCTGTGTATCAGCTGCTGTGGGAGCCGAGCACCTCATCTTAGCATGCTAAATATACCTTATTAATTGCCTTGCTCTTTACATACACCGGAGGCTGGAGCATCATTAAATACACTAGGAACATTTTTTCCTTGCGGTTTTGTTCCTTATTAAGCTGTTCTTTTGTATAATGGTTTCTCTGTATGGGCTAGGGCTGGATTCGGAGCGCTGCTATGTGGCTTTCTTCACTGTCCGCCAAGGCAAACCATTATTAAATAATATTCCTCACTTTATATTTGTTGTTTGCATCTGCTTCTAAGGGAACCAGCACCACAGGGGTTGGAGCCATGAGTGGCTTTCCTTTTAAGAGCATTTGTTTCTAGACTGTTATTTGTATCACAGGAGAACCTAGCGGCCTCAACCCAGATGATAGGCACTGTCCAAAGCGAGAGACCAGCCCTGTCCAAAATTTTGCAATCCAAATACGCAAAGCAGGTGCTATATTGTTCTCCTTTTACAGAGGGGAGACTAGGCTCACCTCAGCAATGACGATCTAGTGTGCAAGTCATTGATTGTAAATGGATCGGAAGAGCTTGGATTTGAGAGGCCAGGGAGGCCTACTGGATAGAACACTGGCTTGGGGCTCTGGGAATGTGAGTTTTTTCCCAGCGCTGCTACTGGCCTGCTGGGTCACCTTGGGCAAGTCACTTCTGCTCTGTGCCTCAGTTTCCCCATGTATAGGATGGCGGTAATGATACTGATCTCGTTTGTGAAGCACTTTGAGATCTATGGATTAAAAACTGTTACGTAAGAGCTGGGTGTTCTTCTGCTTCTCTTATTTATACTGGTGCCAATCAGGAGTGACATTACTGAAAGTCAGACCAGACTGGCCGGATGGGAGAACTGGGCCCCTTGAGTTTGAAATGAGCTATCAGCCACTATATCAACCCACCCTCTTCTCTGTTCTGAAATGGAAGGTGTCCTAGGAGACTTTAGCCCCTCTTCATTGGGCCTGCATACAGTCCTAGCCAGGAGTTATCTAGGACTGTCAAAGGGAGTTAGGTACCCAAATACTTCCATTGTGCTCCTTTGAAAATCCCACTCTGCATCCTTGTTGCTCCAGAGAAGGAAAGTGGAAATAGAGTTTTTCTGGCTGTAGCAAACATTTTCTGGATGGCAGCCTGGCTGTACTCCATCCTACCAGCCAGATACGGGGGATCGGCTTAAGTTAAGAGTAAAAAAACCTCTGAGTTCCAGCTAGTGTATTTTTTAATGACGGCCTCTTCCGTTTTACAGCCCTATTTGTTCTTGTAAGGTAAATATAGCGAAGCACCCTGCAGAGCAGTATTCGGCCCATACATCTGCAACAGCCAAGCCTTTCCAGTCTCTCCCATAGCCACAATGAAGCAGCTGTGAATGGGGGAAATGTGAGTTGGTGCTTGCAGTGCAAATGAGCATGTTTGGCGGGACCCAAGGCTGCCGAGTGGAGCCAATGGCCACTAAGGGCATCTTGCAAGGAGCATTCTCTGTGCTGACAGAATCAAACACCAAGCATCCCGTTTTGTTTCCAGAATGAAAGCTCCTTGGGTGCTCTTTCTTAAACAACTGAGCCCCTAAGGGGAGGTTGTCTAGTCTGCTTCCCTCCCTGAATGCGTTTTGTGAAAGGAAAAATACAACAGCAATCACCAGCAACAAACTGTTGCATTATAAATATCCCGCAGTTGGAAATAAACCCTGCAAAATTCATCACAGCCTCCGCACAATGGAACCTCATGGGATTTCAGCTCCTCTGGCTTTAATGGGGTCTAATGGCCCCCCTGTTGCACACAGGCCTCTTTCTGTTCATGTCTCAAGTCGCTGTGGTTCCTGGGGTGTATTGTTAGATGTAGCAGCATTTAATGTGGCTGATGTTTGTCATGCACTGTTAACATGCGATGAGCTGCTGGGCGAGAGGGACTCATGAAGGCTCAGTAAATAAATGCAAAGGAGATCTTCCCTGCAGTATTAATCATGTAATACGCTTTTAATATAACAAGCTTTTTGGACAAAATGTACCATGCTGCAGTATGCTATGGAGTAGCATCTTAGAGTGGGACCTTTTTTTATTTGTCTTAGTTAATAATGTATTCTGGACTTGTTTGGAAATGAGCGTAGCTTAGAAATTCATTTTTTCCCTATGGTCCATGTCCTATCTATACTGGAATCCAGATTTTCCAAAGAACTTGTGTCTGCATTTATCCAGCAGCATGGCCTGCTGGCTAAGACACTGGGAGATTTGAGTTCTTATCCTGGGTTCTGCCACTGACCAGCTGTTTGACCTGGGGCAAGTCACTTCACCTCTCTCTGTCTCTATTTTGCCTTCCACTGTCGATCATGTCTACTGAGATCGTAAGCACGCTAGAGCAGGGATGTTCCCTAAGTATGTATTTTATAAAGTGCCTAGCACGAGACAGCCCTGATCTCAGAAGGCCTTTAGACACGACTAGAATGCTATTATAAATAGGTTCTTTGCACCTGGTCTCATTTTAGCATGAAAATATTGCAAAAATAGGACTGATCTTGAATTCTCAGTGAGCATTTCAAAGTTGTGTGTGCTACTTCACTTCTTTAAGTAGGAAATACCTTATTTCCCATGGCTGGTCCTGCCACATGGAAGGTTTCTATTTGTCCAAGGTACTTATGTTGTATGCTTGTCCCCATCTTAACATACTATCTTTATCTACCCGCATAAAACCCCCTTATAGAGTAGCGCAGTGCTATTGTCCCCATTCTACAGACGGGAAAATGAAGTACAGACAGGCTAAATGGTTTACCCAAGGTCATACACAGAGTATGTGGCAGAGCAAGGAATTGAGCGCTGAGTACCAGCCTTGGCACGCTACCCGCTGGGTCATCCTTCCTCTAATTACATACCAGTAGCAATGGTAAAGCCTTGAGCTTGCAATTGGATCTTCATGGGCAGCCCTTCCACCCGTGTACACTTCTGACTGGAACGGAGCTCTGAGTAGATGCAGGAATCAGTCCGAGTGGATCAGACTGCGGGATTGGGACCTGCCTTTTACTCTCTGATGGCAGACAGTTGTGTTGCTGCCGTGCTGAGAAGATACGGAAGATGCCCTTGTAACCATTAGCTGGGTACCGTGTAGTGATATTGTCTTTATAGCACAGTTAACCTGTCAGAGAGTGAACGCTGCTTCACAGCATCCATAAACTCCGGCATTGAGTAAGGGACTGACAGAGCTTGGCTAGTTCAGTCAAATTACCCTCTGTTGCAATGTGTACTGGGCTCTGTGCTGACGTACAATCTCACCCAGATTTAAATTGATTATGCAGTGAATTCCAGCATCATTAAAAAGTGCTGGTTTGGGACTTTTGATAGAAAATGGCTTTTTTTTCTGTTTTCAGCACAAAAATATTAGTTTAACTAGGAGAATCGGATTTCCTCCCTACTCCTTCACTATTGCCCCATCTGTGCATGTACTTGAATTAAAGTTATGTGGTATTCCACAGCTTAGTAAGACTGTGCTGCTGGCTTTGTGACACACACACACACACACACACTCACTCACTCACTGACTCACTCACCAGTGCAACTGCCTGGAAAAATTAAATAGACCTGAATCAACTTGCTGGAGGCTTTTGAAATCAAACATTTCACAGCTAACCCCCTACGGACACCTCCATTCAGCCTGCTGCAGGATAAATATTACTGTAAGCTGGTAAACATGGGGTCACGTTAAAAACATTGTGATTAGGTTTGCTTGTCATAAGTGCAATTGTTTACTAGCTAATAGTTTGGAACCCAAATGCAGTTTGATTCATTACTTAACTATATTATTAATTTAAACAAATCTAAAAGCTACTCTGGTCGTTTGAATTTTTTTGCTTTGGGAATTGGAAATTAAAACTGTAACAAATTTGTGCAGCCTTTGGGATCTACAGTTGCTGCAGTTGTAAGATGTTTGTAAAAATGTGTCCCGTGTAACATTATTGGAAGTCGGTAGAAGACACTATTGTGGGTGGCCTTGTTGCTTATGATTCCTCTGAATGTATGAGCAGTTAGCACTTTGACAGATGCTTGCTGTTAGCTTCGATGTAGTGCTTTTCAGAAGCTGAGCGTGTCACAAGCAAAGTCAGCTTCTTGCCTGACTTAGTCTCTTTCTGAGTGGGCAAAATCATTCTTGAATGCGGAGCTGCCGCCTACAATATATACCCGCACAAACAAACAAACAAACAAACAATGTTGCATGGTGTCAAAACATTGCATCCTGCAGAAGCAAATGAATTCAAGGGACGCTGGTGAAAATTGGCTAGAAACTCTGGTTTTCTTTTCTAGAACCAAAAGAAAGATTTCAAATTTTAAAAAGGGAAAGTTATATTTGTAAGATGTAGATTTTTATTATTTACGGTAGCGCTTAAGAGCCCTAGTCATGGACCAGGACCCCGCTGCGCTAGATGCTGTACAAATACAGAACAAAAAGACAGTCCCTGCCCCAAACAGCTTCCAATCTAAGCATAAGACAAAAGACTACCACATGTATCGCCATACCCAAGCTAGCTTTGATCCGGCTTGCTTGAATAACAACCGCAGCATAGCCGGGCAGCACTGGCTCGCTGGTTGTACGTCACCATGCCTGCTGCTGCAGCTTCACTGCTATTGCCATTGGAGCGGGCCAGATGAAAGCTAGCTTGGGAGTGTCTACGCAAGCTACAGTCACACCTCTGACTGCAATGTAGAGAGACCCTCCGCTGCCCTAAATCAGCAGCTATAGATCCGTCGAGTTCAACGGAGTTCTGCTGATTTGCACCAGCCGAGGATCTGGACCAAAGCCTCAACAATAGCGACAGGCTTTCTGTTGAATTTTTTCAGGAACAAATAGGAAAAAAATTCGTCCATGTGCCTGTTAAACCCTCTTCTGGAAGGGTGTTAATTCCACGCACAACTGTGCACTGAACTGAATATTTCATTCAGAGCCAAACTACCTATTCTGGTGTTAATCACGCTGGTGCCTCCAAGATTTCTCTCATCTTCCCTGCCTCATGCTAGCAGGGAATTAATCAAGACTTACAAGCATTGTGGAACTCAAAATAAGCCCATGGTGGGGCTTGGCCTGAGCAGCATCCATTCAATAATTTACTTTAAGTCTTGGGCTCTAATAACCTAATCATGCGGATTTGGGGAGCGAGGTGAGGAATTTGTTTGTGTTTGCCCCAGCCACAGGTGATATTTAAGTGAAGAAAGACAAATTAATCCCATTTTCTGATTTTGTCTTACAAAGGATATGCAAATGGCATCAGCGGCTGATCAAAATGCCGATGATTACCGGATTGCTAAGAGTGCATACTAAAACGGTCCCCACGGAGAGCGGTGTTGTTCTGGCTCCTAAGCAACACTCATGTAGAAGTGTTACCCAGGTGGACGGGGGAACCAGGGGCTCGCCTGCAGGGACATGCTGAACATCCAGGCCTTCATTTAGGTCACATGTGGAGATGAACTGGGTGGTCACATACTGGTGATTATTTGTCTGCATCAGGAGAGCATGGCATTGCAGAGACAAGAACCAGGACTGGAAGAGCTGGGGGTGCTGTGGTACATAAATTCAAAGGCCAGAAGGGATCCTAGTCTGACCTGCTGCATAACACAGGCCAGAGAATTTCCCCTAGTTAATTCCTATTTGAACTAGAGCAGGATGGCGGTGCATCAGCACAGCAGTGTGTGGGCGTCCGGGCAAGGGGGGTGCCATTCAAGACCCGAGTTGCACCAAGAGAACAGTGTGGGGATCCAAACCTGGAATAGCAGGGGGTGTGGTGTCGAGGGTAGGTGGATCAGCAGAGGTGTGTGGAGGCCGGGGACAGAAAAACAGAAGATGCTTCAGAAGGATTGAGACACACTGGCAAAGTGGTGATGGGGGCTCACAGCTGGAATAGCAAGAGATAAGGCAGATCAGCATCAGCAGAGCCCAGGGCTGGAACATCCGGGATTGCTGCAGGTTTGGTTTGAGGTGCGTTGACAGAGTTCTTGGGGTACAGCCTTCCCAATATTATCCCAGCTCTTTTCCATGCACCTGCACAACTCAGGAGTGTAAAACAAGCTGAGTTCCTCGCTTCGGAACATTATGCTGGGATCTCTTAATGTTATACGGGAATTTCTTCTGCTCCCATCAATGGCTCGCTCTTCTTCTGCAGCGCATGTGTGCTGTCAGGGAATGGCTTGGTTCCTAAGCTGGCATCGTCCCGTTCTTGCCTTCCCGGCTGCCTGAAATCTCACTGAGTGGTGGAAAAATCTGTCATCTCGTGTTTGCAAGCTTTTTGCAGTTTAATACATTTTAATCAGAAAATTAATCAGGAAACACCAGTTCAGCAAGATAATTGAACAATGAAGGGACACGATAATTACTGTTTAGTATAATTAACTTTGTTAAGTCTTTATTGGGAGCAGAGACTTCCTGAGTAAAACTTATTAAATGGCTCTCTCTGGAAAACTGAATCCCTGTCAAAAAGCCTGATTTATTAATGCTGTTCTTTAGAAATCGGTCGCGTGTCCTTAAATACTGATTAAGGAAACCCACAGGTGGGGTGTTTGGTCAGAGCTATGAGTTACTGTCCAGGTTCTTCTCTTAGATCTTTAATTCATCTCTGTCTCTGCCTTTCACTGCCTTTCTTCTGACCTCTTTGCCAGTGGGTAAGGGTTGGCTGGCAGTGAAAATGATGTGGTTCATAAGTCTATCTATTTGCCCTGCATGCCTGTTTAACTATCAGTTTCGTATAGCGCCCATCTCCCTAAAATCTAAGTGCAAGAGAGGTGCATGGGTCCTTGCAGATTTTCACCCACGAGGGCAGCTGCACGTTGCTTTGCTGGGGCAAGTAATCACAGGAGAGCTTTGCTGGGGCATTGGCGGAGCTGCCTGGTGGCCGTTGGTGCAGGTCAGGACTGAGCTGTGAGTGGTTACGCTAGCAGGTGGTCAGGGGAACAGAGCATGGTCACAAGCATATTGGGGCGCACAGATTTTGCTATAGACATTTATCTCTAGGGGTGGAAGTTCCCCTCTCCCCCAGCCATGGGGAACAAAACCTGACTTGCTGTTTGCCTCAAGCACCTTGGCTCTGACCTCTAGCTATATAGGTTCTCTGAGGACTCAAACAAACAAGCTAGATTCATTGAAGAATATTAATGGCCCAAATCAGCCATGTCTCCTTGGGCAGCCATTAGCATGAACAAGCAGCCTGCATGGTTACTCCCTCTCCCAGCCTCGGCTTCGCTTCCTTAGGAAGGACACAGGATTAAATATTTATGGTTTTCATTGGGAGGATTAAAACATTGAAACGAACTTGATTGGCTTCTGCTCTGATGAGAGCCCTTTGGCTGGCCACAGTTCAACAAGCAACTAGCACTCAGGTAGCTCATGCATTATTCATACCGGGTCGGGTCTGGAGAGGTGAGGAGAGTAACTCTCCGGATACAACCACTTAAGAAGAAGCATGAAGATGTGTGATTTTAATGAACAGTGGCTTTCTGGGGTTATCCACTCCATGCAGCCGGCTAAGAGGCTGTGGAAAGTCAAGGGTTCCAATCTTGCTCTTTATTACACTGGTGTAAAGCCCAAGCAACTCTTGTGTAAGCAATGGAGTTACTCAGGATTGACACTGATGTAGCTGAGAGCAGAATCTAGCCCCCATGGGCAGGAGAGCAGCTAGACATGATCCATAATCCTTTGCCTGTAACAGCTAAGGTTCTTTCACTAAACAATTAAAGCAGCAAGCTTGGAAACCTTTGTAATACTTTGAAAGTAGGACAGGTCTGTATTTTCTGAAATCCAATTTTTTGATGACTATTTTTATTGAAATTTCATTTTCAGACAAATAAACTCCCAAAAGACATTTTGAAGAAATGTCCATGCTATTTTCTCATGTCTCTGGGTCAGCTATATAACTGGTCAGTGTTTTTCAGATTTCAAAATTTGATGAAAATTATGGATGTTGATGACAAAAAAAAATGCTATGATACTTTACTCCAGATCTCATAGTTCCATTGACGTCAGAGGAGCTATGACTGTTCTCAAATTGAGAATATGCCCCCAAATTGCTTACTTTAGGTGGCCTTGGTCCTGGTTTCATTAGATCTAATATCACTGCCTGTCTGGGCTACCATGGCCTGACATGAAATGGAGAGCTGTGTTTGTAATGAAAGTTTAAAATGGACTTGGAACACAGAGCGGATTCTTGGCAAATTTCTGCTGAGGTCCATGAATTTTAGCGCAAATCTGGGTTCCATTTTCAGTGAAACTGATGCAATTTTATGGGTTTTGTGACGTGTGCATTTCAACCTCTTGTGTGCCTTTGACATGAAACCAGTGATTTAGGAGGAGGTTTGGCTTTGAGGTCCATTTAACTTTGAAACTTGAGCTGGGGGGATGAATCCCATATCAATCAAGATAGAAGAAAGTGTTTGCAGTAGAGAGAGATGAAAACATGAACAATTTTTCTCTCTCGCTCTTCCTTCCCCTCCACCCACCCACAAAACTTTGGTAAATTAGATAAAGAAACCTAGATGTGAAATAGAAATTTTGCAAAATCAAAACCCAACCGATGAATTCTTGCAAAACCTTGGCTCAGCTAAATCCTGGTAGGCAAAAACCACAGCATCTTCTATGGATCTAGTCAATTGCAGGCTTAATAGAATTGCAGAATTGAACTGGTGTATCATTTTAACCAATAAGATAACAGTATGCAAATTAGCTGAGAAAGGAGTAGCTACCTCTGAGAACATGACTGAACATGACTCATTGTAACCAATAGGATTTCAGTATGCAAATGACATACGAAGGGAGGAGCTACACTTTGTCTCCTATCCTCCAAGCCATGAATTGTCCCATGTGTATCAGCTAGTTGTTTCTATAAGGGGACGGTGGACACTTGTGCCAGAGCTTAGGCCGTGGTGGTAAGGTTAGTCCTTCACATAAACTGATCTGTCATGCCTTGCACCTTGACTTTCTCATTAAAACAAGGGCGTGAGGTCACTTCCCACAAATGTTGTTGTCTTTTGCAGATAATTTGTGCAACTAATAGTCCAAACATTTTGAATGTCTCGTCAGTGAGTGGCTCTGTAATTGAATTTCTAATTTATTCCATCTAGTTATAATTAAAATAAGTATTCTCAATTATTTATGTCTGGCAAACTTGCTCTATGTTCTCTGAAAGGCAGATTAAGATGTAGGTTCTGCAAAGCCCCCCGCTGATGCTCGTTGATTATTTTGACCTGTGTCTAGATGTTGGAAATAATCTATATTATTATTACAATTACCTGCCTTAATCCACTCAGCCCTGAAGAGTCAGTGAGATGACTGCATCTCACTTGACTTCAGGTTGATAAATGGCTCCCTGTGCCATTAAAAGAACTAATCCATGACAACATTTAACTTTTAGGCTCAATTTTCAGTCAGTGAAGCAACGATGTGATGCAACAAACTGCCGTTGTGATGCAACTGTGCAACTTTATGATGCAATGACTTGACACAATGCCTGTGGTATGATGTCACATCCTTGCGAGTGACATCATCTTGCACTGCTGCAATGGGGGCGGGGGTGCGGAATCCCAGTTCCATTTCAGTTGCAGGTCTCTTCAGCTTCAATTTCTACAGTCTCTCCTCTGGGTGACACACATCTACCGCTTTCACTGAGTGCTCAGAAAGAGGGCACCTTTTCCTCCTTTCTTCTGCCAAGGCAGATGGGAAACATCCAAATTACTGCCCATGTTCACTGCTGCCTTTCTTTGTGCAAATAAGACCCCTACCAATGAGAGAATACTATTCCCCCCTCACCCTATTGGCATGGATGGGAAAAGCCGTGCTCTCTGCCTTCCTGTCTGCGGATGGAGGGGTAGGTGTGTGTGAAGGGCCTGCTTACCCCTGTTTACCCTATCTAGGCTGACACATCAGGGACTGAACTGGGGAAGGCCAGAGCTAAAAGCCTGAATTGCTACAGCCCGCAGGCTCCCTAGCTGAGGCTACAGCAGATTCGTGTCCTCAGTCAATCCAGCATCGAGGGGGACCTGTAACACACACTCACCAGTGAGTGACACACAGAGCTCCCTTATCTGAGGTGACCACTGGGGAGTAGGGTCTTCGCCCTTGCACGGGCATGAAGGTAACAAAACAATCTATCTCTAAATGACTTGCCCAAGGTCACACAGTGGCACCTCTTGGTAGTCAACCAACCTCTGCTGCAGCCTAGCCCGGTACCTTAACTACAAGACCACCTGCAGCCCTACCAAGCCACCTGTGTTCCAGGAGTCACCGAGCAGATCTTGCTACTACACAAAGGCTCTTCAGCCCACTTCTGGTGAATTAATCATAATTTCCCCACCTTCCAGCCCCTGGCGTGAGTCAGTTGGCAAAGAACATTCACCAGGAACACGGTGGAGCCACCTTGATAAAACAACAGTTTATTTTATTGCCCCCCCACCCCCCTGTCCTTCGGTTAATTATCCTGCAAACACTATTGGTTACCGGAGGGTCACTCCTCAGATCTGGCAACAGAACTTGCCTTTCCCCATGGAGAGAGAGGAAATTTGTTGTTTTTTCTGGAGGGACCTTTTGATGTTTTCCCCCTTCGCCCCCAACTCCTCTCTAGACATTTAGAAAATAAGATTGTTAAAGCTTTTAAACCATTTCCCTCACTAAACGCGAGCATTGGTTTGTATTTAAGAAGGACAACTGGGTGAGGTTGAAAGCTGTGAAATAAAAAGAAAGGAGAAGAAAGGAGAAGTTAAAATTACCAAGGGAAAGAAAATGGGGAGAGAGAGATGTTGTTCCAGAATGAGGAATTTAAAAAGCACATGATTTGCAATTTCTGACTGAAAGAAAAGTGCAATTTAATTCTTCTCTCTCCAGTTATAGGTTAAAAAATACTACAAATGCCAATTTTCTTATTTGGGAAGTGAGAAAGGAACAAGCTGACCTAAACCATCTGGCTGTCGCCCAGCAGGGCGGCTCCACAAATGGATTGGCCTTCTAGCTTGAAGTTCCTCACGCTTGGGAGGAGCGTCCCATTAATAGCGAGCCCATTGCCTTCCTTCAGCTCACCTCCTACATCTCTCCTTGGCGGTGACGCCTACAGCAATCTTGACCAGCGTTAGGCCGCGGGTGTGCTGAGATCACTGCCTGTCACGCTGACCATCGTTGTCTTATTCGGTGCTCATGCTTCCCCATCAGTCCATACCTACCTGTTCTCTCATGACTAAGTGTATGTCTACACTGCCGCGGGGGGTCTGACTGCATCACATGTAAGACATACCCGAGCTAGCTGCGATCTCACCCATGTTGCTAGAACAAAGCTAGCTAGAGTAACAGCAGTGAAATCGCGCAGCACAGGTAACAGCTGCTCAAGTAGGTAAGCCAGGGTGATGGGCAGGTGGGGCTAGTCCATGCAGACATGGCTTTTTGTTCTGTGTTCGTACGGCACCTACCACATTGGAGTCCTGGCCCATAACTGGGGCTCCTGAGTACGACAGCAAAACTAATCATAGATTTTAATATGGACTCTGGTCCACCCTTAAAAGTGGAATTCACACCCATGCAGTACCAGGTCTATAGGCTCTAGTAAAGCCCTGATTTGTGGACTTAAGTTCTGGGTGAACAGATCAGTTGCTTCCAGTGCCAGCACTGCTCTGCACAGGGGCTTGTTCCAGCTCTCACTGACGTCACTGGGAGGCTTTCGGTTGATTTCAGTGGCATTTTGATTGGACCCAAAGGCTGGAATTCAGCCTTGTTCAGACAGCTAGCCCAAGCCCTGTGCTCTGCCTATGTCCTGCAATATGAGCTTATAAACATTCAACATGGGCTCGGTCTGTATCCTCCATCATGCACTGGCATGTAAGTGGTGCATAGACTTTGTGCTGGCCCCTGCGTGGGGTGAATTTCACCCAAGGGTCCAATCCAGTTCTCATTGATTTCAATGGCGTGGGCCAGGCCTGGTGCAGAGCCATGGGCGGGAAGATATCTTTCCCGACAGCGGTGGAGGGGCAGCAGACGTACTGCATAGCTCTTACTGTAGCCCTGAGCCCTTTCCTCAGTTTCCCCTCCCTTGCCAGGCCCACAAAACCCACTTCATGGGGGGTGTTCAGGGAGCCCAAACATGCTAAGCTCTCCGGGTACAGGAAATCTGCTCCCCAAATCCCACCCCGCCTTTCTTCTATGCACCAGAACCCCCTAGTTACACTATCTCTAGGATTTGCCAGAGAAGATGGGACAGAACCCTATGGGGCAAATTCAGCTTTCACACTGGGGTAAACCTGGAGTTAGCCCCAGTGAAGTCAGTGGGAACCTGAAGAAGGCCTGGGACTTAACTGATGCGCTGACCTTGGCAAGTTGCCCCCATGGGAAATAATACCTTCCTGACCCCTACAGCCATCAGTTTATGCCATGAAGCTTGAGATTTGCTTACCCTTAACTTTCAGAGCCACAAATCTGGTTACTGCTCAATGTGTAGCTAGTCACAGACTGCAGGAAGGAGTGCACCACGCTGGCCTGTTCTACCCTGGGCCTTGCAAAATAGCTTCCCCCAAAGCTACTAATGCAGCCAGGACAGCATGCAGTCTCCTATTTGCTTTGCCACAAAGCTTCCAATGCAGTGCCTTCAATGCTCGTACCTGCGCGTCTAACTTTGATTCACTGTACCAGGCAGGTTATAGCACCTTAAACAAATACCGGTTGGTCATTAAGGCCATATTTACGGAGGTTTAATAGCTCTGTAATAGACATGAAACTTGCTCTGCCGAGTTGTTCCCGCATAAATATGCGGTAATAAGCAGCTGGTAGTTAAATGCTTTGTACTACATGAAAGGCTGTAATTTGCTGATTAACAATGGCTGATTGCAATAGCTATTTCTTAACATTATCATAAGCCTGAACCATTACCAAAAAAAAAAAAAAAGAATAAAATGAAATGAAATGAAAATGTCATTGCAGCTAAAGCAGAAAGGGCCGGCACAACTGGGAGTCAGAGGCGTGTTGGCTGAGAGTTCTTGGTGGCTTTCAATAGGGATGGGGCTGGGTCACTGTTTTAAGCAAGCAGTATGAGGGCTGGATCCTTAACCCCCTCGGCGATGCTGATTCATACCAGCTGCAGATCTTGTCCTGTAACTCTAAGGGTGAGTGGAGAGCTAGCACGAGGTCTGTGCACCACTTCTATTCCCATCTCTGCTGCTGACCTGCTGTGTGACCTTGGGCATGTCCCTTCACCTCTCTGTGTCCTCTTTTCCCATCCCACCCTTTGACTCTTGTTGGCTCTTCGGGACAGGGACAGTCACTGTGTTTGTACAGCACCTCGCACAACGGGGCCCTGATTCCGGAGAGGCTTCTAAGCACTACGGTAATACAAATAAATAATCATCATAAAACCCACTTCAAACAGGTGACGAGAGCCAAGAGGTGGGAGGGACGTAAAGACACAAGGAGTACCAGGTAACTGAGAGATGAGTATGATCAGCGTAATGAGCATCATGCGCAGCACACCCGCTGCCTAGCCATTCTGTGTGTTGGTGGCGTGTGATAGGTGGGTTTTAAGGAGGGACAATTACAGGGAGCTCTTCCCATGTATACGGGAGAAAATTCAAAGGTGCTTGCAAGAAAAATGGACTAATAGGCAATGATCATACGGCCCCAGTGAAGGAAGCTTACGTTTATATAAGCCCCAAACTGATGTCTGTTGAAGCTACTATCTCAAGCAGGAGGGGGTCATTAGAGAAGGACAAAGAGCTAAGTTAATAAGGCTTTTGGCATATGCTGTGTCTTCCTTCTGTCCAGTGTCCTGCCACTTTGCATCTTCCTTCCCCGCATTCCCGCTGAGCACCCGTTCTCAGTGAGAGATACGGGCAATTTGCAGAGAATTCTACAGTAACTGATGGCCTATTTCCCTCTGCATTGTAACATACACCATGCCAGCCGGCTGCCTCTTCTGTACAATGCCAAGACTCAGATGCGAATGGCATACACCCAGCTGTCTCCAAGTCATGTCGGGTGATGCCCACATTGATCATCTCCGGGCGTCTTTCAGGGGGAGTTAAATTGTCTTGGGCCAACCCTCCGAGGGTGTAACTTGATGTAGCGCCATCAAAGGGCAATGGATTTTACACCCATTTCACACTTTTCCCCCATTTAAACTCTCGGGCACTTGGAAAGAGCGTTATTTTACGTGATCAGCAATTGTCGTTTTCCATAGCCTCTAGAATAAATCATGTTAAGAACTCCCTTATCAGGAAGCAGAAGTAATTAGAGTCAGAATCCCAGGCGCATGCGCCTACTGACATTAGCACATACTCTGAATTACGAAGCCTGTATTCTTGGTGAGACTCTCATTCGTCTAGGGCACAGTCCAAAGTGACCAGCTGGGAGCTCACGTGAGGAGCACTGATCCAGTCACTGAGAATCCCAGCATGTCAAGAAGCCTGTGTGAACTGAGTCCCAGCCTAGTGCTCTGAAGAGGCTGAGGCTTGTGGGACCGCAGTACCTGGCCAATGCTCAGAAGGGGCAGGAGCTCAGCCTTTCAGGGCTGCCCTCACTTGGAGCAGTAGCTCATTGGAGCCAAGTTTCAGCCTGGCGTTGCAGGGTTCAAAGGCCTACAGCACTTAAGTGGTGCATAGGCATGGGCAGGACCGGCGCCAGCTTTTTTGCCGCCCCAGGCAGCGGCAAGGATGGAAGAGGACAGGAGAGGGCCGCTGAAGACCGGGATGGCCGAAGATCCTGCCACTGAAATGCTGCCGAAGACCCAGGCGGCCGAAGATCCTACCGCCGAAATGCCACCAAAGACCCGGGGAGCCAAAGATCCTACCGCCGAAATGCTGCCGAAGACCGGGGCGGCCGAAGATCCTGCCGCTGAAATGCCGCTGAAGACTAGGGCAGCCGAAGATCCTACCGCCGAAATACCGCCGAAGACCCAGGCAGCCGAAGATGAAGCGTCACCGCCGAAATGCCGCCAAGGGACCCGAAATGCCGCCCCTCCAAATCCTGGCGCCCTAGGCGACTGCCTAGGTCGCCTAGTGGTTGCGCCAGCCCTGGGCATGGGGCCAGAACAAGGGCTAGGGATGAATTTCACCCGTGGGAGCTGCGATATTCAGCAGCTCTGAAAAACTGAGCTATTAGCCCCTCGTTTCCCCAGAGATGGCTGAAAAAGGGGGGGTTTCTATAGAAAATTTTGACTTTTTGGCAAAAAATCAAAAACTGAAATGTATTGGCCAAAATCGCTTGATTCAAAAGCGCTGCCACAGTGCTTCATGGGAGCTGTAGTTCAGGTGCATCATGTTTCCATTCTTATCTATAGGTTGGGCTCCCTTGTCACACCACATCTCCTATGATGCACCCTTTGGTGAGGTGAGGCAGTGCATCATGGGAGATATTATCTGGCTTGAGAGCCAGGCCCGTAAAGGAGAATGGGGACTGGAGGCAACTGAACTACAGCTCACATGGCATATCTGAAACACATTTTTTTAGTTTGGGGGCTTTCACATTTTTTGTGGAAAGCAGACACTTTTTGGGAAAAAAAATCCAACTCCCCTAATATTCCATCAAAAACAATTTAGATGGAACATTTTTTAAGCAGCCTTACTAATGATGCTTACCTAATTCACAGAGGTCTTTTCGAGTCTTAATTAACTAATGCTGGTAAGACTGCAGTTTTCATCCCAACGGCGCTCCTGGCATGCCAAGTATGATGCTAATATGAATCCCATTTGGGGCATGCAGCCGTCTCTCCCTTTGCCAACAGCAGGGAGACACGTTGGAATTTGCACACACAGCCGCTGATAAGAGATGCACAAGTGGGTAAAGCAAAGATGATTGTGTAAATTTCAAAGGCCGACTTAATTCAGGAATGATGTCTGTCTCTGTCAAAGGTGAGGGTGATAAATTATTCCGAGAGTGTGATTTACAAGATGGCCAGGCCCCTCCCAGTCTGTCTTAACCTTGAGACAAATTAAATCAAATTCTTCTGTGAAGCTTACAGGCATCAAATTTATTAGCTGTAACAATATATTCTGATGAGCAATCCAGGCTCCTTGGCATTAATTACTTTATTCAGTAAATTAAACAAATGATAAGATATCTGAATTCAAGGGAGAGACACCAAGGAGTTTTATAAAGGATGCAAAAGTTAGTCCCACCAATGAGCATCCAAACTAGAGTTGCTAATTTGACGTGGAGAGCATGAATCTGTTTCAAAGCTGCCTTTCTTTCTATGTAATACTATATCAATTAGGGCTATAATTATTGGGCCGGCTTGAGCAGTGCATTCTTCCTATCTGAACATTAACCATGTGCATGCTACGTGATGTAGCTGCACTGGGGTTCTTCTCCCCAGCTCTTTATCATGGTTTCTGAGATTCTTCAGCATCAGGAAAGAGCTAATGGCTGAAAGATGAAGTAAGAAACATTCATAGATTTTTAAGGCCAGGAGGGACCAGTCAATCATCTAATCTGACCTTCTGCATAACTCTGGGTGTGGAATTTCAACCCGCCACCTTTGTATTGAGCCCAATAACTTGTGTTTGGCTAAAGCATCTTCCTGAGTGGCAGCCAGCCATGATTTACAGAGAATCCGCCACTTCTCTGGGTAATTTGTACCAATGGCTGTAAAAAAAAGTGTGTAGGTAGTGGGTAGTGCCACAAAATTTAATGGCGTTACACAGCAGTGTAAAAACTAGTGTGAGATCCAAACGGGGCCAATTGTCTCTGGGTGGGAAGAAGCAAGAGGAGTGTGTTTAATCAAATTTCATTTGCTGTGGCATGTTGCCAACACAAAACTGTAATTAATGACCCGGGTGGAAACCTGCTAGAGTCCTCCTGCTAAGGCTTGATTTTTAAATGCTTCTTCGCTGTGCACATTTCTCAGTTCATCTAACATCCCTCTGCTTTTCCCTTCATTTCTCTGCCCCTTCTGCCCACCCTGGTCTGGGTTGGGGAGCAATGGCTGTGAATCACAATATGCTAATTAGACATTTACTTTATTATCCTTATCGCTATGTTGTAACATTCCTGTTTAATAATAATGGGATTACAGTAGCGCCTAAGCGAGATCAGGTCCCTTCTGTGCTCTGGGCTGTATATACACAGTCTCTGCCTCAGGCAGCTTGCAATGTAAATAGATAATATGGAGAAAGGGAATTATTAGTACCCTCCACTGAGATGGGAAGTGACTTATCTATGCTGTGGCACAGCTGGGATTTCAACCCCAAGCTCTTGGGAATGGACCTGTTCTGACCTGTTCTGTTCATTCCCCTTAGGGCACACTGGCATTGGCCACTGTCAGAAGACAGGATACTGGGCTAGATGGACCTTTGATCTGACCCAGGATGGCTGATCTTATGTTCCTAAGTCCCACGCCGCTGCCTTGAGTGTAAAGCCATCTTTGCTTATAAGAGTGTGTTTGTGTTTTGTTCTTTCCTCTTCGTCTTCAGTTTCTTCTGAGCTGCCCCTTCTTTCTCTCCCTCCGCACATTTTGCTTCATCTCTCCCACCTCTGCGGCCCTCCCCATTCCAACCCCAGCCCAGGAGAGGATGCGATCACATTCCTGAGGAGCTTTTCAGCTTGGTTGTTTTGCCTGGCTTATTAAACCCAAAGCAGAGCTTTCGAGATCTTTTCATTAAGAGCACTTTTTATGAAGGCCGTCTTAATAGGGCCAAGCTGCACAGCTATTTTTAGAAAAGATCAAGCATTAAAATGCAAAAAAGGAGAAGGGGAAAAAACGTGATTCTCCAGTACGATGCTCAGTTCATGGGCTCACTCGGCCCTGAATAACGTTGCACATTTGCTCTGGTATTAAACTTAATTTATGTCCATAAAAAAATGAGATGGGGGAGGGTGAATGCCAAGCTCAATCCTGCCAGGTACTTAGTGCCTCCTGCTGGCTCAGCACTTTGCAGAAGTTGAAGCAGCTCAGCACCTTCCAGGAACCATCTCCCCGGCTGCTTTATTGTGATTCTAGGCTGCAGAGCCTGCTGTACAACAGCAGCAGAGGCTCCCATAAAATCAAAGTCATGCCCCGGTGGGAAGATACCAAACAATCTCAGTCTCATTCCGAGGAGCGAAATGCTAAGTCACCATATCCGAAGGAAGAAGGAGGGCGAGCAAGGGGAAACACATGTCCCCAGCGTGCAAGAGGGTGAAGATGAAAACCAGCGAAGGGAATAGCGGGAGCCCAGAAGGAACACACATGAAACATTCCTTCATTAATGCTTCCAGCTCCCTGCGCGCGCTGATTGCTGTCACATAAATATGGGAGCCAATGGCTTGTGTTAGCACCGGTCTGGAAAAGAATGGGCTTTCAAAGGAACATTTAGACCTAAAAGCCATCACTCAACGTTACTGCTGCATGGCACGGCCTCATACTTCCTGGCATTATTTATGGCCCAAGGAAGCAGACATCATGTCCTTAGCGGTTTTGAAGCTGAAAAAAGTAATTAAGGAACCAAACGTGGGAAGACCAGTTGCACACATCCATCCCCCACCGCATACGCTGAGACAGACAAGGAGATCTACCGCAGATCATGGATGGCTGTTGAATACTCTCAGGGATGGGACGTGCTTGGTAAATTGCTCTTTGGGGAAAGGACTGTCTTACTATACGTTCAGTGCCGGGATCCTGGTTGGGACCTCCAGTTGCTACTGTCATACAAATTACTATTACTGATAATAAGTACAAAAGCAGTGATCCGAGCTTCCTGCTTAGGTTGGTGAGTGCTTACTCACACCAGTAAATGAAGCTACTTATTAGCTACTATAGCTCAGTGGTGTGCATAAGGTTGTAGAATTGTTGCTCTTGCAACCAGATCCAATGACCTATGGAGGTTCCCCATTGATTTCAATGGACATGGGGTCCATCACTAAATGTACTTGAATTTAAATCATGGGATTTGATCATGTTACTTCAGAAATGAATCATGGGGAATAGCTTTTCTTTAAACCAGGGACTTTAGCAGCAGGATAAGTTTCACAGAGTCCCGCAGTCCTTCAAAAAGCACCACCTGCCTATAAACAAGCACCCCCATCTCTCTCGTGCACCATAAAATTCCTCAGCAACTATCATCTCAGAAACCATAAACCTGTTATTTCCAATCTCTGCGATTTATTGGCGGTGATGAGGTGGCTGTTATATTGTGATGATCAGATGTTTGTGATGGGAAAATACACCCAGGTTCCTCCAAAGCTACTTTATATAAGAGTCAGAAATAGACTGCCATTCACAATACAGTATAAATATTTTTTCAAGCCCTTTCTTTTTACAGTATAAGGGTGAAATCCTGGCCCCACTGAAGTCAATGGCAAAAGTCCCATTGTCCTGACTGGGGACAGGATTTCCCCCCAAGCCTTTGCTACACTTTGGATAGTGCAATTCAGAACCTGGGAGAGTTGCTTGGTGCATAATAATAATATAGATGATGATCATGCATATATATAGCATGAAATGGGTGCAGATGTGATCTCAGTGGCCCCAATGAAGAGCTGGAGTAACTCCAATGCTTTGTCTCAGGCCCAGGCTGATTAAGGACATTTTCAAAAGTGGCCACTGATTTTGGATGTCTTGATTTTTAGGGTGGCCAATTTGAGACACCTTAGACCCAACTGCTCATTCCAAGGGACGCGATCCTAATGCACCATCAATCCCACTGGGAAGGAGAATGAAGGAGCGGAGGGTGAAATACATATCCCTGGCACAGCTCCTGTTGGCATCTCTGGGAGTGGTGGGTGCTCTGCCCTTTTGAAATTCAGGCTCAAGTTTACTCACGTTAGGTGCCCAAACATTTTGGCATTGAAAACGAGTGGCTGCATTTAAATAGCTGGGCCTCAATGACTTCCCAACGGGTGACAGAGTCAGGATTACAACTCGGGAGTCATGAGCATGGAGCTCAGAACATTAGGGCTGGTCCACACTGGGGGGGGGGTCAAACTAAGATATGCAACTTCAGCTACGTGAATAACGTAGCTGAAGTCGAAGTATCTTAGTTCGAACTAAACAGCACTTACCGCGGGTCCAGATGTGGCAGGCAGGCTCCCCCGTCGATTCCGCTTACTCCTCGCGCGGAGCAGGAGTACCGGTGTCGACGGCGAGCACTTCCGGGATCGATTTATCGCGTCTAGACAAGATGCGATAAATCGATCCCAGAAGATCGATTGCTACCCGCCGAATCAGGCGGGTAGTATAGACGTACCCTTAGACCCTGTTGCCTATCAAACGATAGGAAGCATCTTGAGCTGCACTGTGCCTCTGGAGGCTGAAATACAGTTGATTTCTTGGTCTTTGGCTTCAGGGCACTCTGCCAAGCAGCCTACTCTGGGCACAGAGACCCTCAGGCTTCTAGGGTCTGCATTTCTGGAGCAGCGAGCCATGTGGCCTGTCCCTGAGTTGTGGACCCCCAGGGCTTTCCCTTTCATGGAGAATTTCCAAATTTTTGGTTTTCCTTTCTTCTTGGAACAAAACCAGATATTGAAATCCTCTGTGAACCAGAACGGCCTGGTTAGCGCTAGATCGCTGTCTTCCAACGAACAGGCCCCACTCCTACTACACGTAGCATTGAAATCTGTGCATGTAGCTACTTGAGGAAGCATTCATTCTATCCAGGTAGAAAGAGGATGATGGAGACTAGGGGCTTCATGACTAGTTCAAGAGTTTGTATTGGCTAAATCGGGCACACTAGAGTGTCTATGGGGATATGTCTACACTGCATTGTTAAACCCGGGTTCTAATTTAGGATTGAGCCACACCTTCCCCCTTACAGTCCACACACAAATCTGTCTGGTCAGCACGTGCTCAGGATTCAGATCCTAGGACCTACCTGGGGAAGGGAGGAGAAAGGCCTTAGCCCAAGTCCTGCTGAAACTCAGGTTCAAGCCCTGTCAATTTTCAGTGTGGAAGTAGCTCAAACCACCGACCTGACCTAGGAGATTTGCATAGTGCAGCATTGATGCATTTAGGAGGGTTGTGAGACCCAGATCCAGCAATTGGAAGCCAGGTTTACAATGCAGTGCGGATGCTCAAGCATGAGGTTGGAAACACCAAGTCCACAAGCACAGGTCCCACAGACCCAGTTCAGAATGCAATGTAGACCTACCCTGAATGATGGATGGGCCAGCAGGGATTTTAGCCCTGTGCAAGCTAGCTATTTCTTTCTGTGTTAAATATCGTTCATTAGTTTTATCTGAATTAAACATCCACATAATATAGCATGCGTGGCTGTTAATATGTAATCAAATGCAATTGACAGCAATTAGACTAGCCAACACAGTTGTAACTGGCTTAAGTGTTGTTTGGTAATTAGTACAATCACAATTCAGAAATCATTCACAGACTTGAAAACCCTGTTGTGTCCTAGGATAAATGAACTGGCCCCGTAACTTAAGTACGCCGAGCAATCACCTGGGCCCACACATATCCCTGCCCTGTGCCAATACATCTGTGTCTCAGAAAAGGTTTAAAATACAAGTTTCTCCACATTCCCTTGGACTGGAGTTATCTCAACCTTCCAAATTATTGTACCCCTTTCAGGAGTCTGATTTGCCCTGTGTATCCTCAAGTTACACCTCACTTAAAAACTACTTGCTTACAAAATCAAATATAAAAATACAAAAATGTCACAGCGCACTATTACTGAAAAATTGCTGACTTTCTCATTTTTACCATATAATTATAAACTAAATCGATTGGAATATAAATATTGTACTTACATTTCAGTGAACAAGTCATTGTCCATATGAAATTTTAGTTTGTACTGACTTTGCTAGTGCTTTTTATGTAGCCTGTTATAAAACGAGGCAAATATCTAGATGAGTTGATGTACCCCCTGTAAGACTTCTGCGTACTCCCAGGGGTACATGTACCCCTGGTTGAGAACCACTGGTGTAGACATAGTTAGGTCAACAGAAGAATTCTTTCATTGACCTCGCTACCACCTCTTGGAGAGAGGGATTAACTACATTGATGGAAAGACCCCTTCTGTTGAGGTCGGAAGTGTCTACACTATGGTGCTACAATAGCACATCTGCATTGTTATAGCTGGTTTGCTGCATTGCAGACCAGCAGAGGGAGGGAATACCTGAACCGAGATCCTTTTGCTTAGACCAATCTTCTCCAACCCCCAGAATATCGCCCTCTATTGACTGTTAGCAAGAGCTCCTCTGCTGGTGGGAACTGTTGTGGTAATGCATAGAGAGACAGGCACAATTCCCACATAGCCAGGCCCCAAACCGTGCAGGGCTTCCTAGATCAACAGGGACCCGTTGAATTGCATGCAGAAGCAAACAGGTAACCCCATAAACTTCGGCAAATGTAAGCAATGTGCTCACATCACTTCAGAAAATGTGGTCCTTGGAACCTCCAGCAGCCGACTCAGCCTGCATTTGGAAGGCCTGGAGATGCTGAGTGGTTAGGGAGAGGGACAGGGAGAGCAGACTCAGCCTGCATTTGGAAGGCCTGGAGATACAAGCTGAGTGGTTAGGGAGAGGGACAGGGAGACAGGACACCTGGGTTCTGTTCCAGTTATCTTGGTCTTGGGCAAATCACCTTCCACTCGCTGTCGCAGCTCCTCTCCATCTGTTGCAATGGGGACAATCAGACTCATCCCGTAAGTATTAAGTGCTTTGAAATCCTGGGATGAAATGCATTCTAGGGGCCAGATCCCCAAGGGGTGTAAATCAAGTGAAGACACCTCCATGTGATTTACACTGGCTGAATCTCTGCCCCAGTCATTTCAGAGCGGCTTTGCTGTGGCGATTGCTGAAACGCTACCATCAAATACACTTTCAACCTACAATTGCTTTTTAAAACCACAACAACAACAACTAAACAGAGCATACAATAAAGCCAATGGGAAATACCCTTCTCTTGCTGAGGATTTCACACACCTTATCTCCCGGGGATAACAATAACCCAGACATGTGCTAACTAAGTCCAGACTGTCTAGTGGAATAATCAATAGCTCTTGCTGTAGTTGACCTGTGTATTTCACCCAGGTGAGTGCACTCTTGTTTAATTGACGTCCTATTTACCTTCAAAGAGTTTGATGATTTCTTTATTTTCTGTGCCTCTCCGCCTTGCCGGTTCGGGCGACAGGCTTTCGTTCAACGGTCGGTCAGGAGGGGTTAGTGAATCGACAAAGAACAGGAGCCCTGGAACATGTTACAGATCAGCTGTCCTCGCCGCAGCCCCCTCCGCTGCCTTTCCCTGAGTTCAGCAAGAAAAGTGCTGGGAGAGGCTTTCTGGAGATGAGGTTTTCTGGAGGATCAGCACAACAGCCGGCTGATTTATCATTGTGTGCAGAGGAGACGAGTGATTCCATGCCACTCTCGGGCCCTTGTCGTTAATTTTATGAATGACTTCTTCACTCGATATTATTCTAAAAAAACTGTCCAAGGAAGAGGGAGACAGAGACTGAGAGAGGCACGCGAGACACGAAACAGGAGAGGAGGGCAAAATTCTGGCCATGAGGTGGGTGGCTGGAAGGAGTTTGTATAAAATAAGACCCCCTATTCATCACTGACCCTTTAGGTTGATATAAGGGGCCACAAGGCAGCATAAGAGCCCCTACGCCCGGTGTGGAGCTGGCTCTGTGTACGGACCCCCCTCCGCCCGGTGCGGAGCTGGCTCTGTGTACGGACCTCCCCCTACGCCCGGTGCGGAGCTGGCTCTGTGTACAGACCCCCCCTCCGCCCGGTGCGGAGCTGGCTCTGTGTACGGACCTCCCCCTACGCCCGGTGCGGAGCTGGCTCTGTGTACGGACCCCCCTACGCCCAGTGCGGAGCTGGCTCTGTGTACGGACCCCCTTACGCCCGGTGCAGAGCTGGCTCTGTGTACGGACCCCCCCTACGCCCGGTGTGGAGCTGGCTCTGTGTACGGACCCCCCTACGCCCGGTGCGGAGCTGGCTCTGTGTACGGACCCCCCCTACGCCCGGTGCGGAGCTGGCTCTGTGTACGGACCCCCCTACGCCCGGTGCGGAGCTGGCTCTGTGTACGGACCCCCCCTACGCCCGGTGCGGAGCTGGCTCTGTGTACGGACCCCCCTACGCCCGGTGCGGAGCTGGCTATTCTACCTGTGGTGCCTCCTGCGCAGCAGCTCAATGCACGGAGCGGTGGGCGCAGGACGGGGCAGGCTGGAGGGGGCTGGTGAGGGCATGGCCGGGACGTTCGCACTCCTGAGCTATTCTCCACCTGAGGCAAGAGATGTATCTTGGGCTGCCACTCCAGCTCCCACGGCCCCTGTGTGGGCAGGGAGAAGGCTCAAGCTGCCTCCACTCTGACCCTGAGCTGGGGGAGAATCTGGGCCTTTGTGGGCCCTGCAGGATGGGGAAAGGAATGGGTCAGTCTGAGCCAGCAGCAGCCAGGCTCCTGGGCTGTGTCATGAGGGCGCTGGGCGTGGGATGGCCACCTGCCAACCAGGGGGATGGCGGGAGGGAGGGCGAAGCTTCGAATCTGCCTGGGCTTTCGGTCAGAGCAGAGGCATTTTAATGAGCAAAGGCTGCGCTGGAGGGCTGCTGTGTACGCAGACCAGAAATCAGCCCAGGGAAGCGACAGTGCTCGCTGGCAGGCCAGGCACAGATCAGCCCCCCGTCTCCATTTGAGCTTCCTCCGGCTGCTGGCTCTGTCCTCGTTATGCGCCGAGAGCGTTCGGAAGAAGAGATGCTTGCGCTGAGCAAGAAACGAGCAGGGTGATTGGGTGGCCGGGGCGGAAGACGATCGGTCCCTCTCTTTGCACCATCACATCAGGAGCATCCACTTCTCAAAGCTAAAAATGATTCTGTAATGAGCCAACATCTCCCCTTGTTCAGCTGGGCCATTAGCAGACAGCAGTTAATATTTACACCCCTTTAAGAGGGGAAGAGAGGGACTCTCCCCACCACCACTCAGGGCTGACGAGTCACTTGGTCAAACAAAATGCCGTGCCAGACAAGGCCGAAGTCGATCAAATGACTCTCTAAAGGGGTTCATTCTGCTCAGCAGCCACTCGGTTACTGCCCAGAGCTCCTTAGTTATCCATGCAAATTGCTTCATTTGCAGATGTGTCCTTAACTCAAGAATTATGAAGCAAATGAAGCAAAGCAAAGCAAGTCTTCCCTGCTCACTCTTTTAGACAACCGCCTCATTTACTTGCAGGAGGGAGGTTGGCTAGCAGTTAGAACAGGGAGCTGGGGACTGGACTCCCGGTTTGTGTTCTCAGCCCTAGGAAAGGAGCGTGGTCTGGTCTCATGGATACAACTGGGAATCAGGACTCCTGGGTTTTCCTCCCGTCTCTGGTAGAAGAGCGGAGTCTAGGGGACTGAGAAGCAGGGGCTGGGAGTCAGGACTCCTGGGTTCTCTTCTCAGATCTGGGAGAGGACCTGGCGACATTCCTCCCTGATAGACTTTTTAGGTAGGATGCTAGCCTGGGACTCCGGAGAGCTGCATTCAGTTCTCTGCTCTACCACTGCCTGCCTGGGCAAGCCGCTCAGTCTGTCTGTTCCTCGGATCCCATCTGTGCAATGGGGGGTACAAATGCCCCTTTGTCTGCCTATACCGTAAGTTCTTTGGGGCAGGGCTGCCCCTCACTCTGTGTACGTACAGTGCCTAACACAGTGGGATCCTGATCTTGGCTGGGGCCTGTCGATGCTACCGGAGTATGAACAGTAAATTAAAGATGTCCCTTGCGGCTTTGGCCCTACCTGAGCCCCCATCTCTTTCTGCTGCAGCTGCATTTCCCCGTCTGAGTCAGTATGGTGCCAGCATCCCTTGGGCGATGGGCTGAGGGACGTGTTCGCGGTGCTGGCAATCAGCCCATCCTGCCAGGGTGAAGAGTGACTGAGAGGTGCCTGCCTGCCTTGCATGGATGGAAACCCATTCACTGGCCCCCGGCTGCCGGTAAGTTTGCTTTATCTTGTCATTCCCAGCTCTTGGCGCATCTTCCGGTCACAAGCGATCAATGCTGTGTGTGTGCGGCTCCGGGCGGCAAATTAAATACAGAGAGGACGAGGGAGGGGGGACAATTAAATGGTGATGAAAGGCCCTGTGTCACCAGAGTTCGTTCCTGGGGGTTCCCTAGTCTCTGGGAGGGGCCCCAGCACCCCCCCTGGCTGCCGCTCTACAATCTCACAGCTGGGGCTACTAGCGGCTCGGCGCTTTTGAAAATTCAGGCCACTTATTTAGGTGATGAAAAGTGGACTTAGGGGACTGGCTTTTAAAAATTCTTTTGCTGTCAAGTTCCATGCTGACAGCTGGGGTAAGGAACGGCGTCCCCCACATGAGCAATGCCATTCTACTGCTGGCCACGCTGGTTGGTGTGGCCTATGCAATCCTATTAGTATTTCCTACCAAATTTAATGAGCAAGGGATTAATTATGCCGCCTGTGTTGGTTTCGCAGCCTCACCTTGTGCTCAGATACCCTGGCATTTCATTAGTTCAGTACAGCAAAACAACTTTTCCCTGAGTCTCGCTCATTATTTTGTTGTGTTTGGTGTGCGTGCTACACATGGTTGGAGTTTGTTCTCTGGAAGGAGACACGGAACAAATTTCCAGGCGAAGGAGAGAGCTGCGCACTGCGGGTCACCAAGCCTACATTCTAACAAGTGTAATTAAAAGGACTTACTCCATTATCCAATTCAATTACAGGAAAATTGCTGGGTAAACAAGGAGAAAGGAAGCCCTGGGTGAACCCATGTGACTGAAGTAGCCCTTTGGAGCTGATCTTTTCAACCTTATTTATGTAAATATGTTTGCCAAGTCCTCTCCGTCAGGTTCTTTTTGAAGTTCCCCAGATCTCCCAACGCCGCTTAGTAATAGAGCTGAATGGATGATTCGCCACAAATCATTTATCTGACCACTTTTGCCTTCGCTTTGCTTCATAAACAGATCACGCAGCCCTCGTGTTGATTCGTTATTCAAGAGTTTCTTTCACGGGACGAGTTCTCGACCTGCAGATGTCTCATGAAGAATTTGTTCGTACCAGTTCGTACTGGTCTGGTGAAGTCATATGGTAAGGTTTCTGCTCCTCGATTAGATGCAAAGTGAATATTACCATTGTGTATAAATTTATGAATTTAGTGTGCAGTAACAAGGCTCTCTGGCCCTTTAATGCAGGTCACGGGTCTAACAGAGTCTGGTTTCAGCCCTGGAAAGAGACTGAGAATTGTAGTCCCCAGGTCCATGGGAACTGTAGGCTTGAAGCAAGGAATGCTGGGGAAAGGGCAATGCTATACGTAACCTTGCTTTGAGACCGGATGGGCGAAACCAGTAATGGAGCTCCCAGCGGAGAGGAAATCAGGAAAGGAGCCTGTGAAAAGCCTGGGAGGCATCCCAAGAAACAGACAGTGGAATGAAGAACCAATGCATCTAATAGTTGCTGCAACACTGAAGGGGTTAATTGATCTCAAGATGAAGAACTCAACGCTCAGAAAGTATTTTGTCTTCCTTTCTGAAACACTCCAACCCTCAACTGGGGTTGAGGACAGCCAGCACCCTAGGTTGGGGGGGTTGGGGAGTGGGCTCAGCCCTTTGGAGGATCAGGTGTAGGGTGCATTATACCTATTAATGTCCGACTGTGAGTGCTGTCCCAGTGTGTGCTTTCGTCCTGCAGTGGTAGCTAATGACCGATCACCCCCATTTATACACAACTGCAGAGTAGGTGCTCGCTGGCCAGTCTCTGCAGAGCAAACGTCCAGATTGTGATGCTGAAGGCAGACATCAGGTGCTGTCCGGATGAAGTCTGGCTGAGCCAGTGTGTTATGTCCACAGCATCAAAGTGAGTTAGCCCTGTACCGACTCACAGACCATTAAATCAAATCTTTGCTTCAGTAACACAGGCCTGCCCAAGGCCTGATTACTCATTGCTTAACAAGTGCATTAGTGTAAATCAACAGGCATGTTTCAATTATCTAATAGAAGAATTATCGATCCACCCGCTCATTCTGGATGTTCAAATGTTCCAGTAGGAGGAACAATATTTGTCTAGCTGTAAAAAACCCCGAACTTGAAATACAGTTTTATGTTTCAATTAGGTCGTATTTGGAGAACAGTTGCACAGTGTCTTTATGCGGGCAGCTGTGGCCAAACTATAATGCATACGTGGGTTACCTGGAGTTCACCGGCTGTGTTCTGCTTCTGTGATGTTTATTGTCCCTCTCTGTGCATGTCTTCTCACTGGGGCTGGAACCAGAACTGGGGATTTTTTGAGGAAACTTTTTTTCTTTGGTCAAAAAATATAGCAATTCATTGAAACAAAAACGTTTTGCGTGAGAGGGTTGGTTTTGACAAAGCTTGGGACTTGAAACATTTTTGGGGGGAAAAAGTTTTGAAATGGTCAAACCATTTTGGGTCAGCATTTTCTAAATGAAAAATTCCAGTTTTCTGGTTCAAAATGAATTTTTGTTTAGAAACTGAAACTCATTATAGTAAAAACAAAATTAAAGTTGAAATCTAAATAAATGAAAAGTTTCAGTTGATCCAAATCTTTTATTAATTATTATTAGTAGTAGTATTTCATATTTATTATTCTCTCACCAAAATTTGAAATTTTGACTTTTCATCCTGATTTGGGACAGGAAAACTTTTCAGTTGTTTCCCCCCAGTTCGAGGTGGGACAAACTTTCAAACTGCTCTCTTCAGATGCCAATAGCAAACTTTCTCCAGAGCTTGAGTAGGGCCCAATTCACGGAAGGGGTTGAACACACCTCATTCCCTGCTGATCTGAAATGGAGTTCACATGCTGAGCATCTTGTGGGTTTCAGCCCTCATAGTAGAAGTACAATGAATACAGAATCTTTTGTGTAATGGTTCCAAGTCTAGGCCAGCAGCCAGGTTTGAATGCAACCCCTTTTGCTCTGGAAGCATTAGTTGCGACCACTTGAGTAACTCCGTGAGCTGGCAGCACTAGTAGGCTCTTATCAGGACAAGCCACTAGAAGGGGACATCAAATGAACTGTGCCAGCGTGGGTTGCGCCTGCACTCTGGTGTTGATGGGAAATTCTGCAGGAACACGCTTTGTCTTCTTTCATATTTGTAAAGTGCTTTGGGATCCTTGGATGAAAGCTGCTATAGAAGTGCAAAATATGAGTATTAATGTAAGGCAGTGCAATCTAGTGGTCACCACAAGGGAATTTCAGTCAGGACTCCTGAATGCCCTTCCTGACTGTATCGCTGACTCAGCCTTGGTCTACATTGGGGGTGGGGTGGGATCGACCTAAGATACGCAACTTCAGCTACAAGAATAGCATAGCTGAAGTCAACGTGTCTTAGGTCGACTTACCTCACTTCCTCACAGCACGGGGTCGATGGCTGCCGCTCACGCGTAGACTCCGCTTCCGCCTCTCACCGCGGTGGAGTACAGGAGTCGACGGCAGAGCGATTGAGGATCGATTTATCGCGTCTACACTAGATGTGATAAATCGATCCCCAATAGATCGATCACTACCTGCCGATCCAGCGGGTAGTGTAAACGTACCCTTCTGTGACATTGCAGAAGTCACTTTGCCTTTCTGTGCCTCAGTTTCCCACCTATCAAATAGGGTAAAATAGCACCCAACTCTCAGAAGGATTGCGAGGCCTAGCTGGTGTTTGTAAAGTAGTCTAGATCCTGTAAAAGACAATAAAGACGTGCAAAGTATTATTATTTAGTTTGGGTAACATCCCGAGTTCCCGGTTTCCAAACTGGCACATCCCGTGAGTCAGCCGATAGATTGCAAGAGACCCTGTTGATTTTTCTTTCATCCCGTGTTTGACTTCTCTGCATTCATGATCTGGGATGTGTCAGGTCTTTGAAAAGCACAAACCCAAATGTACGGAGCCTTGGGCATCTCATTTGTGAAACAACATCCTGGAAAAGAGCTAATGCAAAGCAGAAAGTTATTCTAAAGCATCTGCTTTGTGTCCATTTTCTTTTGGTCACTGTGCAAATTGCAAATGAAGGGTTGTTCCTTTTCCCCCTCTCAGAGATAAATATGGGGGAATTATAGAAACTTTAAACCCATTCCGGGCTCTGCTCGGTATTTCAAAAAAAGCCGCTCAGTTCAGCTGTCAGTCCCTGGCTTTGGCTTTAATTAAATAGGTTTGTAACCTTCACTGACAAGCAAGTGTCTTTGGTAAGTTGCAGACTGTAAGGAATCCTTTTCAGCCTAAGAAGGATGCCAAATAAAATGTCACTCATCTCCCCTACGAGAGAGCTCTCTCTAGATTTAAAAATAAATACACAAATAAAGTTGTGCCACTTGGAGAGCTGTGGGTAGCATTTTTCTAGGGCAGAGGGAAGCTTGGATTAGAAATTGAAGCAATTGTGTGTCTGGCATACGCACGTCTGGGCGGTGTGAAGATCTAGGGGCCTGATTCTCCATTGCCATGTGCAGCTATTTACACTGGTGCAATGGGGGTGTAAAATGCAACCACTCTGGCTGGGTAGAGTTCTCCCACCTCCTTTGCACTGGTGTAAGCACCTAGGCAAAGTGCAAGGCAGTGAGGAATGAGGCCCTACCTGTCCCACAGGTGATTTCCTGCCCTTCAGGAGGGAATTTCATTGACTAACACCGAGTCTCTGTTTATAAGGACTCAGCTGCAGTTGGACGCCTGCAGGGTTGTGTATGTAGATCCTGACTCGAGTATCTTTGAGCATCTGGAGGTGAATGTCAGCCACTAGCAAGGGAACCACACAATCAGTTCACTCATTCTACAGTGGACGGCAGCTCCCTCTGAGCTCCATCCGATTTGCAGCAGCCCAGTCCAATGAAAGAATGAACAAAAAAAAAACGAGAACACTGTGTGCAGTGGTGTGCTGCCATCAGACAGGATGCTCCTCTCCTCGTCCCATTGCTAAATCTCTCCAGGAGAAGGAAGAAGAGGAATTTTTCGCTGCACGGAGCTAACCTGCTGGCGTGTGGCTGCTAAATGAATCTGACCCATGTCACTTTTTTCATGTTCCGCTTACTGCAGACATGAAAATCCCTGGGAAAGGAAACGAGATCAATTTGAAATGAACAGGAGGTGCAAAGCAAGGCTCATATTGTTGTTTTATTAGGAATGAGTCTGTCTGCCTTTTTTTATTTTTTTAGGCACAGGAAGCCTTTAACCATAAAGGGTTTAGGTATCAGAGGGGTAGCCGTGTTAGTCTGGATCTGTAGAAGGATCTGTGGCACCTTACAGACTAACAGACGTATTGGAGCATAAGCTTTCGTGGGTGAATACCCGCTTCTTCAGATGCAACGGGTTTAGGGTTAGAGATGGACCCAATCCTGGACCAGACATGAGAGGTTTCGGAAGAGCTCAGCTCCAATTTCGGCACCAAATAAGCTTTGGATGTTGAGCTCTTGGGAAAACATGTCCGTAAGCCTCCCAGTGGGAGCTGCTGGAGGCTGAGCACGTTGGAAAATCTGCTACTCGGCATGTTCGGATGCAGCGTTCTGATTCAAGCCTCTGTTTGCAGCTCACTCCCCATTCTCTGAAGAGCACAGGGGACGTGGGCTTTATTCGGATAATCAGGAGGCCAGGAGGGGCAGTGCAGGGAGTGGGACCACCTTGCTCCCTCATTCCCGTGACAGATCTGCAGAGGGTTCCTTGCACTGCTCTGGGAGGCATTCAGCAGCAGGATGACCTCGCCGCAGCTGCGGTCTCTTCTCTCTCATCCGGACCTCCCCATTATCCGAATCCCCGGGAGACACAGAACGGATTTTGATAATGCGGAGGTTCAGCTCATAGGGTTTTGAAAAATTGGGAGTAGACTTTTCAGGATGATTTTCACAGTATTTAAAAAGTGAAATCTAATTTTGAAAAAATGAAGAATATTTCAGCCAGCTCTAGTAGGGACAGGTTATCGTCCCTATTTTACAGGTAGGGCAGAGAGAAATTAGGTGACTTGCCCAAGGTCACATGGTGTGTCTGAGGCAGGATTTAAACCCAGAACTCCTAAATTCTAGTCCCACACCAGTGTCTTACCCAGAAATATCAGAGGGGTAGCTGTGTTAGTCTGGATCTGTAGAAGCAACAAAGGGTGCTGTGGCACCTTATAGACTAACAGAGGTATTGGAGCATAAGCTTTCGTGGGTGAATACCCACTTCTTCGGATGCATTTCCACTGCTTGCATCCAAAGAAGTGGGTATTCACCCACGAAAGCTTATGGTCCAATACCTCTGTTAGTCTATAAGGTGCCACAGGACCCTTTGTCGCTTACCCAGAAGACTATCCTGCTCCTCAGCCTTCATGTTGTCTTTTTGCAGGGAGGCTTTGTTTGTGGCAGTATTTGGCTCCAGTCTTTCAGGGCTACCCAACAATAACGCACCACCAGCCCCTTTCTGCAGCTCTTCTACTAATAACTTTTCTGAGGATCGTTGAGTCACTCCCTCGTGATGGCCCTTTCATCACCTACTCACTATTCATTTGTTAACAGCGTGATAAATCTGCTCAGGTTGAAAGAATAAAAACAGGGCAAGAATTACATACGGACCGTCTGTTTACATTTGTTGTTGTTCTCTTGACGGAGTAGAACTAGCAAAATCAGTCAAATGCCAGAAGTTCAGGAATATTGGCCTTCTCCCTAAGCAAACTAACCAGAAATTGTTTATAGCTGTTTAAAGAGGGTGGTTGGCACTGAGTCTGATGCACGCGGTGAGGAGGGGAGGCAAAAGAAAGATACGCTCAGATGGAAAATGGGTAATTTGGCACTAGGGAGACTGTGGATAAGATTCTCAGTCACATGGGCAGAAATGCAGACAGACTAACTCTGTGGACTTCAGAGGAGTGACTGGATTGACAGAGCAGAATCTGGCTCTCTGGGGTATTCAGTTACAAGTCTAGTTAAGGGCTAGAATTAACGGCAGAGGAATCTGTGAAGATATTAGGAGTTGGTAGCCATTATAGAATCATAGAAATGTCGGGCTGGAAGTGACTTTGTGAGGTCATCTACTCCATCCCTCTGTGCTGAGGAAGGACTAAGTAAACCTAGGCCATCCCTGACAGGTGTTTGTCTAACCTGTTCTTAAAAACCTCCAATGATGAATCTCCCTTGGAAGCCTGTTCCGAAGCTTAACAATCTTTGTAGTTAGAAAGTTTTTCCTCATATCTAACCTAAATCTCCCTTGCTGCAAATTAAACCCATTATTCTTGTCCTAACTCCAGTGGACATGGAGAACAATTGATCTCAGTTGTTTTTTTTTTTAAATAACAGTTTTCAAATAGAGTACGAGCCGTTATCAGGTCTCCCATCTGTTTTCTTTTCTCAAGACGAAACATGCCCAGGCTTTTTTTAACCTTTCCTCAAAGGTCATATTTTCTAAACCTTTTATAATGGTGGCTCTCCTCTGGACTCTCTCCAGTTTGTCCACATCTTTTCTAATGTGTGAAGCCCAGAACTGGACACAGGACTCCAGCTGAGGCCTCAACATTGCCAAATGCAGTGGGACAATTACCTACCGTGTCTTACATAAAACACTTCTGTTGATACACTCCAGTATGATATTCGCCTTTTTCGCAGCTGCATCAGATTGTTGACTCCTATTCATTGGGTGATCTACTCTAGCCCCCGGATCCTTTTCAGCAGTACTACCAAGTAGCCAGTTATTCCCAGTTTGTAGTTGGGTGTTTGATTTTTTTCCTTCCTAAGCCCAGGGCTACACTAGGGGAGGGTGTCGATCTACGATACGCAACTTCAGCTACGTGAATAGCGTAGCTGAAGTCGGCGTATCGTAATCGACTTACCTGGCCATGAGGACGGCGGCGAGTCGATCGCTGCCGCTCCCCCGTCGACTCCGCTTCCGCCTTTCGATGAGGTGGATTGCCGGAGCCGACGGGGAGCGCGATCGGGGATCGATTAATCGCGTCTTAACGAGACGCGAAAAATCGATCCCCGATAGATCGATTGCTACCCGCCGATCCGGCGGGTAGTGAAGACAAGCCCTCAGTGAAGTAACTTTGCACTTGTCGGTATTGAACTTCATCTTGTTAATTTTCCAATTTGTCAAGGTCGTTTTGAATTCTAATCCTGTCCTCCAATGTGCTTACAACCACTCCCAGCTTGGGCTCATCTGCCAATTTTACAAGCATACTCTGACTCCACTACCCAAGTTGTTAATGACATTATTTAATAGTCCCAGACCCAGGAATGACCCCTTTGGTGAGGTTCATGGCAAAGCCACCAAGGTTTTTCCTGTTCCAGGAAAGAACACTCAGCACTTCATAATATATCATGGTAAAGCTCTCTTTGCTCTGTAAGGAGTGCTAAATGCTCTGCCCAGTAGCTTAGCCAGGGGGGGAGCAGAGGGAGCGGCCGCTTCCCCACTGAGCAGAAGCGGCGCCTTTTTTGTGCTCCGACACCTTTTGCTCCTGCGCTGCAGCCGGAGCAGAGCATTTTTTTTTTGCTCCCGGCGCCTTTTTTTTGCTCCCGACGCTTTTTGCTCCCGGCGCCTTTTTTTAGCTCCGCTCCCCCCGTGCTCTAAACCTGGCGACGTCACTGGCTCTGCCCTACCATGCGGCAGACCTCACTTTTGATTCTGTTCTATTTCCATAGTGAAAGAGCAAAGGATAGACCTGCAGTCCAGAAAGGCTTCATTTCTATATTGGTATCTAGACAGAGTGAGTCTAAAAGGCTCCCATCAGTGTGAGTGGAAACTTCCACTTGCTAGCCTTCATTTGCACGGATCTGACAATCCACTCGTTTTGTACACGTGTAAATGACTACACAAGGTGCAAAGCAGTGGAAAAATCGAAGCCATCTGTACAATGTAGATCATGAATAAAGCTGGTTGCACATTTTTTGTTGAAACAGATTTCTGTCAGAAAATGTCATTTTGACAAAACCAATTTTGGGGGGGGGCAAAATCCTCAATTTTGATGAAATTTTGTGTCGCCAAAAAAAATTGGAAAATATGTTTTTAAATGTTGATGTGGCCTGTTTCAAAATGTTCAGAATGGAATGTTTCAGGTTTTCATTTTTGAAATGCCTTGTCGGTTAGAAGTTGACTTTATTTTATAAACAAGTTCAAGGTATATGAAAATGGTTGAAACCAAAATGAAACATTTCAACCGCATCAAAAGGAAACATTTCAGTTGATCCAAACTGAAACTTTAGTCAGAATTTTCTTTCATGAAAAATTTCAGAATTTTGGCTTTTTTCCTCCCGAAATCTTGAAATTGTTTGTGAAATGGAAAATCCACTTTCAGACCAGCTCTAAGATTGATACTTACCCACCTTTATGATGACCCAGTCCCCTTTCTGTGGATGGAGGTGATGCTGGCTTGGGTAATGTTATATCCAGATAACGGAGGAGGAAGATACAAGAAGAAATATCATCCCACAGAACTCCTCTTTCTATTCGGAACTAACCAAGCATCCTGAGTGTGCAAAATCAGCCTAGACTATAAGAAGAGTCGGCAGCAGCTTTCAGAACCACAGCACAGATCTTTGCTACTTTATCTGAAGTAGCAACACCATTAGCTAGTAGCAGTTATAGGTTGTTGTCCTATATTTGACTACTGGGGACGGGGAGGGGGCGGATATTGACCCATGCATTGCCCAGCATGTTACAAGGACAGACATTCTCTCTCTCTCACTCACTCACTCACTCTCCTTCCTACCAGAAGGAGGAAACAAAAATTGGATTAAAATGTTTAATGTTAAACTAACGGACCATTTGGGGGAGGAGGGTTGGTTTCAGCTGGAGTTAGCATGTTAAATTTTTCTATACACCAGTTTAACTCTAGACTTTCTCTTTTTAACCTTAAGTTAAGAGTCTCTTAGATTGAACCAAAGTAAAATCTTCCATGAGAGAGCAATGCTGGTAGTTCATTAGCTGGGACTATCACTTCTGAATCAGTGATGACTTTGGGCTAAACATGTCGCTAGGGGTCTCTTTGAGGCTGGAGAGCCTGCCTCTATGATGAGATGTAAATGTTCTAACGTGGTTATTCAAGATCCCAGACAACTAAGAGTATTAACTGACTTTCAGACCAAACTCCAAATGAGGTAATGACATTCTGCCTCTTTAAGCCCCCACTGCCTGCAGTTTTATCTGATTCTCATTTCCTGACCTAAATGCTTGTTCAGGGTGTAGCATTACTGGGAGTCACCAGATGGTGCTAATTTTTCAATATGCATGATAGATCTGTTCTTCTGAAAGCACAGGAGTTAGAACTTGGAGAAATGTGTATTGTCCACCACGATCCATATATTTTAGCTGCTGAGCATATCACGGGTGCAATTTGTTCTGCTTTAATGTTTCTGACCAACAATGCTCTCTTTCAGAGTGTCTGCTACCTGCAGGCTATACCAACACTAGCAAGCCAAACATAACCCAGGACACAGAAGTTGCACTGGTTTAACTAAAGGTGTGGCAAACTAAACTGATGTAAAGCAGGTTTAAATGGATATACAAGTGTCCACACTAAAGTTGCACTGGTTTCAGTAAATTTATTCCACATCACACCTTTAGTTAAACTGCAACTTTGTATTTAAACCAGGTATTTGTGCCAAAACATTGCACAGTGCTGAGTGCTGCTGTATGCTGTTAAACAGTTGTTGCATTCCACCCGAGAGGTGGCTGCCCTTTAATGGTTGGTGAAATTAATCCCCGTAGATCTTTTATTTCTCAGATTTGTTGGGTGGTTTAATTCATTCACATTTCTAAAGCACATGAAAGGAGCCAGAGCAGTATTATGGATATGGCAGAAAACTCAAGCAGGAGGAAGGGAATGTGGAGCCTTCGTGAGAATCAAATGCATTCCAAAACATGACTAAATCACAGAAAACTAATTCAGATAATGAAGGCAGCAGAAGAGGGCGAGACCGCAGAAGCAGGGACTTCTGAAAACTCACCAATTACAAAAAGTAATGTAATCCATTATTATTCGTTCAAATGTCAATATGCTATTTGTAAAGTGGTATCTTGCTCATTGCAGTCTCTACGGCATGCCCTGTGCAACCTGCTGCAACAACCTGCAGAGAGACAGAGAGCGAGTGAATTGCAACACAGCTTATGTGGAATTTCTGCAGAGACATGTTTTTGGTTTGCCCAGGTGAAAAACTACCTAGCCCCAGAGAAAATCTCAAGATAGACATGGGTCCTTGATAGTTGCCGGACCGTGCATTAAACAGGCAATAAATGCAGACATAGGGGGGAAAGCCACATACTGAGGAAGGCGAATGTGCCTTTAAGTAAATTGGTGTGCACCCCTTAATATCCAGTGCTGCAAGGCACTGGACTATTTTATCTCCCATTATACTCAGTGGAAATGGAGAACACTCTTCAGTACAGCTAGGATAATATTGCTTGAGTTACCATACATTAGTAACTGGCGGAAGTTCTAATGCCTGTGTTATGTCAGAGATCATCTGAGATGATCTGTTAGTCCCTTCTGTCCTTATAATCTGTGGAACTTGTTGATTAACTTGATTCCCTTGCAACAGGCATCCCAGCAAAATGAATCTCTGGCAGAAACATCCCCGGAAAGCGTTAGTTTGAAGCATATATTGCAGAATATTTTTAGAAGGTGAATTTGAAATCCATAATCTTGGATACCCAAATCTGTCTGTTACAGACATCCAATCAGGACGCAGAAGCACTAACCTGTGGCCTAAACATCGCAACAAATCAGTTTGAATATCAAATTATTCATAGCAAATCTGCGTGCAAACAACCTACAGGCCAAGAATTATTCAGAGGAGTTTTTCAGCAAATAATTCTGAAGAAATACACTGAAAACCCCATGATCTGTTTGCAAACAACTTATGACCAGAAAGAAACACAAATTCATCAGATAAGTTATTTGTTTGTTGCCAGTTATTTACCCAGACAACAATTTATTACTAAATATTTCATCTAGGCCATGGGAGTTAGGCACCTAAATATCTTTGAGGATCTGGACCTTAGTGAGTTGCAAAAGCAAGCCACTGCTGCCAAGACAGAGCATCCTCTTACTAGAAATCAGCCAGAACCAATCAGGCAATTCGAAAATTCGAAACCCATCTGTTAGCTCTCAAACTTTGGCCCTTAGGTAAAATGGGACCCCGGTGAAGGCTACAATCTCCCCAGCTCCACATTCCTGCTCCAATTTTGGTTTTGCAAAATAAACTCTCCCTCGTTGTCTCACTCTTTCAGACAGAGAAAGGCCAAAAAGTAAAGGCTTGACTTTTTCCACGATGCTGACAGCAAACTCATGGGTGGAGGAGGTGGGGCTAAGTCTGTAGCCCTGGCCGCGGGCTCATTTCCTTCCAGCCTAGCAGCGCAAAAGGCAGTGGCTGGTGGGAATGTGTCATGCTATGCAACTGCATCTACTGCTCCCTAGAAAGGTAGCCAAGGCAAAGGGGTCTCTGGGCCCATCATGCCACCTAGCACCTGCTGTCTATGCAAAAGGCACTGCAGACAACTTGCTCAGGTCTCTGCAAGGCTTAAAAAGACCAACAGGCTGCAGCCAGAAAGGAGGCGGGGAAGGAGCAAAAGAGGCTGAGCTGGCCTTGGTCTGAGAATGACGGACTAGTGTGGGTTTGGACATTCAGTTCAGAGTAGCAGCCAAATTTTCCACGGGTGCTGCATCCTCTTATCACCCTATTTTAGCCCCACTATGTGATCTCCCCACACCCAGCTGGAGACAGCAGCTGTGGGGTACCTCTCCAAGGACTCTCCTAGGATGGACTCTCCCCAGGTATTCCGGGGAGACTCTGCTCACCCTGCCTCCAACTGCATATACTCCCCCCAAGCCCTCAAAGCAGCACTGAGGTTTTGGGGGGTGACTCCCATGCATTTTTTCCTGCTGCTCCCTATAAGCAGGAATTGTCTGAGATTGAGGCTCCATCTGTATTGGTACAGGCAGCTCCAATGAAGAATCTTGCCTAAAGTAGACAAGCCCTGTATTAAATCTAGTGCATCTGAATCACATGCCCCCTTCCCTGCCTAAAAACTCTAATCCTCCCCATTAGCCATTTCCACACAATGTTTAATTGTGCTGAATTCCTCTGAAATCAGGACTGTGCAGAGGTGATACACACCGTGCGGCGGCTGTCTCTAACTTACTTTCTTTCACTTCTAATCCTTTATCTCTTCTCGGCACTTTTCCCCATAGCAGCCCAGAAAGCGGCATCTCTCTCGCTCCCTGCAATGCTGCTGGGCGGTTGATAATGTGCTGGCAGCTTTATTCCTTTCCAGTTTGTTCCAGGTGCAGTTTCACTGGCGGAGAAATTGTTTATCTCCCTCCACTTCCCCTCCCAGGATCCCTATAATTCTTATTTCAGGTGCACTCCAAGGTTATCGGTTAACAGAAGCTCGCATAAGGCTGCAGTCTGTGACTCAATTCTGAGTGCTGGTTAAAAGCATAGAGCCAGAGAATTAGCTAATGGGAATATGGAGGAACTGGGAGGCAATAGGTATAGTGGATGTTCTCAGCTGGCTGGATCATGCCATGAATCTTTCCTTGTCTGTTTCAGATCTCCTAGGTTGCTAAGAGGGAAGCCATTATTAAATGGTTATTCCTTCACCTTGGCTTTAGGGGTACAAACGCTGATCACATATTCATATTTCACCTATTATTTCCTTTTGTGCCTCAGTCAATGGAACCAAAGAAGGTGTTTGAAATTCCAACGCTAGGTATTTAGCAGCTCATATTATTTCCCCTTGAACCAGAAATAGTTTTTCTGGACAGCAGGAAAAGAAAATGAACCCAAATGATGGCAGAGGCTGCACCTGCTAAGCAAGCAACTAAAGAAATTCACCAGTTTGCAACCCACTCCGCGGTCATATGACCATCTTTGTGTGCATCAGTATCCGATGTACTAAATACATTTCAATCTCTACCCAGCCTTCTTTTTAGTAGCTCAGAATAGAGAGGGTCATAACTAAACTTGCCATGGCTTGGAGGTGCTTTGGCAGAGCTCTTATCCCTTTCTCACTAGCAATAATAAGGGTGTATTGTCAAATTCTGACGTCAGGATAAACTGCAGGGGATGGTGGACATGATCCCAAGCCCACTGTCACCAATGGAAAGACTCCTCGACTTCAGCAGGGTTTGAATCAAGCTTTCCTCATGTAGAACTCTTCCCTCTGGATTAGAACCGAGCCAGTGCCCAGTATGGTGGTAGGTGGCTGTTTATTTTTTGTTTTGTACCATCTTTTGGATGAGGTATTAAACTAAGGTCCTGTCTGTGACCATTAGAAATTGCATCCTAGTACAGGACTTTTTTCAACAGTAAGGGCATGTGTCTAGTGGAATCACAGGGTGTCACTGCAGTTTAGGCAGACATACCCGCGCTAGCTTTAATCTAGCTAGCTCGCATTCTGGAGCAGTGAAGCCATGGCAGTGCAAGCTTCAGCCCACCCATGCAAGCCCATCCGGAACCCTGGGTAATTATTTGCAGGCCACGGTTTCACTCCTCTGGAACCTGAGCTGGCTAGATTAATACTTGCTTGGCTGTATCTACTCAAACTGTAATCACACCTAGTGATTGCAGTATAGACATACCATAAATCTAATGTCCTCTGAAATTCAATGGAGCCACAATTCAGATTACAAATTCAGATTTGGTCTACCCTGGGGAATTTAGAAAAAAAAAGTGCTCACCTACAATCACTGTACAACTTGTATGAGTGTGTGCCATAAGGACATCCAGTTCTGAGATCACCGAAACTCAGATGTATCTGAGATCCAGGGGCATGAAAATCAGTTGGGGAAAAAAAACAAGTGGAAGGACAAATTATAACAAATCTCACAAAATTTTATCTAAAGCAAAATTCAATTCCCATACATCATGCCTATTCATCCAGAGCACGGCGGTCCCATCCTTGACCATCCAGGCTAATGGCCATTGATGGACCTATTCCCCATGAATTTATCTAATTCTTTTTTGAACCCAGTTATACTTTTGACTTTCACAACATCCCCTAGCAATGAGTTCCACAGGTTGACTGGGCGTTGTGTGAAGAAGTAATTCCTTGGGTTTGTTTTAAACCTGCTGCCTAAGAGCCCTATATCCCTGGCACCTCCAAGAGCACTGGGGACTCCAAAAAATCCCCAAATAATGGGGCCTCTGATAATCCCAAATATTCCAAAAGGTTCAGAGCCTCTGATAATCCCAAAAGTCCTGGGGCCTTTAAAAATCCCCTAAATCTCTGGGGCAAGAACAAAACTCCACAAAATCACAACATTCTCTGTGACTAGCACTGCACATGGAGCAGATGTTTTCAGAGAACTACCCAGGCTGGCGCCAAGATCTCTTGATCAATGATCAGTGCATCCCAGTAGCTCTCTGTGTCCTGTGGCCACCCTTGCTTTACTGCAGTTGAGTGTAAAATGGCTGCTCTCCTGACTGGTTATTATTTTTATTCCCCATTGTCTTTCATCTCCCTTTGGAATATATATGGGATGACAGAGGCTCGCATAACCCAAGGGAGCAGAGGGGATTTATGACTATCAGGCAGTGTTTAGTACAGATGTGCAGTACAGCAACCATCAGTTGCCAGAATAGCTCAGGAGATATACATCATGGGAGAAAGTTGTCTGCAATTAATTTTCAAAGGGCTAAAACGTCGCCCATTTTAACAGCAGAGGAGTCTGAGAGAGCACAGAGGGTAATAAATCATTAATACTGGTGGGAGTTTTTATGTACTTTGCAAAAGTAGTGTTACATTTTTTTCTCACAACATGCAAAATACATTTTAGCCCATTTGAACAAAGAGCCTTTAATGATCAAGACTTCAAAACATCTCCCAGCTAACTTTTTTAAAAAAATCCCTAAAATGTATCTCATCCAGTCCACAAAGAAAGATACCTAATGACGACAACGGTCGTGATTTCAGCCACAGCAGATCACTAGTCTTCTGGGTGGAGTTTGGAATTCTGGGAGGAGCTTGTATAGAAAACAGAATGTATTCCCCATCACCCCAAACACACACATTCTGAGCCCTGATTGTGAGAAGTTTGTAAAAGGATTTGGGGGGGTTGTTAAATTGTATTGTGATTCTCTGCCATTGTTTTCACTTCAGCTTGTCTACTGGCCCCCAAATTCAGAATAAGTCTGGGTCTCCTCAACCTATAGATGGCAGGCACCATTATCTATCTATCTATCTATCTATCTATCTATCTATCTATCTATCTATCTATCCCATACACCTGCTCTATCTATCTATCTATCTATCTATCTATCTATCTATCTCCATCCACCCCCTCTATCTATCTATCTATCTATCTATCTACTTCTGGTACATTGGTGAGTCACAGTCATATTTGAATAAATAACTTTTAGCGGCTGTCCCATCCAACACAAGGTCAGTTTGTCTTTAGAGCCTCGATTCATCAAAACACTGAAGCACATACTTAACTGTAAGCACACGCTCAAGTTCAGCTCTATTGAGCAGAGAACTTGAGCATTGTTTTAATGGGACTTAAAAGCCGCCTGCTTAAATGCTTTGCTGAACTGGTTCCAAAGCACTGAAGCATGTTTAACTCTAAGTGTGTCTTCTGCTGAATCATGGCTTAAGGCTCTGATCCTAAAAGATCCTAGCATGCAGAACTCCCACTGACTTCTTAATGTGGGCTTGCAAGATTGCACCCCTCATGCTGAAAGGGACGTGACATTTCTAGCAGGTATCAACCAGGGCTTAAATTCTCATAAAGTATTTCCCAACCCCCCCCAACACTCCCCTCCACCACATGCTATAAAAACTCCAGGGGGGTTGAAAATATTTACCAGAGCTCTGCTCTGGACAGCTCCAGATGAATTTAAGCCCCGGTAACACCATTTTAACATAGCTGTTTTTACCCCCTTGTCAATAGCTTTTACACCTGCAAATAAGATAATGTGACTTTAAAAACAGCCCCACACACTTTGCTCTGCAGTGCTAGATATACATTTAATGTCCAACACTCTGGCTTTTAATGCTAGTAAAGTTGGCCATTACCATTCAATTAAATTGTTATTTTCTCCCTAATGTTGACAAAGCCCTTCCTATAATTAAACAAATCCACAAATCATTTTTTGTTTGTGCAAAGAAAGCAACACTGCCCCCTCCTTTCCACTCCTCCGCTGCATTTGCTTTCTAAATGTGAAATATAAAGTGCAGGAAAAAAAATCTGAAAAGTCAGAGAGCCGCTAGTGTAAATTGGCATTTGTCTGGCTACTTCCGTGGAGCTACATCACATTACACCAACTGAGGGTCTGGGCCATGAAACAAAGAACTTCAACAGACTCCTAACAGAAAATCTCACTGTCAGATTTCTCTTTATTACACTTTCCTCTGTGGCCATGATGGTATTAGTGATATTTCCATTTGTCAGTTTTCTGCATTTTGTTGTCCCATCTTCTGAAAAATGATTACAAAATGAAAAGCTGCTCAGGCCCCAGGGTCCAGCAAAATCCTCCCAAGAATCGGTTTCATACCATGAAACAGTGGAAGGTGAGCAGGTGTCTGGGGAAACAAAAAGAGATGAAGGAAAATCATTTTATTAGATCTTTGTTTTAATATAAGAAAATGGTTATTACAGCATGGTGAGGAGGCAGAATACAGATGGCTGCCAAACAGGAAGGCAGTAGTTTTATCTGTCAAGGGCCCAAAGACTTTGAAATTAAAAGAAAACAAAAGCAGTAATAAATATGCAACTGAGATGCTAACGTGGCAGAAAACAAAGCTGTATTGCAGACCATTATTTCCGAAATGGCTGAAACTTTGGGGCAAAGGAGGAAGGTTCATAACAGCAAATACATTTTAAATTGAAAAAGGTCTTCAGGCCAGTGCATGAAATTAAACAGCTGGAACGGGGTCTATATAACTGCCTCAGACACCCTGACTGGCTATGCCAGATCTAAATGGATCTAGTTCAAAACAGCCCTCCCGGGTTATAAAACTCTCTGTGGAGTTGCTCCAGACTGCATCACACCTATATATCTATTGTTGGGGTTCATACTGCTAGCTATCACCATACTATCTGAATGCCTTCCATGTAAAATCAATAGCAATAGCTAAGTCCCTAGTTCTCTCTCTTCTTTATAATACATCCATGCTCTTTCCATTCCACTATCACTGGTTTCCTCTCTCGCCTTCATTTTGTCATGTTAGTGAAAGCCTTCTCCTCCGCAGCCCTGGATGTACAGAACAGCATCCCTGCATCTCTTCATCACATCGACACTTCATTTCAGCCTAGCCTGAAAAGCCATCTTTTTCTCTCTCACCTGCACCTCTTCCCCTCACTCTTCTTCTTCTTCTAGGTGGCCTGTGTAACTCTTTATATCACGTGGAGATTTTCTTGCAAGGGGCCATAAACAAATAAAGTTGCATTGCACTGGATTGAGATGAGGACCTGCCAGGGAAGCTGATCTGCTTCTGGGTCCCGATCCAATGCCCGTTAATCCCAACAGAATTTCCCTTGGGAGGGCTGGGATGGGGTTTCCAAACAGAGACAGAGGAAGTGGATGAGAAGAATCCACAATCTCTAAATTCCGCAGGTCCAGTCCCACTGCCATGCCATTGATTGTGTGTGGCTGACACCCACTCCATCTGGACAAAGGAACTAAGTAATAACCTGTCTGAGTTTGATCCCAGCTAGCATATCTGCAGATCTGTTCTCATTCACATAAATGTCTCATCCTTTTCTGTAGCTCACCAAGCTATTTGCCTCTATAGTATCCTGCAGGAGCAGGTTCCATGACAACGGGTGTGAGGCAGTCACTGACAGACCACACACACACACACACACACACACGATCCAGAAAAACGGATACATTTCAAAACACGTGAGGTTGGTCATGCTGAGGTGTTTGTTATGCTAGTTACACTGGCAACTGAATCTTCTTTGTAGACTTCTCAACAGGCCCCTAAGTAGCAACCTGAGTGTGTGTAATAGGATGTGGAGCACTGGCCGGTTGGGCATCTCGGAACCAGCATCTCCCTGCCTTCCCAAGCTTCCTGGGGCATACACGCGGTGTATGGCAGTGCCGGTTCCATTCTATCCAGGATGCTGAAGGACTTTAATAAACCAGACAGAGCCCATTTAGCATAGCTGTTCCTGTCATGAACTTTATAATAGGCATAAGACAAAGCAGCCTGCTCGGATTCACAGTACAGCAGTTTCTGAGAGTGCAAAGTGCCAAGGAGAGGCCTCCCCAAAGCTTGACCAGGTGAATTGCAGCAGCTCTGAATTGGTTTTTTAATCGGAGAGAATGTAACTGGATGGACAGACCAAAGCAAAAGAATGCATATGGAACCAAAATATTCCTGGGGCCCTGAAATGTTCTGGTAAGTTTTTCTTTCATGTTTCGACAGAAGTCTTTATTGCTTCCAGGTTTCGGCAAGGGAAAAGCTGTGTTATGTATTTATCTGCCCCTCCTCCTCATCGTCATCATAGCTGAGCACCTCACAGTTGTGGTTGGGGTTCCCTTTGCTGGCAGTCATTCCTGGATTTCATCCTCACTACCCCCTTAGGAGGCAGGATAGTTATAATTCCCATTTTATGGATGAGGAACTAAGGCACATGGTGTGTCTAAGCCAGAAATTGAGCCTGGGTCTCTTGAAATTGATCATCCTTCCTTCCTTTCCTTGCAGCGGGAAAATATGTCACCTTTTTCCCACTTCTCGTTGTGAGAAACACTGATGAGTGAAATCCACCCATGGGCACTAGGCCTGTGAAGGACTTAAGTCTCTCTCCGGGTTTAAGTAGAACATGGGGGATGTCCGAGTTTTGTGCTGGCATCTGGCCAGGGTGAATCACCATGAAGCTTGTAATGTGCTCTGGGGGTCTCACACAGAAGGCATCACAAAGTATCAGTAGTCACCCATCATTATTACTCACCATATATTGCCCAGTCTCAAGGAGAAAGACTTGCATTTAAATACAAATATCTTGCCATTTATTGGGTGGAAAAGACCATGCAGACAAAGTACACTGCGTAGCTGGGGTATGCTATTATATTTCTTCAAAGTCTGTTGAATTGTGACAGTGTATATATAAGGCTAAGAAAGCCAGCTCTGATAAATTAGGGTATTTTTAATTTCTGGAGGTGAAGATCCTTTGGGCAAGTTCATTTGCTGTTGTGAGACTTAGAGGTAATTAAAACATCTTTTTTTGGCACTGCACTGTTGGGAATGAATGCCAGAATTTCCATTTCAGGTTTTATTTGATTTTTTCCCCTCATTTTGCAGAGCATTATTATATTAACCCTTCCACTCTCAAATTGTTTGCACTGCCATGACATTTCTGCAAGGAAAGAAGTGTGTTCTGTAAGGTACGTCCAGCAGGAGAATTCTGCACAGTAATAAATAGAGTCACTTCTGTTGTTTCCTGTAATACTGGAAGAAAAGATTGTTGCTGTTTTAATGGCTAGGCAAACCAATTTGGATAAATAGGTAACATGAATCTTCACGTAAAACGTCAACAGACCTAGAGATGGTTAGGAAATTTTTGACAGTGTTTGTTTGTTTGTTTGTTTGTTGTAGGAAAATGCTGACTTGTCAAAGTGGAAACTTTTCTTGGGAAAGGATTGGTTTGGATGAATTTCTTGACAAAAATTTTTTGGAAAAAAATGCAAAATTTTTAAAATGCTTTGTTTTGACAGTTTTTAAATGAAAAATTCCAGTTTTCCAGTTCAAAACTAATTTTATTTTGAAATTTAAGCTAATTATATTAAAAAGACTCTTTAAACATAATAAATGTTGCAATCTAAACACAATGTGTTAGAATTATCAAAATAAAATGTTTCACTTGACACATATCAAAACTTTTGGGGGGATTTTTGGTTCACTAAAATTTTCAGGATTTCGACTTTTCATCCCAATTCTGGATGGGAAATTTTTTCCTCAAAAATTTTCATGGGACATGAAAACCTTTTCCCACCCAGTTCTAAACAGAATCCCAAACCTTTATTGAGGTTTGGAAGTGCTCAGTTTATTGCTTATTCTATATATTTATATAGTTCATGCAACAAAAACCGTACATTAAAAGAACATTGTTCATAAGGCAAGCTCAAGCCCTCAAAATTAGTCAGTTGTCACCTTAAGTTGGCCCCTTTATGTGTATGAATTAAGATATAGTCTTTAATTATGTGATCGCATACCTATTTGTATGTGTGTTAGACAACAAAATAACAACTGACTTTTCTCAAGAGCTGCATTTGGCTAAGATAAATTCAAACTTCAGATGCAGGAGGATTATTCCAATCCCAAATGAGTCACAAAACCTCGGTGCTACCAAACTCCCCTAGCAGGATATCGAATGAGACACTCAACCAGTGAAAGACAAGACAGGAGCATTACCTCATCAGAACAAGCTGTTATTGGCCAATCAGAGATCCTGAGGCTAGGACATTGTTTCCTAGGAGCTGGCTAGCTATAGAAGAGACTCAAAACAAGCTTCCCACCGTCCTCTCTTTCCGTTTTTGATCTCTCTTACAGTGTCTCTTTCCATGCTGATCTAAGAGTATTACTGTGTCATGTCCTCCATTCCGGGCCATTCTATGTGAATTTGTTCCTTCTAATTAAGTTTCCAAAATATGGAGACACCCAAGGAAAAAGTCATTTCTCTTCAGTGGTTTTTTTTTTTTCTTCTTTTTTTGCATTAAGCTGAAGCTCATATGCCAAGACTCAGGTAGTTTTCACTAAATATATGTAGTCATGAATCTACAATCCTTTGCGCATGGAATTTCTGTCACTGAGGAGAGATGTGAATGGAGGGGATGGGGGGCCAATTTACCATCTTGTATGCTCCTGCAGACCTTTCTTTGCACCCGTTGAGATAAGACTGCGGTGAGCATGAAAAGCAATGAAATCATCTCCTACATGAACTCTGCATAATGCATAGATCTTTATGGCAGTCATTACGCACAGTGCTGGCATAAAACCCCAAAGAAAGAAGATTCTTCATGTAGAGCAAGCAATTTTTCTTCGACCTTATGAAACTAATTATTTTATATCCCCTAACTGAAACTTATAATTCACCGTAATTGGCAGGAGAAGTCCCACAGTAACAATAACAAGGTCTGTTATTGTTTCCTTTAGTACTCCACAGTATGAGTGCTGGAAACACAGCCTCCCGTTCTGTTGTTTAATGGCACGTATTAAAATAAATCATGCCAAACTCAACAACAGGCTCAACAATAAATAATTCCTTCTTCTCTTGAGGTGTTTAAATCATGCTGGAGTTCAGCAAAGTAAAGACCAAGGCATTTTGCAATGAGCTTCCAGCAGTGGGTTGGGTTACTGGTTAAGAAGAGAGGCCGAGGAATCAAAGAAACCCAAGTTCTAGTCCTGGCGTTGTCACTGACTCACTGGGTGACCTGAGTCAAGTCACTGCACAACTCTGTGCCTCAGTTTCCCCATCTGTAAAATGAGAAATATTTCTCTACATTACAGGACCGTTATGTGGCTTCCTTCATAAATGACTGTAAAGTGGTGTAAGAAACTTGGATGCTATTTTCAAAGTATTATTATTCATTTTACAGTGGAAGCCAGAGGCCACAACTGAGATCGAGGCCCCGTTGTGCTTGGTGCTGCACAAACATGTAGTACAAGACAGTCCTTGCCCCCAAAGAGTTTACAGTCTAAATAGACAAGACAGAGGAAGAATGGGAGAAAGTTTGTGTTACCATCACTGTGTTACAGATGGGGAGCAGAAAGATTGCAGGCCAGATTTTTTAAAGGTATTCAGATGCCTAAAGACGCAGCTAGGCACTAGTGAGACTTTCAATTCCATTGTACGTTAGGTGTCGAGCCATTTTTGAAAAGCCCGGTGGACATCCATCTGCATTGTTACTCACCTAAATACCTTTAAGAATCTAGCCCTGAGTGACTCACCCAAGGTCACACAATGAATCTGTGGCAGAGCTGGGAATTAAATGCAGGTCTCCTGAATCCCAGTCCAGTTCCTTAATCATGAGTCCATCTGTCCTCTTTTACTATTATTATTAGAACGATGAGCTCAATCAATATTCTCCCTAGATGTAATATACAAGTAAAGACACTTGCTTTTTCCCCCCGTTAGAATTTTATTATTTTAGGAGTTGAAGGTTGAGCCATGTGTCATCAGAAAAGTATCGTATGATAGTCTCACGGTTGACCTACGACCTCCATACCATGCGGTCCTGATGTACCCTACATAGGAACAGCATGGGCAGGCAAATGCAAGATTTTATCGCAATAGACTCACTATAATTTCATTGAGTATAAACTCAACCAGCAGGAATTATTAATTTCTCAAAAGTACTTTATGCCATTCCTTGGGTAAGCAGCTCTGCTAGTAAATAAATAGAGTGCCTGGTTAATGACTGCGGCGCGTTCTCCTTCAGTTTCTAATGACCCCTGCCAGTTAAATTGCTAAGTGGCAGAATGGTGGGCCAGGGCTGGAGAAACCTGTCGTGCCACTGTGCGGCACGGACAACAGTATCATCCAAAACGCTTGCCTCGGTTCTCCTTATCTCACCTCTCCACTGCTGCAAGCTCCTTTCTGGTTTGGACAAAAGCAACCTCGTCCTCTTCTTACATACGTTCCACATGCCGCTGCAAAAATCATTCTCCCGGCCACTCCCTTAGAAGCATGGAATTCTGGGAGAGCATGCATCTTGCCCCATTCTTTGCACCCTCCTCCTCGGAAGCACCTCCAGACAACGCAGGGCAAGCCTGGCTCAACAACAGAGCCCCATTGCGGGGGAGATGTCACTGGCCTAATGCGAATGGGGAATGTGCTGCCGGCGTCACAGACACACAGGGCCCCGCTGGGGCATTGGGGCAAAATCACACAGCTGCCACTTCGGGGGAGTCGAGATTTCCTCTTAGAGCCATCGGGCCTAATTCTGCAGCGCCCTGCCCCTGGTGTATGCATTCGGACCCCGTGCACGGTAAATGTCATGCTTCTGTGGTAGCACTTTGCCCTGGCATGAGGGATGACAAAAGGTGCAGGGCAACGGAGAATCTCCTCTCCCCACCAGCCGGGCCTCATGAGGCCACCTGGTCTAAAATGTTGATTCTCCCCACCCCCATTTAAAGTTAGTGTTTGAGCCTGCTTCTCATTGATGCTAGGATCCCGTTACACCTTACTGGCAGTGTAAAGGAGCCTTGCCTCACAGCTGTTGGTGTTTGCCCACTTTCAGAACCCTCTACGTAGCCAGAGGAAAGGTGCATGAATGTAACCGGGGACTCAGGTTCCAGTGACATTTTTCTTTGCTGCGTTTCATGATCTTCACGTCTCCACCAGCAGGCCGGACACACCCCCAGTTAGGAAACACCTCGGCCTTGAACAAAGGGGAGGCTACAGTCCCCAGTCACGGTGCATTGGCGTATCAGGATGGGGTGTCCCGAGAAGAACCCTCCCCTGTCTCATGGGGGGGCTGTGAGGAGGAATTCATGGACTTCTGTGAGGCTCTCAGATACTGTGGTGGTGAGGGGCCAGTTAAGTGCTTAAATATCTAGACAGATTGGCAACCCCAGCTCAGAGAGGGGCAAAGACTTAAAGGGCCGTGGGACATATCAGCTGGGAGTGGGGAGGCAGGCAGTGAGCTTGCATCACTGCTTCTCATTCTGTACCAGTCCTGTGGATTAATAGAGGCCTCCGCATGTCAGAAGCTACATTCAACATTCTCTGGAGCCCACATCTCTTTCTCAAAAGCGTTAAATAACACCACCAGATTTCAGCTGTTTTCCCCACCCCCTATTATTTACTCCCTGGATTTCTCTGTCAGAGCCCATTGACTTTCCCATCCAGCCTGCGATCTGCACAGTTTCTCTGCCTCTGATTGTCTTCGGCGTTCAGACAGTTGGATTTTTTCATCCCCACCTCCCCACCGGCTGACTGCTCCAGACGACTGACACCAACTCAAGGCCCTGAAAGAGACAGACAAGAGCTGAACGTCCACCCTCCCTAAATCCGTCCTGGCTGCTTAGCAGGCATGAATTTTCCTGAGCAGCGAGCACTACCTGGGACAGGATTTATTAAGAGACAGGATTCTGGCTTGAAGCATGAAATCGGAGCAATGAAGAGTAGAAAAGGGTCCAGCAGATAGGAAGATGGAGACGGGGCAGATACATTCCCATCGGACACGACACGTGTTCCTAGCTTACCTTGAGTGTTGCCGGCAGTTTTCCCTTTGCAGGAACATGGAAAGGGAAGCTTAGGCTCTGCACAATTAGGCCAAAGTGGCAGCTAATTTGGGGTGCTTTCATTTTGGGACACCCAATTCAAGACACCGGAGTCTTGATTTTTCCACTGCTGCAGCTCCCATGGGCGTCAGCTGGAGTTTCTGGGTGTTTGGTGCTTCTGAGAGTCTGAAACAAGAAGCCCATAAAAAATGCCAGGGCCTCTCCTCTGTTGGGTCTAAAATCTTTGGATAAACCCTGGGGCGAGGGGTGGGGAAATGTAAAGAATAAAATGCTTTCCCAGCAATCTTTGGGAAGTCTTTGCGAGTGTCCCCTCCTAGCACAAACAGTGATGAAGGCTGCCCTCTGCCCCTGTTCGGAGCCTTGTTCTATCCCCGCAGACCATTGGCTCATATGCTTGTAACTCTGTCCCGTGCTCAAGTGCTGAGACCGTCCCCCTCCCGCATGCAAATTCCCCCCTTGGCTGAGGAGGGGAGTGAACAGTCCTGGGAGCGGCTGGGGAAGATGGGTTGTGAGGGTGGGGTACGAGAAGATGAAATAAAACCCCACTGCTTACTAAACCTGTCCTCATGTCAGGTAGTTAGGTAGTATCAATGTTGCTTAAGCAGAGGCAGCTGAGAAGGGGACAGTGTCCCTATGAAGAGCTAGTCTGTCATTAAGGCAAGGACGGGGACAGGAAGCTGGGTCTGTATGGAGGCCCCTAGGAGAGGCTACCAGAGTCCCCTGCCTTACAGGCAGGCTCCTGCTAATGCCAGGTCTTCCCACACAGGGGCACCTCTGGGATGGCGAGTCTGTAGCACGTGGTGGAGACGGCAGGCGAGTGCCTGACCTCTGAAAACCAGGGCAAAGTGATGGTGGACGTGAGTTTCGGGGAACTGAGGCAGAGAGTCCTTGCAGCGCCCGACCAGAAGGGGGCACAATGGGCAGCCATGCCCTGTGCCAATCCGTTTTGAAGCGTGGTTTCCATGGGGCGGAGCAGGCAGGCATTCTCTGCTTCGAGGCCAGGATCTGGCTCCATCAGAGGAGGAGGCTGGATTTATGCCAGTTCATGTATCTACAGCATCTCTTCCTGCACTTCACTTCCCTCTGCCTCATGTCAGCCTGGCCAAGCTGCGCTGTCCTTCCTAAGGGGTAAAAATCAAATCTCTGGGGCATTTCACATCCCTCCCCAGACAGCTAAATAAAAGTGGGAGTTTGCCCCCCCAAAATCCCCTCCTTCCCCCCTTCTGTGCCCCTCCACCCCAGAGCAGGCTGCATTTGGTAAAGGTAAAGTTTACTGGGGAGAGTGGGTGGTAGGAAGGGCTTGTAAGATATGAGCAGCCCAGGGTTAAGGAAAGGTGTCCTGGAGAAAGGGATTTCTTGGGACCCTTCTGGAAGGGAAACCAGTGGAGTCCACCTGCCCCTCCAAGGTGACCTTTACCAGGAGAAACGGCACCGCCAACTTCCCTCTGGGAAGAAAAGGGTCACCATTTTCAAACCAGCCCTAAGCTGAGCTAGAAATCTGGTCATTTGAAAGCAGAGAAGAAGAGGTTGGATAGAAGAGAAAGTATTTGAAGGGAGACAAAAAAAATCACTCCGCGATTTCCTTGGCTGTAGACATGAAAGGCAGAGCTACAAAGGTATCACCCTCCTTCATTCTGTCAGAATAATTCATTGGCTAATAATTCCACCCATCACACACAGTGTGGCTTGAGGCTAACCCCCCTTACCCATAAAATACTCCCCACCCCCAAGATTCCTCCTCGTATGTTTTGCAGGGCACCACCAGCAACACAGCAGGCGCTGCCTGTGAAGCAGAAAGATGGCCAGTTTGAGGTCCTTTGGTCTGTCATGGGGGAGTTAATAAAGCAATGCCCCTTTGGATTCCCTTTTCCAGCTGTGCTGAGTGGCAGACCGCATTCCTTCTGCACTCAACAGTGCAGAGAAGTTGAACTGAATATGTTTACTTAGGGGCCGCTTTTGACAGTCTGTCTCGCAGGCCCTCTAAAGCTGCCTCCCGGCGAGCAACATGATATATTAAGTTTTTTTTTTCTAGCTGCCTCTAATTTCTGCCTATTTGTCTCCCAGGTGGAGTCTGCGGGGACAAGCTAAGCAGAGTGATGCATCTGTAAGCACAGAAATCCTACCACCTTGACAAATTCCTGTGCCGCATCGTCTGGGAGTTGCAGCGGGAACATGATTAGGTGGTAACGAAAGGTTACAGACTGTGTCCTCAGCCATGCCACTGGGCGCTGGGTTCTTAATGGCGTGACTTGGAGGGACCAGGACAACTAGGGGTTGTGAGGGCTAACATCTTCATTCCGCTTCCGCTGGTAAAGGACTAGGTTGGTTATGAATGAGAGGCCCCTGCTGGGTGTAATGCTTCAGTAAGAGAGTTTGGATCACATCCTTGGCTGATGTAAATCAGCCTAGCTCTATTGACTTTGATGTCAAAGGAGCTGGGTCAGTTTACACCGGCCGAGGGTCTGGCCTTTTGTTCTTCAAGACCTCAGTTCAGCAAAGCACTTAAGCACACGCTCAACTTTAAGCATGTCCTGATGGCCCATTCAAATCAATGAGTGCTAATCACATGGTTAAACGCTTTCTCAAACAGGGGTGGACTTAAGCACCTGCTTAAAGTTAAGCAAGTGCTCTACTGAAAGGGGGCCTGAATGCTGACTACTAGAGCTAATTTTCCATTCAAACGGGTTATTTTTAATGAAAAATGACTTTTTGATTAAATTGAAATTACCATGAAAAAAAAATCTTTTTGTTGGTTTTTTTACAACCCCGCTAAAAAACTCAAAGAAAAATTTTAGATGAAAATTTAAAAACAAATTAAATTTGTCAAAATTATTCACAGGGAAAGAAAATCATTTTCCAACCAGCGCTATGGGTTACAGTTTCAAGAAAGAAAGAAAAAGAGTAAGTTAGTTGCGTGCTGCCCATTGGAGTAAAAATAACAATAATTTACAGTCAGTAAATGAGCACAAAAGATGAAAACTCTCCTCTCTTCCCTCAGTTTTATAGGAAGCTTATTATACAGAGACTCTGAGTTAGATTAGCAGGAATAGGGTAAACCAAGGCCTCCGGGGGAACTTGATCACAACTGGGAGAGAGGCTCAGTGGAGGATGAATTGCTTAGCATGCTATTGTCCTAATTGGCGTCTCTGTCTCCTATAGTGATGGTGGCAGACGGAAGATGAGGAAGGAAGCCCCATGGTGGAACAGTGAATGGAGGGAGAAATGGCAGAGTCAGTATGAAAGAATGGCCGAAACACCCATTTGGCATAACCTTGTCCTTTCAAAGCCACTGCTAGAGGGTCTATGTGATATTTATTCATGCTAGTGTCAAATGGGAATTTGGGACTGGTTTTATGGCTGTCGATCTGCTTTAGAACCACTGAAATAAAGGGGAAACAATATACAGTGTCCAAGTGCTCCGATATTGCAGGGATGGTGGAGACTGAAAGAGAATATCCTAGAAATTAGAGCTGCAAACAACCGACTAGGTACATCAGGCTGTGAAATGCCTTGGGATCCTTGTGAATAAAAGGTGCTCCATAAATTTAGCATTATTTTGTAGCTCACCTGGCAACCAGGAGGTGGTGAGGTCTGGACTGAGAAAACATCACGATAAATGTTGCATAAAAATAGACTTTAGACTTGTATTATGTGGCCTGAGTGGGATCAGTAGTGTTGTCCCAAGCGGAAAAGGCTGTAGCTATATATCCCCTATTACAATCCTATCTTCCAGCACTGAACAAACCTTACATCTAAGCTGAATCATCCTGCTTCAGGAGTTGTTTTCGCTTTAAGTCTAAAGCGGGGGGATTAGTCCTTCCTTCCCTTTCAAAGACCTAATTTCACCTCCCACATGTCTGAGATGCCAATTAAATAACCCAAAGGAGAAAGTGCTGTGAAAATTATTGATTAGGGCCCTAATTGCTTCTCTCTTTCTCCTCTCCAAGTGAAGTGAGCTTTATGGAGTCCTCTCAAGACAGACAGAGAAATGTGGCTGTCTGCCACTCAGTGTGAAATGTACCTTATTCTCCAAACAAAAGAAGCTGGGATATCTTTGAAGCTATTTTTTCTAACCGGGGCCAGCTTTGTCTCCCCACCATTAACTCTCTTATGCTGAGTTACAAATGAGGCCTCACATTGTGATTGGCTGAAGATGCTCGGCATGGAAAGACCAGTCATTGGCTTCAGTGCCCCACCTGTCATTCCGATTGGCTGGGAAGGGTCTGACTGTCCAATAAAATAAGTTGGTCCCATAAAAGATACTATCTCACCCACCTTGTGAGAACTAACAGTGACAACACATTCCAAGACTCCAAGACTGAAAGGAAAAAACATGCCTCAAATCAGTTCAAGGCAAATGCTCACTATCACAAGCTATTTCTGGATGTCCCAACTGCAGAGCCACTGAAGCAAACACAGGACCGAAGAAGTGGGTATTCACCCACGAAAGCTTATGCTCCAATACGTCTGTTAGTCTATAAGGTGCCACAGGACCCTTTGTCGCTTCTACAGATCCAGACTAACACGGCTACCCCTCTGATACTTGAACACATTCCAAGTGATTGATAGCGCATGTGATGCAAAGCATCAGCATATACCACTGAAGTTACTGCATAATTAACTTCTTTCCATCTTGGAAACTCAGGCCTGGTCTACACCTGAAATGTAGGTCAACCTAGCTATGTCGCTCAGGGCTGTGAAAAATGTCACTCCCTGAGCACCATAGTTAGATCAACCTACCCTCCAGTGTAGACATGGCTAGGTCTAGGAGGAGAGGTGGATTAACTACAGAGATGGAAAAAACACTTCCGTTGAAGAAGGAAGCGTCTGGATTGTAGTGCTACAGTGGCATAGCTCCAGTGTCCTGAGTGTGCTGTTTTCAGCAGCTCCTAAGGGAATTAGGGCCCAGTTCCCTTGACTCCCTTTGGAAATCCCAAACAAAAGTGTTTAACAAGTGAAGCAAAGTGCTTAAAATTTTTGCATAGACAAAAGGATCACAATTTGCCTCACTAGGTTTTCCTGTACAATAGGTGCACTGTGTACCGGTGGATCTGTCTACCACAGCGTGTTGTACCAGCTAATCAATTTAATCTAATTCTTATTGAGTTAAATCAAATTGCCTTAAATTCACTTTAGGAGACAAAGCTCATGCGCGGATTCATGGAACGTGCTTGGATTAAGGCTGCCACCTTGAGAAATGGTTATGCCAGGAGGAAAGACTTATTTTTCCAAAATACATTGCAAAATGAATTTCTGGGACTCGTTGCCACAGGATTACATTGAAACAAGACTTCCCACATGGTGCATTGTTGCACAAACAGGTATACTATGGGTTATATCCTCTCCGCTGCCCTTCTGAATGATCCAGGATTGGCAGTTTTCTGAGAGAGCATCAGATGGACCATTGGTCTGTTATGATAGGGCAGTTCCTTTGTTCCTTCCTCAGAACCGGTTTAACCAAGTTAGGACAATAGCATTGAATTTCCCTTTAAAATGAAAAACAAATATAGTGAAATATGGAGCCTATATAATAGAATATTGTACACTACAGCCATTGGGTTGACCGCTGCCACAGGACATAAAACCAATGGAGAATTTGGTCTGTAAGGTATATTTAGGCCAATATTTTCAGTTGATATTTTCAAAGCTGCCTAGGGGGTTCAAGCACCCAATTCCCATTAAAGTGAATTGGCAATGAGTGTCCAAATCCCTTAGGCATCTTTGAAAATTTCAGCCTTCAAACTTAGGTGCATAAATAGAGGCACTTAAAGTGAAGAGTAGCTTGATGTTCTACTAGGCATTGAGGACCCTTCAACTCCTGTTGACTTTACCAGGTAGGTGCCGGAGTTCAGTACCTCTGGGAAATCAGGCCATTTATTCATGTGGCAAAATGTGCATTTGGATGCCTAAAATTTGAAAATGTCAGGCTTATATTTTATGCCCTGTATTGAATTCCATACAAGGACGGGCCTGGGAAAGGTGTTGAAAATGGTCACCCTGGCTTCACCCGCAGCATACCCTTGCTTGGATGCCTGGAGTTTTAAAAATGAACGTCAAGCACATCAGCCGAGATGGGATTAGGCCAAATATTGGGGGCATGGGCACCTCCAAATCCAGGAGCAGTGAGTTCCGAGGTTTTGCTCTGGCTCCTTTTCTACGTATAGGTAGACAGAGGCTGCCAATCACTTTTGCTGCTGGTTCAGGGGAACGGATTTCTATAAATCACCCTCGCCTGTTTAAAATGGAAAAGAACACCAGGAAAGCATGCACAAAGAGGAGGTTAACTGTGGTTAAAATGGAAATTTTGGCCTGCTCAGCTTCCTAGCCCAGCCTGAGCCTCCTCTGTGGTGAACCAGTAATAAAGATCCCAAAGCCCCCTCTGGTCACTGGAGCTGGCTATTTTGTGCAGAAATCATGTGAAGAGGATTAAAAAGCTGAGATTTTTCAAGTCAACCAGCAGTTTATAAAAGCCTTGCTCTGTTCACTTCCTTTCTCTCTGTCTGCTGGTCTAACCTACCCACCCTGCCGCCCCCTCATCCTGCTGGCTCTAAGCCAGCTCTGATTTTCCCCTCTAATCCTTTCTGTCTCTTCTCCAGACTCATACTATTCTCTTGTGCCTTTTCTTTCGGGCTGATTTTTCTCTTCCCACGGCCTTGTGCTACCAACATTGTTCTTGCAGCTCCTCCTCTTCCAGCGATGCCTGCTTCTTAGTGGGTTGGGCACTTTTCTGAAGAGTTGTCCCATGCGTTATTCAAAGCAAAGAAGCCTGTTTAAAAGGACAAACAGTGTATTTAATGTTTCGTTCTAATGGATAATGCTCCCAGTGATAGTAAAGGAGTGGGGTGGTCTAAAAGTAAAGCACTTCTTGTATCTTACGTTTCCTACATACCATACTGACAGGCATGTTATAAGTGGGATGGGGAGGTATCTTCCACAGTCAGATCGGTAGGTAGATGATAAATATGTAGCTAGACAGGTAGGTAGATACAAGATAGAAGATAGTAGGTGGTTAGGTAGCTAGATAGACAGGTAGGCAGGTAGGTGTTTATTGTTGTATTGCAATAACATCTAGGAGCCCCTGTCATGGACCAGGACGAGCTACATGCTATACAAGCTGAGAACAAAAAGGTGGTGTCTGCTCCAAAGAGCTTGCAACCTGAATATATGACAATAGATAGAAAGGCAGGCAGGTAGAGAGAGAGAGAGAGAGGCAGGCAGGTAGGTAGGTAGGTAGAGAGATAGGAACAAAGGCAGGTAGAGAGGAAGGCAGGCAGTACATAGACAAGTAGGTAGTAGGTACATCGATAAATCAACTGGTTTCAGTTTAAGTCCCCTTTGCTAAGGTTCGCTCCAGTGTAAAAGCCCCTCTTTAGTGACTGACTGCTATTAGGTGCTCACTACGGCTACTGACTCACATCACAGAAAACCGATTTTGTCACTTCCCAGATGTTGGCAGTGGTCTCCAGCTGTTAAGGCTGGAAGATGGAATTGTGCTTCACTCTCTCTCTCATGCACTTCAAACACTCCTGTTAGCTCAGGCAGGGATCCCTTTGTCTGTCTTGCAAAGTTGTTTTACTTATTTTTTTGCTTGCCAGCCACAGAAGAACCTGACAAGCAAAGCCCGATAAATATATTCCAGAGACCAAGAGGGAGCTGAAAATTTCACTGATGACATTATTGGAAAGGAAGGAAAACAACTGCCCAGCAAATTTAGGGATGATGAAAACTACAAGCAAGGCGCTCCTGGGAACAAGAGAAAATGGGCCACTTAACAAGGAACCCAGTATAAGATTGCTGTCAGCAAGGTCAAGTACTGTACAACAATTTGGTCTAAAGGAGGGCTGTGAACCAAATCAGCCTGAGATGGAAGAGTCACGGAAATTTGGAAGCCTTGAAAATAATGAGGAGCTGGAGAGACTGCATGCAAGGACAGGGATGGGACTGTGCAAAAAAATCCCCTGAAATCTTCATACTTAGGGACCTGACGTTATGTAGTTAATGGTGCTATTTTCAGAGGTGCTTTGCACCTGCAGCTATTATTGAGTTCAACTGGAGTGGCAGATGCTCAGCAGGTGAAAGTAGCCTGATTTTCTGAGCTACCATCGGCTTCAACAAGAACATAGGAATTGCAAGACTGAACCAAACCAGGGTCCTTCTTCTCCAGTCTCCAACAATGATCAGCACCAGCTGCTTTGGAGGAAGGCACAAGGGACTGCAGAATGGATCAGGAAGGGAGTTGTGGCCTCTTGGCACTTCTCAAAGGCAGGGCATTTTGATTAAGGTGTCTAAATATGGTTCTAGGGACTCAGCTTTTGGAGCACAAGTTTGAAAACGTTGGCCAAAATTCATGCCAGTTCTTCCAATGGCCAAAGGCCCCCTTGTGGGATGTGATTGAATGACAGTGTGCTATGGCTATCTAGCGATCTATCTACTATGCCACCAACCCCTCCAGCCTAAGAGGCTGATCCAAAGCATATTGAAATCAGTGGAAAACCTGCCATTAACTTCAGTAGACCTGGGATCAAATGCTCTAGAAATAGAGGAGTAGAACACATCTCCAAACGGGTGAAGTGTCGGGGGGCTTCTTGCAGGTAGTCATTGACAGACTTCCTCGTCTGTGTCTAACAGCGCTGATGAATACAGCTGAGTGGGTCCAAAACGTGTCATTTTAAATGACTTTTTGTTTCAAATTTTACTTTACTTTAATTTGTTTGAAAAGGTTAAAAAACTCAAAAGAGAAACCAACAGTTTTGTTAAAAAATGAGTGAACGTTTTCAGTTCACTGAAAAATTTGAAAAATGTTTTGTTTCAGGTTAACCCCAAACAAACGTTTGGCTGGATTTTTTTGGTTAGGCCAGTGAAGAGAAAAATCAGTTATTCCCATAACTACTGGTGAAGTAATTGGGGAGCCCTGGATAAAAAAGGATTACATGCAATGGCAATGTGTGTGGGAGGGAGCCATTGGGAAAGGACTAGGACAATTTAATTTTCAGCTTCCAGTCACTCCTGGAAATACAAATGGGTTTTTGAGCTATTTCAAGTGCCCTTGTATGTCTAGGGCCACCCTGGAACCAAAACTAGTTAGGAAATGTTATCGAAGGGTTACAGCATCGTTGTAAAGTGTGATTATCCAAGGTTTGGGGGCAAGGTTAATTAGCAAAAACTGAATTGATTCTTCAAAGAAGGATTTTTCATTATTTTTAAACAAGGGAAGCGTCTCCCAGAGATCGGAGCGATCACAGCTGCACCTACTGGGGGATTATGAAAATAATTGTTACCTGCTAATCTCCGTTAAAGGCTCAAAATAACTAAAGGGGATGACTCACAATAGCTAAAGCCTCTAGGTGTGGTATGTGGTGATTAGAATAGATTAACTGGATTGTGTACAACCATGTGAGCACATGTAATGTTCTGCCCTCCCCCTTCACCTCCCAACATATACAGGGACTTAGCACACCATCAGATCCACTGAATTCTATGGGCCACATTCCAAAGTGGTGTAAGCGGGTGAAGATCCCATGAAAGTTGCAGGCACAATGTAGTGGATAAAGCACTTATGTGGGAGCCAGGAGACCTGAGTTCTAGTTCTGGCTCTGCTATGTGACCTTGGGCAAGTCATTTCACTGTCTGTGCCTCTGTCTTGTTTATCTAGGTTGCAAACTCTTTGGGTGGGGCTGTCTCTCATTATATGTATGTGAGCACAATGGGACCCTGATCATGGTGGAAGACTCTAAATACAACTAATAATAATAGATCTCTGGGACAAATTAAGATGTGGCGTAGATATGGCATACGTGGGGTGGAAAACTGGTGTGAATGGGAAAGATGTGTAATGATACCTGTCATTTGGGGCAGCTACCCCACACAGGTGAACAAGAATTGGAGGCCCAATTAGCCCATCTTGCTGCACCTGGAGTCGGTGTCAGGCTTGATTTGTTATTAGACCCAGCTGAGGAGGAGGTAGGTCTTATTAAAAGATGGAGGTGAAAGCTACAGAGAAGGTCCAGGAAAGGGAGGAGGGACAGTACCTTCGGTTTCAGAAGGGTCTGAGGAATGCAGACTGACGAAGTCTACAGGGATGGAATTAATCTCTGTGGTGGGCCCTGGAAAGGGGGCATCGAAAGAGGGTTCAACGTTCCAGCAGAGAAAGAAGGTGCTGAGAGGAGTTAGGGAGAAGCCAGAGGCCTGGGACCAGAGGAGAGGCTGGGTTCAGCACAGGCTGCAGAGAAGCAGCACAAGGGGTTCAGAGATAGGAAGTGAGCAAGGAAAACAGCAGCACCTCCGAAAGAGCAGACCTACCTGCTTCACCCTGGGCACCTGGGCTGGGCACCAGGGTGGAGGATTGACCTGGATACCTCTGCCGGCCTCAAGAAAGTGGGCTACGTGCCTGATGTGTGGACTATTAATCCCAGGGCTGGGCTAAAGACTGAGCCTCTCAAGGCTGGCCAGGAGGATGTCTTGTGTTGGGATGTTTGTGGATTTTGATCTGCGCTTTTGTTACCCCCGCAAAGGCTAAAGTGACCAGTTTCGGGGGCTGAATCATGAGAAGAGAGACCATTGCAGGCCGGGGGCATGAGATGAGCCACACCCAACTACAGAGGGTGTGCCAGTGGTGAGTTGACCCTACTACTGTACTAATCTGGCATTCATCAGGTGTGCAAAGAAAGTGTCACTTACACCCTGTGAGGGGCAGAAAAGAGGATGAGAGCAGGGAAAGCAACCCGCAGAAAGGGCAGCTTTCTACAAACGGGTTTTCACATTCAGATCTGTGTCGGGATTTCCCCGTCACCACTGCTATGCCAGAAGAGCTGCTGGGACTTGGTAGGTCCCTGTTCTGCGTTACAGTAGCCTTGCTCCGAAGCCGGTATCTTATAGCTGGGTAGGCTAACATCTGCCTGGGCAGAGCACAGCTTGGGTTTGTAGGGGCTGGGCTGAGCAATAGTGATGGCAGCTAGAAAATTCTCAGCTTGGCTGATAAAAGGAAACAAATCCGATACAGAAATGGTGAGTCATTGTCAGAGAGCTGCTTCTCTGGCATTAGCCACGTTGTTAAAGTGTCATTGTGGTGGGAAGGCGATCTGTATTCTTTCCTCTGTTTAAGGAATAGCAATACTTTGCGCTTACACAAAAACACTTTTCATTCAAAGACCTCACGCTGCTTTACAAAGGAACTTTATCCCCATTTTACAGGTGTGGAAACTGAGGCTGATCCCTTACGGCCCTGAACCCTGTCCTGTGATCTGTGCCTGTGCAAAGTGGCTGCAGAATGCTACCTAAGCTGGATGGTAGCACATTACATGCACTGTGTCTGTCTACACAGCAGCTAGACACCCGCTGCTGGCCTGTGCCAGTCAGCTCGGGCTCATGGGACTTAGGCTGCGGAGCTGTTTCGCTGCTGCATATAAACTTCTGGGCTCCCCCTGGAGCCGGGCTCCAGGACCCTGTGAGGTGGGAAGGTCACAGAGTCCTTGTGTGGAGAGAGAAAAACATCATTTCATACATTGTAAGGCCAGGTGAGCTTGGCAAACCCAAGCGCCTTTGGGTAATTCATGGAGCAGCCCTGACTGTTGTGTTGCATGTGATCCAATTCACTCTTCTCCTTGGTCTGGCTGAATCTGGAATAGTGAATCTTCAGAGGCGAATCCTTCGGGGGATACACTGAACAGGGCGGGCTACTGGTTCCATGCTGGTATTGGTAAAAATGACACGGGCAAACAGGATGAGGTACTATAGCAACACCAAAGGCCACATAGTCTAGCAGCCTGGGATAAGTTGGGGCCTTGCCCATTAAGCTTGCAGTCTCTCCCACAGCCTGAGATAAGCCTGTATGCAACATGCAGCTGCTTCATCTAGGCTGCTTTACAAGTGGATCAATGAGGAACTGTCATATGATAATGTCCAATCAGAAAGTACCCTGCTCTTACACCTGGAAGAAAGGCTCTCTTGATGGAGCCAGAAGGCCTGGAATGAAGTGTGTATCTATATTGGTCAATAGCTCACTTGATCATTTTTAACAGGGTTTTGATTTTATCTAATTATTGTTATTTTGCTGTGCCAGGGCTATTTTACAGAGGGAAATGGCTATAATTGTACCTACTAGCTCCTGAAAGAATGACCTTTCTGCGCAGAGTAAAAATGCCAATAATGGTTTTGAACAGTGGGTCGTTCACTGTAATCAAGTAAATACCTTTGTTTTTTCCCCATCCCACTAGGTCCATTTTATCAGCAGGAGACTGTATCTTCTGATATCCTCGGGGATGGATCTGGCATGAAACAGTGGTCAGGGCTCCGGCATAGTACTTGGGAAAACCAGGTTCTGTTCCTGTCTCTGTGGTCTGGGCAATTTACAATCTCTGACTCTCTATTCCCCCCCAGCTGTCTCTTATTGTATGTACATCCAGTGCCTAGCACAATGAGCAGCAATTACAGTAGGGAGCTCTAAACAATGCTCTTTTGACAATAATAATCATTAGAGTGACCAGACAGCAAGTGTAAAAAATCAGGATGGGGGTGGGGGGTAATAGGAGCCTATATAAGAAAAAGACCCCAAAATCGAGACTGTCCTTATAAAATCGGGACATCTGGTCACCCTAACAATCATCAAGATGATGGATCAAATCTGAGTGACTTCAGTGAGAGCTGGATTTGACCGTCAAAGCCACACAGAGCTCTTGCTTAGCGGGGCTGGCGCAGTGCTGGAACGGGTTCGGGCGGACTAGTAGATTCTCATCATTCTGTTTGCTACATGAGAACGGATTGCTTGGCGCTGCCCTTTGATTTGAGGGCGAAAGCACAGTCTGGCGTTTAACGTTCAGGGATGGAAGCCAGGACTCCTGAATTTCTTTCTCTGCTCTGCCACTGATTCATCACGTGGCTTTGGTCAAATCACTCAATCTCCCCAGGCCTCGGTTTCCCCATCTGTCAATATTACAGCAAAGGGGAAGGAGGGGCTGCAGGGTGTTTGTTGGGTGGGGAAATGAGGGATTTCCCATCTCAGGAGCTCCAGCTGCATCCTGGATTTTTACACCATAGGAGCATCACAACAGGACCACCGCGTGGCTCAGGACTGAGTCCACTAATAAACGTTCACAGTCACGTTCCATTCAGACTTTTTCCCCCTTACCATGGCATCTGAGCAACACCCTTGTGAGGCAGATCAGTGGCTGTGGCGGAGGGGTTAAGTGACTTGCCCAAGCCCATGCAGGAGAGCAGGCGTCACAGCCAGGATAGGAACAGGGTAGTTCTGGCTCCTAGGCCTGGGAGCGGATCACAACGCTTCGTAGTCTAACATGCTCCTGCACACCCATTCATCTGCTTGCCATCCCGTCCTCCACTCTGGCAATCTGCTCCCGCTGCTGAGATGCTTCTGACACGCTGCGGAATGGCTAGTGTGAAGATTAGTTTTATCCCTTTGCAGACGGCAGGCACATACGCTAGGCATTCGTTTGCGCTGGCAGTCTGGAAAATAACAATGTCCTCAGGGGAAATGAGATACTCCCTTGTTGATACCTTCCTTCCCTCTGCTGGCAGTTTCTCTACACGCATCACGACTTTCATTCTGCTACCCTTGAGATCCAGAGAGAAAGATAGAACATTCCTAACCCCGTGGTATTGTCTTTTCTTTCGAAGTTCTGTCTCCTTCTCTCTCTCCTGTTGTCTATATCTATCCGTATATCTGTATCTGAATAATCTCTTTAAATCAATAACGATATAGTCTCTCTCTGTTTCAGCACAGTTATTGGTATGAAGATGATGCAGATATAGACATATGGCTAGATATAGACAATAGTTTATATGTGACACCTGTGAGTTTGGGCACATCTTTTCCATCTCCCTGTCTGATACCTCTTCTCCGCCTCCATCTGCCTAATGCATTACCTTGCCAGCTTCCATTCTCACCGAGCCTTTTAGTTCCACAGACTCTCAGAAGGCCCCCTGTCAAAGGAGTGAGGTGGTGACCTCAGTCCATGTCATCACACCTGCCACCAGAACTGAACTGAATGAACCTCTCTTTGTTGGTGCTTTCAGTAGACCGTCCAAAGATTGACTGTGCCATTGTCACTGGGTCGGACCTCTAGGGCGAGTCCTTCCAGGTGATGTTTGGAGGCACGTTGCTCAGGTACATAACGCTGATCTAGATCCCAGTACTGGCCCCACGTAATAATGGTGTAGCAGAGTGGGCAGAATGGAAGGGAGAGTTCCAAGGGAATCAGGATCAGTTCATGGATTCTGCCCTTATCAAACGCACACCGAAGTGTGTGTGTGTGTGTGTGTGTGTGTGTGTGTGTGTATAAAAGGAGAATGAGGCCCATTATTTTCAATGACTAGTTCAACTGATTCTACATCTTTCCATTCTCTGCCAGTTCCCATGGTATCCATGCCTTGATTCTCCATCACCTCCCACCCCAGCACTATTGGCAGCTGTAGAGCCAGGGACGCAGAACAACTGTATGTGCAGCTGGAGCTGCTGGAGGCATAAGAAAATCCCCCACGTGGGGCTGGACTGATCTCTCGCACTCAGGCTTCTTGGTTCATGTTTAATTAACTGGTGCAGTAAGCATGGATTGAAGGAAACAGGAGGAAGAAGAGAACATTAATCTATCCTGTAGCCTTGTTATTCCCTCCTCCTGAGTGCAAAGAGCAGGGAGATGATGTCCCCTTCCTTCCCTCCACACCGAATGGCCTTCCCTTTTCTAATCCTCTCAGGGTTGGTCAAACCACTCACCTGCAAAGCCGTGCTAGAATATCTGACGCTCTGGAGACAGCAACAGCTTTATTTTATGGAGCGCCAGCTCTGCTACAGGTAAGATTTCGTAAGTGCTTTCTGTTTAAAGGAGGATTCTCCTAAGTACTCTAAAATCCCCACGTTTATTCCGAGTGTCTTGACGTTTGCCGTGCCTCATGAGGGTGCTGGGGAGTGTCTGTTGAGCAAGGGGTTCCACAGAGACAGCCCCTCCAAAAACCAGGATTTTTACAATTTTTTTGTGCACACATGGGTCCCGAACTGTGGCTTTGATGGTCCCCCAAATATCTCAGCCCCTTGAGATTTCTCTCAGTTGGTGCTTGGCACCCTCTGTCCCTTTGAGGAGGTAATATTGAAAGAGGCATTAAAGGAAGAGTTTGGCTCTCCAAGAGGGCATACCCTCTGCTCTCTCCCAGCCAGTGCAGACAGGTGTTTGGGGTTATTAGACCCAGCTAAGGAGGATCAAGAGAGTGATTAGCTGACTGGATGAATGACTGAAAGAGGCTCCAATCTCACTCGGGAAAGGAGCTGCTGAACTTGAGAGGAAGCACTGGGCTGGGACGCAGCCCTAAGAAGGAGGGCAGCGAATACCCAAACTGGAAGGGAGAGTTTGTGGGCCAGGGCTAAAAACACACAGGCCCCAAGAAAGAGGACTGTGAAATCCCGAATCTAAAAGGAAGCACTTTGGGGGTGGGGAGCTGGTGAATCTGAATAAGCTAGCCCCCGAAAAGAGGGGGAATATTGTTCTGAGCTGCTCTGAGTGTACGTGATTATTCCTGGAACCTGAGGACAAATGGAAGCAGGGTACCTGCAGGACCATCCCAGGCCATGAGGGAGCAGGCTGGGACAGCAGCTGTTTACAAGGGCCATCTAAGTATCATGATGAGCAAAACCACCCAGTCCAATAATCCCATTTTGTTGATCGATTCAACTCTTCAATAAGCTCCTTTGGGACAAGAGCCCTAAGAGAAAAGGACAAAAGTCTCTTTGATGCGGAACAGAGGTCCATCGGGACACGGCCTTCAAAACAGACCCTTTCCAAAGAAGCGGCGTTCTCACCACGTCATGGTAAGTGAATTGTTTTAATATTAAAATAGCTTGGCTGGAGCTCCACTGTGGGTCAGGGGAGGGGGGCGCAGAAGGTTTGTATCTTACAAAATAGACTTAAGCTAATGCAGAAAGTATATGAATAAATCTCTCTGGTTGTAGCCCCTGGAAGCCTCCTGTGGTTATCAAGAATGCGCCATCTTCACTGCTACAGGGTGTTTGATTGAATTACAAATTCGAGGCAACTCCAACAGCAAAGCTGATTAAGCCTCTTTTACTGCAAAGTTGTTTTTTTTTTAATAAAAAATTATCCCATCAGCAAATAATTGCAATTGGCATTATATCCATATAGACATGTATGCACAACAGCAGTAAATTGGTAATAAGCAAACCTGTCCCCATTATGACAAATACTATCATTAGTTACCTCTGAGTGAAACTGAAGGAACGGGCTTATTATAAAGTTAATGCCTTTTAGTTTGAGGGAAGCTTTTGTGGAATGAAATTATCCACGCTGGCTGCTTGTCTATGCACTGAGCCATCTCGTATAGCCCAGATGAATGGCTGCAATAAACTAAAGTGATGGTCAGTCTAGGCCAACAGCCTGTCTCCAAACATAGCCAGTGTTAGTGGATGCTTCATTTATTTGTTGTTATTGCAACGGTGCTTAAGTGCTAACCAGGGCAGGACTCCATAGTCCCTCCCCCAAGGAACTCACAGTCTGGAAATACATGCCGTGACAAGTAGATGAGCTCAGTGGGTGGAGGGAGAGAGAGCAGCAAAAGGGTTTGGATGTCTGCAATGCTGAGGAGTCAGAAGCAGTAATCGGAACTTGCCATCTGCCACGCTTCAGAGGGAAACACCTGCTGAAGCGGCTGCATTGTGTCCATTGTAGGGCAGGATGGTTCTGGATGGGAGATGCTGCGACAGGACTAGGCAGTGCCGGGTTTAGATCCAGCTGAGCCTGGTGCATGAGGAGAATCAGAATGAGGCTCCACTCTGTCTTCACCGCCATGTGCATGGGGCTCTGGGGGAATCTCGGTGACTGATTCACTTCTATGATCCAAAGCAAACCTCCTCTCCACACCCAGCTAAACGGATGGGAGTAAGATCCTCCTTCACCGAACCGCACTTCTGCAAGATTCGTCCTCCAACGCTCACGCGTGTCTTCACAAAGCCAGGTGTCGTTATCTCTGCTTTCCAGATAAAGTGACTGAGGCACAGAAAGGGAAAGTGTCTCACCCAAGTTCACACAGAGAGTCTGTGGCAGAGCCAGGGACAGAACCCAGCTCTCCCAGTGCCCCATCCCGTACCCCCGCCCCCATCCCATTAGTTCAGTGGGTCTGAGCGCATGCGTGCTAGTCAGCCTCTCATTTCCGAGCCAGAAGTTTGGAGAGTTCAAGTCCCCCAACTAGACTTAGGCTCAGGAGTGTGTGTGTGTGTGTGCGCATGGGGTGAGGGGAGTGATACTCAGACCAAGGCTCACTAGCTGCTGGAGGCTCTTTAATGCATCTCCTCCGGCTCTTTGCAGCACATGACATTAAAACACTGTGTGATTTAATTAATAACCAGTCAGGATGCTTTCACTTAGCTGTAAAATAATAAGACTTCGTCAGTCATTTTGCTGTGAGAATAGTAGATATAAAAAAACGTAATATTTCCCCTGGCATACTGTTTAAATATGAATCTATAAACCAGTGAATTCACTCTACAGTTTCAGAGGGGCAGCCGTGTTAGTCTGTGTCCGTAAAAACAACGAGGAGTCCCTGTGGCACCTTAGAGACTAACAAATTTATTTGGGCATAAGCTTTTGTGGGATATAACCCACTTCATCAGATGCATGGAGTGGAAAATACAGTAAGCACATATAAATATACAGCCCATGAAAAGATGGGAGTTGCCTCATGTGCTGTATGTTTATACATGCTTACTGTATTTTCCACTCCATGCATCTGATGAAGTGGGTGTTATCCCACGAAAGCTTATGCCCAAATAAATGTGTTAGTCTCTAAGGTGCCACAGGGACTCCTCGTTGTTTTCCCTCTACAGTGGCTCTTTTGGGTAATGTTGATCTCTAATTTGGCCCTGGAACCACTGAGGTCTGAGTGCCACTGGGTTAGGGGCCGGACTCAGTGGTTACTCATTAAGCCATAGAACCATAGGGTTAGAAGGCACCTGTTTCACATGACTCAGGTGGAAATTGCAAGATACCTGCAGTGCTGTTCAAAGGGGCCCGGGGAGAATCTCCTATACACACAATGGGAGATTGTATCAGCTATATTTCAGCCCTCAATGACAGTGGTGTCTGATTAGCATACTCATTTCACTACTAGTATCTAACTAGTGGCTTTGTAAAACATCATAGGTATAAAAGATGCTAGAGAAATCACCTTGTTCTTTTCTATTATACTCTCAATAAAAAAAAGTATTGTAACTGCATCTCTTACAGTGCTGTCTGTATGAAGAACACAGCGCTGGTCTTTACCAGCCCTTGACAAGTGACTTTCTCTAACAATCCGATGGGAGAACATGCTCTGTTAAGCTCATAATTGATAATATACCACTGTTGAAATACGCCTGTCAGTTCTGCAGGTAGATAGTTATATTGTGTTGATATTTGATAATAGTTTTTACATGCTGCATCAGAAACCATTGTCTGCCCCAAGCAGATAAAAGGCTAGACAAAAATATATGCATCTGGAGAATCCTACTTTCCATCTCCTCAGTGAAAGCAGAGAGAGAGACTTCACACAAACTGAGCAGATGCTATAATAATGCGTCACACTTACAGTTTGTAGTACCTTTCATTGAAGGGTTCTGTAGTGCTTGGCAGACAAATGTCACACCCTTAGACCCCAAGGGTAAGGTAAGTATTGGAGTGTCCAGTTTACAGATGGGTAAAATGATGAATTGGAAAACAAAGTGATTTGGCCCGGATAAGAGGCCAATTGTTAACAGCAATTTACCAATGGATGTGAGGGCGTCTCCATCACTTGAAACCTCTAAATCCAAATTGCATGTCTTTCTAAAAGATGTGCCGTTAGCTCATCTACAAGTTTTATGGGCTTGATGCAGACGTTACAGGGTGAAATTCCATGGGCTATGTTAAAGCAGAAGGTCAGACTAATGATTACATATCCCTTTAAAACTATGAATTTTCCATAGCCTTGGACAGTCAGGAACAGAAGCCAGGGAATCTTGTCTTCCACTTCCCTGCTCTAACCACTAGGGTACTCTCCCAACCTCTTGAGGTGGTTCAGTATTACACACCTGCATATCTGATGACTCTCCTGGGTACCTGCAGGTAGGATGCATCTTCAGTGGGGCTAAATGTAATAATTTATATAGCAGTAGCATCTAGAAGCCCAAACCAAGATCAAGGTCCCACTGTGCAAAGCACTGTACATTCACATATTAAGAGATGGTCCTGGCCAAGAAGAGATTGTCTAAATAGACAAGACAGACAAAGGGTCTGGAAGGATTAATATTTCCATTTTAAAGATGGGGAAAACTGAGGCACAGAACAATTAAGTGACTTGCCCAAAGTCACCCTGGGAGTCTAGAGCGGAGTTGAGGTGGGAGTTACAATCTCCTTCCCAGGCCCGTGCCTTAACCACAAGACAATCCTTCCTTCCCAGGGTGCTCACTCTGCCAGGTGTTCCCAGGTGGCATGATCCTTAGCGAATTAGATACGTTCAAGTAAAATGCACCTACCAGGTACACTTACCTTGTTGTGGTGCTGAACAATCCTAGCCCAATCCACTGTCTTTTACTGCTGGATGCTACCCGATGTCGTCGTAAAGCTGCCCGTGGAAAAGCTAACGAGTGACAGTAGCTGTGTTTAAGAGCGATGGGTGAAAAATTAATCGTGCTCAATCGATTTTGTTTTTTAATGTGGTCAGCTCCTCCACTGCAATGGATGCTTCTACCTGCCTGAGAAATTGGGGAGGATGGTTCAGGAGCTTGTTAGCGGATAACACACTCGCCTTCTTAAAACTCAGCTGGTCTCCCCCGTCTGATGTTCGCCTGGATTTCACATCATGCATTGCTAAGTCAAGAGGAGTGGGTTACAGTTAGCGTGTGAGAAACTGACCTTCTTTAAGTCTGCTGAGTGGTGGCAGTCTGTTCTGAATCACAGAAGGGTCTGGAGATCAAGGATGATACTGGCGCTGACCAGTCAGCGGTCCATTGGACAAGGAAACTAGATGATTGAAGCAGGCAGGAGAACTTTGGGGTTGATGCAAAAACAGGCCTGGTGATAGGTGAGGAAACACATCTAGTGACTAGAGCAAGGTCGTGGGAGTCAGGAGTAGCTGCGTTCTTCGTAGTTTAACCTTTCTGTGCCCTAGGTTCCTGGCCTTTACATAGGGAGAACACTGGGTAACTGTGCGATCCTCAGATGGAAGGTGCTGACAAAGGGCCTATTATCATGCTTGATCAATCTTTATGGAGAAATGGTCTGAAAATAAATGAGATGCAATTCAATAAGGACAAATGCAAAGGGCTCCACTTAGGAAGGAACAATCAGTTGCAAAATACAAAATGGGACATGACGGCCTGAGAAGGAGTACTGCAGATAGGAATCTGGGGGTTATAGTGGATCGCAAACTTAATGAGTCAACGTGTAACACTGTTGTAAAAAAAAAAAAAAAAAAGTGAACATCATTCTGGGAGGCATTAGCAGGAGTGTTGTAAGCAAGACCCGGGAAATAATTCTTCCACTCTACTCCGCACTGATAAGGCCTCCGCTGGAGTTCTGCATCTAGGTCTGGGCACCACAATTCCGGAAAGAGTGGACAAAGTGGAGAATGTCCAGAGGAGAGCCCCCGTGCAGATCTGCCAGTCCACCCGAAATGCTCTGCTTCCGCAGGGCCTGGAGCAGGGGCTACAAGTCACTCCAGAATTATGTGCAGTTTTTAGACATGTGCCCATATTGTACTGAGGGCTCCCTCAAGATCGGTTGGACCAGAAGGATGTTCAGAATCTCTGAAAACTAGGCCCCAGCTGTATGAAGTTGCTGGCTTCAAATCTAAGGTGCATTCAAAATTAGTGGCCTCTTTTGAAAAATGTGGGCTGAAATGACTTCCTCAAGACCACACAGCTGATCAATGGCATGGATGGGAACAGAACCCAGGATCCCAACTCCTAGATCATTATCCTAGCCCCTGGATTTGGCTGTTAAATAGAAAGGTCACCACTACAAAGGGAAGAGCTTTGCATCTTTCAAAGATGAGACGAATGCTATCTTTCTGAACTACTGCACAGAACTGAGAATGGCATGGGTCCATTTCTGAGACAATAAAATGCTATTGATTTACCTCTCAGCCTTAAAGCTCAGAGGCTCACAGAACTGCCCCTCTTTGGGGGAGTATCCTGCCCATGTCCGAACCAGTGGTGCTCTAACGAAGGCCACTTGCACACGGATTCAGAGGCATAAAAGGACTATTTTAAAGACAGAAGCCTGGAAATACCTTGTCATGAACCAAACGCAGAGGCAGGGGGAGGCAACGCTAAGACAGGACAATGCAACCTCCATCTTCATTCAGTCCTCGGCTGGTCTGTTTCTTATATATATATGACTGCCGGAGCAGTTATGTGAAACTTCCAACACCGTTTCTATTGCAGCCCATGATTCACACTTCAGTCCACTTCCCAGCCTAACAAGCTTTTGGCGGCTGTTTGGACAGAGGGTTATTAATCCATCGCGTCACACAGTTAGCCCCCAATTAGAAGCTTGTGCTGAGCCTGCCTGACGTTGATAATCGCTGTGCCGGCCTCTTCCCATTTGTTAAGGTTATTGACTAACATTTGGAGTCAAATTAAGGAAGTGTAGCTAATGGCAAGCTCTGAATTCTCTTCAGGGTTGGCTGCACCTGGTGAAATTAAAGTTTCCTACCTCCTTGGTTCCCGTTCCCCCCCCCCCCCCCACACACACACACACACACCTCTGCTAATTAGTCTTCCCCAACCCACATGGTTTGACATTTAAAATGAACTCCCTTACAACGAGTATTTTTCTTACCAGGTTGTAAACACCAATCAATAGCAGAGCAAGGGGGAGAGGTGACTGCATAGCCAAGATTTCACAGAGCACTTTGGGCCTGATTTCTCCCGCCCCTTATTTGCGATTTCTTTTGGAACTAGAGGCTGCAGATTCAAGTCCTTGCTCCACCACACACTAGGGTGACCAGACAGCAAGTGTGAAAAATCAGGACAGGGTCTGGGGGGTAATAGGAGCCTATATAAGAAAAAGACCCAAAAATCAGGACTGTCCCTATAAAATCGGGACATCTGGTCACCCTACCACACACTTCCTGTGTGACCTTGGGCAAGTCACTTAATCTCTGCCTCAGTTCCCCATCCCTACAATGGGGATAACAGCGCTGCCCTCCCTCACAAGGGCGTTATGAAGATAAATACATTAGATTGTGAAGATCTCAGCTGCTATGGTAATGGGGGGGCCAAATAAATTGGATAGATGCAATGTACGAATTTTTTACTGTCTCCACCCCGCCTCACCCCCCATGTCCTCAGTGAGAGATTTCTCCCTTAAAGCCATAGAAGTCAGCAAATTCAGGGCTAGGGCCGAAAATCCACAGCTGGCTCTTAAGACTTCACTTACCCTGCAGAGCCAAATGCAAAAGCGTAAGTATGTGAATTAAGGCAGGAATCTCTGACCAGACTGTGGGACTCTCAACTCCCCCTTTCCTGGCTTTGGTGGGTTTCAATCCAGATGAATCTAGATGTATTGAGAATGACAGTTGGCACTTGCATACCATTTTATCGTCAAGGCACCGCACAAGTATTAATTATAGATAGACCATGTCTGCAAACATATAGCTATGGACATGTGCAGCTACCCTTTAGAGCTACAAGGGGCTTTTCATCACAGTGCTTTAGGCTGCATGAATTACCTCCTGGGTGGCAGGGATTGCGTTGGTCTCGCGTTACCCCCTGGGGGATTGGAGACACCAGAGGGTGGCCCATGAAAGGAGAGTAAAGAGCAAAGCTGTGTCCTGAATGTGCCTCGCTACATAAAAATAGCCACTCTATGGCCTGGAAGTCAGGATACCTGGGTAAGAATTCTGGCCCTGCCATTGGCACTCAAGATAGCTAGATTAAAGCTAGCTCGGGTGTGTCTGTGTGTCTGTCGGGTGTGTACTTCAGCCATACCTCCAATTGCAGTGCAGACATATCCTTAGTACGACTTTGGACAAGTCCCTTTGCCGCTCTGTGACTCAGTTTCCCCCATCCGTGATCCATGTCTTACCTTCCCCACAAGTTTGAGACGCATGTTGAGCTCCTCAGCCAGAAGGATGGTATGGCGGTCAATGCACTAACGTGAGGTTTTGGAAAGCGGCGTTCTCCTCTCGTTGTGTTCCCCAGGTTCCCCTCCTTACCTCACTGGATGGTTGTGAGGAAGAATTCATTAGTGGCTGTGCAGCGCTCAGATACTCCGGTGATGGGCGCTAGATAAGCAGATTTGAAAAGGGTCCATTGTTAGTGGTATGAAGTTCTGCGAGCCAGTACAGCCGAGTGGCTTAGATATTGGATTAGATACGAGTCAGGAGACCTTGGGGCTATTACCAGCAATGACTCATTGCTGCCGTGTTCTTGTTTCCCCTCCCACCCTTTGTGTGCCTTGTCTATATAGATGGTGAGCTCTTTGGGGCAGGAGCTCTGGTTTACTCTGTGTGTGTGTGTGTGTGTGTGTGTGTGTGTGTGTGTAATGTCCAGCCTCTAGCACAATGATGCTCTTTGTTGGGCTATTGCAATTATGCAAATAATTAATGATAATAGTAGAGCCGGTCAGGAATTTTTCAAGCCAACTTTTTTTTTTCTGCTGAAAAATGCCAGTTAACTAAAACCAAAACTGTTCCTGAAACAGGGACAGTTTTGACAAATCTTCCCGCTTGAAAATCCGGGGCTGGGGGAGTTTCAAGCTTGTCACAACATTCCACTTTAACGTTCTTGAAATGAAAAGTTTCAGATGTTTCAAGTCAAAACTTTTTGTTTTGAAATTGTAGTAAATTTAGCCTGCAAGAGGTTAAAAAAAGGTGGAAAGGGTTGAAATCGAAACAAAATATTTTAGAGCTACTGAAATGTTCCAATTCACCCACAAAATATTTGGTTAGCTGGTTCATGAAGATTTTTGCGATTTCAGCTCCGTCTTGATTTGTCATGGGAAATTTTTTTGGCATCTTGAAGATTCTCATTGGACATAAAACCCATTTCCTGCCTAGCCCTAGTTATAAACACATTTTGATCCCCTCTACAATTTTCCTTTTTTAAAACTAAAGCCCATTTCTGGAGAGTGACACAAATGCAGAAGAAAAGAAGGATAACTTTTCAGACCAGCTTTTGTTTCTCATCGCATGCTCTTCCAACTTTAAAATAACCCCATCCAGACAGATTGTTCCAACACAGAATAAATTCTGGAGGTCTAGACTCCTAAAAAGATCAGTTTCTAATGGAAATGCCAAGAAAGCAGAGAGAAGAGCACCATGACGATAACATATGAACCTATGTATAGCTATATTTGAGCAGATTAGAATGTACTTTGTGTCTACATTCTAGCCACAGTCTAATCCAACAAAAAAGGGAGAGAGAAAAAGAAAGCAAGCTTCTTTGTTGCACTACAAAAGGTCATGAAACTTGCTCAAAGCTTGGTATTGATGGGAAGTGGGTGCATATTTCCTGAGATTTAAAGTAAGAGAGGGAAGTAGCTTGTCCTTTAGGTGAGCTGTGCTCAAAGTAAAGCATCTTTTTACTGATTTGAAGCAGTCTCCCATGCTCCATTTTCCCCTGCATCTAACATGCAGGATAAATGGAGACTGTGTCTCTTATAGGGAGGGAGGGGTTTGGGGCTGCGCGTTGTTTTTAGTGCACCTAACTGTGTTGCCTACAATTCAAGGGCAGAATCTGGGCCATTCTCTGTGGTTGACAAACAAGCGGAAAAGGGAGAATGTCGTTGCTGTATCCTGGTGCCTGTGACCTGAGGGGCAGGGATCTTTGCTCAGACATCTGGTTCCAAATAAATCAGATTGGCCACTATCGCTTTTAATGGCCCAAAGTCCTGAATCCAAGTGCTCCAAGACTTGGGAGGAAGTTCAGATAGGAGCTCAGGCTGAAATCCCGGCCCCACTGAAATTAATGGCAAAGCTCCCATTGACTTCAAAGAGGCCAGGATTTCACTCTGTCTTTTATGGCTTGAGCACATCTCTAGACATCGTGTTAAATGCCAGTTGCACTGTAGCATAGGAGAATTGCAGGTTGTGTATTAGGGTCACCCACAGAGAACCCAGCTGATATCAGGGCTCCACTGTGCTAGCTAATGTACAGATAAATAGTGAGACAGTTCCTGCCCCAAAGAGCATCCAATCTAAATAACCAATGTCAACAGGAGTATGATCACTCCCATTTTATGGATGGGAAACTGAGGTGCAGAGAGATTAAGTGACTTGCTCAAGGCCACTTGCTCAGGCCAAGTCTGTAGCTAAACTGGATGGAACCCAGCTCTGCAGAGTCCAAAGCCGGGGCTTCACTAGATACACCTCTATCCCCCTTAAGGGTGTTTGCTAAGTTCTGTCGCGTTGCTATGGAATGATGATCCTGGAGCATCATAAATTCCTCTTCCTCCTACAAGGAATTTCATTCTCTGCAGGGAGCCGTGAGGGTGTAGGATGAGTAACAACACTTCCTTGGCTCATACTCCTAGAACTTGTATGCGATACCATCAGTGTGTGTGTGTGTGTGTGTGTGTGTGTGCACGCGCGCAGGGTTGGCAGAACTTGGGGTTGTTGGCTTTTTTTATAATTTAGACAGATAATATCAATATTTATTTGTAAGCATTTTTTCTAATTTTTGTCGATTTACATTTTGACAGCTGTGGGAAATCACTGGCAGGGTCAGACAGTAGAAGGGGTCGGCCAATAATGATTGAATAACAGATGCTGAGATTCAAAAAGTTGACGCTTCATAATTCTTAAAACACAAATTGTCAGCAGCCCCTGTCAAAATATACAAAGTAAGTATCTTTAAATCAAACTCTCTACGTTGTCAAGCAGGGCTTTTCTTTCCTTGCCTATCTGTAAGCTTCTGTTGTTATCAATGGAAATATTCTTTTCACCCATTTGAGTGCGTATGGTGACATTGACATTTAACAGTTAAGACCTAATCCTTCCAAGCCTACAGATCTCTAGCTCTGTCATTTCAGTGCTTGGGAAAGAATGTGTCATCTGCTCTGCTGGGGAGATGTTTAGTCCGTAAACTTTATAGACAGCCCATAGGCTAAATTGCCCTGACAACAGGTGACAAATATTCTCCTTTGACATCTGTTCTGTGTGTGTACAGTTCCTACCACGATGGGGCCTCTAGGCACTGTTGCAATATACATAATAATAATTTCCCCAGTTTGCCCTTCCCTCTTCAAATTAAAATAAAAATTGCAGGCCTTTATGGGAACTGCTCTCTTCAAATATATTTGCACGGACAGATGCTGTGGATACACAGTCTCTGCCCCCAGATTGATAATACTCATTAAGAATGGAACAGGGATGTGTTGGAGGAGCTTAGCCCTGTCAGAGTGGGAGGAATGTGGGGGGCAGAGAGGGCCGGGAGGGAGGGATCAGCTGTGTGGAAAGCCAGAGTCTGATTCCACAGTCTTCCCCCCAGTTCCGGCCACATGCTGGACATGCAAAAGATCCTTGTTTCCTTGGAAACAAATTATTCGGGCATGCACTGCAGCAAGTCGGGAAAGTTTGCCTTCATCAGTCCCCCACAGTGAGAGGAATAAGCTGCAAAGATGCTGTCCCAGGGATCGCAGTCTGATTGCTAGCCTGCTTTTTTTTTATTTACATCTATTAAAAAAATATCCCCCTGCGTTTCCTTCTAGAGATGCCAGAGACAAAGAGCTCTCCTGGCGCCTTTCAATCCTCATATGTTTCTGGGTTTCAAAGGATCACTATCACTGTTCAGTCTGACCTCCTGTATGGCACAGGATTGCACCCGGCGTTTCCTGCACTGAGCCTGATAGAAATATCCCTTAGCGCCCCAGATCCTCTGACACTCCTTCCCCCTGGACACCAGTGGCAAACACAGGAAGGCTTTGGCCTCGTCTCTTTCCTTTGTTTCCTTGCCTCTTTATTCACCTGCCAGTAAAGCACCAAGTAGGGTTTGGAGATGAAAGACCCAAACCAGCATTCTGAACAATACATCTCTAGGGCCAGACCCTCAGCTGGTGGAAATTGGCGTCTCTGTGAAGCCATGGGGCAGGGCTGATTTACATCAGTGAAGGAGCCGGCTAGGAGACTGAACGTTGTGCACTGGATGAGTCCAGCCCTGGCTACAAGACGAGAGGAGCACAGACGGAGGTCAGTAGAGCCGCGATCAGCCACGGTATCGTTAACGTGGGTTCTCCAGAGCTGCTGGTGGAATCGGTGTCTCCCTCCTGCTTCCTCGCCAAGCCCTGAGCTGTGAAGAGAGGCAGCTGGGAGAAAACAGAGATGTGGCGGTGGGAAAATGGACTGGACCAAACCTGGGGAAACTGAGCTTTTGCCTGGCAGAATTCTCTCTGAATCCCTCCAGCAAGGAAGAATGGGGTGGGAGACCGTGTCATGTGCCCCCCTCCCCGCCCCAATTCAGGAGCCAAAACCCTTGGATTCTCCCCCGCTCCCGCGATGCACCAGAGGAGCATTGCCATCACTGTGTTCCCATGCCTCTGCATTGGCTCTGCGGCCTTCACCCCCTCCCACCACCCACTTAGCTCCCTGCCAATGAGGGTCCCAGGGGAGCTGCACTGTCAGGGTTTCCCCTGTTTCTGGCCATCCCCGAGCTCTCCTCACTCTTCCTTCCACGGCACAATAGTTAACGCAGCCCTAGGCTGCGTATTCCCTGCAGAGTTGATGGCGGGAGGATGTTTCCCCTTCTCAGGATTTGTCCCCTTCACATGCCAAACTGCACTGGAGTAGGCACGGCTCCTTGTGGCCAGGGATCAGCCCTTCGGCATCTGCTCTCCTGTGACTCACGTGGTGGGCCCATAGATGCGGGGTGTAGAAGGAGAGGAAAGGACAGGGCATCACCAGTGGGTCCAGGAACCAAACGCATGCGCTGGCTGCGTGGGTTTTCCGTCTGGAGTGAAGATCAACCCCATCCCTGTGTGGGTTCCCGGCGCTGACCCACGGTCTGTCCCCTGTCGGTGAAGGTGCTATTGATTTGCGGCCGTGCAGCGTAGGCTGCTGCAGCACCCTGCTTGGATCTGCCAGACTGTGCTGTTACAGTGTGGTTTGCAGTATGCCAAGGGGGAGGGATAGCTCAGTGGTTTGAGCATTGGCCTGCTAAACCCAGGGTTGTGAGTTCAATCCTTGAGGGGGCCATTTAGGGATCTGGGGCAAAAATTGGGGATTGGTCCTGCATTAAGCAGGGGGTTGGACTAGATGACCTTCTAAGGTCCCTTCCAACCCTGATATTCTATGATTCTATGAAGCTTGCTGCTGGAAGAGAGGCCATGCACTGTGAGACAAACTGTGCTGAGCTGCAGCAGACCCCCACGGTGCTGTAGTACCTTGCTCTGATGTTGATTTGTGTTACTCTGGTGCAACATGGTGCAAGAAACAACAAAGCAGAGTGGCAAAGATCATCGTCATTCAACGGAGCAAATGGAAACTTCCCTGTCGTCTTCCTTCTAAGCAAACCTTTCTCGTTTGATACATTTGAGGGCAAGTTCAAGGAAGCAGAAGAGCATCTGTTTGCAGACTGTACCAGCTGTCGGATGCTCGCTTTCATAGACAGGAGATGGTCCAAAGGGGCTAGAATGAAAGGAGAAGATACCACAATATGGTACTATCTAGCCTATCATCATGCATTGCCTTTGGGGTTGCTCAGTTTCTGCTGGAAACAAAGCATCAGATTCCAAAAGCAGCAACTCCTATAAAGTTTAAATCAAACTGCTTTCTGCAGAAATACATCAAATCCAGTTACCTACTTTCTTTATCATTTGGAACCCTCTGATTCTCCAAATAGAACCCCTCTACCTTCTGAAGTTTGTCTATCCCTTCCAAAACTTTGTCTATATTGGGAATTTGCCCCCTTTCCAGCTGTTGATGACTAGTGATGGCTGCCCCTATGCAAACCTCTGGTGCAGACAGGTAAAACTGCTGTTTGCACTGGTGGAACTGATCCGTGCTTAAAACCATTGTATCAGCTCCATTGATGCAAATCATGGCTTTTCTTGTCTATGCCTGGAGTTTGTTTTGTGAAGCTATATAACTAGCCATCGCTTGGTGTAATAGGCCTTGTCGATAGTGGGAATTTGTCCCAAGTCAGAGATCTGAGCTTATGCAAAGAAGCAAGGAAAAATCCTACGAGTGCAATGAAATGAACGAAAGAGATTTCTGGGAGTAGATAATAAGCAAGAGCTAATAATAATGCCTAAGTCTCATGTATCACTTTTCATCCATAGATCTCAAAGTGTGTTACAAAGGAGGGCAGTATCATTATCCCCATTTTGCAGATGGAGAAACTGAGGCACAGAGCAGTAAAGTGACTTGGCCAAGGTCACTCAGCAAGTCCAGTTCAGAGCTGAGAAGAGAGCCCAGGTCTCCTCACACACAGGGCAGGTCTGCCCCCTAGAAGTGCTACATCCATGCAGCTGCACCAATGCAGCTGTACCGCCGTAGTATGCCTGGTGAAGATGCTCTATGCCAACAGGAGAGCATCTCCCACCGACATAGAACCAGTGCAGACGTCACTTGTTGTTAGTGGGAATTTGTGGTTTCTACTGCACACAGTTCCTGGGGTAATCCTTATGCTTGGCACATTTCTTCAATAAGCCACTAACATTGTTTGGCCTCATCCAACATGGCACATTTGAAATACAGAGACATGGTCAATATTCCCAGCTCCAGATACAACAATGATACATGCATACAAATTGGATAAACACATTCAGTAAATCATACCCTTTCCAGTGAGACCTTACATGAGCCATCTTGCATAAAGTATATCTTAGTCCTACCATATTCATATCATAACCATATTTGCATGAAGAATGGTGTGTAACGTCACAGTAATTGCACTGCACACAACAGAACTGCTCTGGTGTAAGATTCCAGTGCAGCAGGGCACTTAAGCACATGATGTGCTTACCTTTAAGCACACAGGCTTAAGCACGTCTGCCACTGAAGACATTGGCTATTAAGCACATGCTTAACTTTGAGCATATGCTTAAGTGTTTTCTTGAATCAGGGGCCAAAACTGGAATAATGTAGTAAATCCAATTTCCCTTTAGTGAACCTCCTGTCCCTTCTTTTCAAAATGGCCTGCTAAACAATAATAACTGAACAGTAGAGGCCAATCTGCCCTGGCTAGGTGATTGGACAGGTCTTTGCCATCTCTAATGTCTCTGACTTTTGCCTGACTCCTCTCCAAAGCGCTAGATGCAGGGACAGAAATGTTTATGCCAGAAAGCTGGGGGAGCAACATGCAAACTAAAGCACAAACCGGAGAATGCTAAGTGAAAGAAAGCACAGACACTCATCTACTATCCCGATTCCTGGCTTCTCGGCTCAGCATTTCGATCCTGGGCTCAGCTGCCAGTAAATAGGGGTTCATTTTAAAGTGAATCTCTACCTGGTTTTGAGCAATCACAGGTCAGATGTACAGATTTGGCTCAGAACTCATGACCGATTCATCCTGACTTCAGTGCAAATCCCAGAAAGACTCAGCCTCTGCCGTGAGATCAGGCAGGATGAAGCCCAAGACGGTCAAAACAAAGAAAAAATTTGCACAACCACTTTGCAAAGCAAACCCTCTGAATTCTGCATGGATCTGAAGAGGCACAAAGGGGAGAGAGATGCAAATTTTTGTCTTTGGGTCTACAGGGTGTGGCTGCCCGTCTTTGAATCCAATGGGAATGTGGCCTCTGTGATGAGGGCGGCAGGATTTTAGCCCTAAGAAAGAAAAACAAACCGCTTCTGAAGTGGCTTTTCCCCATCTGACTCCAGGAGGGTTTCCTTTCCCATTGGGTGCACGCAACGAATGAGCTTTCTGACAAGTCTTCCTAACCCTGGGATGTGTAAAGCACCTAGCAACCCACGCACAGAAGTGATTCAGTGCGACAGTGCTCTGGTGCAGCCTAGTGTTTAAAGCCGAGAATAGGAGCTGTCACTCTTGCTTTCCAGGGCCCCTCGCCTGTAACGCCCAAGCACTGATTCTCTTTCCAAGCTGGGGCTTTCGTTATTGTTTATACAGCACCTTGGGCTGTGGGAGTGGAGCAAGGTTTGCCTGACAAGCAACAATATTTCCCGGGGACTGGAAGCAACCGATCCTCTCTGGAAGGGTAAAGGGAAAACGGGGTGAGTATTAGAGGAATCAGAGCCCTTTCCGGTTTTCCTGAATGTCTCATTTTAGCTACATTTTTGGTGGGTGTTCAGTCCATTGTGGGGAGTGTCTGCTCCAGACACTGCTTTGGGCCCCGCTCCCTTGAGCTCACCCTGAGCCAATCATCTTAAGCGAGGCTACATGAGAGGCAGAGTTGTCTAGTGCACAGGGCACTGGGCTGGGACTCGGACGCCTGGGTTCTCCACCATCCTCTGCTGCTAACGTGCTGCGTGGCCAGTTGCTTCCCCTTGGTCTCCTCTAGCTCCTTGTTGAGTTGAATTGCAAGCACTTCGGACTGGGGAAACGTGACTAGCTCTTTCTCTGTCTTGCACCACCTACCGCAATGGGGCCCTGATCTCACTTGGGGCGTCCGGGTGCTCATGTAGTTCAAACAGAGCTGGTTCAAACCCCAATGCAATATTTCCCAACAGTTTTTTGTGTGCAACCTCTACTGGCTTTTCAACCTGTTTGAAAATCCAAACCTTTCAATGAGCTCTAAATAAAAATAAGAATCCTGAAGACAGCTGGCTCTCTGGGTCACGGAGGAGGAATCTGGAGGTGGTTCAGCCCTAGGCTATTCGGGGCTTTGGATTTGGGACCAGATTCTTAAAACTATTTTGGTGCCTAAAGATACAGCTAGGTGCCCAGTGGGATTTTCTAAAGTGCATTGGTGCCTTAGGCTTTTGTAATCCCTCGAGGCGCCTATCTGTATCTTTAGGCACCTAACTACATTTAGAAATCTGCTCCTCGTTAACCAGCCCTTGAACCTCCCCCAGCAGATGACTGGCAGCCAGTGCAGAGCACCGCGAAGGGATGTCATCTGCTCTCATTACCCCAAACTTGCTCAGAAAGCAGCTTGTGTTTGTATTCACTTTCTGGGTCCCATTTTTTTTCCCCCCAGGCAGCCACTGTTGCCTTGGATACAGATCCTTGCAATGGACTATGAGAGAGGTTTGCAAAGCGGCACCTCCTCCTGCGTCAGACCTGTGTTGGATGTGAGGTATAAAACTCTGGGCCCTCCGAGTCTAGACCCCCTTGTTTTATTCTCCTGCATTTGGTAGGCGTTTTGTGCCTCTCTCTGACTTGTAAAGATGACTGAATGGGCTCTCCGCTCCGTAACTACATTCTCCCAACCCATGTGCCACAGGACTGTCATTTGTCAGGGGGCTGTTATGTGCTATGTAACGCGCAGGGGCTGAGCTCAGCTGGAACCAGCAGCCAGGGTGACTGGCGTCAGCAGGACGAAGGATGATCTGGCGCTTGACGTGCTACCTTGGGGCTCTGATGCCCTGGATTCGGTTCCCAGCTCTGGCACAATCTCCCTGTATGAGCTTGGGGAATTCACTCGTTTCTTCGTGCCGTCAGTAAAATGGGGATTAGAGCCCTGCCTTTCTTCACCGGGTGCTCGGTACGACGACAATGGGGGGCAGGTAGATCGTCCCTGCAGGACTCATTTGCTGCTGCTTTGACCATGCATCCTCCTGCTGCCTTAACCATGACTCTGGTCTCCACCCTGCCCCTCCTGAGCCGCAGCTCCAGGTACTGGCGCAGGCAAAGAGCCTGGCTCCTGTCACACTTCCACCATCTTCCCCCTTTCGGTCAGAATCCAGCCCAAGCTGCTGGATTTTCACGAGTGCTCGGGGCTGACCGACCTCTGCTCCTGTTGAAAGCCAGGGGTGCTCAAAGGGAGCAGAATTGCGCCCGACGTGCAAAGCCCAGCCAGGTGCTTGAGCAAAGCCCACCCAAGGCTTGTTTGTTAAATTCCCCACGGGCTTAGCTCCCTTCCCCACTTATCCAGCATCTGCCTCTCCTCTGGCTTTTCTCTGCCCACGAGGTCAGGGGCTCTTGCCATGTGGACTAGCCCCATGCACTCTTCTCCCTCCTTGACTCTCGTCTCTTTTTTTTTAAATGCCAGCTGCAAGCCAGATCCTCCACTGGTGTAAAACAGCCTGGCTCCCTGGACTACAGTGAAGCTAGGCTGATTGACACCTACCACATTTCTCCTTTAACCCCACCTCTTACTGACTCTCTCCCCATCTGCTGCTCTGTTTTATCTGAACTTGGCAGAGACCGAAACCCTTAGGGGCAGATTTCCAAAAAGCACCAAAGAGATTTAGAAGCCCCTGTCTCTAAAAATCAGTGGGATTTCTCACTATATCACACTCATCCCTGCCTTTATCCTCACCGCATCCTTGTAAGACAGAGCAATTATCCCCATGTTACAGAGGGGGAAATTGAGACACAGAGGGGATACATGATGACTTGCCCAAGGTCACACAGGAAGCCTGTAGCAGAGTGGGGAATTGAACTAGGGTCTCTGAGTTCCCAGGATGGTGCCCCAACTACTGGACCTGCTCCTCAGTTGTGTATGAGAATCCACCCCCAACATTCCAGTTGGTCCACAGGTCGGTTCTTCCTTTACCCAAAAGAACTCAGTGCTGTTCAAAGGAATTCACCCCTCAGGCTTGGTGGGATTCTCCAGTTACCTCACTGCATCTGCATTTGCTCTGGGGATACAGCTTGTCTGAGGTACAACTCCCCCCGTGCCTACCAAATGCCGCCTCACTCCCTTCCTTGCATCCCACTGCACCCACCATTGTCAGCACCATGCCCAGCGGTCAGCCTCCCTGAGAGATTATCATCATCTCAGGCCAAGAAGCCCCGCTCCTCCCCCCAGCTGAAGAACGCAGTGAAGCAGCAGCTACTAAAGAAAAATCCTCATGTATAGGTTTGGACACTTAATTTGGTTTGCTTTGGTCAAATTTCACGCTGCTGCAGGTTTTGATTTATGCGCTTGGAGAGTTCTTTGCTGTGCTGCAGAAAGCCAGCTCGGCCAGCCTGCTACAATTAAACAGCCCCAACTCTTCAGAGATGCCTCTTCTTTTAGTGACTCCGGCATGTCCGGATCAATCTGCCGGTAAACAAACTAAACAGATTGCTTTCACTTTCCAGTCCTTGTCATGAACAGACTCAGGATATGACAGCTGCCTGACAAGCCATTAAGATAATTTGATCATTGTCGTAATAAATCCCACCTACTTTAGACAATGCGCTAACCCTCTCTTTTCAGCTGAGGTTATAAAACACAGATGCTAATGACACAGCGCTCTGTGAAATTATTTATTAGTAGCTTTTTTGGTAGCACCTAGAGGGCCTGGCGGAGATCGGGGTCCTATCATGCTAGGCTTCCTGCAGTCCCTGTCCTTAAGAGCTTATGACTTAAACAAAGGGCAGGAGGGGAAACAGATACAGGATATGTTGTGTCCAAGGTCACAGGCAGACCTGGGAAGAGGGGACTGTGTTTTTGAGTTCCAAGGTGGGACTAAAACTTGGGACGATGGCGGTGGAGCGGGTTGTAGGCTACAAACATTTTCACATCACCTCTGGAAGCTCAGGCTGGGTTTCTGCTGGAGAAGCCTGTAAAGCTAGACACCGCAGGAAGTACTGCCCTGCAAGGCCTGAGTGGCGGCCCCCTGCAGCCCACTGATTGGCTCGTCCTGGTATATAAACCAGGAAGCCAGCTGGGGGAGCTGTCTCAGCAATGAGGTGGACTGCCTGCTAGCTCCTGCTCTAGAGCTTGCCTTACTGTGGACCCTAGACTCTGGCTTCTGACCCGGGTTTGCCCCTGACCCTGCTACTTGCCTCACCCAATTCAAACCTGACTTCTGCTTGCAACTTGGTGCCTGATCCTGGTATCCTGACCTGGCTTGCCCCTGACTCTGCTACTTGGCCTATGGTCTGGCCCTGACACAGTGACATCATCCCGTCTCTGCAATGCACCTGGATTTAAGCACATATTACTATTGATGATCCAAATCAACTTTGGATTTCCAGTTGGTAATGGGCAGCAATGAACCAAGCTCCCAAAGGTTTGGGTGTGAGTTCAGTTCAGACAAACAGTCAGTCAGATGTTTGGGTGCTTCTACCAATTGCTCACGGTTCTCTGTCACTGAGCACAGGTGGGACACCTGCCATAACCATCAAAGGCGGGGAAGCATCAAATCCGTCAAACTCTGACGTCGAGCAGAGGGAAGGACCAGCTGCTGCAGGCTTGTGAATTATTAAGGCATTACCTAGGGCCATCTGTACCACGAATACCCCCAATGTCTGCATACCATGCCACAGCCCTATACATGGTGTCATATGGCTTGAACATCTGGAGGGCCCTATCCATGCTTCTTATCCATTCGTTACAATCAGGCACGCAGCAGCAGCTTATTTCTGTTCTTGCGTCAACTCAGCTCAGACCTGGAGTTTATGGCCTTGTCTTGTCTTGTATTTGGGGAAATAATGAAGATGTCCACAGAGCAGAACAAAAACCAATGACTAGAAGTTCAGGCCAGACAAATACAAAACAGAAACAAGGTGAAGAAATTTACCAGCGGGGGTGATTAACCATTGGAACTAACGACCCAGGGAAGTGGTAGATTCTCCATCTCTTGATGTCTTCAGAGCCAGAGCATCGCTTGAGCTGTGGCTGGGCTCAGTGCAGGGGTAGGCGGGTGAGGTTCTCTGCCTGTCTTATACAGGAGGTGTGACTAGATGATCGAATGGTCTCTTCTTGCCTTGAAATGTATAAACCTATAGAAAGGGAGAGCAAAAGTCTGTGGGAGGCATTCACCCACCTGTCCTACCTGAGCCCCTCTGTGCCACTCCAATGGCATAGAGGGACCACTGATACACCGTAAGCCGGGGCAGAATTACAGCAGCAATGTAGGGATGATGTCACTGGCCTTATAATGCTCCCACATTATGTTCCCACTTTGAAGATCACTATAAATCCACAGCAATCAGTCTGGTCTCCGGTCCTCTCTTCCATCCAATACACCTGTGTCCTTAATCCCATAACCACCCCAAACACCTTCATCTGTACCCTCTGCTGGGGTGGGGCTGTTTTCCCTCTAAACAGAGCCCCACAATGCTTTATTTTCCATAGCACTTTTCATGCAAAGCCTATTCCCGCTCCCAAACATCTTTGCGGAATTAAACCGGACGGTGGCTCTGTGGTGCCAAAGGAAGAAAACACTGGGGTGAAGATACAGTGCAATGAAAGCCAATTCATTCATAAGACTGTTGTGCATGGACCCATTTGGGAACAAAGCTATTAGGCAGAGGATACCAGACACCTAGAAAGTCTCTGATTCCTGAGATGCCGTCCAGGTACTGATATGGCCCCTGTTCCCATAGTATCTGAGCACTTTGCAGCCTTCAACGCATTTACCCTCGTGATGACCCTGCCCTGCCTCGGAGGGGTATCCTCCACATTGCGCAGATGGGGACCTGGCACGCGCAGAGACCGAGGATACGCTGATACTGCAAGTGAAGGTGTGATTCTGGCACAGGTACCCAGAGGCGTGCTAGCTTTACTCTAGCGAGCATGGATACCGACAGTAATGCAGAAGCGGCAGTACAGGCTGGCAACCAGAACATGCACCCGTCCTCCCCAGCAGGCTGGGTTGCTAGCTGATGCTGCAGCCTCTCGATTGCTCTGGTTGCCCATGCTATCTAGGTTAAAGCTAACCTGGGTGTGCCCACCCAAGCAACAACCACACCGTTGCTTCCCCCCCCCCCCACCCCGAAAATTCCAACTTTTTGTCAAAATACCAAAACCTCACAGGAAAAATGGCATTCAGTTGAAAACCAGTTTTCCATCCAAATTCCCACCTCCTCTGCCCCGGTACATATCACGTCCTCAGAGGGCTATTAAAGCTGGAAGAATTGTAAACACCTTGGTCTTTATTTCCAGTTGTTCCATTTCTGCACCGAGTGCAGGAAGCAGCAGCACCAAGGTGCACCATAAGGTCCTGGCCCATGACGAGGGCTCCTAAGTGCTGTGGCCATAAAAATAATAAACAATACTAAGAAGCAACAAAGAGTTCTGTGGCACCTTATAGACTAACAGACGTATTGGAGCATAAGCTTTCGTGGGTGAATACCCACTTCGGAGGCATGCATCCGAAGAAGTGGGTATTCACCCACGAAAGCTTATGCTCCAATACGTCTGTTAGTCTATAAGGTGCCACAGGACTCTTTGTCGCTTCTACAGATCCAGACTAACACGGCTACCCCTCTGATACTAAACAATACTAAGACAGCCATCATGGCAAGTGGCTGCCAACTTTGCCCATGCTAGGGGGAGGGTTATTACCCCTTGTATATGGGCCCTTTATGCTGCCAGAGGAGCAGAATAGAACGTTAGGCCCCTCGATTTCTTTTCACAGTAACAGCCACATGCTGTGGGTGATCAGTAGGATCCCAAGACCTTTAGTTCCTAAGTCTAGGCCTGAACTAAAGGACTACAGCTGGGACTGCCAAAGGACCCTTGTGGATTCATGCACCCAATTTAATAGGAGTTGGGCACCTAACGTCCTTAGGCTCCTGTAATGATTTAGGGACCTTTCTACAATATATGAGTTCTGTTTTCTATTGTGAACTTTCTTATGCTTGTTCCCTTATGTGCTTCAGCCACTATATGGGGACAAAGAGACACCTGGCCAGCTTATTGCATCCCCATTTGTGTTCTTTACTTAATTTCTCACCTTCTCTGCACTGTGACAATGAAGCCAGACTATGGTGTTTCTAGTCAGTTTTGCAGCCTGGTCCCGCTAGCACCGTTCTGTGGCATTCTAATTGCAAGCACGTAGAGGAACGTTGCAAAATAAAGGAATGAAACTGTTTTCACTGGGCAATGTTTCAGGGTTCAGAGGAAGGCACAGCCCATCTCCCACAAGGTGCACCTTAGCTGTGCTGGTTAGTGCTGAAGCATGAGGGCCGAGAGCTCTTGCCAGTTGTATGCTCAATAGTTCAATAGCAAACAGTAAGTTAATTCATATTTATGCGTGTTGGTGCGTCTCTGCTGGATAGAATAAGAATTGCTCAGCTGCGTGTCATAAGCTCTGTACTGCTAGCAGAGATTCCCCTTTGGCTCTTGCAGTATTGGGAGAGGGAGGGTGTCTGTGCTTTTGGAAAAGAAGAGTCCAGTTTCCGTCCTTACTGTTGCTGTGAATTTCCAAATGGCCGTGTCCTGGGGCCCTGGGTGGCTTCTGATTGCTGCCATAGCCCCATTTTGAAGTTTGATTTGCTTCAGCTGAATCCTGTGATGGTGAGTTCCACAGGCTGATGATATGTTATCAGCATTCTCCTAGCTCTCTCTACCACAAGCATACAGATTATGTCATTGATTTAGATAGGGAGAGGAAGGATGGCCCAGTGGCTAGGGCGCTGGCTTGGGATTCAAGGGAACCTGGTTCCCTTTAACACAGACTCTATATGACTTTGAACACAAGAGCTGCCATCCTGGGTCAGACCGTGGTCCATCTTGCACAGTATCCTGTCTCCATGGGGAGTGTACAGAACAGGGCAAGTATGGAGAAATCCACCCCTGTCTTTCAATCCCAGCTTTTGGCAGTCAAAGGTTAAGGGTCTCCCCAAGCATGGGGTTCCATCCCTGACCATCTTGGCTTATAACCATTGATGGACTGATCCTTCCAGTTCTTTTCTGAACCCAGTTATCCTTTGGGCCTTTACAACATGTCCTGGCAATGAGTTCCACAGGTTAGTTGTGTGGAAAAAGTAACTTCCTCGTGTTTGTATTAAACCTCCTGCCTGTTAAGCCAGGGTCACCTGATGAAATTTTGTATTATGGGAAAGGCTAAATAACCTTTCTCTCTTCACTTTTTCCATACCATGATTTAGTAGATGTCTATCAAATCCTCCCTTAGTTGTTTCTTTTCTAAGCTGAACAGTCCTGACCTTTTTAGTCTCTCCTCCTATGGAAGCCGTTCCATACCCTTGATCATCCCTATTGCCTTTCTCTGAACGTTTTTCAGTTCCACTATCTCCTTTCTGAGATGGGGCGGCCAGAAATACTCCCTCACCGAGATATGTGAGAATTACTATAAAGACTGAGAGGTGTTCAAAAGCCTAAAATCAGTAAATCGTTTTAGTTGTGTGAAAAAACTGTTATCAGAGTCATCAAAAAATAAAAGGTTCCTGAATTTACCAGACTAAATCCTCCCCTCTAGAAGGGTTTCTGATAGCTACAAACAAGCAACCTACTTAAAAAAAATAAAAGTGGATTCAATGAGAATTTCTATGCTCTGTTACTTCAGAATTCCCTTTGCAAGTATTTCCGTGCACATTGGCATCTTGCCTTTACCAAGGATGCTGCTATTGGAAGAGTATAGATCAAAGGTGGCAATTAGAGGCTTTTAGCAAACATACTCAGTCTATTAAGTTGTTTAATTATGCAGAGACAACCCTTAGAGTATTTGGTGGTTTTGTGGGGAGAGGAAGAAAGAATGTTGAAAACCATTGGAACGAGGCACAGGACACGTGTAGTTTGTCTTGGATCCGGCTCTCTACTCTCGCATCTGTTGTCATTCACATTGCTCTAGGCTGCTCAGAATCAAGAACTCCCATCAGAATCCAGGTGCTCAAGTCCTGTCCCCCTCAAAGGCTCATTGGTGATAAAGCTGGTGTAGGAAAGATGGGAAGGACTCAGGGGACGGGGTGAATTGCTGGCCCTGCCACAGATTTCCTGTTGTGACCTTGGGCAAATCATTTAATCTTTCTGTGCCTCGATTCCCCATATGGAACATACGGGTAATACTTCCTTTCCCCTGCCCTTTGTCTGTCATTTCTGTGCACACTTCTCTTGGGGGCAAGGACTGTGTCTTACTAGGTTATATGTTAAAGCTGGACAACGAAGGCCAGGTCTACTCTGGCAATTGAACAACAAAACTTTTGTCATTCAGAGGTGTTAACCTTTCCCCCGCCCCGAAAGACAAAAGTTTTGCCATGGCAAGTACCAGTGTGAACAGCACGTTGTCGGTAGGAGCGCTCTCCTGCTGGCAACATGAACGCCGCTCGTTGAGGATGGCAGGATTTTGTCAGTAAAAGAGCCGACAAACAGCTGCTACCCTGCCCGACGTTTAACGACACAGCCGTGTCGCTAAAAGCTGCGTTGTGTAGACCTGGCCTAAGATTAAAGTGACTTCCCCAAGGTGATACAATGAGTCTATGGCAGAGCTAGGAATTCAACCCAGATCCCCTACATCCCAGGTCCGTCTTTTCCTCCCAAAAGCCTGCTTCCTCTCCGATTTCACCTCTCCTTCACTCACATCCAACACTACTTGATTATCTCTGTTTGTTTAAAATTTCAATTGACTTTACAATCAGTGGACAAAAGACTCGATGATCACTTATAGTTGGGCATGATCAGGCAGGCTGCAAATTTCATCTGGATAAAAAGAGTGGTGTGCAGCAAAAACACAGCTTAAGGCATTGCTATTTTGACTTGTCCCCGTCTGTCACAGAGGGCACACTGCACGGTCCATGCCAAGTGAGCAGGGCATGGGTGCGTTACTTTGGATAGAATAAGGACTGTTTCATTCCTTCGCTCACACCTGAGCTGAATCTGACCAGAGTCCTTCGTCAGGTTGGAAAAAAGTTTGGCCAAACAATTTTTTTTTCCTCCTAAACGTTCATGTGTAGAATTGATTGAAACTTGTCTACCAAAAAATTTGCCTGACGAAACAGGGTTTTGATCAGAATCAACATTTTTCATAGGAAACCGTCAATTTCCACCACATTTTCTAATTTCTCAAGGGGAAAATTTGAAACCAAACACCGTTTTTGAATCAACATTCCAAAATGTCAACAACGACAAAAGTCGACATTGTGAAATTAAACATTTCATTTGGTACCAACATTTTAATATTCAAATGAAACGTTGGCTATTTTGATGTTTCATACTAATTTGAGATGAAAACCAAAGTCAAAGTATCCGGTTTTCCCATGGAATGGAAATCCCGTTTTCTGAACAGATCAGTTCATGTGTCTCTGCTTGAAAGGGGTCTCCCCCAAAGCGTCTCAGGGGGTGCCTGGATCCAAAGCCCCTGTCTTTTGGATGTTTGAAATGTAGATCCACATCTGAATTTTCTGGCCTGGGGCTCTCTCGTGTCCTCCGAGCTTGGTCTGGGAAAGGGAACAGAGATACTGAAAGCCCACGAGGCAGGTTGTTCATAGGGCATTCCAGAGCACGCAGGAACTAGCAAACCTAGCACTAGTCGCAACGGAGAGCAGGTGTTTCCTCTCAGGAACAGGTCGGGAGACATTTTGGGAGAAGCATTTTCAAAGCCAGGGTCAGGATTGAGGGTCACTGGCAGAACTGAGGGGACGGGGCCAAGACTGCACTGCAAATTGGGACTGAGGGTCGTTGAGGGGGCAGGACTGGAATGGCAGATGGCTGCAGGTTCGGCGTGAGTCTCGGTGGCAGAGATGACCGTGAGCAGCCTGGACAAAGCTGGCCTGCGCTATGCTTCGATTTCACAGCCTGTAGATGATTTTCATAAGCGCTCTGAAGTGGGCAAGTGCGGGGGTGCACTTCCCTAGATCCTGGCTCGAAGCCCCTTTGTAGCCCAGCTGGTCCCGTGAAACACTCTCCAAAATAATTAAAAGGGAGGACCAGGAGACGGAGGCCGCTTTGCAGTTTTAGTGGCGCCTGGCTCCGGGGTCTCCTCGCGGCTTTTGAAGGTTAATGGGTTCCCAGCGTGTGTCACAAACACATTTCAATCTGCAGGAAGGACCAGTCTGGCAAGTCAGAGCGGGATCCTTGGAGAGGAGGCAGCTGCAGCTCCCAATTAGATTAATAGGGGAGGCAGGGTTTTTAGCCAGCGAGAATACAAAATGCAGCTAATTTGTCTTTAAAAGTTACGGAAGTCTTGATTCTCACAGGGGGAGATGCTGCCAGGTGCAAGAATAGCGAAGACATTCACTTCAAAGCTCTCTGACTGCCAATGTTTTCTCCTGCTCTCTCCCTCTGATTTCCCTGTTTCTTCCCAGATCCATGCCAGGCATCTCTGGTCTGCATGATGGCTCTTGATCTATAGATCTAATTTTCTGCTTTTCACGTACTGTCAGGCCACAGTTTTGCAAGGAGCGTTCCCACGGGCACAGAGCTGAGTAGCAGATAGAAAACATCCCTTACGTGGAGCGGCGCAAACAGCACCACCTCCGGGTGCACATCTGCCGTGCAGAAGGTGAGCAGCTGCTCCCGCAGTTTGAGTTGGGTCATTCAGAAGAACCATGTTACACGTTGAGGCATGTGTGTGTATGTGTGTGTGTGTGTGTGTGTATGCATACAAACACACGCATGCACACACACATATACGGAAATGGGGTTGGCCCAGGAGGCCCCTATCCTGGGATCATTTCACAAGGGGAAATCTGTTGGAGATCAGGGCTACTGAGCCCTAGAGCTGGGCAGGAAATGGTTTTCCCATCCCATGAGAAGTTTCAGGACTTTGGAAAAATGTCCTGACCCAACTTGGGATGAAATGTCAAAATCCTTAAAATGTCAGCAAACTGAAAAACTGAAGGGAAAAAAAATGGACTGGATCAATCAACATGGTTTGTAGTTGATCTTTTAATTTTTTAGAAGTTTTTAACCATAAATTAACTTTACACGTCTAAACAAAAAGTCATTCAGAACTAAAAAATGGAACCATGTTCAAAAAGACAAAATGGGACATTTTGACAATTTCAAACTGCCGCCCCCCCCCCAATTAAAAATGGGAAATTCATCAAAATCGACCCTTTCCTGCCAACAGTTTTGGTTTCAATGAATCGGTGTTTTCCAATGGAGAAAGGTTTCATCAAAAAATCCCCCACCAGCTCTACTCAGCACCCCTCAAGAATTGCTCAGCATTTAGCAGAATAAGGCTCCTAACAGGAGGGAGAGCAAACGGTGTCAAAGCTGCTAGCTGAAAGATGGATTTGGGCTGCAATATTTGTGTGAGGCGGAGAAACCTTTTCAATCACTCATCGTGACCCTGCACCAACTGATAGCCTCTTGCACCCACTTTGCACCCGGGATTAAGACTGCTTCACTTCCCTGCACCTTGGCACTGGTATAAGGGACAAAACAAGGGGCAGGGCAACAGAAGCCAGGTTTGAGGGACAGGGCAGTTGTGAATTGAGCCTAATAAATCTAGTGGGTAAAATGTGTCCTTTGCATCCCTTTGGGTTTTTTTATATCTCCCACTACTCCTCAATCCTGTCACTTCTCAGTCCTTTTCTTCTCTGCCCCTGTTGTGAAGGCTGCCAGCAGTTTGACACGTGCACTCCAGGACTTGAGGAGGAGACTCTGTTAAAATCCTGATGTAGCAACCTGCATGGAGCTTGGAGGGAGGAGCACAGGTAGCAAGAGGGAAGAGTTTGGAGGAGCCACCAGGAAGCCAGTCTGTGTGCACATGGCTGGAATATCTGGCCACAGCTGTAGCACTTCTGTAAATAGGTCTCTGAATAAAGAACCAGTTTAGTTTTAGAGACATGGAGCTCTCTCCTGGTGTTATCCAGCACACGGTACATGAAAGACAAAGTTCCTTTTGTGCCCAGCATCCTCCCCAAATGAATCCACCTCTGGTGAAGACCTGAAAGTACCTCTTCCCAGAATCCCCTTCACTGCCGCTTCCCCTCCCCGCGACAATGCACCGTTGTCTGAACACACACCCGGTGATCTCATTTAAATGGACACATTAATCCTGCTAGGGCAGCCCCAGCTGAGGCTGAGTTACTTGTAACCAGAGTCTCATTCCACTCCCAGCTCGTGATTTATGTTTATTCCCTGCATATGAAATGAAGTGTAAAGCAACTGCTGCCACATTCAGAGTCACTCTACCTTGATTTGTTTTAGCAAGAGGGAGCGGTTTGCTTGGGTTTTTTCTCTCTTAAGGAAAATGAAAATTTGAACAGGATTAAATCTAAATCCTTTTGAATTTTTAATCCTGAGCGGAATTCAAATGCTCCCCAGGCAGCCGCTCCAGTGACCCCAGCCAGCAGGAGGAGGATGGGGGACTCTGTCATGTCTCCAGCAGTTTTTGATTGCAAAACAAAAGTGGGAAGAGAGGCTGGCCTGCCTTAATTGGAACCGCATTATTTCCTCGTTGCTTAAGCATCTGCCCTGATGGATGCTTCTTCTGCCTGTGGTTCCTAAAGGGCTTTCATGGCCGATGCATTGCAGGGTGGGATTTTCACCTGCAGGTCATGGCATCGAGTCCTCGGGCTTGTCTACACTTTTAGCGCTGCAGCAATGCAGCTGCACCGCTCTAGTGTTTAGTGAAGACGCTTCTCCTGTCGGCGTAGGTATTCCACCTCCCTGAGACGCGGTAGCTATGTCGACGAGAGACGCTCTCCCATTGACATAGCGCTGTCTACACCAGGGCTTAGGTCGGTATAACGCCGCCCCTCAGCGGTGTGGATTTTCCGACGTAAGTTGGGAGTGTAGACCAAGTCATCGGAAGCCTGGCGCAAGCATTTCCAAACCTGTCCTCCACTCTACACTGACTTCCCATGGAGCACTGAGTCAAGTTTGAGACCTTGGTCTCTTGTCTTCAGTGTGCTCAGTGGCACCTCGTAGATCGCCTGAAGCTCCAGGAGAAAGGCCGTGGTTGACCGTTCCGCTCCTCCAGCACCATGGAACTTTCTATGACAATGACAAAGCTCATCTGGACAGGACACAGAGCTTTCTTGGAGGCCGGTCCCAGAGTGTGGAACTAACTTCCGTGAGCACTAAGGGCCATCACAACCCTCTCCGTCTTCTGCTGCAAGGGCCAGGCACAATTCTCCAACCAGCCTTCTCCTACATCAACACAGAGCAAAAAAAAAAAAAAAAGGCAAACATAATCTCTCCCCTGGGAAAAAGATAAGAAAGAGAATGAACCACGTGTAACCTCATGCTTAATGCACTAGTGGAAGGTACTATGCTGGGTATTATAAGAACCTGACTAAAATAGAACTGAACTGTGGCCCGACTGACCTCCCAACCACACATACTCATACACCAATGCTCACAGCTAAATGCACACACACGTAAATGCCTGTGGACAGTGGGTGAACACAGGCTCACATGCTTACGGCTCAGCCATAGGAAGGCAGACAGGAGGATCGTCCAGTGATTAGGGCGCTAGCCTAGGAATTAGAAGACCTCACTTCAAGCTCCATATGCTCCCTTGGGAAAGTCAATTGGCCTTTTTGTGTTTCAGTTCCTCCTCTGTAAAATGCAGATAGTAGCACTGCCCTACGTCCCAGGAGAGTTGTGAGGGTAATTCCATTGAAGCTTGGGAGGTACTCCGATATCACTTTAATAGAGGCTATGTAAACGCTCTAGAGAGCCAGCTAGAATAACTTCCCACGTTTCTGGGGCATCAGTCAGATGTGCAAGTCTCTTGGTACAAGAGTGCGTGAGGTTGCAAGTGTGCCTTTGCCCTGGATTGTGGGTTTGGATAGAGTTGGGGGGGTGTTGCTCTTTGGTAGCTGTGTCAGGTGGACGGGGAAGCCTTCTGGAGTGAGGGAGCGCATTATTGACCGTGTTGTGGGGCGTGTGAAAGTTGCAAGGAACACAGGAGACCTCCCCTTCACTTGTTGCTGCCATGCTCTTCAGGGTTTGAGTTGGGGGCATGGGCCCTGACGCGTCTTAACTATCTTGAAACAAAGTTTGTGTGTGTTTCTTAGTATCCGACGTAGTGCATTATTGTCAAGAGCAACTCGAACCCTGGTGTTACCCCTTCTGGCTTAATTTAAAACTGGTGAATGCACATAGGCAAAGCAGGGGAAAAACCCACCCCTGATCTTGGCTGTGCAATTAAAACAGTGCTGATCCTGACTGTACCCAGGGCTGGCGCTACCATTAGGCGACCCTAGGCGGTCGCCTAGGGTGCCAGGATTTGGGGGGTGGCATTTCGCCGCCTTCGGCGGCTGCCGGGTCCTCGGCAGCTGCTTCTTCAGTCGCTGGGGTCCTCGGCGGCACTTCAGCGGCAGCTTCTTCGGCCGCCGGTGTCCTCGGCTGCCGCCAAAGTGCGGCCAAGGACCCCGGCGGCACTTCGGCGGCAGCCTTTCCTGGCACCACCGCCTAGGGCAGCAAAAAAGCTGGTGCCGTTACTGACTGTACCCAGAGATTTCCCCATCCACTGTTCCCTCTAAGCTGTGCGTGTGCACGTGCACACAGATCCTAAACCCCGCGCACATGGTGAAACACCGCGCGCACAAAAAGTTGCACAGAAGCACAACAATTTGCACAGAAGAAATTTTTCGTGCACACGGCCTGTCAAAAATTAGAGGGAACATTGTCTTCATCCTGCTGAATCACAGAAGCAGCCAGCTGAAGCCAGAGAGGGACCTGCTGCTGCTTAAACAGGTTCCCTTTAGGTTGAGCCCTTCAGGGAATTCTCCTTCCTCTCCCCAAGGGGACCTTAACCTGCTAGCAGCTCATCTCTAATTCTCATCCAATGTTAATGAGCATCCTCAGCTCCGCTGCTGCTGAATACTTTCATGTTGGGATTTTCAGGCAGCGAGTGGTGTCTGTGAGTAATAGCCTCCCATTTTTCATTTTCGCTGTAATGGCTGCTGGACAAGCTATTAATGCTTCCCCTCCAAAACCCTCTCCCTCCCCCGCCTCTTCCCCATCTCTTCCCCCCCACCCCCGGTTCGTGCGCTGACTCATGGCTCCCCGCAAGCAGCGAAAGCCAATAGAGTGGAAATTAAGCATACAGTTCCATGGGAGGGTGTCAAGTTTGCAGGGCACAGCGCCAAAGGAAATAAGTAAAAGTGAGCGAAAGCAGAGGGAAGGGATCACAATAGACAAGCTCAACAAAAGCCCATCCGCTGACCTTTTGGAAAGAGACAGCGCTGGTCTTGAATGCAGGAATCAATCATGTTCTTATGGACCAGGTGAGAGCTGACAAAGATACACCCAGTGCTGCTCAGGATTGTGGAGAGAGAAAAAGCTTTTGAGATCCTGAAGGGCTGCGACTCAAAGCAAAGGGGCCTTTTATTTATTTTCTCCTCCGCTCTCAACATGAGACGAATGTCTTTCTTTCTCGAGGGTGCAGGTAGGAATGTACAGTTGAAAAGGATAAAACTATAAAAGCAAACATACCCTGGGCAGCAATGGTGGTCTTATGGGGACAGTACTGGCTCGGCTCTTGCAAGGTCTGGGTTCAAGTAGCACCTCCCCCAACAAGTAGCCCTGTTGCTAAGTCTCTAAAGGCTGGGTTTTTCCCTAGTTCTCAGCCACCCCCATTTAAACGAGCATTTCAAAAGAGCTTGGATCCGATTTGTAGCCCACTGCTCAGGGTGTATCACCGATCCCCCTGGGCACCATTTCCAGAGGCTGTGGGTCTGGCTGGAGAAGGTCAGCCTTTCAGCTCTTTAGGTACCTGGTTCAATCAACTAAGAGAACAGCCCATTGTCTGTGCAGGATCAGAGCACCACATTGCAAGCTTTTTGGGTCAGGGCCTTTCTTTGCCTTCATTCCTGTCTGCAAATTCCCTAGTGCGCTGTTTGGAACAATGCCCCCAGTTCAGCAAAGCATGTGCCCTTACAGTCAATGAGACCATGCATTGGTGGGGATTTTCACAAGCACCTATATGACTTAGGAGCACAAGTCTCAAAACAATTAGTAGCTGCGCTCCTAAATTAGAGGAGCCCATTTGAAGTGTGCTGCTGATTCAGGGCCTATAGGAATGATGACAAAATTCCCCCTGCAATGGAAGGGTTTAGCACCTTCTCTCCCTGTTAGGAAAAACTCCCTGCTAAACTATTACCAGATAAATGCAAAAAACCCAACCCAACAATAAATGCATAGAGGCAAAAGGAACAAAACTCCATGTTTTCATGACTGTTAGTTTCGCCAGCTGAAATACAGTTCTCCCTGCACCCCACCCACGGAGCTGTGAAATCCAGCATAGGAATTCCTCAGAGCTTGAGCCTGCACTGAGTTCATAACTCTGCCTTCTTCAGATAGCTTGTCAAGCTGTCAGGAAGATGTATTTCTTTTAGGAGAGCTGGGTTTAATAGCAGATATGGATTGACCGCTTGAATTTCCACTCACGTTTTGTGAATGTGTGGGTCCTTCGCTGAGTTACTTTTAAACATATTTTGGGGTCTTTTTTTAAAAAAGCAGGTTCATGATCCAAGGTAGAACGGGCTTAGTGCATTTCACCTTTGTGGGGCTTTAAAACCACTATGCCACAAAAACTGCAGCTCCCACAAATATAGCAGAGAGGTGGCATTATCTGGGGTGTGGTGTTCTGCGTCCACACAACTCTCTCCACCAAACAGACGTGCTTCCTACACCCTCTTCTCTTTTTTCTGTGCATCTGCTTGTCAGCTAAGCCAAACCCCTGCAGTGGCTTTATTTTTGGACCACTAATCTCCAATCGTTCCTTTTTTGATGTAGGGAAGCTTTATTATGCCTGTTTTATGGGCAGGTAAACTGAGGCACGGAAAGATTGTGTGACTTGCCCAGGAGGAGAGTGAGCCAGTGGCAAAGCTGGGTATGGAACCAGGTGTCCTTACTCCCAATCCAGTATTGTTACCACTGGACCATTATTAAAATAACCACTAGGGCCTGCCTCTTGTACCTTGGGCAAAAAAAAAGGCTATGAGCGTAGCGGATGAGCTGGGCATGTATCATATTGCAGTGCTCCTTCACTAGAAGGTTTATGGTTCTGACATGGGCTCTTCGGCTGTGGAGGAGAGAGGAACGAATCATCAGAGCTACAGTGGTGTGATGGGGTAAAGCTCTTGAGGGCCCAGAGTGCAGGAAAGAGAGCTGATTGGCCAGCTGGGCTGTCACTCACCCAGAGAGACAAAGGAGGGATTTCTTTCCCCCCAAAGGCTTCTGGGTAGGTAAACCCTCTGCAAAACTTCTTGGCTTCCCTTCCAGCTGAGGGTGAGGTCCCCTGGAACTACAGGAGGTAGGTTTTTGGTAAATGTTTATTTAAATACATCTGGGTGTTGTGTTTTTTTAAAAAATTCCTCTGAACTTGCTGCTTATTGCACAACCTTGCTGTTGCACTGCAACAAATAGGAATGGGGTGGATACCAGGAATCAAGCACTTCAGCTAATATCATTTCCCATTACTCAGGTATAACTTACCCAAGGTGACATTTGCTCACAGCACCAGATTTAATGGCTCTGTTTTGTGTGGGGAGTGCCATGGGGTTTGCAGTGAACCCAAGTGGTCAGGACCTCTGTTTAACAACTCATGTTAAAGATGGGGTCTTCAACAGCGCAGTGCTCCTTAGGGGGCATTACTTCCCTAATGCTTCTTAGGGGAAAATGGCTCATGTTGAATCGCTAAACACTTTACAAAGGAAGTCAGTATCATTATCCCTATTTTACAGATGGGGAAACTGAGGCATGTAGGTATGAAGTGACTTGCCCAAAATCAGACAGAGCCTGGAGTAGAAACCAGTTCCTATTCTATGCTCCCTCCTGTTATCTAGCTGGCAGAGTTCAGAAGGGAGCCCAGATCTCATGAGTCACAGTCCAGCGCTCTAGCCCAGTGCCTCAACATTTCCAGACAACTGTACCCCTTTCAGGAGTCTGATTTGTTTTGCGTGCCCCCAAGTTACACCTCACTTAAACGACTTGCTTGCAAAATCAGACATACAAATACAAAAGTATCACAGCGCACTATTACTGGAAAATTGCTGCCTTTCTCATGTTTACTAGATAATTATAAAATAAATCAATTGGAATATAAATATTTTACTTGCGTTTCAGTGTCTAGTCTATAGAGCAGTATAAACAAGTCATTGTCTGTATGAAATTTTAGTTTGTACCAACTTCGCTTGTGCTTTTTATGTAGCCTGTCGTAAAACTAGGCAAATATCTAGATGAGTTGATGTACCCCCCTGGAAATTTTCTGCGTAGCCCCAGGGGTACATGTACCCCTGGTTGAGAACCACTGGTCTAACCAGCCTTCCATTTCCTTACCTTTGCTGAGAGCACTTCCTGCGCTTGCTTTCCTATCTGAGCCCAAACCTGCTTAACATGACATCTGAGAGGATCAAAGCCTTGGGAGGTGGTGTAGCTACAGTGCTGAGTGATGGGCTTGTGGGGGAGGGAAGGAGGAAAATGTATGTACTTAAAAATAAACCTAAAAGGATACAGCCACTGGAGAAGTTTCTTTTTGTTGTAGAAAATAAGACATGAGGTTGTGTTCTCTGTAAAGCTCTTCAGAGGCTAAAGAAGAACATTTTCCGTTTGAACGTGTCGCATTTAAAAGCCAATGCTCTCTCCCCAGCAAGATAAGGAAGTTTTTTATTTGAAACGTTCAGTATCTACACTGGCCCAGCTGCAGGGAGTTGGATCCCTTTGAGCCATTCGCCAGAGACAGAGGAGGGGAGTGAATGAAATATGGCTCCATGCAACAACCTAGAAGGTTTCTCCTCCTCTTCCCCCATCCTGGAATTAACTAATAATAAGAAACCAAAGGAGCCAGAATAAGGAGCATTGTGTCTTTTATTCCTTTGTTTAAAAGACGTTGATGGATTTCATAGCAATTATTAGTATTTTTATTGTAGTCCTCAAAGTGTATATGGCCAGTGCCTACCAGAATGGGGTCATGACTGGGATCTCTATTGTATGGTTTCAAGGTGCTGCTGACCCCTATAGTATCTAAGCACAATCCATGTCAAATGCATAGCAATAGCGAATTGTTAGTGGATTTTGTGGCATCTCTGGCACTTCTCCCCTTTCAAGGGTAAAAAGTCTGCTGGAGATTTTAGGGTTTTTTATAAATTTCCTGTTTTTGGTTGGTTTGCTTTAGGAGAGGGGTTTTTTTTGGTTGATATTGGGGAGGGAAAAAAACCCACCTAGTTCTATCTAGCACTTTTCAGTTGTAGGTGCCCTAGTCTTTAACAAAAGAGGTCAGTAATATTACACCCATTTTATAGATAAGACATGAAGTGCCCAGGGTCACCCAGTAGGCCAGTGACAGAGCTGAGAATAGATCGCAGGTCTCCTGAATCCCAGGCCCTAGCTTTAGCCACTAGACAACACTACCTCCCGTATTCCATCTCCACGGAGCCAACCAGGTGTTCCTGTAATTCTACTAGTATTTCAACTCTTTCTGGCTGCTTGACAATCTCTGTTCCATCACGATACTTGGGTAAGGGTCATCATCGGGCTAATGCAGCCTTACAAAATTCTACTCATTCCGGTGTTTCAGTAGCAAGAAGTGATGCAGCAAGCAGGGTTGTAGGGGAAAGATCTTCAACAAGCATGCATAGACCCCAGTGTTACATGCCAAGAGACCGGTGTTTGGGAGCAGCCTGGCCTGTAGCTCCTGGGGTCTCATGAAACCTGAGCCTCTTTCTCCAGTCCCCCTCACGCTGGAGCAGAGCATGTCACCTTCTTCTTTGATGGGGGAGACGATATTATTAGCCTTTCGAGTGGGGCACCTAAGTGACCTAGGAACCTCAGGCTCCTAAGGCACTTAGCCACTCTCGAAAATTTTGCTTATCCTCATTGTCGTGAGAATAGATTCTATGCGTGGGTGGCAGACAACGAATGCATCAGGGCTGTGCTCCATCTCTCCCATCCGTTGGAATTGCTAGCCAAGGAGTTCTGAATGAGAAGCTGCTGGGTGGTATAGGTGGTTCTCTGTCTCGCCAGTGTATTGAAATTCAATGGGAGGCAGAGCTGAAAGAAGATTAAAAACACCGGTGCTTTTATTAAACCCAGAAGTGGACACGCATATGCATGAATGTCGTCTTTCTGGCCCTCAGAAGTCTACAGTTATCCAGAGCATCAAACGCTAATATATCAAGACTCAAATACCTGCCCCTGATCACGAAGGAAATGAAAGTTCTTCTATTATGTATTTATCTGCTCCTGGAGGGAGGTGTTTGAAACAGCAGGAGACAAGGGGAAAGTGGAAGACTTTATTCTTATTACTCATCTGAGACGAGAGGCAAATCAGTATATAAAATGCAATATTTCCTTGCAGACCTGGGACCCTCTCCTTTGTCCAGCCTCTTCTGTTCTGTGCAGTAATCCATGCCAATCATGGGGCTACCTAGCTCTTCTATAGCCCTTTTCTTCTGTAGATCTCAAAGCACTTTACAAAGTTGATCAGCATCATTATCACTATAGATCGGGAAAGTGAGGGACAGACATGAAATGACTTGCCCAGGGTCACCCAGTAGCAGAGGCAGGAATAGAACCCAGTGGTCCTAAAACCCAATCTACTGCTCTAACCACTAGGCCACCTTACAGTATCAAGCACTTGAGATTTGTGATAATCGTGAGTCGGGCCCTGTCACCTCTCCCTTCCCCTCCCCCCCCCCCAAAAAAAAGAGATTAATAGGATTTTTGATTTGCCTTCTGGCTTTTGAGCCTTTTGGGCCATGTTTTCTAGCCCCAGAAGGGCTATGCACTTAAAAATGAAATGAAATCAAGTGAGATTTTTCACATAATCCCTTTACTTCAGGAGCTGGGACTTTAAGAAAAGTGCCAAATCTCACATGTCTTGCTATGGAGTAGTGAGGGCTGGCAATCCTACTAGTTCTAATTCATTCTATTAAGGAAGTGCCTAGGAATCAAGGCCCCCGTGCACTATTGGCTACACTGGTAAGTAATAAAGGAGTCACTTTCTGCTGCCAGAGAAATCACATTGTGCTTGCTGCTGTACAGATAGAGTGAGAGGTGGTCCCTGCCCTGAAGGGGATGTTCTCAGACATATTTTAGAGATGGGGGAACAGAGGTACCTGAAATCTTTCGAAGTGATTTAGTAATGTCTGTCTCATTGAAAATCAAGGGCGCTTTGGTTCCTAAATACCTTTGAGGTTCTGCTCCTTAGGCTCCTAACTCCCATTGAAATCACTGAAAGTCAGCAGGACTCAGGCTCCCGGGAAAGTCTGCTCTGCTTGTTAGAGCCAGGGACTAGGACTCAAGACTCCTGAGTTTTATTCCCAGCTCTGCTACTGCCTGTGTGGCCTTTGGCAAGTCTCTTCGCCTCTCTGTGGCGTGTCTTACTGCTCTGTAAAATGGAGGTACTGGTACTGACCTCCTTCCGTGGGGTGTTGAGGTTTACCCAGCATTTGAGCTCCTTGGGTGAAAGGCGCTCTACAAGTGAGCCGAAGGAACGGGACTTTGGAAAGGGCTTAGCGGTCGCTCCTTGTGGGTCTGGTAACCTTCCATTTTCTGTTTTGTAGCCGCTCTCCCTGTGCGGTTGGATCCAGGAGCTCTATTTCTGGGCCAGCCTGAGGCGACGAATGCTGGCACCATCCACAGGATCTGATTCTTCTTTAAGTAACTTTAAAGCCAATCACGTCTGACTTTGCTTGCGGAGAGGTTTCAAGATGCATGGAAAGCCCAGCGCCGGCTCGTTTATCCTCTGTCGCGCCGACTCTTCTCCCACCCAAACAAGTGGAACCATGCCTGCCCTTTATTTTTTGCCATTTTCCTGCCAAACCAGGAGAGACTCCGTGTGAAGCATTGTTGTGATTTGGGACAAAGCCCAGCAGAATACAACTTGTAGAGTGCCAGGATTTATGATGCTGTCCGCAGGGAACTTGCATGCTAGGACTCAGTGTACTGTTGTCTCCTGTTTCCTGCATCTTGATTACCATGCTGAAGGGGAAATGTACAGTCACAATCTCTTGATTATACCCTCTCACTGGGAGGAGAGACAGCGGCTAGTTTTGAGGGGAATAGGCTACATGGGTGAATAGTGACCGCTTCCCAAAGAGCAGCGGTGGAGTTTGGGCTTGTATTTGGAATAATCCAGGAAGCCACCAGCCCCTGCTGGGCTCGTCACTGTTTCAGGGCAACTGCCACTGTATTCCTCCACTAGGCTTCATCATGGGCACCTATGCTCAGGCTTCAAGCTCCCCAGCCATCACCTCTCTTCGGTAGAGACTCGCATCGCTCGCCCTCCTCTCCAGACTGCACGGTTCCCTGCCCATACTGAGTTCCCCAGAAAATCAGACTGCCTGCGCCGGCCTGCTTTACTTCTCCTCCACGTAATTGCCCACGGTGATAAGGGACCACACAGCTTTTCCTAAGCAAGAACATTTATTCTTAAGGTGAAAGTATTCCAAAGAAAACCAGTCCAAAGAACCTACATGCATGCTAATAAGCTTATCAGAGATCACCCCAACTCCAGCAAGGGCTCTAGCCGGGATCAATGTGTCAGATCCCAGCAAGGGCTTTTTCTGGGGTTACCCGTTCATAGTTGCCTTCTGCTCAGAACCAGCATCCCCATGAATCTGAGAGTCGCTCCCTTATACAGTCTGGGTCTCTGATCTGCAGAGGTAATCAGCCAGACAGTGGTCCCCTCCTTAGGGCAAAGCTTCAAAAGGTTGGGTCTTTTCATTAACCAGAGGTGGTCATTTGCATTCATCTCCTCCCAGGTATTTCCTAGGAATCCCTCAACTTTGTCTGGCATATTGTTTAAAATAGTCCTTTTGAAGCCCAAACACTTCCCAGGGTTGACATTGGCCATGTCTCCCCTGACATACAATCCCACAATAATACATAAACACTCACATCTTTAACACTGCAAACTCCTAAGATACTTGCACTCAATTCAGGAAGGTTTGCCCAGGAAATTGCCACATCTACCATAGTGACTACACACAAGGGCTTGCGATGGTGAGAGCAGGGCTACATGGTACAGCACTTAAAATACCTGTGGCACCTTGCTGAATTTAGTGCTCCTGATGAAACTACCCCCATAGGCACTGAAGCAGTGGTAGCAGGGCCGGCGCTACCACTAGGTGACCCTAGGTGGTCGCCTAGGGCACCAGGATTCAGGGGGCGGCATTTCTTACCTTCTTCAGCTGCCAGGGTCCTCAAAATGCCACCGAGGACCCCGGCGGCCGAAGAAGCTGCCGCCGAAATGCCGCCGGGGTCCTCGGCGGCAGCTTCTTCGGCCGCCAGGGTCCTTGGCGGCATTTCGGCGGCAGCTTCTCCCGGAGGCGCCACCTAGGGCAGCAAAGAAGCTGGCACCGCTACTGAGTGGTAGCCACAATGGGAAATGTTATGCAAACAATCTCCAGGTGTAGACGTGACCAAAGAGAATCGAGATTCGCAGTTGCTGCTGGGTGCTCTAATCTGTCCCTTCACCCCCTGTTCCATTTTTTTTTCATCAGCTTGTGTACTGCTTCACCTTGATTGTGTGCTTGATTTGTGAGGGGAAACTCCATGCTGAGCACAGTAGGGTCCTGATCTTTGATTGGGGTTCCTCTGTTTTCCAGTAATAGAAATATTAAATAACTGTGGTTTGCTCCAGGCGATAACTCTCCCCAAATATTTATTTTTATGGGGGGGAAATGCAGGAAATCATAAGATATTAATATTACTTGTTTTATAAATTAATGGTTGTGTTAATAGTAATGCAGTGTTACACTGTGATTTTAATACTTAATGCTATGGTTTTATGTGATGTTAATAATTGCAGTAATATCAATGCAACTTTGTGTAATAAATATTAATAACCGTGCAGCTTCATGGGATTGTTTTTAAACTTTTGCTGCTTTTTTTCCCCATTCCTCTCCTGCCCAACAAAAATAAGACTCCCCCCTTTTTTCTCCCGCAAGGGGGTGGCCTATTTTTTTTGCCCCTGAAAAGCCATGAAGTGACTAAACCCACCGGATGTGTGCTCCAGGGGGCAGGAACCGGCCCCTCATTCCATTCATACAATGCCTGGCATCACGGGGGCTTGGTCCAGGATTTGGGTTGCTAGGCGCTACTTCCACACAAATAATAATGCAGGAAGCGAGCTGATCCAATCAAAAGGGGCCAAAGAGATGAACACTCTCCCCTGGCAAGGCTGTGTTCAACTGTATTTCATGCCATGGTCTTTGAGAATTTCCCACATTCTAATTTCATTTAATCACCTACCCTGCGTTCCCCTGTCTTCTCCCATCACCTCACCTAGTTCCACCTGACTCCACATGGGGAAAATCCCTTCTCATTGTGTTCAAGAGCCTGCCTCGTCTCATTTTTTTTCTTCCTCCCCGCCCTCCCTTGTCCCTTATGGAGCTATAATTATTTCTCCTGGGTCCTGAATGCAAAGGGCCAGTGTGTAACCTTGTCTCAAACTATCAGTCAGATCAAATTGCCCAGCTTTCGTGAGATTATGAGAGGTGCAGCTGAGCAATGGGACAGGTTTTGTTTACGTGGTTATAAGAGTATGGTCAGTGGGCCATACCCTTGCAGAGGCACTTTCTTTTTCTAATTGGAATTGACACTGGATTTGGGTAGGATACATTTGAAGAGTGATATCCAGAAGGAAAGTTCTTTAAGGGCTTCAAAGGCTGAGCAAACTTTGACGTCTACATTTGCAGCGATGGCATTTCTGGTTCGAGATGGGTGACTCTTTGAAGGCTCTGGCTTGAAATTGACATGGAACTAATCCATCACCTGTATCCATCCGTGCATAGTAGTAATATATTTGCCTACCTTTGCCATATCACATACTCGGCTGTGCACTTACCTGCATGTATCATTGCTATACCAGCTACCTCTTGCCTTCCAAACGCCTACCGGAGAGGCAGGATGGTCATGCAGCACAGGGCTGGAACTCGGGAGATATGGATTTGATTCCCAGCTCTGCCACAGATTCCTTGTGTGACTTTGGGAAAATTGCTGGACAAAGCACTTGCTTAAGGCCAGGAGGGGAGCCAGAAGTACAACTCGGGTCTCCCAGCTCTCAGTCCACTGCCCTGGTCACTAGGCCAGACCTCCTGCACATACCTTTCTGCTGTGAAACCTTTTGAAGAAGCAGCTGTAGAGATCAGCACCCCATGATGAAACCCTGTGGCCTCCTCACATGCTGCTCCATTAACAGGCTGTCTCTACCTCAGACACCCTAGCGGGGAAGCTTTGTCATAAGACCAACCATTTAGCAGGCCCTTATTCTTCTGACAGGGCTGGTAATCACTGCATTTCACTAGCCGGGGCCAGAGTTCCTATTCATTTTCACAGGCTTTAGTCCTTTAGCGTGTATTCATTTGAAAGGGTCTTGCTACTGACAGACTTGAGGAAGGGCCGGGGTGAGGAATCTGTATCCTATTAGTAGGGGTTTTTTTAGCCTTCCATCAAGGCTCTAAGTGGGTTTCAGGCTGGTTGGAAGAAAAAAAGGTTTTGATTAAATCAGAAATTCCATCTGGAGCGATGCTCTGAACAGGCAAGTGAATGCTTCCACCTGGAGCTTAATGACATTGCTGTGGGGAGGCAGTTGTTCTTTTCCTCACTCTCCGGGCCACTGGGAAGTAGTAAGTAGGCCATGAGCAGCCGCTTGGGAGCAGAGAGTAAACATCCGAAGGACACAGACGCTGTTTGCAGTGGAGGAGCGCCAGGACTGACCCAGAACCAAACACTAGTGGGGGGAGAGTTTGATCAAGCTTGTGACACAGCCTTGGAAGCATGTGGTGTGGATTTAGGGTGGGTGAAGGGAGCGGGCCTCGGATGCACCGTCCTCACCACATTGGCCGCCTGCCCTTCCAGAAGTGCGGGGAGGGGCGAAGAACTGGTATTGCGAGAATATAGGGCAAATCAAAAGTGCAGGTGCAACCCACTGGTGATTGTGACAAAGAGTCCTGTGGCACCTTCTAGACGAACAGACGTATTGGAGCATAAGCTTTCGTGGGTGAATACCCACTTCGTCAGATGGGTATTCACCCACAAAAGCTTATGCAGAAAAGTTACCTCAGCAGGGCTGCCAGCCCCGGAAACCAAAATGTTATCCTGTTTTCTTTAATGGCTGATGAAATATGCTTAAAGATGGGGAGGAAAGGGGTGTCAGGTGGCTCTGGCATTGGACTAGGAAGCAGGAGACCTGGGTTCAATCCCTGGTTCAGCCACATATCTGCTGCCTGGCCTTGGGCTCTTTGCTTCATCCGCGTCCCTTCCCACCCACCATCTAACTGGACTGTAAGCTCTGTGGGACAAGGATTGTCTCTTAGCACAACGGGGCCGTGAGCCAGAGGTGTTACCATAACACTATTAACGGAGGGTTGCTTGAAGATGTGGCTGAATTTCATGTTGGGTCCTGTTCAATCCACCCCACATCACTCATCCTTCTTGAGCTGCTGAATATAAACCTCTCCCAGGCTGGAGGCCCCAAAACCTGATCAGACTGGGCAATAAAGGGGTCACCCAGCTGTATTTCCTCTGCCCTGCTTTTTTATAGAGCTTGCAAGCCCTCTGTCCTTGTTCGTGTTTCCTTTATAGCTACTTGGATATTTTGTGCGTCTTCTGCAGCACCCCTGTATTCACCAGAGTAATTAGAACATCTAAATCTTTCTAGTATGTCATCAAGACTCTGTGAAATTAACTGATTATTGGCACCCAGGCTTCAGAGTTGCAGAATTTCACCCAAATGATCAAGATAAGCATAATTGCGCCTCATTGTTCCCTCTGAAAAGTCTTTTGGTCTTTCTCTCTCCTTTATATTAGCGTGGAATTAAATGGCTTTGCCCTTTGTTGACTCTGGAAATCTTTATGGGGCGTTGTGTGTCACCTGATGTGTAGAGTGTTTCTTGATTGCTGAGTAAATGAAAGTCCCATGGATCAGTGATGCCTCATGAAACAAATCCTTCCCTGTCCCCTCCTGTCCTCCCTTGCACAATACAAATGAACTGATTGGGAAACAAACGGAGAATTAGCGGTGAGGGGGGAGAAGCATTTGTAACCCTCTGCCGACCAGGGACAGGGGTTAAACTCACCAAGCTCGAGCGCGAGTTCTCAGTGGAACCAATCTACGCCAGCATCCAATCCTGCATTGAAGAACAGATGCACAGTGCAATGGCAGGTCCCCTGGGGTGGCTCATGACTCTGCCTTCCATCCCTGCATACAGCTGAATCAGGTGCTCTCAGGATATGGGGGGAGGGCCACTGGGAGGAGTATGTATCCCCCTCTTCTGAAAATGTGGGGGGCTCCACCTCCCTGTCTTGGGTAACCAGTAGGGTGACTATATGTCCCGGTTTGGCCGGGACAGTCCCTTTATTAAGCCCTGTCCCGGCCGTCCCAACATTTTTGGCAAAACTCGACATTTCTCCCATTTGCTCTTGCCAACTCATCGGTTTTGCCAAAAAGTGGGGCGTGAGCCGTAGCGGGGCACCGAGGAACGTGTGGGGTGGAGGCAGGAGAGCAGCAACTAGCTCTGAGTGGAAGGGAGGGAGGGCTCGGGAAAGCGGCTTGGGCCGGACCAACCCTGCACGCGTGGGTGGCAAGGGGTCTCAGGCCGACCCCGTGCACGGAGGAGGCAGAAGGCAGGGGACCTCGGGCCTGCCTCGCACGGTGTCCCAGTTTCTGTTTGGGTAAATATGGTCACCCTAGTAAACAGCCCCCCCAACGTTTCCCCCTTCTCCTGGGCTGGTGCATTGAGAGCTCCCTGTTTTGTTTCATGCTACCTTACGTCTTCCTGGATCCAAGCCCTACATTCAGCTTCCCCCACCTACTGCACAGTAGCAGTGGGTCCCTGCTGGTGGGGAGATGGTCCCTGTGGAGGCAGGGGTGGGATGTGAGCTGATGAGACCCTGCCATTGCCCAGGTGGGGCTCGTACCATGTAAAGGCACCTCGCCAGTGCCCCATCCTTGAACCCTAGGGTTGGGCAGGTCAACCCATTCTCTGGCTCCTCTTCCAAGACAGCCCAGATCTGAGCCCTTGTTTCATGCCGGCCTTTGAAGAGCCGGCCATGAGCTGATAACAAACTCTGCCCACTGCTGAGCTGGGACCAGCTACCCAGAGACCATGTGTTCCATGTCCTGCTGCTGTTCCTCCTGAGTGTCGGGATCCCAAAGGAGAAACGGAAAAGATCATGTCTGCTTCTTTCTAGGGCTTCAACCCAAGCTGCCTCCCGTTAGATGCTAAGGCTGCTCCAAACCTGGGAGAGTTGGCCGGTATTTCTCTGTGAAAACTGAGAGGTTTGCAGGCTCAAATGTTCTGGAAGCAACTGGCGTCTGTGGGTCAAATGCCTGTGGTAAAGAATAGAAGAGTGCTGGTGAGGCAGTGAAGCAATAGGCAGGAAGGGATTAAAGTCTAGTAGCACGGAGTAGTAGCGGGAGTAGGATGATGGGGGGGGGGGAGCACAGATTTGGGGTATTGTAGCAAATGCTTCACTCAGCCAGAAGCATGGGCATGGGGGCCTGCTTGGGATGTGAGTTTATAGAAGTTGATCTCTGGGGCAGGAGGAGGAGAGTTCTCCCGGCGAAGCCAGACAGCAGAATGGAGAGAGGTAAAATCTGCATTGGGAACAGACAGCTGCAGCTCAATTAAATATTGAAGCCCTGCTGTAAATTAGTAATAACTCCTAGCGCTGAGAGACTGGGGTGGGGAATACCGTGTTACAGATGGAAAAGGAGAGGTGAGTGAGTGAGCAGGTCCTTCGCAAATCCGTTCCCTTCCCCTCCGCGACAGGGAGCAGCTTGTTAAAATAATGGTCTTCTCGGGCTTTGTTGGTTTCAGCAGTGAACCCAGTGCTGCTAAAAGCTGCCAGCTGGGAGCTCTCTTTTTATCTAGTGAACAGCAGAGCAAGGTCCCTGCATGTGGCCCTGTTGTGGTGATATAACCCTGAGCTGGAAAGACCCTCTAGTGGTGGAGGGGAGTGGGTTCCTCACCACTCATAGACTCGCGTCCAAGGACTCTGTCCACAACAGTGTGAATTCATGCTATGTATGTGGCTTGTTTTTGTTATGGGGACACCTGTCCCATAGGAACTGGATTAAGCCCCTCCAAACTCAGTGCACACAGGATGCCGATTGGCTCACACTGGATTGACTAGGAGATGAAATGCCCTTTCTGCTCGTTAGAAAAATTTGGACCAGCTGTAACTGAACACAGATAAAATCCTATCAACTTTTTTTCAACCAACACAAATATAGAATTTGGAATGTGTACATCATTTTGGCCTTTCCCCTTCTCCCCCCCCCCCCCCACTCTGAAAAAGCAAGATGGAATCCAATAACCTTATTTTGAGAAGCGTCACAGTTGAAAATGTACCATAATAGCTAACTCCTTTAGGACATTTGGCCAGACCATGCCAAGAGATGGTATAGTTAGCACCTTCCAGCTAGGCAAGTCTGGGCTGGAAAATCTCCTAGAAAAGTTGAAGGAGCTGCAGAAAGAGGTCTGGGTGATAGCAGAGGATGCTCTTTCCGCTGCATCCGCACTGATGCCAATGTCTCATCCTAGTGTTAGCAGGCCCTGTACTGCAGGGAGCAGTGTGGGTAACTCTGTAGGAGGCACTTTCCTTCCTACATGAATCTACTCACTGCTACACCAGTGCCCTTGTCCTAAGACCAGGCTCCTTCGCTGCGCCTATGCAATGACTTGTAAGGATAAATACCGGCACCTTTTTACCCATCTAGCAGCAACCCCAATGAGGCCAGTGGAGGAGCAAGTGCTCACATTTAACACCACAACACTGAGGGCTACAAAATGACAGCAGCACATTTTCAAGGGGCAAAAAGGCCACCCTTTAAAAACAGCCATCCTCCTGCCGAAGGACTTCACTGTGCTCTCTGTCACATGGGCAGGGACTCGGCTACTGGGGTAATGGGAAACAGTGCCGCTCCCCCACAAGATGGATCGGTAGTAAGAATCACCAGCGGGCCCAACTCTCAGCTGGTGTAAATCTCTGTAACCCTATTGGCTTCAATAAAGCTACACTGATTTATACCAGCTGAGGATCTGATCCGCCTTGTTTTCTTCCTCATTTTTGTGCCTGGCAGCCTCTCTCATGGGTATCCTCCATGCACTGTCCGTGGTGCTGAATGCACTTAATAGGGCGACCTGAATGCCCCATGGACTAATGCTCCTCCTTGCAGTAAGGCAAAGGACTCTGCTATGAGAGCAAGGGGGAAGGAAGGAAGGAAGGAAATAAAGAACTCCTCCTACCCAAGAAGACTGATTCCAGGGGGTTTTCAAGTAGGAGGGGCCACAAACGGATGTTGTGACCAATCTGCCCTTTCCATTTTGCTAAATAAAAAGGGGGTCCCAGCTCAATCCTGTTATTTGAGAAGCATCTGGACAGGCCCAGTTTGGAAAAGTTTGAAAGTCAATTAATTGGGTCTATGGATGTGGGCTCTGGGTCTGAGAGCGAAATTGCAGTAGCATCTGACAATAAATTTGCAAGTAGGAGGGGGAATTCTTGAGGAGGAAACTTGTGTGCATGCATATGTGTGTGTCCAGATGCACAATTCATTCACTGAACCCTGACCAGGCCCTTCCTCCCAAAGACTAACATTAGGTTTCTGCAATCTGGAGTTGTGTCTTTAAGCATGAATGGCCATTCATCAGCTTGGCCTTGCTGTGCATTTGTGTTAATGATCAGTTGTGGGAAGGTTGCCAGTTCCAGTAATAAAGCAGAGACACAAGACTAGACTAAAGCGCCATTATTGATCATTATTAGTTTCTTGTTAAATTAGGTGTGACATTGTCAATTTACCTGCCTGGTGAGGAAATGGGTAAGTAAGGTGAAGAAATTCCTTTCCTTTCCTGTTGGCACACAGAGGTAAGAATTTCCATCCTAGCTTTGTCTACTCAAGCGCTGCCCAAATGTCCTTCACACTTTTATCTCTTCCACTTTCCTTGAGGACACCTGGTACTTTTTACAGCCTCCCCATTAAACAAAGAAAGTGACTGGGAACTAATGTAGCAAAAGACTTTGCTGACTAGAATTTCTAAGGATGTTTTAGTGTCCTCCCCTCCCTTCCCTTCTCTCCGCATTCTGAAAAAATATTGATTGCTATTTTTAATTTAAATCTTGGACAAGATTCCCCCCACTCCCCCGCCTGGGCCTTTTGTGTTGCTAGTGATGAAAACTGATTGCAGTTTCTTGGAGGCATTTTGTACCGGGAATATTTAACAGAGCAATGAATGGCAATTGAGAGAGGCTCAAAAGCAGGGTGAACAATTTTTCATTGACTCTGATGGGGGAGTCATACTTATAGATCAGGGAGTAGAAAAATTCTCCAGTGTCATCCTGGTTCAGAAATAAAAGGATTGTTGAATAGAGGACTTTATTAACTGACCTTTTCTGAAAATCACCAGTATGTTTGCAGTGAGGGAGAAGCTGGGAATGGTAACATATCAGACTATTAATAAACATGCACGTTCCAAAAGCCATGGGTCATTCTGGATCTCGGTGCAGCATTTACTGCTCTTTCAGTTGAGCACAGGTAAAGGCAGCAATCAAATACCTGTGGCTGGCCTCTCAGACCCTGAATAGCTACATGGAAATTTTGTAGCCCTGAGCCTGAGTCAGCTGACACAGGTGTTTTACCACAGTGCTGACCTACCCTCTCTGACCTCGATGGCCATTCTGAGCTCCGCTGGAAGGAAGGCTCAGGGCTAGAGAGGTGATAGAGCCCTCAGCACCCCGTGATGTCCAGGGAAGTCGAAGGTGCTGAGGCCTTTGTAGGGCTGAGCCCTTAGGGCCTGGTCCCGTGTTCTCAGAAACCCACAGGACTCATTGCACTGACTGCATTGGACTCTGGAGCGGGCTATTGTGTGCGGAGATGGGACATGTGGCCCTTTAAACTTACAGGGAATGAACTTGAAGACTGGTCTTTACCATGGGCCAAATACTAAAGGAGCCAGGATGTGGGGCGGAGGGGTCAAGAATCCTGCTCTGGAGCCATGGAGCTGCTCTGGAGCTGCCATTCTGAGCCCGCAGGAGCCCCTACGCTTCCCCTCTAGTGGGGATAAAGAGGAGGAGCAACACCATCCACCATCTGACCAGGGCACCAGATAGGAATGATGGTTTTGTGGTTAAGGGGCTGGACTAAGACTCAGAAATAATGGTACAAATCCTGGCTTGGCCACGGACTTTGGGGCAATCTCTTAATATCTCTGTTCCCCGCCTCTGAAATGGGGATAAAATATTCCTTCTCCCAGCACCTGTCCAGATTGTAAGCACTATTGGGGCAGACCCAGTCTCTTCCTATGTGTTTGTACAATGCCTCGCTCAGTGGGACCCAGATGCCTTAAGGTGATCCTGTCATATAAACAATTCTCACAAATGACATTTTCGGCACCAGAATCTCAAAAGCTGGACTTTGAAAAGCTGAAATGACTTTGGAAAAGTGCTGGTAAAATTCACACAAGGAGCGGGCAATCTTGGCATTTGCAGTAATAAAATCTGGCATTCAGTGTTTTGTTTCTGCTATCACAATAGATAGAGTTCTCAGAAGTTATATATGCTTCAAAGGTTAATATATGTTTATTATGAATGTGCTTCTTGTAAATGTTAATTATCTCTGGTGCAATTACAGGGGGGGGTTTCACTCCGGAGTAAATGCCTTTTGTGTGCGTGTGTGTATTTTACTACCTCTTATTATTTGCTACGCTGCATTGTTCAGCTAGGAGATAACTCAAGATTAAAGGCTTGTGGGGGCTGTAATTAGGAGCCGAGCAGTAGAATTTTGGACCACTTAAGGAGGAAATATGTAAAGCTGCTTTAAGGGTGAATGCATGCAATTTCCATAGCCACACTGAGACAGCAGGGGAATGGTGCTGAGAGAACCACCCGGGAGCCCTTTTTCAGCTTGGAGTAGCGCTCCCGAGGGTGCAGAGCGAGCGGTGAGTGACTGGCACATTGGTAGCTCAATCTGGGCCTGCTGCTGCAGCCAGGCCTCTGACGGTCTGTCTACATTGTAATTAAACACCCAGGATCCGCTGACTTGGGCTCCCGAGGCTCAGGCTGTGGGGCTGTAAAACGGCAGGGCAGGCCCACTCAGCTGACCAGGCCGGCCGCAGGTGGCTTGTAGAGGTACCTGACATGCAGGCCTCTGAGTGCTTTGGAAGAATACGAGTAACCCTTAGCCATGCCCTGGCCAGTGGGATTCCTCCCCCCGTCCCTCAGTGCCCCAGGCTGTACAGATGCATGGGAAGAGAAGGCCCTACCCTAACCTGAAGAGCTTCTCATTTGATTATAAATGAAGAGCTTTCCAGGCCTGTGAGCCATCCTCTGTCCTCCCCACCCCAGCCACAATCTAGAGAGGGCAGGTATCCCAGGGGTTAGACCACGAGCCTGGGGCTGGGGTTCAAGTCATTTAGCCTTCTGTGCCTCAGTTTCTCCATTAGTAAAAAAGGGGATAAACGGTGGGACACTAGATGTGATACTATAGTAATGGGGGCCACATAAGTGCCGGGGGGAGAGAATCTGGGAAGGAGCTTTGGGAGCAGTCAATTGCCAAAGAAAAGGTTTGCACTAAGCGCTGTTCATTGGCCTTGAAAAAAACAACCTTTACCCCAGCCCTACGGGGATACAAAAGGCAACATGGGACACTTTAGGTACTGGAGTGCTGCTGCAGGCAAAGGCTGGGGATGGAAATTAATTAATATTGGAGATTAGACTTTTTTCAAAGTTTTGTTTGACCCAAAATATTTAATTGTTAAAGTGGCTTTTTTTTTTTTTAGAAATAATTTGAATTTTTCCTGGAGCTTTTTTCTTAAAATACTGAATGTCACATTATTTATTTATTTTTGAAAACTGATTTGGGGGGTTCAGCTTATCATTGGGGGGGAAAAGAGGAAGATGTCCACAAAGGGGAGAGGGACATTTTTGTCCTTTCAAAATCTTGCATGGAAAGGACTTGCCATTTCTTATCCGCTCTAGCAGAGAAGGTCAAACTCCCAACCATTTTTTCTAAACTGCCGGGGGGAGTATGGGATAGGATGGTGTCAGATGCTTGCTTCCAGCATTGCGTTTTGTGGCCAGTAGAGTGACTTGTGCAAAAAAAAAAAAAAAAGGTCCTTTTTTTTTATTCAAAATCCTGCAACATCTCAGTAGTTTTGTGAAACTGATTTGGTCTCATGAAATAAAACTGAACCAAGATGCAAACTCTGCGGACTTTCAGGTTCCCAAACTTTGCTGAAGTGTTTTGTACAGTCCTAAAGTTGTTCACATTATTACTGGTGTTTGGATGCCTGAATAGCACTCGTGCTAGGTGCTGTACAGACAAATAGTAAGAAACCGTCCCTGCCGTCTAAATAGCCAAGACAGGCCAAATATCTTGGGGGCCCTTCTCAGGACATTTCCAGTCTCAGCTTCAAGAGGGCGAAGGGTCATTAATTTAGAAAACTCATTACAGCTCCACCATTGTAGGGTGACTAGGTGTTCGGTTTTCGACCGGAGCACCCAGTGGGAAGGGGACCCTGGCGGCTCCGGTCAGCACCACTGACCGGGCCATTCAAAGTCCGGTTGACGATGCTGTGACACTAAGGCAGGCTAGTCCCTACCTGTCCTGGGGCACTGACCCCCTCCCTACCCCCGGCCTAGGACCCGGACCTGCTGGCTGGTTCCAGGGTGCGTGCAGCATGGTGCCGGGATAGGCAGGCAGCCCACCCACCCCCCCCACTGCGCCACTGAACAGGAGCTGCCTGAGATAAGCCTGCCCCCAAGGCCGAGCCCCAACCTCCTGAGCCTCCCCAAAACCTGGAGCACCCTCCTGCACCCCAAAGCCCGCAGCCCCAGCCCAGAGCCTGCACCCCTAGCCCAGAGCACTCACCCCCCCTGCACCCCAAGCCCCTGCCCCAGCCCAGAGCCCCCTTCCACACCATAAACCCATCATCCCTGGCCCCCCCCCCCAGAGCCCTCACCCCTCCTGCATCCCAACCCCCTGCATCAATCCGCAGCCCCCTCCTGCACCCCGAATCCCTCGGCCCCACCCCCCAGCCTGCAGCCCCCTCCTGCACCCCAAACCCTTCATCCCCAGCCCCACCCCAGAGCCCACTCCCAGTTAGAGCCCTCACCCACTCCCACACCATAAACCCCTGCCCCAGTCCAGTGAAAGTGAGTGAGGGTGGGGGACAGCAAGCCACCGAGGAAGGGGAAATGTAATGAGTGGGGCGTGGCCACAGGGTATGGGGCGGGGCCTCAGGGAAGGGGCGGGGCTAGGGTGTTTGGTTTTGTGCCACTAGAAAGTTCGCACCCCTAGCTCCATGAACATTATTTAGAACCTCAATAATGTACTCAGTTGCAAAAACATGATAACCTGAAGGATTGACTTCTAAATGCCTCTGGAAGGGGAGTATGGCTCGGGCAAGAGAAGAAGGAATAATTTTTAAATTATTCCATTTCCTATTAAGTCATATGGCTGTTTATAGCTACTGTTTGATAATAGCTTAGGAACCTGCATTAATCTTTTAATGCTGGCAGAATATCTATCCTATACAATGTTTTGCAACAGCTTGTCATGGCATCACCTGTTGAGCATCTCAAGTATCAGAGGGGTAGCCGTGTTAGTCTGGATCTGTAGAAGCGACAAAGAGTCCTGTGGCACCTTATAGACTAACAGACGTATTGGAGCATAAGCTTTCGTGGGTGAATACCCACTTCGACGGATGTTAAGCATCTGTTAATGATGCCATGAACAATAGGCCTTTGTGCTAAGTTATTGGTGGCTGCGTTTAGACCTTGCTTTTGCAACGTGGTCTCGACAACGTGTCTCTTTCCTAGCCACAGTGGTGACTCTAAAGGTGACGCTCTCTTTTTGCTCTATACACAACAGAATGAATATGAAGAAACCACAGGAGTACTGTTGGGTCTCTAATAACTATGTCAGCTAAATCTATGCCACGGTACAAGGCCAGCGACATCAATTCTGCTGGGAGCTTACGGCTTCTTACGTGTTGAGTGTTAGGATATAGGTATTCAGGCCTGTTTGTAAAGGCCTATACTTTAAGAATTTAGGGGTATTTTTATTACTTAGCTAGTTATAGAGGTACTCTAACATAGACCACACTGACTATTTAAAGGGATACTACCCTATTCCTATACTCGAGAGACAGCAGGGTGTTCTATTGAGGTATCCAGTGGACTTCTGTGACGCAGGAGGACAGACAGTGCACAGCAGGGGGAGCACTCAGCACCTAGAGCAGCGGTTCTCAAACTGTGGGTCGGGACCCCAAAGTGGGCCCCGATCCCATTTTAATGGGATCATGCAAGCTCCCACCGCCCTCGGCGGCGGGGCTCAGGCTTTGGCTTCAGCCCTGGGTGGCAGGACTCAGGTTACAGGCCCTCTGGCCAAGGATGAAGCTCATGGACTTCAGCTTTCCCCACCCCCAGCCTGGCATGGTGGAGATTGGACTTCAGCTTTGACACACACACCCTGCCCGCCCGGGGTGGCGGGGCCCCTCACGGCCTCAGGATTCAGTCCCCGCTCCTGGGGGTTGTGTCGCTTGTCAGAAAGGAGTCGCGGTGCAATGACGTTTGAGAACCCCTGACCTACAGATCCGTCATGAGGCAGCACCGGCCGTTGTCTATTGCTCCGCCTCCTAAAGCACAGGGTTGTCTTCTAAAGCCAGGTGTGAGGCAAACGGTAGGCACGGAAAATGCAGAACGCCGAATCTAGGGAATCACGAAGCAAAAGTTCCATTCGGCGTTCTGCATTTTCCGTGCCCACCGTTTGCCTCACACCTGGCTGCCGGACAATGACTTGACTTGACAAGTTCACCTGCAAATATTCTTACAAGCATCAGGTGACCTTCTGCGGAGACTGTGAAGCTGCATGAATAAGTGAGTTGCCATCTTCCTGGGCAGACAAAAACCAGGTAAAGAGGGTGCCCGGGGCATTGTGGCTGTAACCCCCCGGTGTGTGTGTGTTACACAGGTCCCTTTCCATGCTAGATCCAGAGAGGATGGGAGTCTGTTAAGCCCCCAGCGAAAGATCTCTAGCTTGAACTGCAGCAGTTCATGCCTTTAGCTCTTGCAATCTCTGGTTCAAGTGTCATTGTCAGCCAAGAGAAACTATCCTGGACACAAAGGCAAACACAGGAACCTTGATCCTCCCCTGGTGCTGATGTTGAGTAGTCAGGCCTGGGCTATTTGTACCCCCGGAGCACTTACTACACTGTAGTTTCTGCCCTTCACACTGCCTTTGCCACTGGAGTCCTTAGCAGAAAAGGCCTCTCTGGATTTGGCGGCCACATCCTGGGTTTTGGGACCTCGGCTGTGATCTGAATCCAGGCTTCCCCAGAGTTTGGTGTATTTCAGATCTGGGGCTTTGCCGTGGCCAATAACGAGCTGAAATCCAGATCTGAACTTTCCCAAACTCTGGGGGGAGGGGAGGGGAGGGCAGGAAGGCGTGGCCTCAGGGATTCAGCCCCAAGGGGTTGATTTGGTGTCCTCTCATATTTTCAGATATAAGAGATCAGCAGTTTCTAGGTCACTGAAGTTGCTCTGCCCCTCTAGAAATTAGAGCACTTAGTGGTCCCTATACATAAATGTAAGAGACCAGCTGTAGACACTGGGGGTTGAAATGGCTTCTCGCTAACCTTCATGTGCCTTGGATTCCACAGCTCTAAAGGGAGGTTAGGGAACCTTTGCAAGGTGCTTTGAGATCGCTGGCTGAAAGTGCTGTGTATTCTCATGTGACCCCACATTGCCAGGTTAACAGGAGGAGGTGGGAGCTCTGCTCAGATGCCACATTTTCTCATATTTGCTAAACGCCGTCTCGCCTGCCTGCCTTCCCTAGCCCATCCTCCCCACTGACTCTCGCAGCAGGAACGCTGAGTCAACGGGCTTAAGAGACAATTATCCCTCTGGCTCCATTTCCAATTTTTGTGATCCAGCTTAGACCGTCAGGGATGGGAAACTTGAGCCCCAGATTTAATATCAAATCCCCTTCCATGTGCGATGCGGGGAGACAAACTGCGATTTCAGTCTGTGAAAGGGAAGAGGAGATTCCCAGTTCACATTAGCGGATGATAATTGCTTTGGGAGCAGAGACTCAACCTCAGCAGTGGGTATTTTTTTTTTTTTTTTGCTTTTGGTTCCTTCCCTATGAGCGCATTTGCAGAAGGATTTCCACCAGCTGGGGAAGGCAGAACGTTCCTGAGCTGTCTCCAAACATCGCGTTCCCTTCCAGGCTAGCGCCACGCAGGGTGTTCTAGTTGTCGACGCATCGTGAGCTTACAAACTAAATAGATGAGACTGACAGAATCCGATCCAGCTAGCCCAGGATCCAAGCTCAGACAGGGGCCAGCCCCTGCTGCTTAAGGGAAGTGCAAGAAACCCTGCAGCAGCCAGATATGGGGATAAGCTGCCCCCAGGAAGGTCTCATCCTAGCCCCTAATAATTAGCCTGTCTGGAGCCCTCAAGCAGATGGTTTTCTATCCCTTCCACAAGGTTTGGTGGGCAAGGAGGGAAGCAGAGAGGGGAGGGGACTTGTCTGAGGCCCTACAGCTGCTCAGTGTCAGGAGAGCTGGGTTCTAGACCAACTCACTAAGCACTGAATCACACGGCCCCCCCCAAACCAGGCACTTGTTTGGAGGTAATCCGCAGACGTCCGTCCCGTCCTTTGCCAAGCCGGTGCCTGGTGAAGAGGGAGAGAGGAGTTTCATCTTCCATCGAACGGCAGCTGTGCTAAGCCTCAAGGGTTCTCAGGAGTTTGTCACCGCTGGTCACTTCTGGCACTGGGGGCATTGCACGGGAGTCCCCTGTTACTCATCCACCCTGTTCCTTTGTTACCTGGGCCCCGGGGAGCTGGGGGAATTGGAAGCCAGAGGCACGTCGGGATCACTAGTTCTGAGATGAGCAGGTCTGGCAGGTTCAGGGAGCTAATGAGAGGGACAAAGAGGGGATGAGGCCAGGTGTGGAGAGCCAATGGCAAAGAGGAGCTGGACTTACTGTGGCTGTCTCCAGGAATAGAAATGCAACAGGCTGGCTCCCAGAGATTGGAACAGCGGGGCCCAGACAGGTGGAAATAAGGTCACTGTGTTGGAAAGAGAAAGTGGGCCTGGAGAACCCAATGCAGAGAGATTTACAGCTTCATTGCACCGGGTCTGTCCTCATTCCTCTTTGAAGTCCGTGGGAATTTTTGCCATTGATGTCGATAGGGGCAGAGGCACTCGGGTACTGTGGCAATGAGCGTCGTGGTGGTGAACAGATGGCCGAGGGCAGCCCCTCAGTCCTCAGGATAGCTTGGAGAGCCAGGCTGAGGGGCTGCAGGGAGCTTCCTTGCAACCTCTTTGCTCATTGTGTTGAAAACTGGGTCTAGCGAAAGGCTGCTCTGCGCTGGGAATCTTGAGAAATCCACTGCCCCAGCGGGGCAGCTGCTGAGGTCCTTGTGCTAGACGTGGGAATCTGAATATGATCTAAGGCGAGAGGAATCTTCCATGCTCAGAAACTGGGTGTGGGATGCAACTGTCTGGACTCTCTCTCTGAGCAGCTTGGGGAGGGGGGAGGATTCAAGATGAGAGCAAAACCCAGTCCCTGAGTCCTGCTCCTGCATGTTGAACCATAACCTGTCACCCCTCTGTTGCCTTGGGTGATTCCAAAAGCCGGGGCTGAGCTCAACTTGCCTGGAAATTGCCCTTTGCAGAGCTAACGAAGCCAGGCAGAAATGTCCCTTCCCAGAGAGAGTCCTTGGCTATTGGACTCACGTCCTGGTTGATCACCCAGAGAGGGACAAAGAAAACGAGACCCAATTTTTTCAGACCTCACGGCAGTTTTCAGTTCAAGTTTAGTGACCGTCGAGGGAGGGAGTTAATTTATCTGAACTGGTTCTCCGATTGCTAGGTTCAATATCAGCATTTCTTTCATTAGAAGTTCTCAGGATTCCCCCATTTCCTGCCCCCACAGAATCCTCTTTTTCCGCTAATTCCTCTGACCTAAAGAACCCATTCCTAGTGGATTCTGAATTGTGGAAGGGGCTGGGGCATCCCTTTTCCGCACTGATCTGGGAGGCCTGACCTAATTACCCCCAAGGAATTAGTCAGCAGTTAGCAGGCAGATGCGCATAAAAATACAATGGTGTTTCAAACAAGGCATCTTCCCTCCCTCTCCCCCCCCGCCCCCAACGCTTTTTCCTTGCTACACAAAGGTCAATTGAATTCATTACAGTGTAAAATTAAGCTCTCTGATTGAAGGTTCCTCTTTAACATTTCAAATAAATGTTAGTTTTGCTTGATGGAATGCTTTAAAGGTCCATTATAAAATACCCTTTTGTATGAGAACTAATTTCTTTACATCATTTTTCTCTTCTTTAATTTTATGGAACATAATTATTCCTTCCACCCTCCCCCCACCCCTGCTTTTTTCCTCTTTTAACCTGTTTTTTCCAGTGAAAACCAAACCATATTCTTTTGAGGCCAGGCAATGTCCTTATCCCCTTATTACCAGTGGGGAACTGAACCACAGAAACTGTGTGACCTTACCTGAGTCACGGACTCTCTGTGCTTCCGTTCTCAGCTGTAAAATGGGGACAAGAATAAATCCTGCTTGGTTTGCAAGAGGCAGGCCAAGGAATTTTCAAGCTATGTGTATGTACAGCGCCTAACACAATGGGGCACCTCCAGGTGCTTCTGTAATACAAATAATAGTGTGTGTTTTAATAGTACCAATAAAATGCACTTTTCTCCTCTCTGGCAGCTCCCCCTTTAAGGATCTCACAATTATAGGCTATGGGTTAAACTCAGGCAGACCAGGGTGTCGGACACAGGATTGAAGCTGGTTGAAATGTTTTGTTCATTTTTTAAAGAAAAATGACAGATTTAGGGGGTTTTTTTTCTTAATTTTCTGTTTCATTAATGAAAAATGAAACTCCACAGTTTTGGGGTGGGAGGGTTATTCCCTTCTCCTCTCCCTTGTACAGTGGTAAGATGGAAAGAAAGGGATGGGGGAAGTGAGAATAAAGGGGAGGAAGAGGGGTGGAGGAAGAAAAGCCAAAAACTAACACTTTTGTGCTAGGATTTTGTTTTATTTTTGTGGAAAAAATTGGAAAATTTTGAATTTTTCTTTGTGAAAAATTGAGGAAAGGGAAAAAAAAGATGGGCTGTGGGGGAAAATATAAATAATGGAAAATATATGGCAGTTTGTTTCTTCCACTTTGAATTCATGAGGCCTGTTCTGCCAAATAGATCTACAGAGTTCTAAGAGAGCAGAAGTCCCCGTTTTGCAGGGACAAGGAGTATGCACCTCTTATGTCCAGTTCCAGCTGTATTTTGAAGTTTTCAGTGGGGATTACGTGGTGCAAAGCACTTTGTGCTCTGTGTCTGCCTGTGTGTGAATTGCACTCTCAGAAAACTGATCAGTCTAGTGCCTGAACAGTAATTCAGTGAATAATAATTTCAAATAATGGATAAATCCATGATGCACCCACGCCTTGAGTACTGTGTCCAGTTCTGGTTGCCCCATCTCAAAGAATACAGCGGAAATGGAAAAGGTTCAGAGAAGGGCAGCAAAGATGTTCAAGGGTATGAAATTGCTTCCACACAAGGAGAGACCAAAAAGATTAATGCGGTTCCTTTTAGAAAAGAGATGAAAGGAGCTATGATGGAGATCTATAAAATCATGAAGGGTGCGGAAAAAGTGAACGGAGATATAGTATTGATCCTTTCCCACAATACAAAAACAAGGGGTCACTTGATGAAATTAATAGACAACAAGTTGCATACAAACGAGGAAGTATTTCTTCACACAACGCACAATTAAACTGTGGAACTCACTTCCAGGGGATGTTGTGATGGTCAAAAGTATAACTGGGTTCAAAAAAAGGCTAGAGAGATCCATCAGTGGCAATTAGCCAAGATGGTCAGGGATGCAGCCCCATGCTGGGGGTCACCTTAAACCTCTGAAGTTGGGAGGAGAAGATGGGTGGATCTCTTCAAAATTGCCCTGTTCTGTACACTCCCCCCTGAAGCTATGGTACAAGCCACTGGAGACAGGATACTGAACTAAATGGATGATGGGTCCGACCCAGTATGGCTGTGCTAATGTAAATTTTGTTCTGCTTGCAACTATCCCACAAAGGTTCACTCTGCTGAGTACATGATTCACTGCAGATCACTGGCTCTGCTTCCTTTACAGCATTGTTCTTTTCGTTGGCTGACGTTCCAGTCCTCTCCAGGTCCCATTAATGATGACTGGCATTAATTGGCATTGGATTAGCCCTAAAGTTGTAAAACCTGTGCCCTTTCAGAAAGGTCACTTGAAAACAAAACCTCTTCTGTCCCCTTGCCTGCTCTTTCAACACACAGAACTATGAAGTGAGGAGACAGCCCTGGTCATTCCCACGAGCGTGGGACCAACCCTGGCATTGCTTCAACAAGCCGAGTCTGCCAAGCGCAGGGCCCGTATCCAAGAGCAACTTGGGCACTCTCCATCATGCCAAGGAGACAATAAATGCAGCCCAGAGATGACTCTAAGGGGTGCGTGTGTACAACACCCACCAGAGAGAAGCTCTGGGTGAATCAGTATGGACTTTATATAGGTCACTGGCAGAATTCATGTTCCAAACAACACAGATGCAACCACATAAAGGGAAAAGCCAACCAAGGTTTGTTTGTTTTTGTTTTTTTAAGGGCCATGAAGCATTGGGCCAGTCAGCCCTGTACAATTAGCCCCACCTTGCAAGACCTGTGCAGGGTGTGGGACTTACAAGGAGGAAAACTCAGCAGTTGAGTGCTGGCTGGGGTGGAGGGCAGATGGGCCAACACAGGAGGAAAGTGAACAGGCTGCCCTGGTGTGAGACCAGAAACTGCGTTTGAGCTCGGAATGGACTGAAGCCTGTGGGAGGCCCTTGGTAGGAGGGTAAACCTGCCCCGGATGACTGGAACCCAGGAGCCAGCAGGGAGACAGGCAGCTGCAACTGGAGACCTGCCATTAAGGAAGGGAGCTGAAAACTGAGCTCAGGTGGGCTGAAGAGTTCTTTGTTTTTGTGCTTCTGGTTGGACTTTATCTATAGGACTCTGTTACTCAGAAAGGGTTGAACTCTCTAAAGTAGCTTGGCTGAAGGGCCCAATTCCCTCTATAGCAGGAGGAGGCTGAAGGTCGTTGTGGATAAACTGAGGCAGGAGTGTTGCAGTGCCACTCTGTACCACAAGGGGGCGCTCCAAGATGGGGAGTCTTGTGACATGGGTATTAACCAGAGACTTTGAGTCAACACATTTCAGCCTGTGGCGGTATTCATAAGGGGTTTTCTTTGACTGTCCGCTCAGCACTTACTCATGGTTAGAGATGGTCAAGAGGTCTTTGAATTTCAAAACCTCAACTAAAAATAGAGGTTTTGAATTTCACAGTGGTAGCAAGGGGGGTGATATTTTTGCAATTCTCCCCGCCCCCCCATCCCCCCCCGTGGGTTTTTTTTCCCAACCAGGTCTTTTTATGGTGCATGATTGGTCCCTTAAGTCAGATGGTATTGCTTTTGCTTCTTGATTGGATGATGGACACTGGTAAAACAGAGAAATAGCAAATGGCGCTAAACCACACTTCACTGCTGTGACATTTCATCCATGATAAAACTTGCAAAGAACAACAAATCTGAACCCTTGAGCTTCTTCTGCGAGACAAGGGAATTAGATTCTTAGAACTGTGAAGAATGGTTCATTATTTCAGCAGTTCTCCAAGTGGATAACGGTGCCAGTGGCCAGACAGGGATAGAGTCTTACTGGAAGGCCCTGATTTTACAAATCATGGCTCTGAGTCTCCATTGTCTCTGCACCTCATATAGTCATTTCCACCTGAGCAAAGTGGTTGTAAAACACGATTATTCTGCTTGTTAGTGACTAGTAAAAGAGGAATCCGGGGTATAGAGTAACTGCTTTATTCATTGCTGAAATGCAGCCGGTTCTGGAATGGAATTGATGGATATTTCACAGCCACGCACCAACGCTGTTCAGTGCTTTAGGACTGGAAGTGAAGAAGAAGACCTAAAATCCTTCTGGATAAGGGAGGCTGCATGTAATAACCCAGCATGGACGTCCACCTGGACCATGAGGCTCCCACCCCTGCACGCGAGAGCGGTCACGGGATGTATAAGTATCCAAATGACTGAGACCAGTTTACAGGCCCAGGTCCCCAGCTGGTGTGATGTGGAACCCGAAGCCCCCCATGGTGTTCAGGTTGGCGAGGCGGGGTTGCTGGGGGGAGAGCTGTCTTCTAGGTGGCTGAAAAGCCGAAGGGCAAGGCTTTTGCCTGGCATAAAGCAGAGTAACTTCTCTGAAGTCTTTGCAAGTCATCCAGAAGCTGGGACCTCAAGTCCGCCCCCAGAACCAGGTTGGGGTGTCGACTCATGGAGGGGTGTGCTGCCAATGGCGTGAACATCCGAGCTTCTTACAGAGCCCTAGTCTTGCTTGGAGTCTTTCCCCCTGCAAGTCCTGCCCAGGCTTGCCCCTGTTTAGCTTGTGAGATATGGCAATCTGCCAGCCCCAGGTGGGCAGGGGGCAGAATACTGCAGGAGTGCCAGGGAGAAGCATACCGCATGCCACACCCTGTCTCTTCACTTGCAAGAGCCGAGCAGAACAATCCCACCTGCATGCTGAATTTCCAGGTTTAAAAAGACCGAATCCCTGTGTCCATTCGTCCCCCGGGGCTGGTCACGGCAGACCTCATTGTTTGACGAAGTGCCAGTTCTAATGCAGCCCAAGTAATGCTCCTTGTCAGCTCCGATAAAATCTGGAATCTATCACGGGCTTTTTCCTCACAAGCCTTTGTTACTACAGAAAGTAATTACAATTTTTGCTTAATTCCCAAAGTATTGCCTAGAAATAGACGGGGTGGAGGGAACCAAGAAGCTGTTCACATGGGCTGCTGGCCGGGGACTGAGGGACTCTGTAATTGCCCCAAAACTCTCAGCCTCACAAGCATTCTCATTCATTATCTTGTTGTCCAAGAAACCATTGGAGCTAGAAATATTCCAGTGAGATTTATGTGGTGGTGGGGGAAATATATGATTCTCCCTTCCTTGTACAGGGATACCAACTCAGATTTTCAGACCCAAGTCCTTAAACTATCCTTAACCCGGAAGGCTTCCACTGTAGCCAACAGAAGCGGAAGAAACTCAGCACCTCTAAGAGTAGCTCAGCACCAGGCATGCTAGGACCAAGTGATCACATGGCATTCTTTCTGCTTCCTGACTGGAGAAAGGAAACCTTGTCAGCCAATAATACTTGTAGCATTTGTAGGATCAAAGCACTGTACTAACAACACCCCTGTGATGGAGCTAATAAGTGATGGTCTCATCTCCGTTTTCCAGAGGGGGGCTGAGTTACAGAGACGAAGTGACTTGCCCAAAGTCACACTCGGAGTCTGACGTAGGGCAAGGAAGGGACCCCAGGTCTCCCGAGATTCCCCCTCCAGTCCCTTAAACACAAGACCCTCCTTCCTTTCGACTCAGCGTGTGGAGCCTGGCTTTACCGCTGCCTGCCATCTCTCGTCCGCAAGCCAACACACAGCCCCTGAGCCTCGGCTTCCCGGGCCTGGTCTGTTGACCATCATGCCATCACCTGATAGAACTTCCCATCAATCCACTTATTTCCATCTCCGGGGACCTTTCCATTTTTCCATCCCAGGTTGCTTGCTTGGAAAGGCTCAAATTTTTTTCCTGAGTGCTCGGCTATTGACTCCACGCACCACTAGTGAATTGACTTCCACATCTGACCCTGCCAAAGGCAATTCGTGCTCCCAGAGCATCACCCGCCAGCTCAAAGCGATGCCATCCCCCCTCAGTCTCTGTAGCGCCGACGAGGACAGAAAGGAACTCAAGCAGAGTCAAGCGGGGCTCCCTCCCAATCCGGTGCCTGCTAAGAATTCAGAGCGGCGTTGAGATTTGACATGTGCCAGGTGGGACGGCTTGAGAAATGGGTTCATCATGTTCTAGGCATGTGCAGCTTTGGGCCATGAATCCAACATCAAAGCTCCCCGTCTCCTGAGCAGCAAGGGCCTCCTTTCAGCCATGACGATCTCAATTCCCCTGTTTAATCAGTTTCAGCTGATTAAGGTAACACTTGTATTTTTAAATCACGTTGTTAGCATTCTCTCAGCCAAGAGTCTCTAACACCTGGTTTTCAGACAGAGGATCCAGTATGTAGGCTTTCCTCCCCAATCCCAAGCAGCAGGGGATCTGCTGTCTGGAGGACTGTGCAGACAGTTATTTGAGGGGAAGGAAGTGAAGTAGGGCTTGATGTGATGGGAAGCGTTGAGTAAACTTTTTGGGGCTGGAGGGGGTGAACATGCAGATTTGGTGACTGTAGCGAGGTGAGACTCACTGGTGCAGCGCCTCCTGCTGGTTGTCTTGGGAATTAGCTCTCAGAGCATCTCCTGGTCACCGGTGTCTCACCTGCCTTAGGGCCCCCATGTCCCTCCCGGACCCCGGTGCCTTTTACCTCAGGATTCTGCCCCAGCAGTACCCCCACTCTCTCTGGTTCTCCCCTCCCAGGGGAACCCCCAACCCTCTAAACCCACCTTGCCTCAGTGGCTACTGCCAGTCGTCATCTAGCCCACTAATGGCCACTCATCATTGGCAAGGGGTTAGGACCAGCTGCCTCTGCCTATCCCCGGGCTGCCCCTCTGTAGCCCCAGTTCCTCCGTAGGCCTTCACCAAGTTCTGCAGCCTGGGGAGTTGCCAGGCTGGAGCTCCCCAGCTCCTCCTGCCTTTCCCCAGCCCTGCTCTGTTCCCTGAGCTCCCAGGCAGCCAGGTCCTTCTCCCTCCCAAGCTGGGGAGAGACTCCTCTTGAGCGCCTGGCTCACCGCCCTTTCATCAGGCCAGCTGGGCCCTGATTGAGCTGCCCATACCTGTGGTCAGCTACTCACTCCGCTTGCCCCCAGCTGTTCTCACTCCTCTTCTCCAGGAGTGGGGCTGCCGCCCCACTACAATGACACAAAACATTTTGCAAATCTATGTCCATTTCGCTGCATTGTTCATAGGGGGTGGGGAACCGCCCAAAGAACTGGTGTTTTCAGTTCACATTTCGGAAATGAAATATTTTGATTATTGGCTTAAAGACTTTTGATGTCAACGTCTCCTTTAATTTAAAAATCAAACCATTTCAATGTTGACCTTTTTTTTTAATGTTTCGATTTTTGTCCAAGCAAAAGGTTTGGCTCGACCCAAAATTTTTTTTTTTGACTTTTCAAAATGGCTAGTGAACGGACCCGTCCCTTCTTCCCACAGCTCTCATGATGGGTACGCAACTGCTGTGCATAGGCGCCGACTTCCTGTGGCGCCGGTGGGGGCTGACGCCCGGCGTCAGGGGCGGGGCCCCGTCCCCTATGCCGGGCCCCACCCCCGACGCCGGGTGACGTGGCGGGGCCCCGCCCCCGAGGTAAGGTCCCGGGACTGGCGGGGAGCTGCCACCAATTTTTCCCCGTGGGTGCTCCAGCCCCGGAGCACCCACGGAGTCGGCGCCTATGCTGCTGTGGAAACCTCGGTTGGGTCCGAACGCGCAGCATGGCTCAAAAGACACTAGGGCAGGGGGCGGGCTGAAAGAATGGGTCTTTTTCTCTCTCTCTAGTCTCCATGTTTCTATGACAACACCCACATTACGAGCTGGGGTGTGCGCTAGCGGGAGTGTAAATAGCTGTGTAGCCCCAGTAGCTCTGGTAGTGGCAGGCGGGGCATGGCTGAGCTGCGCCGAGTACAAACACAAGCTAGCCCGACTGTACGCGAGCAGGGGAACCGGGCCCCTGGCTGGTGGTGTAGACGTAGCCCATGAGTCTGGCATCTGCACTGAGCATGGCCTGTTCCAGCACTGAGCTCTTCACAGTGTGGAGGATGCACAGTTGTGCTGGAAGGCAGGGGGTGAGTTGCTGCCATTGTTAAGTTACTGTCCCATCAAAGAGGCCGCAAGCCCAAGTTCCTCCTCCCCGTTTCTTGTGGCCAACACGCCCATGACTCATTTGTTCCACCCCCGCAAGCCACAGGACAACAGAGAATCCGCTTCCTTGTAGCTGTGGGACACTGAGTCTAGGCAGCATGGCCCAAGGTATAGTATGGGAGTCGGCCCTCTTGGGTTCCATATCCGGCTCTGTGACCTTGGGTGTTACTGCCTCAGTTTCCCCACCCTTAATAGGGATGATAATGCCTCACCTGCCTGTGCAAAGCCCTTTCAGGTCTATAGGCGAAAAAGCACAGTCTCAGTACGACACAGAGAGCCTCATCTTCATCAGACAATCTAACATTGCATATAGCAAGGGATTTCTTCCAAGGCTCCCCCTCCATCCGTGTTTCCTGGATCCTGTCTCTGTTCAGGGAAGCACGCAGCATTCACGGGATGCTCTGGACTTGCAGCGGATTGCTGGCCCGATCACATCTGATTGATTCAACAAGGTTGTTTTTTGACCCCAATTGTTCCCGAGGAAGGGGGCAAAGCTTCCATCAGACTCTCGATCTGATGCAAGCAGACATCTGACACCGAAGATGAATTGAGGGCTGCATCTAAAGTGCCAGATACATAATACATTCTAAATAGGCTTCATTAATAGTTGCAATTAAAGTTATCACTGTGGATTGGATACACTTTCTATTAAATTTGCCCTTGTGATCCCCAACTCTGATTCGCCTCATAATAATGAATCATGCCACTTCTGATCTAGTTCTTGTAATCTCTCTCTCCCCTCCCCTAACCCTAGGCAAAATATGATTTATAGATAGAACTATAATCCTTCTGTCATAGGCATTTACTTTCTACGCATCAGGCAGGGTGAGAGGACAACCTGGGGGAAGGATCCCTGGCTAAACGCTGACTGTCTTTTACAAACTTGGTTCATTTTTCAGCACATAGCAACTAGATTCTCAGATCCACTTTCAGGCCTGTATCCTAGCCTTGTTAACCTGCTCCAGCAGGGTCAAGGAGATGGAAACCATAGACTCATAGACTTTAAGGTCAGAAGGGACCATTATGCTCATCTAGTCTGACCTCCTGCACAATGCAGGCCACAGAATCTCACCCATCCACCCCTGCAATAATCCTCTCACCTATGTCTCAGCTATTGAAGTCCTCAAATCATGGTTTAAAGACTTCAAGATGCAGAGAATCCCCCAGCAAGTGACCCGTGCCCCATGCTGCAGAGGAAGGCGAAAAACCTCCAGGGCCCCTGGGAAGTGCCCCTGGCATAAAAGGGATGATCTAGTGGTGCCCAGCAGACATAATGGCCCTATGTGGATCTTCTCACAGCCCTGGGAGTTGGGGGAATAGGAAGTGAAGTCAGGGAACAATGTCCTCTGGCTGTTCTGGGCTGTTGGGTGGTCCCTTGGGGACACTTTCACCCCAGGTTTGAGATGGGCCTATTCTGTCGTTAAGCTCACTGATGCCCCTCATAAATGGGAAGGAAGGGGGAGAGGACCAAATTCTCTTCTATTCTGGTATGTCTCTTTTAATATTGGCCTGGTGTCTATTATGTCCCCTAGCCGGGGCTGGTCTGCTCGATAGAAGTTAGCAGCCTACTACTGCTGCCAGCTGCCAAAGTCAGCAGAAGTCTGTGCTTTGGGGCTGAAGAGCCGAGCTCAAACCCTGCTGGGGTGTTCTTCCCCACGACGTCTTCCCTTTTAAGGCAGAGTCCTTATAAGCTACCACTGAATCCTCACCACAGATTTCTCGAGGAACCCAGAAAGGCGCCCCAGTGATGCTGGCTGTAGGAGGCCTGTACGTAACTCCCTGGTGAATGCGCTAGAGGTCCCCTTCTGTGCCCCATCCACAGAGGATGTGAGGCCTATCAAGAGCCTGGCTCTTCAGTTCAAGCTGTACCAGCTGGTGCTTTTAATCTCTGGGGGCCCCCAGTTCAATCCACAGGGTGGTGGTCAAGATGGGAGCGGTCACGTATTCACCACTTACGTTGGCATTTATTTCGTGCATCCTAAAGACTGCTCTAACTTACTCACTGGCTGCAGGGAAGGGCTGGCTGCCTTATAGCAGGGCTGGAAAATCACCGTGCACAGGACATGCCAGCGCCCCATTCTTCGGAAGGAGCAAAGGAGAGAGAGAGAGGGCACCTCCCCAGGGGGTGTAAATCAGAGTAGATCCCTTGGAGTCAGTGAGCCAGGAGCTCAGCTGATGTAAGTCAGCGTTGCTTTAGGCCAGCTGAGGATCTGGCCCGGGGAGACTAAGAAAGTGTCACTGTAAACAGGTGAGGCCAGTGCTGTCCTTTGAGAAACAGAAACAAAGGGAAACACGGGGCCAAATTCATCTCGAGTGGAGCTCCATTTTCCACTGCACTCGTTATGGCCCAATGACGCCATGCAGCACAGCTGCTGTTTGGCCCCAAGATCTGCACCACCGACCTGGGGGTCACTTGGGTCGCTGGCAGACGTGGTGACGTGTGGAGTGAATGCTGCACTTCTCCTACCGCGAAGGATCTCGAAGGGGGCTTTTGTAGACCCCCAGAGAAGTTCCTAAATAGTCTTTCAGGAGACACACACCCCGTTTCTGATCCGGGGCCAGCCCTGCCAAATCCAGTTCAAGCTGCACACGAGGACGGGTTGGAAGAAAGCTCTCTCGCTCTCTGGCCCAGCAGGATGGACTCCGCAGTGTGGATTGTTCTGAGACTCCGCAGAGAAATTCTAGGTGGCTGAAGATCTGGGTGACAGCCGGTAGCCCCTCTCCCGCCGTCCCATTGCCAACGTGTGCCGCTGGGTATCTGGACATCAGCATTACACGGGGAAACTGCCATTGACTTCTGGACGTCTGGCCAGAGTGACCCCAGGAACCTGAGTGAGATCCCAGCCTTGTCGTTTTGCTGGGGCAACAGCGCGCACTCGGAAACATTCCCCTACCGAACCTGCTCCCCTTCCCCTATGGCTCTGCATGTCCTATCCCTCCGCTGGGTTCGTAAGCCTTTGCCAAGTGCAGAGCAGCAAAACCCGCCCGACAAATAGCAACACACACACCCCAAGCTGAATGTCTTCATCTCATTATATCAATAGTGATTAAGAGGAAACTGGTAGTTAATCCCCTGCAAGGCGTTTTGTTGATTAAATCGAGAGTGCCTGGTATAAAATTACAGCATATTACATTGGACTCTGGGCAGAGACAGGCAGTTAGGAGCCTCCTCTCCAGCACTCCACGTTGCAGGGACCCATTTTTGCTCGAAGCGTCTTTTGTTTTATGTGGACTATTTTTTTAAAATATTCCGGGCAAGTCCAGAGCCGGGGCGGCAGCCTGGCAGATCCCTTACAGGTTTCTGCTTCGCATTTTTCTTAGCGAGCCCAACTGCGATCAAGGTCCCATTGCGCACGGCGCTGCACAGACCTAGTGAGAGACAGTCCCTGAGGAGCCGATGGGTGGGAGAAGTGTAATTTATTAGCATCAGCTGGTTTACGCACGACAGATCAAGTGACATGCCATCGCTGGCACGGGTCGGAACTCAGCGTAGCTCTCTGAAATCCGAGCCCTGTGTCAACCCCCCCAGACTCTCCCTGCGTCCCATTAGTCACTGCCTCTCCGCTGGGGAGCTCTAAACACTTTCACAAATGTTCACTAATCAGTTGATTAAGCCGAACAGCACCAGCGGGGAGTTGGTGACTACTTCTCCTCCCTGGCACCCGGTGGAGTAAACTGGGCACCAGGCTTGTGTGAGGTCTCAAAGCAAGGCTGGGTCCCAAATGGGGATGGGACCCAGGAGTCCTGCCTTGCACCCTTGGCCTGGCTCCAGACAGGAGGGTCCCCCGCCCGGAGAGTTTTTGTGTGTGGGCGATGAGTAGGGAAATCAGTCCCCCGCGTCTTTGACGAATGATAGCTGCTTAGCTCCCTCAGCTGTATCTGCCATTCCAGGTACTTATCTCACTGCCTCTGCCAAGAGGGCACTGCCCCTTCCTCAGCCCCTCTGGCACCATCAGCAGAAGGTTAAGGGCCCCCGTCGGGCAAGCCGTGGTGGTGGCTGTTAATTAGGATGGCAGGTGAGCTGGAGCGAGCCACCCCCATGGCCTCAGCGTGTCTCCCTCGCCCGGCTTTGCAGCGAGATCTGCTCCCATGGAAGGGGTGCGGGGAGATGCTGGGCACTCGTATTCTGTGACGTTGGGGGAGCAGGGAGAGTCTTGGGGGTGAACTGGAGATATTTCAGCAACTGGGGCTATGAGGGGTAAACTCAATTGGCCTGAGCACAGGGAATTCCTGCAAAGGTGCTTTGCAAGCATCCCTCACGGCTGGCAAGCTCCTGGCACTACTGTACCAGTTCCCGGGGACCTCACCCCAGAGCCCCGAACGCATCCAGGTCCGTGCCTGCAGCACCCCTGGCTGCTAGCCTTGCATTCCCCGTGCAGAACTGCCTCCATCCCCTGCTGTCCTAGTTCCGGACCCCACCCTCCTACAGCCCCAGCTCTGCCCCTCAGTCTAGAACGGCAGCCCCGCTTCCCAATTATTCCAGATGCTGGGGCCTCAGTCCCCTGCTACGCCAGTGATGGGCTCCCCAGCAGCCCTGACGTTAAGCACCCTTTGCCGTGCCACTCCTGGCCTCCACACAGATCTCCAAATTCGCTTCAGTCGTCAGGACCTTCTGCATCCCCTCAGATTGCAGTCATGGGCACCTCAACAGCTGGCTTCACCAGTGCACTTCAGGCGTGACCTGCAGAAGCACCAGGTCTGTTTCACTCCTCGCACGTCCATGCACATCAGGCAGAGTAGGCTAGACCTGTGTGTGCTGCAGCTAGCATATTGGGCTTGGCTGTGCACCCAGGAGGGCATGAAGAAGCGAGCACAGGAAAACACACTGGGCCAAGTTCATTGCTGATCTAACTTTGCTGATGGCAGTCGAGCGGACCCTATACACCAGTATATGCTGTAGCACAGGGAGCATGTCACTGGCCCATTTCAGGTTAAAAACACCCTGAGTCTAGCACTATGTTAGTATTTGGCCCCAGTTCCTTTCTAGGTTTTTCCCCCAGAGCTGCACCCTTCCAGGCACCTACATTTTCACACAACACCGCAGAAGCCTGTGGAGCTCATTGCCCCAAGAGGTCATTCCAACCAAGCACTTAGCAAGGATCAGACATTTTCTCCAGAATACCCCGGGTGATGACGGCGTGCATTAAAAAAACAAAACAGTGGTATAAACTGGCACAGATCTATTGAATAATGGAGCTACGCTGACTTACACCAGCTGAGGAGCAGACTCAGAGAGCTTTGGCAGGATATAAATCCTCATGCTTCATGGCATAAATCAACCTCTCACTAATGAGGGTCAGGAAGAAATGTCTCCTGGGGGCAGGTTATCCCATAACTGCAGGGTTTCTTGTACCTTCCTCTGAAGAGGATAATGCTGGTCACTGTTAGAGACAGGATATTACATAGACCTTGGGTCTGATCCAGTGTGGAAATTCTCGTGTTCTTGCTCTGCCTAGCTGCTGTCAAGTGACAGGCTGAGACTCACTCGCTGACACTGCTGAAATGTTCTTCCGTTGCTCTTCGCAGACAAGCCTGTTCCTCTGGACCCCGCTGATGGCTTTGTCATTGTCACAGTGTCACCGCCATGAGCCTGACAAGTTCACAAGGGCTGGGGTGGGGCACGGTTGTTAGTTTGGCTCCGCCACCCCCCTCCTCCCATGTGTTTGTTTTCTGGCTGGGTTGCTCTGAGTAAATAACACATCTGAGACGGGAGCTGTGACAAATGCCTTTCTAGCCGCGAGAGTTAACAGACTCCGATGCCGCCAAATCTTTGCTAATAATTAAAAGAAATGAGCTGGCTCCTCGCTGGTGCTAATTTATTCTGCCATAAAAACCTCGCTGACAAGCAATGTCACATTTTCCTGTATCGAGCCGCGCTCATCTGAGCAGCCCGGAGTTGCTCAGACATTCGGGTCTTGGCTGTCCATAAGTGTCCCCCGTCCTGTTTTATCAGCCCTCCCCGAGCCCCCATAAATATGCATGAAAAGGTAGCACGCATGAATCCGGACCCAATGTGTCAAGGCTAGTTTCTGTCCCTGTCCTGCTTCTCCATCTCCACAGGCCATGCTCACCTCTGCCGCTTGGCAGCATCAGGCCCCGTTTGTCCACGCGTTTCAGTATCTGCTTGGGGGGTTTTCCTCTTCTCTTCCACTGCCAGAGGACCATCCCTGAGCTCTGGGGCGAGGGTAGCTTTCCTTGCAACGATCGATTGGCAGAACGCGTGCTCCTCGCAAACCCCCAATCTGCCAAACACTGTAGCCACCCGGTTGGTCTTGAGCGTCCTTCTGAAGCAGTGCAGGCTAAGGCGGGGGGCTAGGAAAGCTACTTTTGCAGTGTGCGGCCACAGCCCTTGGAGGTCTAATTGCCTGGTTCGTTGTAGCAGGACACCGACCTCAATCCGCACCTGATTCCACATGATTCTGGCTCGGTCCTGCCAGCCATCCGTCTCTCCTGCTGCTGACCCAGCAGTCCAGATGAGGCCGAGAGTCATGTCCAGAATTAGAGGTAAGGCAGGCCCCCTACTTCTGTGGGCTGGTAGTAGCTCAAGTAACTCAACACCCCCCTCTGTTTGCCTTGGGGTAGCCAGCACCTCCTCTTTGGCTTTGCGTTTGCATGTCCAGTGGAGAAGCGGCCTGCGAGTAGATCTCCAGCTATAAACGTGGAGAGGTTTCGGTGAGTGAGAGCAAGAAAGGTGCATGTCTAGTGAAAGAAAGGACTCTACATCTCCCTGGGCCAGAAGCCTGCATTCTTTGCTCTGTTCTCACTCCGCCAAAATTCCCACTGGCTTTGGGTTTTGATCCAGGATGCGATGGCGTTTGCAATTATATCAGGGGCTCGAGAAGTACCAGGGAGAAAGCAGGTCCATTAACAAATGAGGAGGGTGATGAAATTAATTGGGGCAACAGGAAGAGATGGGAAATGAAATGGTGTAAATGCCAAGGAGAAGCAGAAATTATTGTGGCTGATACGGGCGGGGGTGGGGGGGATATTCAAGAGGGCTGGGATGGAATTAAGCAGGGGAAAGCATGCAGAGTAGCAGGGAGCTATTTAGGTTGGGGCATAGACTCCCCCAGAAAAATAGTGGGAGTCTTGTTATTGAGCCTTTGGCAAGCAGACAGGGGCCCCCACTAGACAACATGCCCCAGGGAACAGTCCTGCCCTGGGGGAGGTGCAGCAAGAATGAAGACAAAACGGCTGATGTCTCTGTGTCCGGACCAGGGCCTGATTCTCAGTCGCCAGGCCCCGGGCGCAGTCAGTTATGCCGCAGCAGAGTGGGTGTTAGTTACAAATCAGCATGGCAGCGTTTGATAGTGGTGTAAACGTAAACGACTGTGCAAGGTACAGGGCAATGGAGAATCACGCCCAGTGCACTGAAAAGAAAAGCATCTGCTATTGCAAATCCTGCATTCTGACCTATGGCATCCCTCTCTCTCTAATACCCACCTCCTTCACTCTACTGGTGTTTCCAGAAATGGATATCCTGCCTAGATGCTAATATTACTATTTTTACTTATATTGCAATAGCACCTGTGAGCCCCAGTCATGGACTGGGACTGCATTGTGCTAGGTGCTGTACAGACACAGAGCAAAAAAGATGGGCCCTGCCCCAAAAAGCTTGTGTAACGCCGACAGACCCCGGTCGGTGGTGGGTGGGATCGAACCTGGGACTTTGGGAGCTAAATTCGTGAGCCAAAAGCCACATGATTCTTAGCCAAGGCTGTAGCAGACTCATCAATCAGTATGTGCCACCACCTCAAGCAGGCATGGTACACTTGTATGTTACACTAATCCTTAAGAGAGGTACCTTCCCTGCTGGGCTTCCAAGGGCTACTTCTTATAGGGCTTCGTATTTCACTCTCCAGCCCCTCCTAAGCAGACAGGCTCTTCGGAAACCATCCTAAACCGCTATAAAAGAGCTTGATTAAATTAACAGAGAGGAGTCGACAGCTGCCTTGTGGCCCTGCAAAGTCTGTTCCAACACACCGTTTTACGGTCTGTCTCTTCCCCAGAAATACTCTGTCTACCTGCCAAGAAACGTTGTCACTCTGTTGGCTTTCTCCCCAGCACTACGGCAATAATTCACTTGCCTTTGTCAGGATGAGTGGCAGCCCTGGGAGGAGGAATACTGCTCCGGTGAGAGCACTAGTTTCAGAGCAGGGAGTTATCCGGAGCAGGGAAAGGCTACCTAGCTCTCTGCAATAGCTATCTCTAATGAGTTGTCTAAGGGGACTGAACTGGGGCTATCTTGACCTAAAATCACAGACCGCGACTATTTGAGCTAAAGGGTGACGGCGGTAGCGCTCATGAACCTTGACATGTGGTCTATCCACTAGGGGGAGACAGTGAGACATTGTGTTAGCAGCCGGTACAGACCTGCTCACTCACCTTGCCTTAAGGATTTCTAACCCACCCACCACTGCATCTCTCTCTCTCCTCCTGTTTGTACTTTCCTTTGACTTGCAGCACCATTCCAGCTCGCTATTGCCCTCACACAAGTCCTTCAAGACCCGGGCATGACCTGCTCACATGTCGTTGTGCCTTTGGGGTTTTTTTGTGCACTGCGCCTTTACATTTCTAAGCCCTCGGCATGCAGAGACAGCCGCTGTTTTGTTCTCCAAGCCGCTGCAGCATGTTACAGACATGCACAAAGAGACTTTGGTTCTTGTTCCCATCTCATTCTCCTCGACAGCTGTCACTTGAGGTCTGAAAGTTCATGGGTGCTCTTCACATGTGGAAAAATAGGGATTTCACTCATTATGAATCACCTATATGGCGGTAGCCCCTAGAGGCCTCAACCAACTTCAGGCTCCGTGGTGCAAGGTGCTGTACAAACCAGACAGCCCACAGTCCCTGCCCCAGATTACTCAAACACTGACGTCTCTTGTCTCTGCTGTCCCCTACCCCACCGCCTTTTGACATTGTGGAGCAGGTGGAAGCTTGTACTGTGAGACCAGCCTGGGCTTTTGGCCAGTCAAGGGCGTCCGAGGGCAAGTGAAAGACGGGAGTGGGAAAGGTGCCAGCTTCTCTGCACTCAGCAGCTTGCCTGGCTTCACACCCCGCCACGGCGCTCGCGAGAACGGTCCGCTCACCTCGGAGCTGGGAATCACCCCGGCCTTTATTATTCAACAGGAAAAATCAAATGTTATTACCCGCTATACAGCCCCCTGCAATCAAGGTTAAGTGGCAGGTTTCTCCGACCACGGCCCCGCTCTCCACTTCAGTTATATACCTACAGCAGAGACAAAAGAGACGGGATTCTTCTTTTGTTCCGTGCATCAGCGATTTTAATGGGCTAGATGATTCTCGTTGTGCTTTAATATGAGCCAGGCACCACGAACGCCCAGATGCCCTAAAGAAGCCTGATCTGCGGACAGTAACTGAGCCCCCACCCTCTGAAAAGCAGCTCCCTTCAAGGGCTCCCACGCTGGGCCCCCAACATCACTAGCCACTTCTGAAATTCTCCTCCAGAAAGATGAAGGTCCTGATTCAGGGAAACGTCCCTATTCATGGCAGCCCCGAAGCATGTGCTTAACTTTACATATATACTTAAGCTCCATTGAAGTCAGTGGGCCGTAAAGCACACGCCAGAGGTCTGGCCTGCAACGAGGTCTAAGAAACTCACCCAAGGTCACACAAAGAATCTACGGCAGAGCCATGACTTGGTTTCCCCAGTCCCAATTCAGCACATTAACCACAAGACCGGCCTTCCAGAAGCAAAGCAGGCCCATTACAGATAATCCATAAACGATAAGTTCCCTGCCTGGAAGAACAATTGACTGCAGAGACCAGAAGCTGAGGGGTGCTAACGGACATTGGTTATATCTGTGTGGTTAGACAGACAGACGGCTGGATGGATGGACACTTACTATTTATTAAAAAACTGAACCTGAGTTTGTATCAGTCCCAGTTTGGTTAAATTACACGGTAAAAAAGAAAGCCCCAACCCCAGGCATTTGCTGCTGAGTGTTTTATTTTTTCAGCCTTTCTTCCATTACAGCATATTCCATTTAACACTTGAGTGAAAACGCCAGAGGCCTGCCTTTTATATGCTCTCTACTAAGCATTATTCCACCCCCCGCCCCTTTTCCTTGGCTCTTAACCTTTCCAAGAAGTTTTTAATTAATCGCGATGAAGCAATTGCAAAACTTTTCCCTGCTGGAGGCATGAGAAGTGTTGCAAATGGAGCCTGTGGCCCAGGGACAGTTCACAGGGAAGCAGGAATTAGCACCTCAAACTCTCATGGCAAAAGATTTCAGGAGAGCACATGTACAGACACCTCATGGGGATCTGAACCCTGTACCTTCAGCACCAATCTCTACCAATTAAGGAGGATCTAACACACTCATTTGGGACTCATGAATGCAACATGTTGAATACAAAATTCCCTGCTGTGTCACAGGCTTCTGGGATGACCATGGGCAAGTCACGTCTTCTCTCTGTGCCTCAGTTTCCCATCTGTAAAATGGGGATAATCTTTTTCTATTTAGACTTTCAACACTGTCAGTGATTGTCACTTACTGTGTCAATACCACAACAGGGTCCTGATCTCAGTTGGGTCCTGTAGGTGCTATAACCCAAATAATAATGATAATCTAAAGGAGTAACCCCATGAGTTAGCAGCAGCAGTAGGCTGTCACTCTCGACAAGACATGACTTATGTTTCACCAGCGTGTTACATACAGAAATGCTGCCTGGCTCAAGGGGTAACAGGATTGTACTGATCACAATGAAGGTGTGTTTCTGCCTTTTACTATAGACTTCAAGCCACTAAACGTGTTCATTTCGATGCAAGCTGCTGCCTGCTCTGTTTCCATCAGCATCTTGCTACTAAACCTATCAACAAAGGTGATATGCTAGGTTAGTCAAGCATGTTCCTCCTGTTACTATTATGTATTAATTTACGTTGCGCCAATCACAGGCAGCTTCATGCTTCCAAAGATACAAGCAGGATTTGTGGAAGCTTCGAAGCAGGTCGGATCCTTTCGGTACTCCACGGGTGCCATAGGCCAGCTGTGTGCACTGTCACGTCAACAGGATCAGTGGCCTCGCACGTTCATTGACAGTGACACTGGCCAAGGTGCAGTGGGTGGCGCTCTCCGCTTTGAGTCCTTGCGGCACTGATGGCATAACGTGGTTTTTAGCAGCTGCGGCCAATGAGTCTTAAATCCAAAGTTCGGACCACTGAGCACTGATTAAAACCATCCCACGGCACTTTTAGCAAGAGTAGGAGGGTCCTGGCAACTCAGACACTCTGTTTCCTTCCCCAGATCTGAAAAAGAGCTCGAAAGCTAGTACCTTCCACCAAAAGAAGATGATCCAATAACAGAGATCCCCTCACCTGCCTTCAATACCCACCTCGGTTGGATACAGTGTTCTGTTTCACTTCCTGTCCTAAACTGCTGCCACGCGCTTAAACAAAAGCTGCCAAGCTCCACCCCAGAGTAGTCTGCATGGGAGTGCTGATTAGCTCCTGTTCAAAGCTGGCAAAATGCTTTGGGATCCTTCCGGAGGAAACGCACTGTACAAAGGTAAATTCATTATCAGCCATTTTGAAAGGAAAAATAGCCTGGAAAAGAGGACCATGAACCCCACTTTTTTAGGTGCCATCCTTCTTTGCCCCATTGGGAATGGGCAGAAATTACATCAGTATTTGACTGGATAAGGTCCTGGAGGGGGACATGTGACCACAAACATCTTCAGCAAGACATCAGGGACTCCAGAGCGAACGTCGGGCTCTCTGCTGGATGCTATAACAGGCCCACTTTCTCTGTCACAGGACCTGTCCCCACCCTGAGCTGGGGGTTGCAGAAATGCTGTATCATTCTAGAGAGACATATGACCGTGAACATCTGTCCCAATCCTGCCATCGTTACTCTGGCAAAGCTCCCTCGGATCTCAATGGACTTGGCCCCTGAACTCTGACTCATTTCAAACAGGAAAAAATAACTAAGTCGCAAACGCTCAGGGAGAGAGAAAAAGCACCTGGAGCTTTGATTTCCCAGCGAGGATTCAGCCAGGCAGGGCGGGTCTCTTTGGGGAGATGACTCTGGCCCAAAGCAGGGGGTGCACCAGGAGCTCTTGGTTCGGAACGTGCACATGAAAGAGACCGAGTGGCTCCCTGGCAGCGTTTCCGGCAAACTTGGCCTGTTTCATTTCCTCGGGGCTCAGGCAAAATCCAGCTGAATGGGCAAAAAGGACGGGGAATGAAAGCATGGGCCTCAGTTTGCTACAGTTGAAAGGTTGTGCTGTTTATTATGGGCGTCATCCCATGGAGCGGCAGTGTTTGGGGCACTGAACTGGGATGCGGGCGCTCTGAGTCCTGCGCTGCCACTGATCTTTGTGACGTGGGGCATGTCGCTTCCCCTTGTTGTGCCTCAGTTTCCCCTCTAGCCACTCGCTGTTTGGATGGTTGTGAGCTCTTTGAGCAGGCACTGCCTCTTCTTAGGACGTACATGTGAGGCCCACTGCCCTGGGGCCCTGATCGCCAATGGAGCCTCTCGGTGCTAAATAACACTGGCTGAAATTCAGAGACAGCGCAATGTTTAAGTGCAATGTAAACTCTGAAAATAGGACCAGATGGGAATTGAGAGGTTTGTGGGCCACCTGCCCAGGGGTGAATTCCTCCTGCAGTGAATACTCACTGCTCCAAAAAGAATGTGATCACCCTGGAGCCTGAAAATCAGTCGCCTGAACCATCCAGCAAATACAAACGAATAACTGAGCGGCTAAATCCATAGCAAATAATCCCAGCAACTCACCCCCAGTTGGATGAGCCCGACAGCTCAAAGCAAACCACAATGGAAGGCCGCTGCTTCCACAGTGGGTGGGAGTGAAATCACAGGGCATCACGTAGGTTCCGTGCCGAGTAATAACAACTTCAGGGGCCCTGGAAACCCAGCCCAGGTTCATCCCGAAGGTTTAGAGACATCAGCAGATTGGATCTGGAGTTGGGATTTTCTCTGACCGCCGGCAACCCGCAGTACCCGAGCATCTCGTGTACATGCATGAATTCACCCTCCCGACCTGCCCTGGGAGGCAGGTCAGTATTCTGACCTGCTTTACACAGATGAAGAAACCGAAGCCCCAGTTTAGCAAAGCATTTAAGCACACACTTAAGAGCATTCCTATTGAGCAAAGCACTTATGTATGTGCTTAACTTTAAGCATGAGAGTCGTCTCATCAGTCAATGGAATACTCCTGCTAAAAGTTAAGCGTATGCTCGGCTACATTGATGCCAGAGCCTGTGGTGATTCCGAGGTCACACGGGACAATTGCAGCAGAACTAGGAAGTGAACTCCCATCTCAGTTCCAGCCTAGTGGCTTCCTTTCAGGAGCCTCCCTCCTGGCTATACCAAAAAGTAGGAGACCATTTTTCACGTGCACCCTATAAATCTTATCCAGAGCAGCACTTTTAAAGTGCAGCTCTGATGGAGGAATAAATTCCCAGAGAATCAGAAAGCAAAATATAATCAGACTCTGCAAAGAAAGGCGAGATCTGCTGACAATGAGGTTTGCAGAGCACCAAAATCAACTATATTTTGTGCTCCAGCCAAGATGTCCAAAGCAAGTCCCGCTACAGGGCTAGTGCTGATGGAAAGATGAGAGGCTGGTGTGATCTATCAGAAGGGAAGAAAGGCTCACACCGCATGTACACACCCGTAGCGTAGCCCATACTAAACACATAGTTGATTGGAAACTGGTCTGTTGGGGTTTTTTTCCTCCCTGGAAATTTGGACAAAAAGTGTAGGGGTGGAGAAGGCAGGGGAAATTGTTGAAAATTTCAGCAGAAAATTCCAGCTTTTCAGAGAAAACTCAAACACCCCAAACCTGCAGCATTTTCAGACAAAAGCTGAAACGTTTCAGGCGAGAGCGTTTCGTTTTTCTGTCCCAAAGTCGACATTTTCCACCGAGCGCAGACACTTTCTGTGGAAAATTTCATTTGGCTGAAAACTCAGTTTCCCATTTGGAGAGTCAAAAGGCCCCAGGACAGGGTCCTGCACCATTGATTTCATTTTGGGGGCAGCTCAGGCCCTATATGGCATCCTCACCCTCTGAGCCATTGAGTCCCTCGGTCCTGGGGGGTGTCGTGGAAATCCTGGGAGCGGCTCTGTGCAGATCACAGTGGCCCAGCCAGGGGGCTCATGGCAGCTCAAATAAGAAGCCTCGGGATTTCACTGTCTGCTTAGCAGAGCTCTCTTCTTGCGCTGCCTTTTCTGTGCACTAACCCCCTTTCCACACCCTCTGTGCATCTGCTTTCACATTGGGCCTTTCAGCTGGTCTGCTTTACCTTCAGCCCATTGCTCGGTGGCTATTAACCCTCTCTGTCCCACTGCTTCTGTGAACCAAACCCACCGAGGTTCAGCCCCCTCGCTCGTTAGCACCCATCGTAGAGATGCATTGGGCAGGCTCTTTTGGCCAGGCCCTGCCCTCCCATGGGAGGTCCCACTAGCCCCAGCATAGATTCATTCATAGATTCATAGATTCTAGGGCTGGAAGGGACCTCGAGAGGTCATCGAGTCCAGCCCCCTGCCCTCATGGCAGGACCAATTACTGTCTAGACCATCCCTGATAGACATTTATCTAACCTACTCTTAAATATCTCCAGAGATGGAGATTCCACAACCGCCCTGGGCAGTTTATTCCAGTGTTTAACCACCCTGACAGTTAGGAACTTTTTCCTAATGTCCAACCTAAACCTCCCTTGCTGCAGTTTAAGCCCATTGCTTCTTGTTCTATCCTCAGATGCTAAGATGAACAAGTTTTCTCTCTCCTCCTTATGACACCCTTTTAGATACCTGAAGACCGCTAACATGTCCACTCTCAGTCTTCTCTTTTCCAAACTAAACAAACCCAATTCCTTCAGCCTTCCTTCGTAGGTCATGTTCTCTAGATCCTTAATCATTCTTGTTGCTCTTCTCTGGACCCTCTCCAATTTCTCCACATCTTTCTTGAAATGCGGTGCCCAGAACTGGACACAATACTCCAGTTGAGGCCTAACCAGCGCGGAGTAGAGCAGAAGAATGACTTCTCGTGTCTTGCTCACCACACACCTGTTAATGCAGCCCAGAATCATGTTTGCTTTTTTTGCAACAGCATCACACTGTTGACTCATATTTAGCTTGTGGTCCACTATAACCCCTAGATCCCTTTCTGCCGTACTCCTTCCTAGACAGTCTCCTCCCATTCTGTATGTGTGAAACTGATTGTTCCTACCTAAGTGGAGCACTTTGCATTTGTCCTTGTTAAACTTCATCCTGTTTACCTCTGACCATTTCTCCAATTTGTCCAGATCATTTTGAATTATGACCCTATCCTCCAAAGCAGTTGCAATCCCTCCTTGTTTGGTATCATCTGCAAACTTAATAAGCGTACTTTCTATGCCAATATCCAAGTCGTTGATGAAGATATTGAACAGAGCCGGTTCAGGAGCAGTGCCGAGCCTCCTGAACGGTGTTTGCAGCTTGGAGTGGATCAGGCAGCCAAGATAATCCCGTGTTTAAGCTGCTTATCTGACACCTGCTCTTTGGATATGATAGGAGGGATCAGTAGGGCTTCCCTTCAGTCTGTGGGCTCAGTGCCACTCTGGATAGCCAAGCACTGTCCCTTCTCCATAGCCTCCCCATGTCCCAGCCCTGCAGATCCCAGGGTGCCGCATCGGCCCATCTCCTGGCACATGCACAGATGCAAAGCTGCAGCAGCAGCCCCATCTACCGACGATTCCACTGACTCTCGGTTCAGTTCAGGACCCCTTCCCGCCTCTCAAACACTCTGTGGACTCACCCCACCTTGCCCCTGGGGCCTTGCCTTGCTCAGCTCTCCCTTCACTTTATCTCAGCATTGCTAGCACGGGAGCCTTCTCCTCGGCAGCGCCCGTCGCCTTGAACAGCCTCCCTGCCCGACGGTGTGTTGGCAGCTCTGCGCGTCAGTCCGATTCCCGACTCCCGTGCGTGTGCCTCTTCATTCTCCTCTTGCTCGGCTGCTCTTTAACGCTGGCCCGCTGACCAACCAAGCCCTTTCTGGTGCCCTGGACTGGCGAAAATGTGGCCCGGGCACAGCTCCGCCCAAAGGCCAGAAGTTAACAGAAATCACCCCCACCTCCTGCGTTGTGCAGGAGGTCAGACTAGATGATCATAATGGTCCCGTCTGACCTTAAAGTCTAGGAGTCTATGCGTAGCACGAGCTGAGATGAGGACCTTGTGGTGTTAGGTGCTGTGCATGCACACACAGAGCGAGAGACAGCCCCTGCCCTGGAAAGGCTGCTGAAAGTACTGGCACCGCGCTCAGCAAAGGGGTAAGACGACAAGGCACGGTGGGGCATCTGGTGCATGATCTTGGAGCTGCCTAGAGAGAAATCCCCAACCACGTCAAATCAAAAAGCATCTGTAACCGCTCGCTCTCTCTTCTGAGGGCTGGGCGTTGCGCGAAGCCCTGGCTTAGCCTGCCTTTTTCGCTAACACCTCGCTGCTTTGTAAAGATTAGTTCACACTGCAAAGCGCTACGGGGGACATTCGATATGAAAGACTGCACAGCCCTGGGCTCTGATCCAGCACAGGCTCATGCAGCCGAGTAACTTTGAACTCATTTCATAGGTGTGGCTTTGCAGCCTCGGGCCCTTGGGGCCCAATCCTGGTGTTTTATTATTTCTTTGTATTTCAGTAGCCAAAATTAAGCTAGATAAGTGTATGGAGGGGATGGTTTGATGGGATAACATGATCTTGGCAATTAATTGACTTTATCAGTGGTAAATAGGCCCAATGGTGGGATGTTAGAAGTTACTACAGAGAACTTTTTCTTGGGTGTCTTGCCCACATGCTCAGGGTTCAGCTGATCGCCATATTTGGGGTCGGGAAGGAATTTTCCTGCAGGGCAGATTGGCAGAGGCCCTGGAGGTTTTTCGCCTTCCTCTGCAACATGGGGCACGGGTCACTAGCTGGAGGATTCTCTGCATCTTGAAGTCTTTAAACCATGATTTGAGGACTTTAATAGCTGAGACATAGGTGAGAGGATTATTCCAGGAGTGGGTGGGTGAGATTCTGTGGCCTGCTTTGTGCAGGAGGTCAGACTAGATGATCATAATGGTCCCGTCTGACCTTAAAGTCTAGGAGTCTATGTGTAGCATGAGCTGAGATTAGGACCTTGTGGTGTTAGGTGCTGTGCATGCACACACAGAGCGAGAGACAGCCCCTGCCCTGGAAAGTTTGCAATCTAAGCAAGAAACTCCTGGAGCAGAGACCATCTGTTTGATTTGTGTTTGTCCAGCACCGAGCACAACGGGGTCCTGGTGCAGAGCTACGGCTCCTAGGCAACCAGTAGTACTCAGGCGGGGGGGAGGGGGAGGGGAGCGCCTATTCTCTCCATGTTCCAGGTGGGGAACTGAGGCCCAGAAAGACTTGAGTGACTTGCTCAAGCTTCCAGAGGGTGCAATCCTGCTCTTGCCTATTGCTTTTCATCCATAGACACCAATGCACTTTACAAAGGAGGCCAGCATCATTATCCCCATTGTATAGACAGGGAAACTGAGGCACAAACCGGTGACGTGACTTGCACTGAGACCAGCAGCCCAGGTAGGAACAGAGCCCCAGTCTCTTGCCCTGGACATGAATGCCCAGCCTCCTTTCAGGTGACTGAATCCACATCTCTTGTGTCCCAGGCCACCACTTTAACCACCGGCCCTTCTTTCTTCCTAGCCCGGCTGCTACGGGACTCAGCAACAAAGCGTCCCGCTGGCTGCAAGGGGAGCATCCAGGAGCTGTGTTGCGGCATTGTGTGGTACTGCACATTGCAATGGGTGCTGAGCTGCTGAGGAGTTCTGCGTCACATCAACCAGCTCCCTTTTGAGCCAATCACCTCAGTGATCTCCACTGACTAGCGGGGGTTTATTCTCTGCCCGTTGGGTGAGTTCCTAATGAAAAGCCCTCTTTCTTCATTTCCACTTTTGAAAAATACGCATTCATTTGTCTTTCCTATCAATCGATTTCCCCGTTAAAGCTGCTCTCTGCCTGTCCTTGATCTATCCCCTGCAGGAAAATCTCTGTTCAAGAAATAGATACCCCATTGCTTATGAGAGTAAAATTTACTGAAGACTTCTACGCGCCAGCCCCCAAAGGGGTGCAAGGAAATGATTTGTTCAATTAATTATAAATGTTTTAATTTAAATGGCTAATGTAGAAGATAGATATAAAACAGCAAACTACTGAAGTGTTTTATGGGTCCTTAAAGACCACTAAACACTTGTTCCGATTCAGCTAAGATCACCCAAATGACTTTTGTTTCTACAGTTGGGAGGGGAGAGAAATTTCCCGCTGTATTTTAAATACAGCCAGGCAAGTTGTGATAAACGTCGAGTGATTCATTACTCTGGAGCCGGAAGTTTCCTTCAAAAGACAGAGAGGACCCTGCTTCATCACGGCACAAGGGATTTGTGGGAGCTGTAGTTTCCAGAGAGACCCTGGGGATTGTAGGCTGCAGCAAGGCATGCTGGGAAGGAGTGCCGGGAATATAAGGAGCAGACTGGGCAGGGGAAGGGCAGTTGAAGTGGGAAGAAGCAGTGGTGTGAGCGCCTAGTGTCTGCATCAAGCTGGTTGCAGATCCCTGAATGAAGGGTTGGCGGAGGAGTGCTGGGAAGAGAGGGGAGCGGAAGAAACCCTGGCAAGGTAAGTTGTTCAGTAAAGCTGCTTGGGGGTGCGGCAGAAAGGGGTGAATCTTTAGGCCTGTGGTGGAGGTGGAAGGACATGATCTGGGATGAAAGAAGCAGAGGCCTGGTGTGTGCCCCCACTCTTACTTGGGGGCCTCTGACAGGATCTAAGGGGAGGCGGGAGAAGCCCCTTCTTCCCTCTCTGCTTCAAGAGAGCAGACCTTGAGCAAGACCAGTGTAGTCCTGGGATGGCAAAGGACTGTCTGTTGATCCTTTCCATTAGTAGTGGAGCTACTGGGTGCAGGGGCTGCTGATTGTCTAGGGTCTTGTAGCATTTTGGTGTCTCTGCTCCCAACTGGGAGCAGGAAATGTGGTTTTAAAAATGAAACCTGCCTAGTGGGGTGTGGGAGGGGGGAATGAACTGAACACCCCGACGATTCATTTTGAGTTCTGAGTAGACGCATTGTGCGTTCACCCCACCTCCAGAGCAGCCCCAGGGGAAATATCCAGCACCCCGGGGTGCGTGTGTGTGATGCCAAAGGGGTGTTGTGCCTTTGGGGTACAGAGGGCCACGGGCAGATTCATTCTCATGATGCAGTGTCTGTAACTGGCTGCTGGGGTGATCTGCTAGGGGAGTGGCCTGGAATTACCTCTAGCTCTGTCCCTGCAGTTCAGTGCAGGTGAGTTAATCTCTTATGACAAACCCAGTAGTGGTTTTTTTGTTGTTGCTCCCCTGATTCCCCTGCTCTAAACACAACGGCCCTCACAGTGGCTACCGCGGCTAGGCACTTCATCCTTTTAATCCTATCTGGTCTTTGAAACAGCATCTTGCTGCTCTTTGGAGCTCATGCAAATTCGATTATCTCTTCCTTTCATCCCTCTTTCTTTTTTCCCCCTCCCCATGTGCTGTCCCTGTCAGTACATATTCTGCAAGTTGATACTTCCTATTAGTGCGGCTGCTGCTGCTAATCCTCCTCTGTCTCTTACATCTTAATGGTAAAAGGGAAGAAAAAATAGACTGGAGAAAAGTAAGTTGGCTGCATAATAAACCTATTGACTGGCTGGGGAAAAAAATGCCCTTATTTCAGCTTGCCCAGCCCTAAGCAGTGCTCTCCTGGAGTTCTGAGTTTATTGGTTGCTAACGCTTTGGAGTGATTATCTCAACTAAATTATCTCCTTTTTCCCCTCCAGTTGAGTCTCATTTACTTCTCTTAACCTGTCCTCTCCCAGTCCAAATAAAAACAATTAGAGGAACAAAAGTCTTCTCTCCAGGATCACACATGTATGGGAAAGAGTGCAGGTTTCAAACTCCAGTCGCTTGTTGCTGTAATAGGGGCATGAGCTCCAGTGTCCTGTAAAATTTCCAAACGAGCAGCTATATTTGACCTGTGTCCACTACTCCTGCTGCTTCGTTTGAATGCAGTGGGCCTTATTCGTCTGTCGTGCTGGTGTAAATCAGTGGTGATTCCACTGAACCCAGGACATTTACATTGGGTACAATAAAAGAAACTGAGGGGGAATTGTGCCTAGTATATAGTGTTGCTATGAACTGTTTACCAGCTGCTGTCTTCCACACCAGCGGTGGCTGCATTTTAATGGTGGCTTGAACACTGCTGGTGGTTTGATTCAGAAAGGCACTGCATGATCCTATAGGAATACACCCCTATTTCCAGAAGGCTTGTTCAGGTGAGCAGTGTAGATGTTATGAAGTAGCCCTTGCTGCTCCACAGTTAAGGTTGAGATTAGCCTTGTGTTGGGGGGGTTAACTTTTCTCCCCAAACTACTCTGAAGTTCACAGGTGAACTTGGCTTGGCTTGAAAACGGTTATGCACAGTCAGGGCTTGGAACAAGGTTAGTGGTGCAAATGACACCTGAATGGGGTTGGTCTGAGCTAGTGTCCATCACCCGCTACTACATGGGGTGAGCAATATTTAAACCATTATTAAGGGTTTGATCTAGTTCTACAAACCGATGCGCACCTGGGATCTGCACTAGAGGAAGTGACTGGCGCACATGCTGTGAGACTGCTGCTTTGTTTGGCACTAAATGTTCCCCTGTAGTATCTCATTGCAGGGGAAGAGAAAATTGAAATTGATGAGAACTGCTGGAAACCGACGTGAAATTGACTAGTTAACTTTTTATTGTTGAGTGAAATGAAGAAAGTAAAAATAAGTGGTAGGAAGTAAATTGCATTTGGAAAATGCTTTCCATTTTAATAATCTCCAATGTAATATTAGTAAGAGTGAGGAAATTGGTTTTTAAAAGTTGTTTTTAACCTGAGTGTTTCTCTCTCTCCGGCTCCAGTCTGGAAACACTTAAGCATGTGTGCAACATGGACTAAAGTTAAACATGCAGTTATGTGTTTGCAGGGTTTGGGGCCTATGTCTACAAAGTTCACTGGAATGCTTTCACGTGGAAGGAACTAAGGGCGTGCACAGGAATAAATATTTGGCTGCTTTTGAAGGGGCACTTTCTGTGCCCATCCCCAGCCCTGGCAGAGTTCTGTGCCCCTACTAATTTGGGGGGTGCCCCTGCTTCACACACCCTGTAATAACCAACCATTCTGCTGAAGCTGGAACACATGGACTAGGAGCATCAGGAGAGACAATTGAGTCACTTGATTTGGTCCAATATATCTGACCACCCTGGGCCAAGATCTTCAAAGTGTTTCCAAATGCCTTTAAACCCTTGAGGTTTGACCGGCTGACATGCTGCCCGCTCTGTGCAGAGCAGGCAATTGCCTACCTTCTGTGCGGCTGTGGCGACGTGACGCGGCTTTTAGCAACACAGTTGTGCCGCCGCAGTCCTGCCACGAAAAGCCACACCGGGAAGCTGCTGTTTGTTGGCCCTGCCAGCTGGACATAGCCAAATTTCACACTCTATAGGTGTGCTGGACGTGCACCAAACTCGTGTGTTCTCTCCTTCCTGCTTGCCCTGCAAAGGCCAAAGTACTAACCTCAGAGGTTCCTGGCTTGGCTTAAATCTTAGGAGGGGGTGGGGAAAGTGGTCTTTCTCCTGGGTCAGCCAGTCCAGTCACTGACACCCCTTTTAAGCAGCTTAGTTTGTGAGCAGACCTTCCCGACGGTTCTCCCCCCTCCTCTCTACTCCGCTCGAGCAGCCTTTATGACCGCTAATCTGAGTGAGTAATTCAAAGATTGACTATGAAGATTCATTATCTTTAAGGATCTGTCTGAGAAACCTGGGTTGGGTTTATAACTATTCCATACCAAGGATGCATTGCCTGGCTCGGGCTTCCATACAGCTCTAGTTAGGAAACCGAATGCTGACCCTTCTCAATTAGTCTTGAGGACTAAAGTGCCCCTTGCGATGATCTCCTTCTAGTAACATCTCCTATTTCTGCTTCCCAAGTATCCCTACTTGAGAGTGGGAGGAGTTGCATTGCTCGTGAGGGTCTCCTGGCAAGCTTTGTTGCCCTAGCAACCTACTTCTTTGAGGATGTGGAGTGGGGAAACTGCCTCTCAAGGATGGGTTCTTTACCCTGAATCTCAGATACCTGGTCTGTTGGGTGAATAGAACTGCTGTTCTCTATGCCATTAACCTACAGCCAGTCCCGCAGGGTCAGGGGCAAGAGCATGAGGCTGTTAAGAAGAAGGATGAATCATAATTTTTCTTTTTTAAAAAAGCAGGAGGTGTCTCTCAAATGGATTTCCAATTTCCCAGCCACCTGCTTAACAGACTTCTTGCTTTTATAATTACTTCTAGGCATTTATAAGATCTGGTTTCCAGGCAACTTGTTGCATCTTTTATCTCCCTTTGCCAATCTGTTTTCTCTGACTTTTAGTGTTGGAACATCATCATCCAGATTCTTAAAGCAGAGTTGGGGCGGGGGGAGGGCGTTCATAGCCGTTTTTCTTCCCTTAACTCTGCTGGGTCAATGTGATGCTGTACCAGCATTTCAAGACCAGGTCTTGGGTGACAAGGTGTAGCTATTAGCATTGCACACAGCCAGAGCCCAGCGTCCATAAATCCCCTTGGATTCATTGTCTCTCCTGGAACTAGGCCAATTTACACTGGCTGAGGAGTTTGCCTTGGGTGCTTACAGCCTCCGATCTGAAAGGACACGGTGGGCAGAATTAACTGAGCTAACTCGGTAGGGTGACCAGACAGCAAATGTGAAAAATCGTGACGGGGGGGGAAGACCCAAAAATCGGGACTGTCCCTATAAAATCGGGATATCTGGTCACCCTATAACTCAGGGAGATCTGACTGATCTCCCTGCGTAGTGAGGCTCTCTGAGGGTTGTCCCTATGGGAAGGCAGGTAGCATGCTGGCTACTCACCCTTGAGGTTTGAGCCTGGGGCAGGGCAGGGCTAGTCTGCCCACTGTGGTCAGGTTCTGATAAATGCTGAGGCCACAATTCAAGCAAGGCACATGCTTAACATTAAGCAAGTCCCTCTTTACTCAGTAAAACATGTCTTCAGCGGGACTTCAGCCTGTACCTACAATAGACTTAAGCATGTGCTGTGAGTTGAGGCCTGGTTGTGGAACCCTTATTTAACCCTACAGATGAGCACTTACTCCTACTAGCAGGCCAGCTTACTCCACGGGGGCTGCTCTTGCAAGCAGTCTGCACAGCATGCGTGATGGCCGTACCACTGGGTCCTTCCAGCTGTGCTGATCAGGGTGCAGTGCTGAGCAGCTGATCCGGAGGGAGATCCCTCCACAGTGGTGGGGCAACACCTTGCTCCTTCAGGGCTTACATCCTAAAGAATGGGACGAGCAGGGTGGCGAGCTCTTAATCTCAACACTGGAGAAGGAACACGTCCCAGGCTGGGCCCTGTATTTCTGTGCACTGCTCTTTGGAGGGGTCACTTTGGATTGGGCTTAAACTTCGGGCAAAAGCTAGTGGAGAGGTTCTGGCTCTGGATAAACCAGTTTGTCCATCTCCTTCGTCAACTTGGAAGCCTTGTTTTCCAGCTTCCTAGCACATAGTAGCATCTCCCATTTAATGGCACCTGCTGAAAGTGTCTCTGGATCTTGAATTCCAGCTCTGCACAAGCTGCAGTCTCTGGATTTTTGAAAGTCCAGGATGGTTGGGTTTGGCCCGATCTAAAGTGAAGGGCCATCTGCCAGATTCCAATCTGGATCCAAGCTGAGTTCTCGGGGGCAGGTGAAATCGGGATTGTGGTTCAGACCATCACTTGTTGAGACCAAATTCTAGGAGCTGGATTTGCATCTTGCAACCCGGCCCTTGGAAGGGGCTGCACATACGGGCACCAGCCCTGCATCAGGAGAAGGGTAGGCACTGAACTGACACAGGCTTTACATTTGGTTCTGGCTTCCCTCTTGCGTCCCCTCCCCTCATGAAGGAAGCGGGGCCAGCCCTTTTCCTGGTGTCGGTTACTGGCTCAGCGGTACTGGCTTCCATGCTGGGTGGAAGAACCAACCCTTTTCCCTTGTATGCCCACTCCCTGCCCACCTGTGTAGAAGGGAGTAGCCACCTGCTGACCGCTACTCTCCTTACCACACGGGGTCTGCCGATGTGGGTAGCTCATGCAGGGGAGGAAGGGGGCAGCTTCACGCCCGAGCCCATAGTGACTGAGTTGCTGCCAGAGTATCCAAACGTCCTCTGCTCAGAGCCGCAAGGTCACTCGACATTCCCCGAAACTTTTTTTTTATGGCCCTGCAGGGACTGTATGAAGCTGCCATCCTCAGACAAAGCAGGAAGGGGAGGGAAAGAACAATGCAAAGGATGGGCTAATTTACAGAGCAGGGTGCTCTGTGCATTATCATGCAAACCATGCAGGCAAGTCACTGTGCTCTAAAAGGTTAGACATCAATACGCATTCAGAGACTCTGACCTCATTGTTCAAGTGTAAGTTAATTAACTTTTGCTTGACTTTTCACAACCTGGAATAATTCCGAGATCCATGTGGGTCACATCCAAAGACTCGGCTGGCCCATATCGCTCTCCTGACTGTTCGTCTCAGTGTCCTTCCCTCTCCATCTCCATCTCGCTCCCACCCCACCCCTGGGCTGAAGGCTGTCATTAGTGGTCACAGTGGTAACAATTAGGCCCTCAATCAATAGGCTAATTCTCCCATTTGAAATCATTAGGGACACTGGCTTTTGCTAACCATGTCTAAAAGTTGGTTAAACATGGCGGGACCTGCTCCAGGGAGGAGGCAAGAGGGAATTTGATTTAGAACGGGCCTTCAGTGAACATGACCTCTGTTTTAATGACCAAGTTTCTTCTGTTCTCCCAACTCACTTAAATAGTTGGGTCAGACTATGGGGAGGGAGCAGATGGAGGGTGATAGGTCTTGCTGTATAGTGCCTAAGTTGTGGGGCTTTTTAATGGCTAGTGATTTTGCGGGAGCCCAACTTGACACTTTTTTAAAGGGGCCTGATTTCATCTTACCAAATGGTTGCCTGGCACTTTCCGGCCCCTCTAAGGTATCGTAACTAGACTGTTAGGCGAAGACGTGTGACTTTTTTGGAATCACAGGCTTGAATTCCAACATCAGCTTCTGGAGAGCCTGTGTCTAAGGCAGCGGAGACAGAGACTCTATTGTAAGCAGCCTCTTGGATGAGCCTCCTTTTTAAAATGGAAAAAGCCTGGTGGTAGAGTCTGTCTTAGAGGTGCTGGGCACCTGCAGCTCTCATTCCTTCCACTGGGAGTTGTGGGTGCTCAGCACCTCTGAAACCCAAGTCACAAATTCCTCCCTGACCAGAATAAATGCTGGGTCCCAGGCTGCTTGTGTTACCATTGGCTTTGCACAACAGCCGGAAGGGAAATTTTTCCCAGTTCACCAGCCACCCGCAGGCTGCTCTCCACTCCCAGAGGTGGCTGCATTTCAGGGGAGCTGCTCTGTGTAGAAAGGGCCAAATCCTTTGTGCTGGATGCAGTCGTCCCATGTCCTTGCTATCCTGGCATTTGAGAGCAGCTGGGAGGGATGCTAATTGTTTCCTCCACCCTGCTCTGGAATTCTGCTTTCCCTGTTGGTCCAAAGAAGCCTGAGTGTGCTCCCGTGGGAGCAAAGGTAACTGATTTGCTCAAGTTTGGGGCCCAGGGACTGGGCAGGCCTCATTCTGCTGTGACTTGGTATGGCCCCACTCAGATCTGTAATTGAGTTTTTCACACTTTGGGTCTAACTCATTAGTTACCATGGGAACACTTGGATTTTAAAAAACGATGAATTTCAGATCCTGGGAGAATTTTTTTTTCCCACCATCTTTGTCTCCCCAAGTCGTGTGACTCATTTTACTGGGTGTGTCTGTCTCTAAAGGTCACGAGACACAGGGTCAGCAATTGACAAGCTTGTTCTTGGCTGGCTTGATGCCTCTCTCGATGACTTGCCAATTCTTGAGTCAGCTGCTGAGTGCAGAATGGAATCCAAGTCACCGATTGCTCCAGATGGTGTGTAACCATCTGAACACACCTTGTGGACCTAGGATCTTGTCCATAAAGCTAGCGGTGAAATAACCCCTTTCACACCCTCTGCAAGCTCTGTGTCCTAACAGTGATAGATTTCTCTCCATCACTTAAGGGCAATGTTTTACTGAGAGGTTTGTTGTTGTTTTTTCCCTGCACATGACTAATTCTAAGGGAGATGGTGCGATGAGGAATGAGCAGTGCATTGTGACTTGCAGCACAGAGTTCTGGTTCTGAGCTGGAAGAATGCGTGTAGTTGGGGTCCCATGCTGGGACTTGGGAGACCTGGGTTTGATTCCTGCGACTGCCGTACCAATTTATTTTGTTGGGTGGCCCATTATTAGGCTTTTTATGTCATTCTGACTTACTGGGCTTTGCTGCCTCTTTGTGGACGTGGGGGTGAGTATGTATAGAAGGGGGGGGGGGGAAATCTGAGGGGCTTCATGGTTTGACCCTTAAAAAAATAAGAGGCAGCAGACCAGAGCCCTCAGCAGGTGTAACCTGACATCACGGAGCTACAGTAACTGACATCCACTAAGAACCTTGCGCCATGTGGTTCTTATAAGCATGTCCAGTCTCGGATAGCAGCTGACTTGTTATCTCTCTCTCCTATAAAGCTCTAGCTAATCCTGAACATGACTCTCAAATTTCTGTTCTCTTCTCCCACATACACACACCTATTTTAACAAAGTCAATGTGGTTACACTCAACTTCTCATTCCATCTTGGAATGGTTTCCTTTGAGACAAATTTCCCTCGCTGTAATTCAGGTGGAAGTGGAATCTTTTTGGGTTCCTCTGTGTGAACACTGGTTGATATGTGCTGTTTCTTTAGAACACAAACACCAGACATTCAGCTGGTGCAAATTGGCATAATTCCACTGGAACCAATGGGGATACACTGACTTACTCCAGCTGAGCATCTGGCTTTGACTTTACAGGGTTTTCAGGACCCTCCCGGTATTCCTATGTGGAATGAGATCTAATTGTCTCATTGCATCGTGAGAAAATGACTTAAAATCCCTTCTCTTTCCCCCTCCCCCTCCTCCGCAAGTCCTTCCCCCAATGCCTGGACTCCATGGTGATGGACACCATAGAAGTGGAGAGAACTGAAAGTTGTAGAACAACGTACACAATCATCAGAAATCTCAATGGGAAAAGCATTTGCCTTATAGAGAAACTTAACGTTTTATTGTAAAAAGAGTTTATCCCCTGAGCTTGCAGGTTCCCCATGTAAAGCATTCAATCTGGATTTGAAGGATTAGGGTTCTAAATCCCCTTTCAACTGCACAGAGCACTACTAAGTCTCAAGTCTGAGCCACCTGCTTCCATACTCTGCAGTACCTGAGATGTTAAAGGGGTGGGGCCTGGGCAAGGAATGGGTGTTTATGGGGACACCTGAGGTGAAGATCCCTTTCTGCAATCGTTCCTGCTGGTGCTGACCATACCCCGGTGCACTGCCAGGTAAACGCTCTCTCCTATCTTTCAGACCTTCCTCGACCCCGGCAGATTCAAGTTTTGACCACCCCAAGCCACCTAACGGGATTGCTTTCCTTGGAGCACGCCCATGAATTTTTCCGCTTACTGGTTCCTTCAATGGCAGCCTCTTACTTTCATTTCTCTTATCGCGCCACCTGCCAGCCCCAGCCTGGATTGGGACCCCATTGTGTTAAGCGCGGCACATTCAGAGTAAAACAGTGGCCGTGGCTCAAAGAGCTTGCCATTTAAATACCCAAAGAGTGGGCAGAGGATGTGCCGTTATCCCCACTTGACAGATCTGGGGGACTGAAGCACAAAGGTTAAGGGAGCGGGTGTCACAGCCAGAAACAGAACTTGGATCTGCTGGGTCCCAGTCCAGTGCCTTCCTCTCTGGTGAAGAGAGCAAGGGGCAACTTCTCCAGTTCTTGGACTGAATTCCTCTTTTTGACTTCTCTGGGGCCTGTTAACGTCTGTGAAGCCTGGGAATCCTCCAAAGGCCAGATGGGAGGACCATTATGATACTCTGGTCTGACCTTTTGCATAACACCAGTGAGGTTCTCTGGCCTGTACATTCTGTATTAAGGCCATCGCTAATGAGGTCCAGTCTTGATGTGAAGGCTCCAAGTGAGGGAGAATCCACCAGGTCCCTAGCTAGGTTGTTCTAATGGTTAATTACCACTAATATCCCAGATCAGTAACCTACAGAAGTGCTTGTGGTGCAAAGACGAGGCTATTTTTCCCCAGAAAAGGGAAAAGTAGCAGCAGTTTGAAAATGAATGGGGAGTAAAGTGATTTTGTTTGGCTTTCTCATCACTGATGAGAAAAATGGAAGACAGAAGGATATAAAAGAGGAGCTATTGGCGTTGGCTGACTCTAGAGTCTGAAGTTGTGGTTGGATTAATTTAAAACACTGATGGTGAACCTGCTGCTGGAACAAATCACGTGGAATGTGATTTGCTTTTCAATTACCCAAGCCCTGTTTTCACTGTCTCGTGCTGTACGTCCTGAGTGCTGCAACAGACAAGTCATTTGTTAAGCTCCCCTCGCTTCTGTAGAAGGCTCCCAAGAACACCAATATCCCGTGCTAATGCTCATCACTGCAATATGTCAATTTTGGCCCTGAACGGATAGCTGGTTGGCAGGCATTGCTTTCCAATGGCTGGATGACTCAGAGCCGTAGTCCATCAAACTGAGCAATTGCCAATGTACTTCAGAGCAATAGAGGAAACAGGATTCCTAATCTGCAAACACTTGGTCTTAAGTGTCCAGTGATTATGACTTAATTTAGAAATCATTGGAATGGGGATGAGCCTAATGAATTGGCTGGGTGTTTACAGGAAGGCTGTTATTCAGGAGTAGCTGAATATAATGAAGACTTTCAAACCCAGATGACTGCGTGGCTCCGAAGTTTGATATTGGGCTATGGATGCTTGTCCTGCGAAAGCTTATGCTGAAATAAATTTGTTAGTCTCTAAGGTGCCACAAGTATTTCTTTCTTATTTTCTTTTTGCTGACACAGACTAACACGGCTACTACACTGAAACCTGTCATAGGCGGGTCTGTGTCCCTTCATGCAACCCAGCCCACTTTCAGCCTTGTAACACAGACTAAGGGAATGCACTGAAGCATCATGTCTTGCATCGATATGTTCCTCACTTCTGTATTCCTAACTCACAAGCTTTCGCATAGCAGAAGCTTCATTTCAGTTGTATTAAGCCTTCTGTACATTAGGTCTGTTTATTAAAAGACCTTCCGCTGAAGGTTAGTGGGAGTTGCAGGCATAGGCGCGGACTCCGTGGGTGCTCCGGGGTTGGAGCACCCATGGGGAAAAATTGGTGGGTGCGGCAGCCCCACACCGTGCGCCCAGCTCACCTCTCCTCTCTGCCTCCTGAGGCGCCGCCGGACGCGAAGCAGCAGCCGCTTTTCTTGGCTCCCTCCAGCTGGTCGGTGGCGCCTCAGGGGAAGGGTATGGGGAGGAGGCGGAGCCAGGCCCTCTGCCTCTGCCTCCTCCCCATACCTCTCCCCCGACTAAAGTCGGCGCCTATGGTTGCAGGGGGGCCTTAATGCACACTCCTTGGTAATGCAGCAAGCATGTTGCTGAAACATGCAGTGAGCGGGTGTTCCAGGCTAAGGAAATTATGTATGGCCCATGCAGTGTGTTCAGCCACGCACCATGGCTCTTTGAGGCAAGGGCTTATGCCCCTGCCTATACATGGCAGTGGAATCCCTTAGCCTAGCCACTGGGGTACCAGGAGAACTGAGGTCGGTGCTATTACAACAAACACACAAGGAAAGAATAAGGACTTGCCGCAGAGCATAAATTGCCAGCAGCTCTAAAACAGGTCTTATTGCCACAGGTCTGCTTTAATGACACCATAAGTGGGGAAACTAGCAGCTTACTACGGACACCGTTTAAAAAGTCAGCCCTTGCCAAGAACTATGGTACAGTACAGCAGTGTCTGAGTCAGCAGATATTTTTTTTTTCCCCTTCCCCCGTGCTTAGAATAGGAAATTATTGGGGAAATCTGTTGGCGAGTGATTCAGTAGTTGCTATCTTCTTAGTCCTCTAGCCTTTTCCGAATCTCTTCAGGCGAGGAACGGCTGCCGTCACTCAGAGCTGGTCAAAAGTTTCAAAGAAGAAATTTTATTTGAAAAATAGTTTAGTTTTTGTCTTTTTAAAAAGCCACTCTTTATAAATTGGAAAAAAATAAATGTCTCTGGTTTCATATTTTATGGGCTGGAGGGAAGACAAACACTTTCCAGAACCACACACTCTGGCTTTAGAAAAAACTCTTGAGGTCTTTTATCTGCTTTATTTTGAAAATATGAAATTGCCTTTTCCCCCCGAACCAGCACAGTGGCAGGGTAAAGGGGCCTCTGGCAGCTATCTGTTGCCTTTTGGTCTTAAATCAATCAGACTTAAACAAACCACAACTAATGGTGTTTGGATATCCCAGTGATAAATGCTTATAAATACTGTTCCACACTGTGAATGGGGTAGATGAATGCCTTAGATAAGACAGATTTATTGTGATGAAATTCATATAAATCCATTATTTATCTCCAGCATTCCCTTGGATGTTGCAAACACAATTGCTTTGGATTTCTCCTGCATTGCAACAAAGTGAAACTGACTAGAAATCCTGGCTCCATTGAGGTTGAGGGAGCTCTGGCTCCATTTAAATCTGTGTGTTCCATTCTATGCATCCGATGAAGTGGGCTATAGCCCACGAAAGCTTATGCTGAAATAAATTTGTTAGTCTCTAAGGTGCCACAAGTACTCCTGTTCTTTTTATTTAAATCAATGGCAGAGGCGTAACTGACTAAATAGACTAGTCTCCAGGCCTGCTGCTCCTGCGCCTCACTGCTTTGTGTCATTCAGGTGGCAGAAGGGTACAGGGAAGTTGGAAATTCCCAGGATGTAGGAGATTTCCCCCAAGTGGCCCTTATGAGTGGAGGGTATCAGGGTGAACGAGAGGAAGGAGGTGGGCATGGTTAGAGCACCTCATGCTGATAGATCCCTAGCTGGTGGATTGGTCAAGCAGGCATAACATAGAGCAGCCTTTAGACTGCTGTAAATTATATAAGGGCTGGAAAAATGGTTTATAGCCAGCTTCAGTAGAACAGATGATCCAGTTCTATTCCAATAAGAAGTCTGTGATACAGATAAGGACATATGGTAAATAACTTTTGTCCTAATGTACTTAAACCATCTGAATCTCATTTTGATTTGGACCATGTCTTCTATTCAGTGTCACTGTCTTGGAGGTATCAGTGTGTGGGCAGAGTAATAAAATTCCCAGCTGTGTTCAGGCAGTACGATGCTGCATTGAACAACAGATGATGCACAACAATCAGTTGAAAAAGCTACAGCTGGTGTAGCAGAAAATTGATTTCTGAGGTCTTCTCCTCCTCTTCCCTACAATCCCCCCTTCAAGGCAGAGACTTGATGACTTGATTTGTAATTTTCTCTACTGCTTTTGCCACTCCCTGTGGGAGAAGAGGTAAGAGGATAGGGTCTGATAGTGGCAACTGGAATTATTGTGTATTCTTATGCACACAGAGCACCAGCCCAGCCTGGAGGGGAGAAGGAGGCTGTGGATGGTCTGTTGATCTCTGTGACTGGGAAGAGGGAAGGTGGGGGGGAGGCACAGTGTTCCCAAGGAGATGCACCTCTGTCATTCAGTGCTTGGTGGATGCTGCTGAGATGAAGTCAGCCTTGGCTGCACATCATTCTCCTTTCATCTGAGCTCATGGACGGACACCAACTTTTGTGGAAGGCATCAGTCCCTCCCCAACCCATTCCAACTTCCGGACCTGTCCTCTTCTCTTTTGTGGGTCTCTGACCTGTCTTTAAATATTTCTCTCCATGCAATTGCCCCTCTTTGCCCCCAACAAACCACCCAATCACCTGTCGGCAGCTACGCAATCATAAAGGCCACCAGCAACCTGGGGTCTTCTCAGGAGAACTCCAGAGCCCAGGCTAAGCCTCTGGCCTGCATAGGGACTGTGGGATCTGGCATATAGCATTCATCAAAGCTACATGATCTGGTTTTGAGTGTCACTGACATGCCAGGCAATAAGTTGCCCTCCCTCCTGGACACCTATTGCCCCAGGTAATTTTCTGTAGCCTGTTTGTAAAAGCAATGTGGCCTTAGCAATGAGGAACCTTGAGGGGAAATGAGATATCTGGTACTCATACAGCCCTCGTTAGCAGCTTGAGCACCGGACGAATGTAGTTCTCCTCACAGCTGCTCTGTGAAGGAAAGGAAGTGCTGTTGGCCCCATATTACAGACCGGGAATGCACACTGAGCCCTGGTCTACACTACGAGTTTAGGTCGAATTTATTAACATTATATCGATTGATCCGTGCACCCATCCACACGACGAAGCCATTAACATCGACTTCTAGGGCTCTTAAAATTGATCTCGCCACTCCACCCCCAACGAGGGGATTAGCGCTTAAAGCGATATTGCAGAATCGAACTAGGCTTAGTGTGGACGCAATTTGACGGTATTGGCCTCCTGGATCTATCCCACAGTGCAACATTTGACTGCTCTGGACAGCAGTCTGAGCTCGAATGCTCTGCCCAGGTACACAGGAAAAGCCCTGCGAACTTTTGAATTTCATTTCCTGTTTGGCCAGGTTAGATATTCATAGAATCTCAGGGTTGGAAGGGACCTGAGGAGGTCATCTAGTCCATCCCCCTGCTCAAAGCAGGACCAATCCCCAACTAAATCATCCCAGCCAGGGCTTTGTCAAGCCTGACCTTAAAAACCTCTAAGGAAGGAGATTCCACCACCTCCCTAGGGAACTCATTCCAGTGCTTCACCACTCTCCTAGTGAAAAAGTTTCCTAATATCCAACCTAAACCTCCCCCACTGCAACTTAAGACCATTACTCCTTGTTCTGTCATCTGCTACCACTGAGAACACTCTAGATCCATCCTCTTTGGAACCCCCTTTTAGGTAGTTGAGGGGGGGATTTGATAGCTGCTTTCATTCTTCTCTTCTGCAGACTAAATAATCCCAGTTCCCTCAGCCTCTCCTCATAAATCATGTACTGCAGCCCCCTAATCATTTCTGTTGCCCTCTGCTGGACTCTTCCCAATTTTACCACATCCTTCTTGTAGTGTGTGGACCAAAACTGGACACAGTACTCCAGATGAGGCCTCACCAATGCCAAATAGAGGGGAATGATCACGTCCCTCAATCTGCTGGCAATGCCCCTACTTATATAGCCCAAAATGCCGTTAGCCTTCTTGGCAACAAGGGCACACTGTTGACCCGTATCCAGCTTTTCGTCCACTATAACCCCTAGGTCCTTTTCTGCAGAACTGCTGCCTAGCCACTCAGTCCCTAGTCTGTAGCAGTGCATGGGATTCTTAAAAGCTTTACCAGAACTCTAAAGGTTCTGGAACAGTTAAGCTCTGGAACAGTCTTCCAAGGGAGGTGGTGGAATCTCCATCACTGGAGGTTTCTAAGAACAGGTTGGACAAACAGCTGTCCAGGATGGTCTAGGCATACTTGGTCTGGCCTTGTAAAGACTTTGCGAGAGCATCCAGGCCCACCCGTCTGTGATAGTATTCCCATCAGGGAAAGGGAATACGCTAGCCTGCTGTACGGCCCTGTTCTCCTAGCATGGATGCGCCAGTGTAACTACTTCAGTAAAATCTCTTCCCCAGCTGAAGTAATTACACAGGGACAACATTTGCACATGGACCTAAGGGACTTGCCCAAGGCCATGTAGCCTATTGCAGAGCAGGGAGTCGAACCTAGGTTTCAATGTCCTAGCCTAGCACTAGATCAACAGTTCTTTCTTTCCCAAAAGGCTTTAAAGCAGGCAGGGAAGAGAGGAGGTTATTAGTTGCCCGTATCCAGCCTCACCCATATACTAGAAGTACCAACTCCTGTCCATATTGCAAATAGCTCCACTCACAGCTGTCCTGGGAAACGCGGGGAGAGCGACGGGCTTTCTGGAAACTCCCTCGCATCTTGTGCAGCGGAACGGCAGCAGGTGTTCCTCCTAATTGCTTTCCTGTTTTCGCCCTCGCAGATGCAGCTCCAGCCACTTGACTAGAACCTGAGGGTCCCCGCTTCCTCTGAAGCTATTTCCGTCTCCTTGTATCTGCCTGATCTCTTTATAGGTCACTCATTCAAGAGCACTTGCTTCCTGCTCATGCTGTAGAATGGAGCTGGACCCGCTGGTATTGCCAGTGATGTAAGAAGCTATAGGCTCAAACCCCCTTTTGCCATGTGGTGCGGGTTGCTGCTTTGTGGTGTGGCATGCTGGCAGCGATTTCACATCCTCCCGTGCTAATCCACATAAACTCTGTTAATCGCGGATTTAATCTTTTAAGCATGCCGTAATTAAATTACATGCCAGTCAGTTACAGCCACGTTAACATAACGTGCGAGGTTCGCTCGCCCTGCCGTTAGGGAGAAGTGAAGAAGGAGCAAGGATGGCTTTGTGGCTAATGCGCTGGGCTGCGTGGTGGGAAGATCGGGGTTTTATTCCCGGCTTTGGCCCTGACTTTCTGTGTGACTTTGGGCGCGATCATTCCCCTTGCTGGGTCGCAGTTTTCTATTGATAAAAATGGGGAAAATGACGCTTCCTTTTGTAAAGTGTTTTCAGGAGTGTGGCTGGGGTGTGCTCGAAGAGCCAGGTATTGTTAATGGCAGCTCACTGGAGCAGGCTGGACACTCCATGCCGGAGCTAGGGTCTAATCCAAAGTCAATGGGAGTCTTTCCATTGATTCAATAGACTTTGGATGAGGCTGCTAGCGGGCAGTTAGCTAGCATCCATTGGTATCTGTATGGTTCCCATGTTGTCCGTCCCGGCAGAGAGGCAGAGGATTCAATAGGCCATGCAGCCTAAACTTTGACCGCCATTAGCTCAGTAGCTAGGGTACTCACCAGGCATGTGGGAGACCCTGGTTCAACTCCCCGCTCTGCATGATGAGTCATTCTCACTCTTTTAAGCCTCTGACTGTCAGATGCTGGGACTGGATGACGGGATGGATCACTTGACTGCCCAGTTCTGTTCATTCCCTCTGAAGCACCTGGCACTGATCGCTGGCAGAAAACAGGATACCGGCCTAGATGGACTATTGGTTTGACACTGTATAGCTGTTCTTATGTTCCCTCTCACCCCTGCGGCTGCTTTCCACATCACAGGTGACGTACCGGAGCACTGTGTGGGTAAGGCCTGCCCGGCCTCGCCCTGCTGCCCCCATCCCGTGGGTGAGACATCCGTCCCCAGGTCTGGTCAGTGATACCTTCCACCCACACTAGACTCGCTCTCAATTCAAAGTGACCCCTTCCGTGCAGGGGTCACTTCCAGCTGTGACGTTTTGGACCTTGGAGGCCACCTGAGAGACTCTGCACTAGTGTTTTGTCTATTTATCTGACTGTGTCCATCCAGTGGATTTCTGCTGACTTCTGCTAGCTGAGCTCCCTTAGCGAAGAGCGTCATTGTCTGACAAACCCCGGGCTGCCCCCAGATCTGCAGGGAGAGCAAGGGAGAAACCTTGAGAAGAGAAGTCAGTGGGGATTGTTGTTGGAGCAAATCTTTAGTCTCTATCACCAGAAGCATCAGTTATCCCGGGGGAAACTCTTCCTGTGACCCAGGCTGTTGACTGGACTCTGGATAGCATCAGGTGGCACGTTGCTGGGAGCTCTCTTTAACCACAGCCAATCAGAATCCTCTCACCATAGCTTTGTGCCCTCCCCGGTCTATTGCATCCACCTGTCCCCTCTCGACTCAGACAGTCAGCTCTTCAAGGCAGGGACCATCTGTTCTGTGTCTGTACCGCACCTGGCACCGTGGGGCTGGAGCCTCTGGATGCTACTACAATATAACGAATACATCGCAGCACAGCCCCAAAGGGGAGCGGCTTAAATTCACTCTCCCAAAATAGGTGACCTGGTTTTAAAAATCAAACGGAACAGAAAGAGTTGATGGGCAAGTGCCTCTGGATTTAGTCCATTCTGCCTGGGGGGACCAATCCTTTCTAGCCCCCTCGTAGCCGTTTTTCTGCATTTTCACCGCAATCTCTGGGTTGCCATGAAATGTCCCACTTCTTTCTTGATAAAAAAGAAATAGTAATCCCCTGGGAATTAAAGATAATCATTGCAAATGAGAATTGTATGAAACATTAAGTCTATTCATAAATCCTGGTGGAGCCGCAGGATAGTCTCGGCCGGCCTGCTTGCTGCTGGATGCATTGTCTTGTGCCGGCAGAGTGAAAGGCTTAATCGCGCTAAGGTTAAATGAAACCCAGCGGGGATGTGCCGCATGCAGCGGGGGCTCGGATGAAATGCCATTCTCTGCCAACTTGCAGTGCAAGATTTGAATTCCTTAGAGGAGGCAGACACAGAACTCCAGGTGATGCTCCTCCCCCTCTTCTCCAGTGCCTGGGGCTAGGCAAAGGTAGTGATGGAGGCCATGTTTCAAGCATCAGATCTCAATCACTTTTATACTGCAGTAACAACCAGAGCCCCTAACCAAGATCAGGATCTGGCTGTGCTAGGAGCTGCACAATTGCTTAGTATGAGACAATCCCCGTCCCAAAGAGTGGACAGTCTAAAGATACAGTGAGCTATGCTGTAAGTATGGGGTTTTCCTCTAACTACAAGGAGGTTTCAGTCTACTATACTGCTTGAGTTAACGGGGGTGTGTGTGTCTTTCAGCTCAGACTGAGGCTTGTGGTCTTAGATGCAGAGGTCCTCGGTTCAATCCCCAACATCTGACAATCTATCCCAGGGTGTTGTCTTTCTTGATGGGGCTGTGTGGGGTCCATGCCATTCCCTTTTGTGTTTATGGGCCCAGCTAATATGAAACCACGAGTAGAGGACAAGCCAAGAATCCAGTCCAGGTTTGCTCAAAACTGTGTGAACCCTGTGTTCACTCAAGTAAAAAGTCCCAGATTCAGACATCCCTAAACTTAGGGAGTATTGGAAATAGTGACTGTTGGGAGGTGCTCAACTGAAAACACTTTATATAAAAACAATTTTTTAAAGGAGGTAGATATCATTTCCTCCATTTTTATAGATGGGGAAACTGAGGCACGGGGCGAGGCACACAGCACGTTAGTGGACGATGTAGAAAAGGAACCCAGATCACCTGAGTCCTGCTTTGGAGCATTCTGGTCTTGGGAAATCTAGAGGAGCACCCAGAGCAGAATTCTGCAAACTCTCTCTCTCAAAACAGGTCAAACCAAAACCCCAGCTGCAAACGTTTCCCCTCTGGATCGAGATGTGACTTCCCTTGGGCCGACTTCTCCCTGAACCCTTCCACAAACGTTGTTCTGGTGTGCTGCGGTTACAGGCCCTAGCCCTCATGTGCTAGGCACTGTGCAAACAGATACAAAGGGAGAGCTTACAATCCAAGTGCAAGGTGAGAGACCTGAGCTGCACAGGGACACTGGGCCTACAATCAGCAGAAATCACATTGCAGAACTCCTGCAGTCCATGTGGAAACCCAAACCAACAGCAGGGTTTTTGGAGCAGTTGGTTCAGGACCTTGTGAACTTTTCCCTACCACTCCAGTGTGTCCTTCCCATTCATTCTGCTTCTGTTGCGCAGCTGCCTGGGAACGTACGTTTAAGTTGATTTGCCTTATTAATGTCACATCAGACGTGTTTTAGCAGATTAATCTTCGGGGGGTGAGGGAGAAAGGGAGTGGGGAAATGGAAATGAATACTCCAACTTTGGGAATGTGACAATTACGGTCCTTTACTTATTTTTTACCATTAAAAGCCAAATAGGGGTGTATTTTTTTAAAATTCTTTAGAACAGTATGAAGCGGCTCCTATCATCTCTCGGCAGTTAATCGGTGCTCTATAGAAAAGGAGGGGGAAATAAGTGTCTCCTAATGAAAGGGTCCCTGTAAGGTCAGCCTGCCGCTTGTTAGCTAATCAGAGACTTATTTGTTTTGCAAATTGCTCTCCCGTTTTGCACTGTGGTAATTTCCATGGCAGGGAAGCAGGAGCAAGTTCATGGGGCTGGGGTTTATTTTTCGTGTATGTGTGGTGTGGTTTTTTTTGTTTTTTTTGTTTTTTTTTTTGAAGCCCTCAATCTGTCATTGGGAGGGGGATAAAAATAGAATGGCAAAGAAAAGGAACACGCTGCCGGTTTTGTTCCAGGCGCTTCAGTCGTGTATTCACGACTGGAGAGCTGAGGGATGAATGATGACCAGAGGGGTTGTCTTATTGGACACAAGTGCTGTCTCTTGTGCACTTGCTCCAGGCCTGGGGAGGATATAAATACCTAGCTCTCCTATAGCACTCTTCATCCATAGATCTCAACATGATTTTCAAAGGAGGTCAGCATCATTAGCCCCACTTTACAGGTGGAGCAACTGAGGCACAGAGTAGGCGAGTGACTTACCTTAGGTCACCCAACAGGCCACTGTCTGAGCTGAGGATAGAACCCAAGTCTTCTGTATCCCACCCTGTTTTCAATTTTCACCTAGCTCTACAGAGGCTATTTGTGCATCTACGCGCCAAGGGGCCACCACCTCAATGTTGTGCAGGACGATGAAAAGTAATGGCCGCTGCACGTTGTGCCTGCGGCGCCTTCATCTCGGGCCACCGGGGTTGGGCTCCAGGCTGGAGAACAGGTTCTGGGCAACGTCTGTCTGCACAGGCTGCCACAAGGCAAGCCCATTAAAAAGGCAAGCACAGTGTCGCCCTCTTCTCCCCTTCTGTAAACAGCACATGTCGGATTGGTCAGGAGCGGACAAAGAAGAGGCTGTGCCTGAGCCCCTATTGGTTCCCTGCTGGAACGGAGAATCGCGGTGAAATTAAAAGGAAGGAAATGAATCAAACAAGCCTCCTCCCCTGCCCTCTCCCACCCCGCTCTGCTGCAACGGGGGGGAGGCCATGAGGTGTTAGAGCGCATGTGGCTGTGCCCGTGTGTGCACGTTAAGACCACGGGGTCGGGTGCCTTTTGGAAATGCCTCGGGCCAGACCGCCAAATGCACATCAACGGTGCTTGAAATAAGTGTTCCCCATCCCACCTCCAGCTCCGCCGCTGACTTGCTGTGGGCGAAAGCAAAGCCGCCGCAACTTCAGCAAGTAAGGGTTGGACTCTGGGTGCCTCAGGTTCTCCTCTGATAATACTGGCGCTCTCAGCAGGTGGAGATCCTGTCCCAATGCACCTTCCTATTCTCCATCAGCTCCAGAGTCGGCCAGCACGGCACGCTCCCCTCTAGGGCCATCCTGGCCTCTGATTGGACCAGGAGCTCACAGAAGAGATAAGAGAAGCTCCTTGCATTGCATGGGGGCAGAAACCAGGTCAGCCCTCCGTTATCTGCAGACGTGACCCTTTGTGCTGGTTCGTACACAAACGTTCCTGCTCTGGTTTTACTTCTACGGCAGAGCCAGAAATGGAGCCCAGTGCTGAGTCCCTGTCCTGCCAGCTCACCCCGACGCTCCCTGTCCAAAGCTCCCCCAGCCCATCAAATGGTTCTGGATTTAGAAAGTCACATGGATAAAACCCATTTCTATCATGCAGAGTGTGTGCTCTGTAGACTCTAAGGCAGCGGTTCTCAAACTGGGTCGTGACCCCATTTTAATGGAGTCGCTGGGGCTGGCGTTAGACTTGCTGAAGCCCGAGCCCCACCGCCCAGGGACAAAGCCCCATTATTGCATTCCAGTTCTCTGGCTCCCAATCAGCACCTAGGTCCAGTACAGGGAGTTTATTTTAAACTCTCCTCACATATACAAAAATGTTCTTCTGACCCGAAGGGGTCAGCCACACTACCAGGTCAGTCTAGGTTTGGATCTTACCCAAAATACCACGGTGCCAGCCGATCCTTTAGTGTCTAAAACTAAAGGTTTATTATACAGAAAAAAGAAAGAGAGAACATGGAGAGATGGTAAGACCGTCACAGACATACAAAGATTTCAAAGTCCATACATCCGGTTCCTAGCAGTACTGGTGAGTTTGCTGCCTTGAAAGTCCCTCTGGAACCCATCCACAGCTTGGATGGGTCATTCAGTCCTTTATTCAGAGCTTCAGTTTGTAGCAAAGTTCCTCAAGAGGTAAGAATCGGGATTGAAGACAAATGGAGAAGATGCAGCTGCCTTTTATAGTCTCTTGCCATGGCCTGTGTTTCCTTTGTTTCAAACACAGGCTGCCCAGCACATGGCTTGAAAGCGTTCAAGTTCTGTCCATCGGCATGCCCTGCTGAGTCATAAGGTGCATCTGCCTTCTCTCAATGGGTCGGTTCTACAGCTGATGGTCCTTAATGGGCCATCAAGCAGGCTAGGCAGTGCTGCTGCCAAACTGTCTGGGGGTGTCAGCCAGAAGCATACCACACGTTTTGTAATACTTGCACCAGGGCGGCACATACCCGGAATCTAAGAGGGGCAGAAGCAGCCTAAAGCCTTGGCCCTGATTCCATGCCATGCATGCAGGAAGGGCGTAACTGACCCACGGCCGATAAATGATGTGCTCGAGGTCATAGATGGAGTCATAGAAGAGCTCAAAACTGAAATCCAATCTCCTGACTTCTAGCCCTTTGCACTAACTGCTAGCCCAATGCTTCCTCTTTAAACCTTCCCTGAAGATTGAAGGCAGTGCCCGTGGTGCTAATTCAGAACTGCTGATGGAGCAAGACTCTTGCTTGGCACCGGTGACCTGTAGAAGCAGCTGGATGTATCATAGGGACATGAGGCCAGTAGTCTGCCGTTTAGAGCAGAGGAGAGGGGGGTTTGCTCCCCTAGTGTCTTGGGTTTTCTTTTCCTCAGACTCTTGTGCCCTTGCTGACACTGAATCGCAGTGTGGAGATAAAGACCCAGGGCTTGTTCTGTATCACCTGCATTCCTGTCATTTGTAATCTGCTCCCTGCTGCAAGCAAGAGCTTGTAAAAGAAGCAAGAGAGAGACAGCTAGCAGAGGGCAAAGCCAGACCTGGTACCCTGCAGCAAGCAGAGGAGAGAGTATCCAGCAGTTAAAGCAACAGGCTCGGATTTGGGATGTCTGGGTCCAACTCCCAGGTGTGACTCTGGGGAAAGTCATTTAATGTCCCTGTGCCATCACTGGGGTGTAGTTATTGTTAGATGCTCCCATCTTCTGCTGGTGAGGTACCTAGGCAGACCGTCTATGCCATGCAACGGTGAATCAGTTGGGATGAAGGGAGAACTGGTTCCAAAACAGGGCTGGGTTCTGTCTGCCATGGCCTTCGGAGTAGTTACTCTGGATAGTGCAACTCCATTGTCTTTACAGCAAATGGAATTTGGCCCCGGTGCTCCCCCCCCCACCCCCCCGCCCCGTTCTTGTTTTTAGGCATCTGGATGTGGAGACTCTGAAATACCCCAGCGAAGCTTTCCCTCTACTGAGGTGTCTGGCCCAGTTTTGCAGAGCCCAGTTTTGCAGAGCTGAGAGATTCAGTAAAGGTTTGGAGAAGCTTGTGAAATGCTGGATGTTTCTCTGGATGAAAGTGACCTGCCTGCTGCAACGCTCTTGCATTACAGATCCCAAGGCTCTTACTGTGCTATGCATGATGTGTAAGGCAGCCTCCCATATTTCAGGCATAGAGGGGTTGGGTCTAGATCACTGGTAATTCATTTAAACTCTGGCCAGATTGAGATCCAAACCCAGAAAGGGCTGGTTTTTCCTAACCTGCTTCAGCTGTGGCCCAGGGTAGCCAAAGAATCTCCGAAACAGCTGATCCCACACAACTTCCACCAGCTGGGGTCAAAATCCATGCGAGAGTTGGGCACTAGTGAACCCTTGCCCGGGTTCAGTCTGGAACCCCGAGTCCCTGACCCTAAATCTAACCTAAACCCAAACACAGCCTATGGCTGTAACATACACCCACAGTCTCTCCACCCTTCCTTGAGCTGTTGACTCAACTTCTTGCATTACCTAGTACCTTAGTTGCATTCCCTGCAAGGACTGTCTATCCCTTGGACTATTCGTTACCCAAGAGGCTTCTGTCCCTACAATCCAGTCCTCTCTAAATTCCTTTCCCCCCAGCTTGGCCGGCTCCCAAAATCTTGGGTCCTATCCAGCATCTTCTGGAGGGTCCATCTCTCCTCTTGTGTGCAAACAGATTGTTCCTTCCACGTTTATATTTTCATGTATTTGATAAGCTTTAATAAGCTTTTCTAGCCCCAGATGCAGCCCAGTGAGCAGACCTGACAGATGTGGGCTCATCAGGGGCGGGCGCCCCTATTAGTAATGAATGGAGAGTTTACAATCCAAGCAGCTGTTCCACTTGGGGTGCCGGCAGTTCCCAGCAACTCTGCTGACTGACGCTGTGCTGCATTCGTTAGCAGCAATATGGAGCCGCCTCCTGGCCCTGATGTTCCTGCTGCTGCTGAAACCGGGCTTCCCTGTTCCTGTTCCTCTCCCCTCCCTGCCCCGTCCCCATGCACAGCCTACCCACCTCGATTCCCAGAGCACGGCCTGGCTGCCCTTTGAGCCATAAAGGCTTCCAGGAGCTTGGCTGACACCCCACCTGCCTCGGCGTGTTTCCAGCCATGCACAGGGAAGGAAATGAGCATTGGTGCAGGTCTCTGCACTCTTCCCCAGGTGCATCTGAGCTGTTACGCTTCTCACATCTGGCAGCCTTCTGCAGCAGTTTGTGTGGCGTCCTTGTGCATAGGCAAGAGGCTGGGGTGCACGGGGATAGAAGAGAGGTGGCTTTCCTCCTCCTGCTCCCCTAAGGGGCTAGAGCGCCTTCTCCACGATGCCCATCTCACTGGGGTCTCTCCAGCAGAAACGAGGAGGGGGAAACGGTGTGTCTGGGATTCAACAGTAATTGATTTAAAAACCAGCCTCTCCGCACGTTGCTGCGGTTAGCACTTGAGAATAGAGATTATTTTTTTATTTTATTTAGTCAATCTCCAGATGTTTTGGAGGCCTGCCTCCTGATTTTGGACCACTTGGGGTTGACAACACTGTTTTAATTTCACTGTAAATTCATTTTTACAGGCAACATGAAAGCCCCTCTCTGCCTATTAGGCTCTGTGAAAAATCCCTTCTTCCTGCCCCTACTTAATTTTTTTGTTTTGTTTTAAATGTACGTGTGGGGATAAACCACTCGACAGCACCTCTCTTGATATCACAATCCAGAGCCATCCCCTGGCACATCAACAAATTCCAGGAGTGGGAGATTATTAGATCATTTCTCTCTTGATGTCAGCATCTTTTTTTTTTTGTTCCCTCCCCCATGCTCTCGAAATCTCATCATTAACATTCTCGGGGGCTTTTCTCTGCACTGGGAAGAGAGGGAGGTTTTTCTTTGGCAGAAGGGTGTGGGGGGACAAACAAACCCTGTTTTCAAGTAAAAAGGAGACAAGTTCTGTGTAAATTGGGGCTGTCACCCTTCCCTGAGCAATTCATCGGCTCTGGTTTGCCGTTCCCAACGTGTGTGTGAACCGGATGGCTGTCAGTGCTCGTTCCCCTCAAACACATAGTCAGAGCGAGAGAGACCCAAAAACTAGAACACCCACATCCCGACCACGTCTGCTGCCTCCATCGCCCGGAACGTGGCTGCACCCTCCAGGCATGAAGTAATGGGGACAGTCCAGCTAGAGAAGATGGTGAGAAGGCAAGCGGGATCCAGCGCCTTGATTTCTGGTTTGAAAACAGCAGCAAGACCCTCCTTCCTTGCCGTGATGATTGCGGTGCTTTCTTCCCACGGGGGCAAGGGAATCACAGTGGTTTTAATCCTGTTTCCATCTGTAAAGCTGGGAATGGCTTAGAGTTCAGCCCCCTCCCACTGGCAGTGCAGAGGTCTACACTGCACGCTCTCACTCCAGTTTGAACCCAAGCCTGCCTCCCATCCACACACACATCAGTCTGACTCAGATCGGCCAGCACTCAGGACCCAGCCCTTGGTTCCTGCTAGGGGAGTGGATCAGTGCCCGAGTCCCACTGCGACTCAGTGCAAGTGCTGTGATTTTGCAGTGTGGACGCAGGTCAAGCCGCGGGCCCGAGTCAGAAGGTCTGCGCCGTGCAGGATGGGGGCGTGAGTACGGCTGTGAGACCCACTCCAGTGACTGTAAACCCAGGTTCACAGTGCAGCACGGATGCCCAAGCAAGGGCTTGGAGACCCCACCTCCACAAGGCCCATTCCCCTAGGCCCGAGTTCATAATGCAGCGTAGACGCTTCCTGCGAGTGGCGTGACAGCTGACAAAGGGGCAAATCGTGCCATTGGCTTTTGACATTCGGCTTTCTGGCCAAGTGGCCTCATTAGGACTGAAGTTTGCCACAGGCAGCTTTCCCCAGCCATGAAAGGAAACAATCTTTGGAGAGGGAGTGTTGGGTCACCCAGGATCAATTCCTGGCTCTGTGGGGTGGCCCTCAGCACATCCACTAGGCTCTGAATGCCCCTGTATATCCACCTGGTTACACACACGCGCGCGCATGAGATTTAACAATGCCAGTTTCTCGTCCCAGGGATGCCAGGAATGTAAATAATAAGGCTGTGATCCAGGGGGAGTCTGCAGGGGTAGGGCTCCCTGCAGGATTATTCAAACCTTTTACTGCTCACCCAGGGGGTAAGTTTTGGATTATTATCCCCATCCTACAGATGGGGAAACTGAGGCACGACTGACTTTTTTCCCCCCTTTTCTTTTGCCAATGACTTTTGTCTGGTTCTAACAGCATGTTAGCGGCAGAGCTGGGAACAGAATCCAGGAGTCCTGACTCTTCAGCGCTACTAGACCGCTCCTTGCACAGGCACAAAAAAGTGAAAATTTGACCCAGAATTCTCCTTTCTTTAAATGCTCTGATAACACAAGGAGGCCTGTAGTATAAAGAAAGCATTCTCAGTGTGCTACCCCCTCCCAGTGCTAGGGATGCGGAGGAATTTCAGCAACTCCTGTATATTTGTGGGGGGAGGGGGGAAGAAACTAGATTAATTTTAAAAGGTTCTATTGATTGCAGTCAAGCATGAACCTCAGGCAAGGAGTGTTATGTAATTACCCACTCAGAGCTGTGCAGATGAGAGAACCAGCTGTTTTCCTCTCCGCAGAGCCATTTCACTTTAGCATCTCCTCAGTGCACCGAAGCGTCCCCAGCGTAACAGATTATCGAGCAGCGTGGAACTGTGCGTCTGCAGACTCATCAATGGGGGGAGAGAGAGTGCACGATCTCCCACATTTAGGAGCTGGACGCAGCCTCTCCTAAAAGGCAGAACTTCTTATCTATTAAGCCAGGCCTTGCAGACCAGCGCCAAAGCCGGTGTTCGAAAGTTGACAGGCAGTAAAGTGAGGAGGGTGAACTCTTCCTGGATTCTTATTTATTCCAAAGCCCTGCAAGGCTGCAGCAGAGTCGTCCTCTCTGAGTTCTTCAATGTCCCAAAGCCAGATTCGTGCCGCTGTATCGAACCACCATGAAGAACGGGTTAAGAAAAGGCTGAGGAGCAAAGACGCCTCTCTTAGCCAGTTAATCAAACCAGGCCGCCTGTTTTCAATCCCAGCTCGAGTTCAATGTGGGCTAGACTGTCTGCTTTAAAGGGACTCGACCAAGGAGATTAGGGTCTGGATCTTGCTCTGTTGAAGCCAATGCGGGGTCTTGTCATTCACGTCAATGGGAGCAATCTGAAACCCAGATGAAACGGGACGCTGACGAGGAACAGAACATGAAGCTGACCAGCCTCATTTCACTGTCCAAGTCCAGCAAGGTGCAAAGGGCCAGAAAGCAGGTGCTGAAGGGTGGACTGAGACATCCGCTCTGGATCTGGCCTAGTGGGTATGAGGAAGGCGTAGGTTGGCTGTGTGTGTGTGTGTGGGCCAAAGTCTGCCCCACTCCTGCAATGGAAAAGCAGCTGGGGAACCAGTTGAAGAAATGACCTAAGAATTTCTCTTTCCTAAGGTGAATCCTCGGGTAGCCTAGAGCCACTGTATAGAGCCACTCTATATTGGTCCCCATTCCATCCCACCACCAGTGCAGGGAACAAGTGCTGTGGCCACCCCTGCCTACCAGAGTGGCTTGTTAAGGCAGTTAAAGTTAAAGCAATGGAGGCAGGGTAGAATTTTCTCAGTGGGGGATTCCCCCTTTGGGAACCCCGCATTTAGCAGGAGGTGCACATTTAGCTGAATCCTTGATGGCTGCTGCTTCCTGCATCCCTGGTCCTCAAGCCCTGACTGCCGACTGGCTCAGTTTTGCATGGCCAAAGATGGTTCCAATCTCCTGCTTCTTGTTCCATTACCTGGGCTGGGTTTCAGCCTCTCTCACGAGGACAGCAGCAAGTGTTTGTGTCTCAAGGCCTCGTCCCCCCCCACTCCTCCTTCATAGACAGGACTTCAGAAGGGGCTTCCGCTCCCTGGCTGCTCAATACCTGAAAGACTTGGGAAGCTAATGGTAGTAAACCCAGCATCTGTCGCTTCGTCTCTCCCATTGCGAAGGGGAATGAGTTGGCAGATGTCCACTTACGATGGGATGGGACTGGAGTTCAGGACAGGAAGTAATTTTCCCAGGAGCATTCGGCCAGGACACCTGCATTTAGTGCCCTCCTCTTGTGAAAACACTATGGGATTTTTTTAATAAGTCACTAGGACTTTGCTCCGACAGTCCCTTATCTCCCCCTCCACCTAGCACTTTGCTGACTCAGCACAAACTCACAGGAGCAAACTCCCTGTACTAGCGCGTGTCCTAGCATCTGCATTTTGGTGCTTCCCCCATCCACGTATAAACCGAACAAGACCCTCCTTAGCTTGCGCGAAGTCCGAGGCGGCTTTGCTAAAGAGACACGTACATGCTCTCTGAGCATGAAAGGTCCCTTTATGAGATCCTGCCTTCCAGCGAGGGTCAAGGAGCTGGGCGGGTAGCTCCTCCCACTCCATTTGTCTCCAGCCGGCCGTTCTCTTGGAGTCACTCGCTGGGATCTGGCGGCCACGTGTTCCCAGAACTCTAGGTCTCAATTATAGGAGAGGGAAGCGTTTTCGCCTTTATCAGAAGGGATAAGAATAGAGAACGGCAGGCGGCTAACTGTGGGATCTGGATGAAAGGCGGCTGGCTCTAATTCTTTCCCCGCACAGGGCGCGCCTGCCCCTTCTTCCCTTCTTTTTTCATGAGCCATAATTGGCACACCACACCGCAACTGACTGTAGCACTTCACCAAAGCCAGGAGCATCCTGAGGCCAAGGCTCCAGACTCTACGTCAATGAGTTCGAGGGCAGGGAGGATGCTTTTGATCCCGCTCTTCTTCTTCCCATGTGCTGGAGGATAACTAGCCTCGGTTGAATGTATTTCTCCGGCTTGAGCTTTCCCTCTCTCAGCAAAGGAGACCGAGTGCTGCGGCACCATTTCACGAGGGCTCAAAGGCCAACGCCCTGCGCTGCCCCAAGATGCCATGTGCCACTGTTACCAGATCAGCTCTTCCTTTGAGGCTGGCTAGCTGCTTGAAGATCCAGCCACTGATGTAGCGTCTCCTGCCCAGGACTGGGCTGAAGTGAAAATACTCTTGGTAGGCCTCAGCCATTTGGAGAGTCGTCAAGGGTCTGATGGGGAACATGCTAGAAAGTGAAGGGGGGGGGCATATTTTAAATTCTCTTCCTTTCAATTGCTGAGTTTAGTGCCCGCAAAAGTGAAGGACGCGTAAGCACAGCCTACTAGAATCTGATGCAATGCAAGATGAGGGTATGTAAACTTCCCCCACCCAGCTCTGCAGCTGCACCGCAGTCCTGACTTGAGTCACCCTCTGCTTTCTGCTCCTGGGGTCCCCACTCCCAGCTCAGGCTGTGTCCTGACCTGCAGCAGCCCCTAGGTCTCACCAGCGATTCCGTCCAACCGTGTGAAATTCTTTTGATGGACCCAAACACATCCTAGGGTGAGCCTGCCAGACTGACCAGTGCTTGGGACCTGAGTCAGGGTTTGAATCCAGGGTCCCAGAGGAGCAAAGGCAGCACACTGACCTTCTGTAAACTTTTGGCCTCATTTGTAGCCATTAAAGCTTCACAAGGGAACAACTGACCCAATGGACCAGAACCTCTGGTGGCTAACAGTGTTCTAACATCCAATCTCTACCAACCTGGTACCTGAGCGGCTGGGGAGAGCTGAGGCGTCACTAACCAAGGGCGTTTCATGTGGTACCCAAGGACAGTTCTGAGCCTTCCTGAATTTTTCCCTAGCACCCAACGCTGGGGCGAGTGAGGATGATGTTAGCAATTAAGAGTGGCCCTCAGCCCCTGGCTTTGCAACTGGATCAAAAACTTCCCTGGAGTTTGAGGTTGTTCAGAACGTAAGGTTTAGTTCAGGTCAATCACATGAGTAAATGCTGTCAGAGGTTTCTCATGATGGTGTTATTCTCGCACTAGGATGCCAGAGGTCCTGGCTTCACAAGCCTAGTGGTGGATGTGAAAATTACTATTCCTCCAAATTCTGAGGTCAGACTAGATCACAATGGTCCCGTCTCACACTTAAAATTATTTTCAGAGGGGAAGGTGCTTTGCACTTTCTGGAAATAGTCAGCAGCTCGTAAAGAAATTCACTGTGTCGCTTAGCGAGGCACAGAGAGAGATTATCCCAGAACTTTAAAGCTCTGAGTTATAACTCCAGCCGTAGGGGTAAAAAAATCAAATCAAATAAAAAGGATAAGATTGGAGACTTAATTGATGTAGTAAAAAACCTTGAGTGGGTGACATCTAGATCTGAGATAACAATAACCCAAGTTTTTATTTTCAGATGAACATGACTTGACAGGCGGGCACCAAAGGAAATGAAAGCAAAACAAACACCAGCAGGTCATAGTAAAATATATGGGGAAAAATCAGAGGCACTGGAGTCATCTGTGTTGGTAGAGAGATGCTAGAAAGGAAAAACAGACTCGAAGCTTGGCTTCATGAACACTCAGCAGCTGGGTCCACATGGACACTTAGTTTGTGGCAAGCTAGAGTGTAAATCTACCCCACACTAGCCTGCCGTGCTCTGTCTGGCTATGGACCATGGAGTCACGTTTCAGTTTGAGCTGGGTAGAGGAATGAGGGTTTTTTGGTATCGTTGTGTGCCGGTGTTAATTTTGACGGATCCCAACGTCCTTTACAGGCTGGTTTATAAATAAGAACACTGGGGAGCAACCTCTTCCACCACGGATGGCAGCAGCATCCGGATGCAATGGAGCGGTTGCTGCGTGCTCTCAACAGTGTAGGCTGTATGTGAAGAAGAATACCAGGTCTGATTCTCCTCTCTTGCACCAGCCAAAAGCTCGCTGGTTATTTGTAGGTTAAGTCGTGGGTGGGTGAGAGAGGGAGAGAGGAGAATCTGGCCCAATACTGTATCCGATTTGGTAGTTTTGGGAGGCAGAATACTGTCCGTGCCTCCACACTCTCTTGAAAAGTGACATGGAAGTTTTATTGAGAACAAGGAATCAGGATCTCAATTTGACCTCTCCTAGGAAGGATGGCACCTTGAGCAGCCCAGTGCCACCCCCAGCCACTTCCTTACAGTGAGCTGGGGCATTTGGCTCGGTAGCAGCATCAGAAGGAAAGTCTGCTGTATGCTCAGCACCTCTACCTAGCATGTTTCAGTGTAGTAGCTGTGTTAGTCTGTGTCAGCAAAAAGAAAATAACGAAATACTTGTGGCACCTTAGAGACTAACAAATTTATTTCAGCATAAGCTTTCGTGGACTACAGTCCTAGCATGGCTTTACAGATAATGGGGGTGGGGGGGAATCCAGACTAGAGAGGAGTGGCCAGAACCTCAGCTGTTGTAAACTGCGGTGGCTTCATTTACACCCACTGTCTGGTGCTATATTTGTGGCTAAACAATTGAAATGAGACATGCTGCCCTTTGTGAGATCCCGCTCTTCGTTATACCCGAATCTTCTGGTGGTGGCAGAGTATTTGTGCTGATGGCTGAGAGACCAGGACCGAGGAGGCTACGCTTGCTATTCATTTTTCATGGATCCCTGGTGGTGGAATTCACTCTGGGCTGGGCTGGTGCGCAGCCCTTGTGCTGCAACTCTGCACCGAGGGCGAGTTTTCTCCTTTTAGTCATTCATTAGTCTCCTGTTTAAACACGTTTCCGCCCTCCAACCAAGAAGTGGGGAAAAGGCCATTTGGGGCAGTCACGTGGTCCCATCATCAAAGCAAGCCACTCGTGAAAATTGTTCATCCACAATCTTCAGCAACTGCTCTTGGAAAATGAATGTGTCTGTAGCTAATGAGTCTGGCTGGGGAGTGATTCAAGAACTGGATTTATAGAAGGCTAAAACTCCTCTCGTTTTTGGTTCAGGAAGTACTTAGCCAACCACCTCTGCTCCCCGTGTAACCTTGGGGGGCATCTGGCACCCCCTGACATCCCCATGACATCCCCTGCACGACATCTGGCACCAAGCCTCCCAGCCCAAGTCCACAGACTTGTGTTAGCGGGGCCTAGAGTGCTGCATACAGGCTGGCGCATGAGCTTGTGACGTTGCCGCGGCTATTTTGAGCACGCTCGCGCAAGCCTCGCTAACCTGAGTCTGGGGCCCCGGGCTGGGAGGCTCGCTCCCAGCTGCGGTGTAGACGCGCCCTTAGAGATCCCGCATGCAAGAGCTGCCCAAACCAGCGCCTGCTTTGCTCGTGGGATCTAACGAGCTGATAGGTTCAGCTGCAGGGTTTCGCTTTGTGCTTAGCTGCGGTAGGTGGCTTGGTTGCCCTCAGCCACTATCTGAAGCATCAGGCGGCTGCTTGTTCCTTTTTAGGAGACAATATTGCCTGGAAGATTCTTTTCTCAGCGGCCTGACAGGTGATAGCATTCATGGAGAACCAACGCCGACCTCATCAGAAAGGAGCCTTGTCTGAGAACCGCCAGCTTTGACAGGCCCCGTGTCAAGGGGAAATCCCCATGGGGCTGGACTACTGACAATGGCCTTTTTCTTCCGCCTGTGTTTTTTTTTTTCTTCCTCTTTAATTTCAATACTGAAATAAAGAGGGAAAGGGAAGCTTGAAGGGGACATAAATCCTCCCATGTCCATCAAGGCAGGGCCCTGGGGGATTACAGTTGTCCTTCACTCTGTTATCTTCCCTTCCCCCCTGCGATTCTCAGGGTCCGCCCCTGTTTCTCACCCTCCCTCCCCTGGTTCTGGCTAAGGACAGGCAAACTGGAGCGGGTCAGATAAGGTCTGGGGAAGCGGCTAAGATGCAGAAAGTTAACTTGTCATTTATTGATATTGAGGTAGGACCCAGAGGCTCCAACTAAGATCAGGGCCCCATTGTGCTAGCTACTATACAGCTATGTAGCAAGAGACCGCCACTGCCCTGAAGTGTATCAATCTAAAGGGACAAAGCGGGGGAGGGGAAACTGAGCCATAGGGAGGTGAAGTGACTTGGGCAAGGTTATCCAGCAGGTCAGGGGCAGAGGCAGGAAGGACGCCTCTGTCTCCTGTGTCCTAATCTGGTGCCCGGTCCAGTTGTCCATGTTGCTTTCTCAGTACATGCAGTCCCAGGCACCAGATGGAGTAAATCCATGTAGCTCCATTGACTTCAATGGATTCACATCACTGAAGTGATTCATACCAGCAGAGGGTTTGGCCCATAGGGAGAAACCAGTCTCAGACTTCGGATTAGGAGCCAGATCCACATTCTCACCCCTCTCCGCTGTCCAGGAGGTGTTTTGGGTTCCAGGGGTTCAGTATTGGGCCTGACCCAAACCTTCAGTCACATCTTGAACGGACCCTCTTTTCAGTTAGCTGCTGCATCCTTGCTTCTAGTGGGGGGTGGGGAAAGGATGCGTTGAAAAAGCAAGGGAGACTGTGTCCCCTACAGTATCTCTGACAGGACTGGAGATCTCTGGAGAGACCCAGCCCCGTCTTGTAGACTCACAAGGGTGGGAGAGTTCGGAGAAGTGTGGGAATGTTGACGTGCTGCACCCAGCTGACCCGAGGCCCAGTCAGAGAGCAGGAAGGCCAGGCCTGGAGGAAGGGGGGTGATATAGGAAATGGACAGATTGGGCACAGGCTGGTGGGAAGAGAGCAGGAGGGGCGTGCCTCAGCAATGGAGCAAGAAGAGCTGCAGAGGGATTTGCAGAGCGGGCGTGGGAGGACACATAGACTGGAGGCAAGAGGGGAACGGAGGTGCCAGATGGAGAAGATCTAGCTGGAGAAGAAAGCAGAGGGAGGGTGGGAGAAAGACCTGCAGATTTTTCAAAGGGTATTTTCCCCTCTATGTTGCTCAAAACACCCCACTCATCCCCTTCTCTGGGATCCCAAAGGGAACTCTCCCGTCATCGGCAAATGTCAGGGAGGAAATTTGATGAGCCTGTTCCTCCTCTTCAGCTTAGCTCTTTACAGAAAAATGAAAAGCTCTGAGCTATGTGAAGAAGGGAGTGAGAGAGAGAGAGAGACTTGAGTCTCCTCCAAATGTCATTTTCTGGGGAATAAATGTCCTCATAAATACAGGCTGTGGAATGAGAGCTCTCTGGCTAGACCAGAGGTCTGAGTAGCAGCCTTACCAGGTCACGCATTAGGAAGCGAGGCAGAGTGATAACTTGACCTTTATGACATGTCCGGTGTGCTTTATAACTATTTTATTGACTCTGCGGCCTCGTTACTGAGTGGCACTTGCCGTCAGGCCAGGCAGTAAATCACCCAGGGTGATCTCAGCTCCCTGTTCAAGCACCACGGTGTATCTTCCAGCAGATCACATCATAGCGCAGCTTCCTTCTCTCAAGGTGGGGGAGGAAAAAACGTTGAGTGCGAGATTTCTGAGAAAGGAAGTGCAGATTTCGACAGAATCCAATTTGTAGGGAGGGTCGGAGCTCTCAGGCCTTATCCTGTAAGGTCCCACAAGCTAATCAGAGCCCAGAACTTGGGTAGGAGACCTCAGAGAGTGGAGAGGGGCAAGCAGTGGTGCTGGTGAGTCTGCCCTGCCTTCAGGGTCAGTACCACCACACTGAGACACAACAGCACTGCTGCTGGAGGTGCCGTCTGACAGATGACATATTCAGAACTTGGGTCCAGACCTCTTGTGATCCATCAAGGTCCCCTTGTACCGAAGTGCATTCCCTCATTCTAGTAAGCTAGTTCCTGACACGCGGTGGTTGGATGGGTAGGCGGGTTAGGTGAAGACATTTCGAGAGAGGATCTGGAGCTTCACCCAAAGCAAAAGCCAGATGCAGAGCTGAAGTCAGCGGGATAAATTCAGCCTAAAGTGTCTCCCTATAGTAACTAACTTCAAACAGCTTGAATGGAGCTTAATCTCCATTGCTTTACCAGCCCAGACTGGCACTGCAGGGTGCACACACCAAGGGTGTGCTGGTCAGACCGCACACCTGCATCCCTTTCTTCATAAAGTGCCCGGCCAAATGCTGCCGAGGAAATCCAAACCTCTCCATAGGGGGACGCCGCAGCCACTTCCACTGATGGAGACCAACCTGTCAATGAGACCAGCTGGGAAGCATTCCGATCAGCTAATGGGGGAGCAGCCTGAGACACTGTTATCAATGTAGACTGCCTCGTAGCATGGGGCGGATGGAGAGACCAGCGTGGCTGCTGCTCTTAGCTAGAAAGGTCCTTAGGAGGTGGTGAGTTGCTTGGGATCATCTGGGGATGCTCTGAAGCCTTCCCTGTTCTACACTGTATTGGCTGCGGGCTCAGGTGTATAATGAGAACTCAGCTGTGCTGAGAACGGAACAGAGCACAGAGCAAATTGCGGCATACGCCCATATCCAGCCAGCTCACAATCTCCTGGGACCAACTGCCTGGCCCCAACGGTATTGGATAGCTTCTCCTGAAAGGTAAAACTGACAACAGGTACATTTGTCCTAAAACATCCCCACCAGCTAGATGTGGTTGGGAATTGGTTGGCAAAATGTGTTTGGTTTTTGGTTTTGCCCAAAAATTCATATTAATTGAAACCAAAACTATTCGTGGGGAAGGGACAATTTTGATGAATTTCACAACTCGAAAAAATGTTGAAAAGGACGTTTTGAAATGGTTGAAAGGTCCTGTTTTGACATTTTTAAAACAAAGTTTCATTTTTCGGCTCTAAAGGACTTTTTGTTTAGAAATTTACTTTATACTAAAAAAAAAAATTTTAAAAAAAGAGGCTGAAATCAAAATGAAACGTTTTGATTGACCTATTGGTTGTCGCCTTGTGAAAAATGTCAAGATTTTGACTCTTTGTCCTGTTTCAGGGTGGAAAAAATGTTCCAAATTTCAAAAATTCACGCTGGCTGGGAAAACCATTTCCCACCCAGCCCCACCACCAGAAGCTCTCTCCTCCTATTCAATCATCTACCTTTATGTTCAGAGTTATATTCTTATAGGTGCCTTGCCTGCAGTAGCTACCATGACTGTCTCTAGGACCCAGGTCTGTAGCAGACGAAGATGTTCCCAAGAGCTAAAATGACTGCAGTATACGTCACCCGGTAATGGTGCCCTTGCTTCACACTGTAAATCCTCTCCCATGCTGGTGCTGAAGTGTCTTTCTTCAGTAGCACAGGAGGACAAGGGCCCATGCACGTGTTACTGGGCCTTTTCCAAAGATGAGGTTCAGGAGCAGTGAGTTGTCAGTGAGGCCCTCTGACTGCTTTGGAACAGGCTTGTCTGGCATTAGAGGAAGCTTCCCCCACCTTAGAGCTAGCGGAATCAGTGTCTGTCTAGTGGTTAGATCCGAGGGCACCTTGAGACGGGACCCCTGGGTTCTGTGTCCAGCTCTGGGGTCAGCTGCTTAGAACAGAGGGAGTGGGGAGTCAGGGTTCCTGGCTTTGGAAGGGAGGGTGATCTAAGGGTAGAGCAGGGGACTGAGAGACAGGACTCCTGGGTTCTATTTCGAGCTCTGTGGCTTTGAGCAAGTCACTCTACCTCCGTTTGCCTACCTGCAACATGGGGATAATTATATTGGACTTGTGTCCAAGGACCATGGGTAGGCTGAATAGACGAATGGAGGTAATGTGCTTTGAGATCCTCAAGGGAGAGGGGCAGTAGAAGTGCCAATTGTTCTTGCTGAAAAGCCAAGAGGAGAGGAGAGGAGATCCGTGTTCTCAGCAGGACTGTGTCGGCAGAACCTGACCCAATCTTTGATCGCAGGCCAGCAGCCTTTTATCCTCTGATTTTATTTCTCCTGCTTCCAGGAGAGGTGAAGCGTGCTGCTGAGAGCTCGCCCCGTCTCCCATTGCCCCCATTAATCCTTCATCTGTTCCTTTGTTGCTGCTGCCCCAGCACCTCCTACACAAACCTGCTGGAGAAATGACACCCCAGAGGGTGCAGCATGGGGAGGGACATTAGCATCTTCACCTGTAGCAGCAGCAGAAACAGCGGGGACGATGAACTCACCTTCCTCCAAACAAGGCGAGATCGGCTGTTCCTTTCAGCCGGGCTGGTGGATGATGGATTGAATGAATATCCGGTTCATTAACTGTCCTTTGTCCTATTGTGTTTACCGCACATCCCCACACCGCCGCTAAATGAATGCTGCTAGATGAATAGAGAGGCACTGAGACGTTGCTCTAGCCCCACAGAAACCTAGGGAAAGAGGCACTGTTGGATGTGACTGTTCCGCGTGGCTGAGTGAGACCAAGAGGTGGGGCAAGGGGAATGGCTAGAACAACACACACACGCACACTGAGGTTCAGGTGTTTGCAGACATGGGAGGCTCTGACAATGGGGGGTGGAAGCTGGCAGTCCTTGCAGGTTTGGGAGGACAGCGGGGCCACATCTTGAATGGGAATTGCACATCCCAGTCTTCATACCTCCTTGCACCTTGTTTATAACCCCAGAAGCTCTATTCTTCACCCCACCTCCTCTTCCTTCTATGCCTCTGGAGTCGCCGATTCCAAGACCAGAGGGGACCATTGGGATCATCTAGTCTGACCTCCTGGATAACACAGGCCATAGGAAGAACGAGGCGTACTTGTGGCACCTTAGAGACCAACAAATTTATTTGGGCACAAGCTTTCATGGGCTAAAACCCACTTCATCAGATGCATGGAGTGGAAAATACAGTAGGAGAATATATACACACACACAGAGAACATGAAAAGATGGGGGTTGCCATACCAACTCGAAGAGACTGATCAATTAAGGTGAGCTATATCCTCCTACTGTGTTCCACTCTATGCATCTGCTGAAACAGGTTCTAGCCCACGAAAGCTCATGCCCAAATAAATTTGTTAGTCTCTAAGGTGCCACAAGTACTCCTCATTCTTTTTGCAGATACAGACTAACACGGCTACCCCTCTGAAACAGGCCATAGGGCTTCCCTGAATTCATTCCTGTTTGGAGTAGAGTGGCTCTTGTAGAAAGACGTCCAATCCTTATTTAAAATTGGCCAGTGATGGAGAATTCACCACAGTCCTTGGCTAAGTTGTTGCAAAGGTGAATTGCCCTCACTGTTAACAGTGTGCACCATTATTTCCAGGATGGAATCTCTACTGTTCTCACGACCAGGTGGGATCTCAGTTGACATCCCAGTTCGACCCGGTGGCAATGACAGTCTGACCTAGTGGCCAGAGCTCTTGGCCATTTCACACCTACTTGATGGCCTTGCACGAGCAGACCAATGCTTCATGATAGAGACCTACCCCTGCCAGGTAGCCACAGATACAAACCAATGGTCTTAGAAAATTCCCAGTTAAGCCATTAATTAGGCCTGGTCCAAGGTTTCCCCGGGTTGGGCACGGATCCAGTTGTCCACATCTTCCGCCAGTGTCAGCTGGTGTCGCTCCACTGAAGTCAATGGAACTCTCCTGATTTGCTGAACGTCTTTCCCCTTGTGTCTAGCCCGGCGGGAAGAGTGGAGGGGTGGTGCTGATGAGATGGTCTGTGCACCCGGGATTCCGGATGGGCCGAGAGCTAGTCGGCAGCATGGTATTTACGTTGGTGTCAGCGGGCCTCTAATGGCTTTGGTGGGGCTGCAATAGGAAAGGACCCAACTTATCACGATGCCTCAGCCGCAGCTAGACGGCTTGGTCACCTCTGCAGGCTCCCAGCATTTATCACCCGATCCAGAACGCTGCCTTTAGCGTCCACTCAGTCACTGCTACGGTTGCAACACGTGGGAGGGATGGGCGGGGGCAGGTGCACGGCTCATTAGGCTGGAGCATTTTGCGGTGCCCTTGAGTGATCCCGCAATGTGCCTTGATTCTGTTCGGTGCCGGTTCTTACGCTGCGCTCATCACCATGGTATTGGAGCAATTTCCAGGACTGCCCGGCGCAACGGGTGCAGTGCGAGCAGTGGAACTGTATTTATCTGATCTCTGGCCTGCCTAGAGCAGGGGCCTCCTCTGGCATGATGGTTTTGCAGACCTCCGTCTCTGGGCACTATAAAAGCATCAATCATCCTGTTTCCTTTGTGCGGGGGGATGGGGGAAGATTAAAGCCTGATACTTTTGGGGGGAGGGGGAAGATATTTTCTCCAGGTAAGCGCATTGTAGGCCCCTGTGCAATAAGATACACTGGGAAACTTTCACTCCTGGCTGGGAATAAATGGTATCAGGTTGAAGAAAACGACAGGACAGGACAGGATTGGCAGAGGGACAACGCAGAGCTTCTGAAGAAAGCTGATAAAGGAATTAGGAGGAGAGCAGGGAACTGTAGATGCCCAGCTAGGTTATAAAGAGGCCTCTGCCGATACCCACTGTATCTTGCTTTAAAAGGTTATTGTTATCCACGGTTGTGTTAATTCTTCCAAGAATCCATCTCCAGTTTGCGTGTTTGACATTCAAATGGCCTTTGTTTCCCTGGCTCGTTTTTCACAGACTGAATGGGAAATCCTTGACGGGAGTAGAATTAATACCGCAGTAGATAGATCGATCCGTGGATAGTGTTCAGCGCAGGGAACTACGGGTCTGTCTACACGGCAATAAATAACCCACAGCATCGAGCCTCAGAGCCCGGGGCAGCTGACTCGGACTCTCGGGGCTCAATCTGAGGGGCTAAAAATTGCAGTGTAGGCATTTGGTAGCCTCGTTGCAGGGTCTCAGACCCTGGGCTCCCACCCAAGCCCACACGTCTACACTGCAGTTTTATAGCCCCACAGCCATAGGTGCCGATGCCATGGGTGCTCTGGGGCTGAAGCATCCGTGGGGGAAAAAGGGCCAGCAGCTTCTCTATCGGCTCCTCCCCTCCGCCCCGCCCCCCCGCAACCCTCCTCAGAACTTAACTTACCTTCTTTCCAGCCCGGGGGGGAAGAGGCTGCGTCTAATACAGTTGGACTCAAACCCCGTTCGCAGTACTTGGCTATTTTGTTGTTTAAAGGGACAGTGTCAGGTTATTTGGAAAGAAGCAAAAAAAACGTGGAAATAGTAATAAATCTGTATAGTGTTATGGCACGACTCATCAGCTGGCGCTGTTATACTTTGTCTTATTTAGCGTGCGAGCAAGTTTTAGTCTTTTGAATAAATTTTTGTTACTCAGTAGTCCTTTGACAGAAGCTGTGGTAGGTAGCATGAATTGCCCGCTGTATCTGGAGGCAATTCTTGGGATGAAATGGCTTCCTGGGGAACCAGGGTTTGGCGTGAGGGCTGATCTTTGTTGACGAGGCGATTGCCTGTGTGCTGTTTGACCGCCCCTGTTCCAGGACATGTGTATGTGTGGAGATAAAGCAAGTCACACTTAGGGTACGTCTATACTCACGCGTCCCGTCGGAGGAGTCCAATCGATCTTTTGGGTTCGATTTATCGCGTCTTGTCTAGACGCGATAAATCGAACCAGGAAGCGCTCCCCCGTCGACGCTTGTAATCCTGCTCCACGAACGGAGTAGGCGGAGTCGACGGGGGAGCCTGCGCGCCGCGTGTGGACCCCGGCTAAGTACCTTTTCATTCGAACTAAGATAGTTCGACTTCAGCTACGTTATTCATGTAGCTGAAGTTGCGTATCTTAGTTCGAATTGGGGGGTTAGTGTAGACCAGCCCTTAGAATACACCCAGACTCTGCATCATTGGCTTGCCAGTGGAGAAATCAATCTGCAAGACCCCAGAATTCTGCCAGCCCTCCACAGAGGGGCGAGGATGGACACTGGGGTCAGAAGAAGGGGGTCACAGTGCTATGGAAGTGCCCAGAGACCCCTGTCAGGCTTGGGTCCCCATTGGGCAGGGTGCGGCTCAAGCCTCCAAGAGACAATACCTGCTCTGAAGAGTTTACAATCTAAAGATGCAGACAGATGAATGAAATGTCCCTTTGAAACTCCCAGGGAAGATGCAGGCTTTATTCCAACAAGGTAGTCGCTCCTATGCTTGGATATGCTGCTCTCAGCACAGGCTCAGAGGAAAATCTGTGGGGCAAATTTCAAGGATTCCCTAAACAGGGGCTTGTGACCCTATGGGGAACTGGGGTGGGGGGTAAAATTTTGCAAACAATTGGTTCATTACATTTAAGCATGATTTTTTTTTTCAAAAAATGACTATAACATAAGCCTTTTCGTGGGGTGGCCCTTTAAGGCCACCATAGTGCTGCAACTTGTGAAGCCCAGTTAGCAGCTGAGTGTAACCTACAGCCAGATTGACGCTAGCCACAGAATTATCAGCTATGTCTTGATTACAGACTTTTATTAGTCAGGTTGATTTCGGAGGCAGCAAGGAGCCAGACGGCTCCCGGGCAGAGTTTGCAGTGCGGCCGGCAAGCCGGAGAAACTAATCATCTCCTGACTCGAACGGGAGGCCAACAGTCAAAATCAGCTCCTGATTCTGGGTGCCAAGCTTGAGACACCGTGAGGCAGCGTTTCCAAAAATGCAGGGGGCCCCCTTCCGAGAGGCACAGAGGAGGCATGAAGACAGCCCTGAATCCGTCTCCAGACTCTCAGCGTTCATTTCTTTTTTTAAAAAAAAGTAAAGCTCTGGCTCTTACTTTCGTGAAGAAAACCTTCCGAACGTGCCCTGATGTGTAACGCGTGCAGCGATGTCCACCTGCGTTTGCTGGGGACCTGAAACACTCTGCTGTGGGGCCAGATCGCACCAGAGTAGCCTCCCGGCACTTTTGCTGCACGGCCGATGACAAAATGGCATCCTTTGCACAGCGTGACCTTGCACGCATTGTACGTGCGAGGTCATGCCGCACGGAGGATGCTATTTTATACAGAAGCAAAACGACATCCCCCATGCGGGTGCACGAAGGATGCCGTTTTAGAGAGCAAAACAGCTAAGGTGACCAGATAGTCCCGATTTTTGGGTCTTTTTCTTATATAGGCTTCTATTACCCCCCACCCCGTCCCGATTTTTCACACTTGCTGTCTGGTCACCCTAAAAACAGCATCCAAAGGGTGTGACCTTGCCCGCACCATACGTGCAGGGGCCACACCGGCGGGGGAAAGGCCGTGCTGGCAGGGGCAGAGTGGCTGCACATAAAATATCAGGACTGCCTCACTGCTGGGGGGATATGAAATGCCCTCTTCGTATCAACATGTGCTGACTCCGATGCCAATGGTGCATCGCGCTTCAAGAGACGTGTGAACAGATGGGCGAGTCCAGAGGAGAGCAATCAAAAAAGATAAGAGGTTTGGAAAACCCGACCTACCAGGAAAGGCTGAAAAACTTGGCCATGTTTAGTCTTGAGACGAAAAAGGGGAGGGAGAACCATGATAAATCTTTAACTAGGTGAAAGATTCGAACAGAGCGGAAGTTTCACCATGCCCCCCGGGAGCAGGACAAGTAATAGCTCAGTTTGCAGCAAGGAAGATTTTTGGCTAGATATTAGGAAAAACTGTCTCACTCTAAGGATAGTTGAGCACTGGAACAAGTTACATAGGGAGGCTGGGGACTCCCCGTCCTCAGAAGTTTTTAAGAACAGGCTGGACAAACACCTGTCAGGGCTGGTTAGGGTGACCAGACAACAAGTGTGAAAAATCGGGATGGGGTCAGGGGTAATAGGAGCCTATATAAGGAAAAGACCCAAAAATCGGGACTGTCCCTATAAAATCGGGACATCTGGTCACCCTAGGGCTGGTATAGGTTTACTTGGTCCTGCCTCCGTGCAGGGGGCTGGACCAGGTGACCTCTTAAGGTTCCTTCCAGCCCTGCATTTCTATGATAGTTACATACTTTGAGGGTGAAATATTTAAGAAAGAAGAGAGAGGATGAGATTATGAAGATTTATACCAGTATTCCCCAAAGGTGGGCCACACCCCCGGCACGGCGTGGGGACTGGTTGGAAGAGGCAGGCAGGCATGGAAGTAGTATAGATGAAGATGCACAGGGCTTTAACCACACTTGGTGCAGTTGCAGGGAGAGGGAGGTTGCCCTTGGTGCCGTTTTGCTGACGGGTGGCCTCAGCTTGGGAGACCGCTGCCTTGTAGGATCGCATTCGGGTATCCAAAGTTTGAGTCGCTCAGGAGGCCGTGTTTGAAAACGTTGGTCTGATCTCTGATGATCTCACCTGGAATGCGTGGACATAAAGACAAAGCTTCGCCGTGTCTCTTTTCCGGAGTGTAGCGACGCTTTGAGGTGGCTTACAGAGTTAAGGATCTGAAGGCATTTGATGGGCTGAAAATGATGTTGTGACATCCGCCTGCTGACACTACAGAGGGAAGAGGTGTTCTAGGGGAATGGGGCAGGCTTGGAGCGAAGGGAGCGGCAATATTGCAGCTGTTTGGCTTTCCGTGTGATACATAATTTAGGAGACAAAACGTCAAAGTCAGCTCCGCAGGGACGCGGGAGGCGATTTGGAAACGTGCAGCAGGGGAGACGCTGTCCCTTTGATTAGCTAAGTGCGGCGTAGGGATGACAGCGAGGGGAAGCCGACGAAAGAGAATAAAAACCCGGCTGATCCCAGCCTCTGCAGACGCGCTTGGGCCTGGCCCCCACACATGTTGGTCGGAGAAGTTATTAGTTCAAGTGCACAAACAGAGGTGACCTCGCTGAACCAGCCCCAGACCCATCTCTCTAACCCCTCGTTAGAGGCAATGGGGTCATGGAGGGGCTGCCGCTGCAGGAGAGGAGAGAAAAGCCGCAGGAATTTATGCCGACAGGGAAGTAACTAACAAGATGGCTGCAGCATGGTGGCAGGCGAGCACTGTCTGGTGAAATGGCAAAGCACAGCTCATTGGGCCCATGCTGCAGCCTGCAAGGGAGGGGCACTGACTTAGCTTGCCGGGGGCCTGCTGCCCTTTATGTGCTGTTCTGAGGCATGGTGGGCACCAGGGAAAGTGGGAGATGGAGTGGGAGGGGTCAGGAGCAGAACACAAGGGGTGGGATCCTAAATGCAAGTGAAAAACAAAGTCCCGGATGAGAGTCTGAGCTGGAGGATGGAGTCGTAACAATAAATTCCCTGCCCTTCGCTAGGGGCTTTCATCTGAGGATTTCAAAGCACTTTACACGTCCTAATGGATTGAGCCTCATGGCAAACCCACGGTCCGATTTCCCCCTCTCCCTCGGGGATACAGGGAGCTCCCTTTAATCCTTCGTACGTGATTTCACTGGTAGTTAGTAGTATCCGGTGAGGGAGGAGAGTGGGGTCCCTGGCAGAGCTGGGAATAGATTCCATGAGTCCTACCCCTCCAACAGTGTCTGCTGAAGATGGGATGCTCCCGCCCTCTGGTAGCACCATGGTGAATGCAGTCTAGGTACAGAGATGGGAGCACACATGGATGCGCCTGTCAATCCCCGCACGGCCGGGAGGGAACGCCGCATGCCAGCGGTCCCCTTTCACCTGTAAATATTGTGGTTGGTGTGAATACAAATGCCCCCCTTTGCTGGGCCAAACAGGGCTGCTTTCCTCACATCCCCTTGCACCGTCGGTTCAGCTCAGACAGTCCTGCTGCAGAGAGGCACAGACAGCACAAATGGAAACGTATCTGGTGACATCTTTCTTTCCCCATCACCAAGGGATGGGCAAAATGGTGCCGCTAAAATAACCGTCAAGTTCTGTTCGGGTTCATGTTCCATTGAACAGAAGGAAAAAGCATCTCTGTATGTACCTCAGAACAGTAGGCAAGATAGACATGAAGGCAGGCATGAAATCACTGGACTAGGTCCATTAATCAAGACGGGATGTGAGGGCAAACTATGACGTGTCGCTCTTCACCTGGTCTCTTTGCTTGGATTCCCTGCAGCCTGCACCTCTCAGCTTTGCATTGTGGGGTTGTTTCTGTTTTTTATTTGGCCATTTTGACTGTAAGCTTTTTGTGGCAGGGACAGTGTCTTCCTGTACATTTGTACAGCTCCCAGCACAATGGGCCCTAATCCTCCCTGGGGCCTTTAGATGCTACAGCAAGGCAAATAATTAATAATGAGTGCCGTATAAATGCCCAACCAGTGAGAGTGCTGTGTAGACAGATGGATAGACAAATAGATCTTGGTAGGCTGATCCTGATAGAGATAGATGGAAAGATATAGAGCAGTGGTTCTCAACCAGGTGTACATGTACCCCTGGGGGTACGCAGAGGTCTTCCAGGGGGTACATCAACTCATCTAGATATTTGCCTAGTTTTACAACAAGCTACATAAAAAGCACCAGCGAAGTCAGTACAAACTAAAATTTCATACAGACAATGACTTGTTTATACTGCTCCATATACTGAGTTGTAAGCACATTATTTATCTTTCAATTGATTTATTTTATAATTATATGGAAAAAATGAGTCAGCAATTTTTCAGTAATAGTGCGCTACGACGCTTTTTTTTGTGTTTTTATGTCTGATTTTGTAAGCAAGTCGTTTTTAAGTGAGGTGAAACTTGGGGGTACGCAAGACAAATCAGACTCCTGAAAGGGGTACAGTCGCCTGGAAAGGTAGAGAACCACTGATATAGAGCGTATGAGATAGATAGATGCTGAGGGATGGTTGGACAGACGGATGGATAGATCCTAAACCACACCTGTCAGGGGACACTGATAAGTCATCCTATGGGTTATCTCTAATGGCATTACTGGGAGAAATGGGAGTGAGGGGTGTAGGTGGGGTTGGAGACGGGGAGACAGGAGGAAGTGATGCAGTCCCTTTAGCTGATACAATATGCATGTGCACAGCCAGTGCTTGAATAATCCCCAGCCCCGTGCAGTTATTAGACCCAGAGGCTAGGTACTGAGGTACCCAGTTTGTTTCAGTAGCATCCAGCACTCAGACAGGGGTTGCCCTGGGAAGGCAGAGCCCCCAAGGTTTTGCAGTAGCACTCGCTGAGCTGAAACCAGGCTGCAGGGGGCTGTGGGGGCAGCAGCCTTGTTTGTTTCCATTGGCCCAGCGAGGGGGTGCGTGTGAATTAAAACCAACAGCAATATTTACAGGTCAAAAGGGGCCGCTGGCCTGCCGCGTTCCCTCCCGGCCGTGTGGGTCTGACAGGCCCATCCGTCTACCCCGCCTGCCGCACTAGGCTCTATGGGAAGGCTGTGTTATTGTCACAGCACAGAGTCTGTTTGCTACAAACGCTGCCTCTGGTGCAGTTCAGACATTGGGATGCAGAGCTTGTCCCTGGCCGGCGCCTGCTAAGTAAACACTCCCGGGAAGGTGCGTTCCGGGCCAGGACGACTGTACCACCGAGCACCTCTGTTGCAATCTGCCTTTGTGGGACTGCCACGGCCGCATTTGGACTAGGAACCTGCCTGGTGCCCGGTTAGAATGGCACCGAGTTGGTTGTGGGCTCTTAGCTCAGAGAACCAGACATCCTGGGCTCATCAAAAGGTTGGAGACTCCTGCTGGCTTGCTGCTTCCTGGGTGACTGGCGCCTGCTGGCAGTGGGCGGTGTTTGCCCGTCGCCGGATAGCGCTGGATTCGAGAGCAATCGCTGGCACTCAGCCTAGTGAAGGGCGTTCCAGGGGGTTGGGTCTCTGCCAGTCTCCCCCTATATTTTTATTGTCAACTGTATTTTGGAAGCCGAGGGAGCTGTGGGGAGGAGCCTAGCAGAGAGGCAGGGTATGTGGGCCATTGAACAGAGGAGTACCGGGCCACAAAATCACTGTGGGAGGATGTCCTGGTGTTGCACATTGTCACCTCTTGATTGATGCAATTCAGACATGGCAACACAGTGGCAGGATGTCGAGCGAGGGAGATTTTATGGCTCTCCATAGTTCTATCTACCCATCCTGGTTGCTCGCTATCTCAGTGCCCAGCTCCTTATCCATCCTGACTGCTGGGGCATGGGTTCTCCTTGTTTTCTCCTGTGATGTCACCTGCTTCCGTCCCTGATCGCTCCTGCCCAGAATTGCCGGGACTATGCCAAGAAGCACAAGGGAGCGCTTTGGGGACCATGCGAGGGCAGGCAGAGGAAGAAACACAGCCCCCACCACAGTCCCACGTGGTGCCCCATGCTCTTCACCTACAGGGCGAGCATCTCTGTTTTAAAGCCAACCTTGTGCTGCCAAGGCTGCCCAGCCATCTCCATTACAATGTAAAGCCGATCGATTGACTGCACTTGTTGTGGTTCAATATTTAAAATGTTCAGGAGACCAAATAACCACGCTTAGCCAGTGTATTGCGTAAGGACAAAGCAGCCTAGTGTGAAAAGGTGACCTGCATACCTCTCCTTTTCAGAAACAAATCTTATATTGCAGCATGTTCACCGTACACAATAGGTGTGCTTCAAAAAGACACCCGTACAACTACCTCTCTTTGTACTAGACCCGATTACAACTTAGAACGCATGGTATACGTCACCCAAGACTAAACTTCGCCATCCGCTTGTTTACCTTGTTTTTCTGGTACCATGGTGTATCTTTCCTTAACTTTGTTTTGGATACCGCATTCCAAGCCAGTCGCCTGTGAAGGTACCTCCCAACCCGTACTAGGACAGAGAACGAATGTATTTTGCCTTTGACAGGTTTTATATTTGCTAATGCCAAAAGCTGTGTTTAGTTTTGCAGCCGATTGAGCAAAGTGAACAGAATTGTGGGGAAGACACAGTTTAATTTGGGGAACACAACTGCCCCCAGGCCGGGTGTAATACACCATTAATATGGTATGTCCTACGCCCAACGCTGCGCTAAGAAAGATCGCTGGAGCAAAGCAAACACTCCGAGAGTTAATCCACTAGCGGTGCTCCTTTGTGTCTGGGCCATTGATTCAGTCCTCTCCGTGACCGCAGGATTGGAACAATAAAAGCAAGAATTGATTAGGACGTGATCTAGGCAGCAAACATGGGTGGTGATAAGCTACAGAACAGGTCTTGTAAGCAGCGGGGCGAGCAACCTCTAGCTGGCCTCAGGTGGTATGGGGCGGTAGCATTTTCCAGCAGAGAACCCTGCCACCGTGCTTGTGTGGGCTGTCGGCACAGGCCAGGGGAGCTGAGTGAGGAAATACGAGTATATTTGTGAGCGCATGCAGGTGCAGGAGGATGGACCAATGGCTGGAGCGCTAGACCGGACCTCAGGATCCCACTCCACTCTGCCATAGCCTTCCTGAGTGCAAATCTTTTCCTCTCTTTGGACCTCAGTTCCCCGTCTGTACAATGGGGATAACAGCACTGCCGTCTCACGGGGACGCTGAGAGGATAAGCATCTTAGCGTGTGAAATACTCACTACTGTGGGAGCCATGTAGGTACTGTAGATAGGTACCGTGTGGGCACGGTGAGCATGCTTGTGTGAGAGGGGAGCAGCCGTCATCTGGGATCGAACCAGGGGCCTTCTAGAGTTCATGCTGAAGGATGAACCTCCCCAGCTGACTGTTGAGGCAGAGTCACGGTCTCTGTGGGACAAACACATGACAACACACACTGAACAGTGTGTTACAGGGAGCCCGTGAGTGGGGGTGTGCACTTGTGCAGATGCCAGTGTTTTTGAGCAGGAGTGAGCCCGTACGGAAGCAGTTGTGTATCGGCCTATGAAAGTGTGTGTGTCTGTGTGCATTAGTGTGCGTGTCTGTACAACATATCTGTGTGAACCTGTCAGGCAGGAATTCAGCGGCCTTTAAGAGCTATCCTTTCCGTTCGTTCTCAGTGGGCACTCGTTTAAAGCGTGAACACCGCTGCCCAGGTTCCTAGACGAAGTGGCTTTAATGCAATGCACTCTGAAACCTTTCCTAGCAAACTCATTTGCTTTATGAAAGCTCCAATTTGCTCCTTAAAAAGAAGCTGCTGTTCTCTATTTTGTTAAGGAATAAGTGGTGAAATTCCATTAGCAAAGCAGTCAGGGCGGGGGAGAATTAAACAAAGCCATTGAGACGGGAATGGGGTTGTGCCGGGGCGGGAGGAGGGCGGGACGTGGAATGTACCATTGAAAGTACGGAGGATTTCAGATCCTTCATATGCAGCTAGTGCTAGTGCATACAGCGTAGCTATGGGTTTGTCAGCTTTTCCATTAGAAACACTTGGCCCAATTCAGCAAAACACTTAAGTACATGCTTAACTTCAAGCACATGTTTAAGTGCTTTGTTGAATGAGATGGACATAATGTTTAATGTTAAGCACATGCTTACTGAATCAGGACCCCTACTATTCATGGATTTAGACATAACAAAGCTCATAAAATGCACTTTAACTGCTCAAATTCATGTCTGTATCGCTCGTAATAACACACAGTGCTTTTCATCACTCCATCTTAAAGCATTGTACAAAGGAGGTCAGGCATCGTCCCCATTTCACAGAGGGGGAAACTGAGGCATAAAGCGGGGGAAATGACTTGCCCAAAGTCACCCGTCAGGCCAGTGGCCGAGCCAGGAATAGAAGCCAGGGCTCTTGAGGCCCAGTTGAGTGAGCTAGCCACTAGACCACACCGCCTCCCTTTTTGTAACCCTAGAATTTGTGTGTGATTATTTCCCACTCCCAGTATCTTGTATATATTGTTGAATCCATTAACATGATTTGAAAATAGTTTTAAAAAGAAATGAAAGAGAGAAAAGATCTCTTGGGTGGCATTTAATTCTTCCCCCCTTGGACGATTCAGCCTCGGTCCTCAACGTAGTCGCCAGGGCTTTGTGCAATCCAGCTTTAAACAACTCAAATGATGGAGCTTCCCCCAGTTCCCTTAGTCTCATGGAGCTCACCATTAGGATAGTCTCCCTGGTATCCAGCCAACACCTCCCTTTGCTAACAGTTAAGAAATGGCATGTAGTTTGGGAGGGAAAAACCTTCCTCTTCATATGTTGGAAGTTTGAATTTTTCTGGGCTGTAGGGGAGGTAAAGGGTCAAATGGAGCCTTTGGCTTTGAACTCCACTTAAAAGGCCTGTTCTTACTAACCATTACTAGCAATACATAGTAGATTTTACTAGAAAGGAGCCAAAGCTGGGAGAGTAGTTTGCTTCTGAAAGAAATTCTGATTGTCCCTGTTAACTAGCAGAAGCAAACATCACCTCGCATCTCTAGGGAAACCCAGATTGAACACAATGGGAATGGCTTTTACGCGGTGCCTTTCATACGTAGGGTATCTCAATCAAAGCGTTTTACAAAGCAGCCGTCGGTGACTGCGCGTCGGCAAATGCAGCAGCTGTTCTGTGCTCGACAATAGCTTGCACCTCGGTTAATGCAAAGGGGTTTGTTTCTCCACTTCTCCTTGTCCTTTTGGCTCAGCTCAGGGGCCCTTTTGACTTTGGTGGGAATTGTACAGGCAGAAGGCTGGCAAGGTCAGGACCCGTGCGTAGAATCAGTCTAGAATCTGATGCATCCTCTGCCCGGAGGACAATGTCCTAGGCTTTGCCTTTGCAGCAGGAAAGGATTTAGTGACTTACTTTATCTCTAACTTATGAGGCATGGTCAAGCCAACTTCAAGCTCCTAGGAGCTTCCAGCATCTAGATTCCACATTGAATGGTGCTTGACAGATATGGACATCGGACCAGTATTAGTCCCAGCTCCATACCCTTTGCACTGCCTGTGAGAATTCCCACAGCACCAGAGAATTCTCAGTTGGTGTAAAGGCAGCCTGGCCTCTAACTGTGTTTGTACAGCACGTAGCACTATGGCGACCCGATCTCAGTTGGGGCCTAGAGGCGCCACTCTGATACAGATAGTAGATACAGGATGGTGCGGTTCTTTGGAGACAGGCCCTCTAACGTGTGGGTTCTGTGCTGAGGACATAAGTGGGGGAAACACAAAGAAATGAAGTTACGCTGGTTCAACGCATGCATATTTCATATCAAGGGAATAAAGGCTTTGCTGAGACAGGGGTAGAAAACACAGGGGTTGGAAGGCCGGGCTGTGGAGCGTTAAGAAATAATTGGACGACACACCGAGGAAGGAATCCTGAATACTGAGGAATCCTTGTACATGAGACTCTCTCGCCCGCTGCACCCACGGCTGATGATTAAAGGGAAACCTCTGCTCATTATGTAGTAGTGTAGAGACAGGTTTGGGCTGGCGCCTGGGCTGTGAGCCCCACCCTCCTTTGCGGGGTTTCCGAGCCTGGACTCCAGCCCACGCCCGAATCCCAAGCCCTGCAAGCCCAAGTCAGCTGATCCGGGCCAGGCCGCAGCTGGGCCGCGGGGCTTCTATCGCAGGGTAGACGTACCCCAGGAGCCCGTCGTTGTCCCTCCCTGGGGACATTTGAATGAGCCGCGCTGCTGCTGCTGCTGCACCCTGGGGAAACTGTAAGGTCAACAGCCCTTGTTGCTTTGAAGATGCTCCCCATGAGCAGTGCTGGAAGGCTGACGCTATGGGCTGCTGCCCTGCAAGGGGGTCACCCAGCTGTGCTGAAGCCGGGGTTTAAACCCCACTGCCGCGGACGGCGCATCCCCAAACAGGCCCAAGTGGCCCCACCCACGCTCCTCCCTGAACCTCCTCCTGCTTGTATCCCCCTTGGGCCCTGCCCGGGCAGGCTGCTCCTCCTCATTGCTGCTGGGGCTAGGGGGGCCGGGACTTGCGGGGGTTGGGGCTGCCCAGCACTGGGGGGGGCCTTGGGGCTGCCTGCCCTGTACTTGGGGGGGCTGGGGGCACTGGGGCTGGGGGGGCCGCCCACCCGCCCTGCGCTCAGGCGCCGGGGAGGGCTGCGTGCCACCCACTCGCCCACCCTGCCGCTCCCTTGCCTCCCCCATGGTGGTTCACCCGCCGTCCATGCCCACTGTGTGTTTGGCGCTGTCATGGGACTCATCTGAGCAATTTCCTTTAAGGATGATTACAAGGTTGAAAAAACAGGGCATGTTCAGTCTTGAGAAAAGAAGACTGAGGAGGGGGGACCTGGTAACAGTCTTCAAATCTGTTAACGGCTGGTATAAAGGAGACGGGGCTCCCTTGTTCCCATGTCCACTGGAGGTAGGCCAAGCAGCAAGGGGTTTAACCTGCAGCAAGGGAGTTTTAGGTTAGATGTTACGAAAAACTTTCTAACTCTAAGGGTAGCTAAGCTCTGGAGCAGGCTCCCAAGGGAGGTGGTGGAATCCCCATCACTGGAGGTTTTTAAGGACAGGTTGGACAAACACCTGTCAGGGCTGGTCTAGGTTTACTTGGTCCTGCCTCAGGGCACGGGGATAGGACATGACGATCTCTTGAGGTCTTTCCAGCCCTGTGTTTCGCTGGTTCTCTGATGGTTGCTAAGGTCAGGAGGTGTAGTTAACAGTGCTCTGACTTTACCAGCCCACCCTGCATTGTGCCCAGCCCATCCACGTGATTAAGGTGAACGGTGATGCACAACGCCAAAGAGGCTAGAACATACCAAGTGACGGTGATGGCTCCGGCTGCAGCCGAAATGCAGCATTTTGGATCTGTCCGTCCTGTGTAGCTATAAAGCCTTTTGATGCTTAGCTTGTGGACCTGTGACATTCAGCACCAGCTCCCCAAGGAGAGTCAAATGACTAATCAAGGCATCTAACTACGGCAAGTTGAATTGTTTTCCTGAAATTACCATGCCAGACCTCCATGCAGATCTGGGAAAAGACAACACCTAGGCCACTGGAATCTAGGGAGCCGGGGCGTTGCAGGGTGGTACTTCCAGAGCGAAGGTTGCCTATGGGCATTGTGATCCTTCCCCCACCAAAGGCATTTTTTGCTCTGTCATCCTGACTTTTTTCTGCCTTCCTTTACCAGACTCTTTTGGGAGAGAAAGGGCAGTCCAAGGCCTTCCCCCTCCTCCCGGAACTGACGAGCTTCTGATGCCATCTAGTGTCTCTTCTGCAAATGGCTCCTCCCGTGGTTAGCCTCCAGGACAGACACTGTCCTGTTATTATTTTATTTTATTTAGGGCATCAGTTCTTGTTTATTATAAGATGGCTTTAGAGGCCCAGTGGTGCTTTCAGGCTCGTTATGAACAATAGTACCGGTGGGAGTAATACCCGGCAGGTGCACAGGTTTGACTTGATTATGTGCTATATAATTTCCATTCTGCAATAAAATTCAGCCCCTTGGGTGGGATGGACGGCAGGGAAACAATGGCCTGTCCGGGGTGATTAAAGTCATTCAGGCTTCAGCCCCGTGTCTCATAACTCCACCATCACCTGAGGCGAAATCACTCAGAAATTCATTGCCCGGTCCTATTGCCGGTGGATTGGGAGCACAACCTCTTTCCCATTTAGCTGCTATTTCAAAATAACATCACTTGCCAGGGGCCTGAGATGACTCAGGCTGGTAATGGGATATAAAGACTCTGACCCGCAGGTCGCCCGTTTGAATGTAGCCAAGGTCAGCAGTGAGCTCAAGATGTTGCTGGCAAGGGGGCGATTCAGTGGCACAACCCAGTGTGGAAATAATTGCTGCACTTCCCACTGACAACAGCTGATCCCCTTCAGAGTGATCTTAACAGGGAGGCCAAGGGCTGAGCAGCTAGGGTGTAGCTGTATCTCACCCCCTACAAGGCCTCTCAGTGCAGCTGCCTCTTCCGTGAGTAATAACAATACATAGCTCTTATACAGTGTATGTTACTGGTAGATCTCAAAGGAGGTCAGCGTTATTATCCCCATTTTACAGAAGGGTAAACTGAGTCACAGAGAGGGGCAGCAGCTTGCCCATGTTGGGGAGCCAAGACTAGACCCCAGGTGTCCCGAGTCCCAGGCCAAGTTATCTCCACTAAACTATACTGTGACCAGGATCACCAAGGGAGCTACAGGGAATTAGGCACCCACCTCTCTATGACTATCAATGGGAATTGGGAGCCTTCATTGCTCTTTGAGCCTTTGGAAATCTCCTCCTGGGTTTTTAAGGGCTACAAATCCAGCCCTTTCGATCCCCATCCATGCATGAGCTGCCTCACCCATCAACCCAGCTGAGCCACCAACCAGCAAGATCTGCAGTGGCTCCCCATCCCCTGCTTTGGCTACGGTAACACGGCAACGATCCTCTCATATCGGGATTGTTCCGATTCCTTTGAGACAAGGCTCTTCCTTTGGCATTGCCAAGCCTGACCGGGAAGCATCTCCAGAGGTTCATGGCTTCACCTGCCATCCGCTGGCCATGTTTGCGTTATTTGGGCAGCCCGGCTTCCGTGTCCTGGTACTGATACTCAGCCTGTTGTCTCTTTAGATTCGTTATCGCCAAGAAGAACTCCTTTGCCTTGGTTCTCTCTCTCTGTGTAACACCCACATCTCCCCGGACGTTCTTGGCCTTGCTCTTAGCCTCTGCTCCATCCTGCCCCTGGGGGCTCAGCAAGGCAGTGCTTCCCAAACCTTACCTGCCGCTGGCGGCAGGGCGTCTGCTATCAAAACAGGGGCCTTGTTGTTCATTTGGGGCTGATTGTTTCCAGGAAGTTTTCAGCAAAACGGGACCCAGATCAGCTGATCTGTACGGTTTACTGATCTCTAGCTGTGAGCCAAATGCACCCTTGTTATAAACACGTGCAACTCCTACGGAAACTCTTGGGCCAAACGGACTTGAATTATTCAGGGCCTGCTTGCTGGTGGGGGGAGTGGGTCTGTTTCATCTTCCACCCCCTTATCCCATCCAGTTAGCGGCTCTGCATGGCCCCGCCCCTGGTTCCTTTCCGGGTGGGCCCGATTCTTCTTTCTGTACACTGGGGTGTAAATCAGGAGGAATCTATGGAGTCACACCAGTGTAAAACCGGTGCGAGTGAGAGACGAATCAGCCCTACATGTGCAAGTGACACTTACTTTGCACACTCACCGAATGCCGGATGGGAGCAAGTTACACTGCCCTGCCCTTACACCAGTTTCACAGACAAAATACCCCCCCACCCTGCTTTTTTTTTTTTTTTAGCTGATGCAGCAGTTTAGGTCACTGTTGAATTTGGTCCATGATTGAGCAAATTTCCAGTGCTTGGGCAGTGAGTGGGGGAGATCTGTGGTCACCAGGGCAGAAATCTCCAGGTGGAACTCAGAGCTGCTGCTGGAGGGGAGGGGCTAAGCATGAATCTCCTCCCCCACCAGTCCTTGTGTTCTTGGCTCTCTGCTCCCAGAGCCAGCCAGGGAGCTGCAGGGCTGGCAGGGGGTGCAAGGCCCCGGGAAAGCTCCTTGCGTTGTTTGTCTTACAGCTGGCCCCGATGCTGGAGGGAGAGAGAAGGATTTGCTTCCCCGCTTTCTGAAACGGACTCAGGCCACTGTCCCTCCCGCACCTGCCAGTTTTCTTCCCAGTGTCGCAGCAGTCCATGAGCCTCCAGAATGCAGATCCACCCTCTTGTTCCTGCTGGGGCCAGCGTCTCTGGGGTCAGAGCCGCCAAGCACCACTGAGATATACATAAGAGCGGCTGCAGCTGCACTTACGGCTGTGGATGACAGGCACGATGCATGTACCTACCCCCTGCAAAGAAAGGCTGCGTCCAGCCTTGTCACTGCAGGGGTGGGCGGCCAGATCCTTTCTCTGCTGCCTTCTCCCCACCAGAGTCTTTTCCTTCTGCCAGAACCTTTCACTGCGAGGTGGTAAAAGTAGCAGCGTAGACATGGGAGCATGACTTGGACCTGTAGAAAGCCATGTAGCATATATACCCTGGGGGCTGAAGAATGTACTAACTGTCTACACTGGTATTTATACCCATGCTAGCTGGTCACGCGGTGTCTGCACTCTACACGCCACTGTTAAGCGTTGAGATACCCTAAGATATTCAAATGACACCCCCGTGCCCTCCTACCTCTGCCACCTGAATGCAGATGAGAGTTTCCCAGAGCAGCCCTGCCCTGCCGTTCTCTCTTTCTGATCTATCATTTTATTTTGCCGCGCGCTCCCTGCATGATGAGTCCCTCGGCACATTCACAGGCACCAGCTGCCCTGATTTAGGATCCCTCTGGCCCATCCGCATCCCCCGCTACCACTTGCTGCACAAATTTATTTCCTCGGTAGCAAAACCTTCCGCCGAGTTGGTTTGATTCCGTGATTAATTAAGCTCTCAACAGAAAGGAGGTTGCTCCCTGCAGCCACAATTATAAATATTAGCAGATGAATGGGTGCTGGGTATATTCGATGGTCGCTGCCAGCCTGCACCGGGATAGCTCGTCTCAGCTGTAATCCAAAGAGTCCTTGAAGACGAGCGTGTACTAAAAAAGCTGCTAAACGGGCGCAAATTGTTTCAGCGGCAAACTACGGCCTTGTCTACCTCGAGGAAATTTGCATCGGCGCAAACCACTAATGTAAACAGGTTGCATTAGTGCAACATGCACTGGTGCAGTTTGATCCAGAAGCATGCCAAAGCAGGCCAGTGTTATCCCACCAGCATGGTGCAGGAGGGCAGGTGCCAGGACACTTGCGTTCCATTCCTGGCATGGCCACTGACTCGCTGTGTGGCCTTGGGCAAGTCACTGCGCTGCTCTGTGCCTCAGTTTCCCCTCCTACCCTTTATCTGTTTAGATTGCAGGCTCTTTACATTCGGCGGGGATTGTCTCTTACTGTATGTATGTGCAGCGCCTAGCATGATGGGGCCCTGCTCATTCTGTAGGTCCTACTGGAACATGGAGAAGAGCGGACACCAGGCTTGCAAACCTCCTTGACACCCTTCTTGGAACTGGGTCAGGTTCTCTCCCAACCACCTTTCAGGCTTTCAGCAGCATCCTCGGCCAACGTGGCATGGCTGCTCTCAGCTGGTGGAGCGGTGAGTCCCTTCCTAATTAGCGCTCTCCCTTCTTCCTGCTGTTGCTGCAGCGCTGGTTTAATTGCTGTCCTGCTTGTTAGCACTTTCGTGTATTCTCCATCCTACCTTTCCTTTCATTTTAGACCTCTCCACGTTCCCGTCCCTGTGCGTTGGCTTGGGATGAGAATTTACAGACGGCCTTGTGGGCTCAGGGTAGCTCTTAAGGAGACCATCAGCCATATCTGGCCGTGGTATATCCTGCTCTTCTTCTTCACGTCCCGCAAGAGAGGTCACCCAGTGACAAGGCCATGACTGTCCAGAGGATGCTGCGTCGTGATCTTTAGAGATAGGGAGTCCATCAACACTCGCTTCCTAGGCCTGTCTCCAAGACACCCCATTCCCTGCCCCCAAAACTGCTCGTTTGCATTTTCCAACACATGGGACAGTCTTCAGATGGTGTAAATCATCAGCACGCCATTAATTTCAGTGGCTCTGTGACAATGGTGGATGAAAAGCTGAATATGAGTCAACAGTGTGCCCTTGTTGCCAAGAAAGCTAATGGCATTTTGGGTTGTATAGGTAGGGGCATTTCCAGCAGATCGAGGGACGTGATTATTCCCCTCTATTCGGCACTGGTGAGGCCTCATTTGGAGTACTGTGTCCAGTTTTGGGCCCCACACTACAAGAAGGATGTGGATAAATTGGAAAGAGTCCAGCGGAGGGCAACAAAAATAATTAGGGGGCTGCAGCACATGACTTATGAGGAGAGGCTGAGGGAACTGGGATTGTTTAGCCTGCAGAAGAGAAGAATGAGGGGGGATTTGATAGCTGCTTTCAACTACCTGAAGGGGGTTCCAAAGAGGATGGATCTAGACTGTTCTCAGTGGTAGATGACGACAGAACAAGGAGTAATGGTCTCAAGTTGCAGAGGGGAAGGTCTAGGTTGGATATTAGGAAACACTATTTCACTAGTAGGGTGGTGAAGCACTGGAATGGGTTACCTAGGAAGGTGGTGGAATCTCCTTCCTTAGATGTTTTTAAGGTCAGGCTTGACAAAGCCCTGGCTGGGATGATCTAGTTGGGTTTGGTCCTGCTTTGAGCAGGGGGTTGGACTAGATACCTCCTGAGGTCCCTTCCAACCCTGAGATTCTATGATTCTATGATTCTAATGTAAAGATCTGGCCCTTGGATTCCAATGGGGCTATGCTGACTTACCCCCACCGGGGACCTGGTCCAATCTGTTTAACTCACTGGAAATCTAAACTGGCCTTTTGACCGTTGGTGTATGAGAGGCGCTGGCCCAGGTCCTTACAGAGCAAGTAACATAATATTGTAGGGTAAAATCTTGTAGCGTGTGCGTGGATCAGGGCCCCTCTTCTGGGTGGAATCAAATTGCTCAGCAACCAATGGAGCTAGCATCCTTTCCCATATCTTAGTAGTGCTGCTGAGGGATACCAGATGAATGTACAGCTGGACTCGTGCTCATGGGATGCTGTTGCCGGTTAGATGCACAGAAGAAGCCACTTGCACAACGACGGGACGTTGTCCTGGTCCTGCAAAACCCAGGAGCGATGCCGCATCTTCTCAAGCGCCATCTATCGGCACTGTGTTTATTAACCAACGACACTTATACAGACCTGTCTCTCGTGGAGCGCTCTCGCAACGCAGCCCTTCAGACATACGTCAGCAACCCCCTCCCCTTGCAGTGAATGACAGCCTCATCTCCGTTCCCGTTTCTTATCCTACATGTTAGAGAATATTTTAGCAGAGCTCACTGGCCGCTGAAACAGTGGGTAGCTGTAAAGTTTCCTGCAGGGGCTCTCCGACTCTGAACTGCAGCGCATTTGCCCAGCGTATTGGGGCTAACACTTTGCAATCACTGATGGGCTAAGAAAAGCGTATGAAGTGATTGGTTTGTCTACTGGAGAGACCAGCGCTTTGTTCCAGAGGACGGCGCTATGATTTAAGCCAAACTCTCTGTGCCATAATGGAGATGAAGGATGCCCTTTTCATCACTCTGAGTGCCTGCCAACTCGCCTGCAATAATAACTAATCATAAATCTACACCCCCTTCGTGATTTCCTTCCTTCTGCTGGGGAAGAAACCCCGATCCAAGCCCTCTAGCACCCACCTGGGGGAAAGCTATGGAAAGAATGCAGTGCTAAAAGCGTCTCTGACCCGGCAGGCCAGCAATCCCAGCCGTCTCCTTTCATACAAGAACGTTGTTGATGGATAGCACAAAAGGGGAAAATACAATAGAACATCCCCTTAGGTAGCTGCATTACTCCAGATCTATCCCGTCTGCTTTGATTCTAGACTCGATCAGCCCTTTTTTCTTCTCTCTGAGCTTTCTCTGTCTTTCATTCACTTGGTGTGATGATGTGGGAATTTTCTGTAATATTTTTCTGAATGATACGCATGGCAGTGACTTGCATGACTAGGGATTGCTGCCCAGTGAGTGCAAAAGGGGTGGAATGACCCTGGGCCAGAGCAGGGGACAGGCAGTGGGTCACAGAACTGTCTGGGCTGGAATGAATGGGTCATTAAAGGACTGCCTGAAACTGACCCACACCGATGGAGGATCGGAAGAGACAGTGGGAGCCCTAAGGACTCCGGCAGCTGGAACATGTGAACTCAGGGGCTCTGCCGGAGGAAGACGATGGGTGGAAAGGGGCTGGGATCAGAGCTGGCTTTTGGACAGATTTAGCTGCTCTCACTGGGGACGGACAAAGAGACAGCAGGAGGGAGCCCCAAGTGGATCCCACAACAGCTTGGCTGGGTGGAGCGCTGGCTTGGCCAGGTGGCCTACATCCATTTTGCTTCTCTGTGCCAACCCAGGGACCTCCTAGTGCTGAGTTCCAAGGAACCCTACTCTGTTCGGAAACGAACTGCACTGGCCCCTGTGGAGTGTAAATGTCTGACCAGGAGTCTGCCTCAGTTGGACTCGCTGGCTACCACTCATGGTGGAGGCTCAGTCTCAGAGGTGTTGGGGCCCCGTGGCCTAAGGGACAGTGGGACCCGCACACCGAAGCGGGACTTTTAAAAGCTGGGTTCTTTGCTCAACGGTGAACCATCCTCCAGCATGCGGCCGGTGGTGCCCAGGGACCTACGGCCCCCTGGACAAGAGTGGGGACGGGGCTGCGGGAAGTAGAGATGCTCAGAACATTTTTGATGCAACAATTGTGTGGCAACGTGGCAATTCGACGGGGGGGTTTTTACAGGAAAAAGTCGAAATTTTTTGACTCTTATATTTTATAAAAATGTTATTTGAATATCCTGTTTATATAGCATGAAATGCTGGTTCCTGACATTTCAAGTAGTAACGTTTTAGGGCCTGCTTCGCCATTGTCCAGCACCCAGTGCAAGGTGAGTGTGAAACACTAGCAAATCGGCATGGTGGCACCTCACACCTCCTTTGCACTGGTGTCAATGGCTACAAGGGGTGCAGGGAATGGCGGATTAGACTACCCGTCTATGCCTTGCAGCTCTTCCCTTGTAGAACTCTGATTCCGTCTCGTCCTTTCCTCTTTCCCGTTAGCCCCTCTGCAAAGAGATCCCAGCCTGTCCTGCGCTTTCCACTCCCAGGCACGGGTTTTTACAGGAGTGCCACATTAGAGAGCAGCGATGTTTAGAAATAAAACAGCCTTCGTGTCCCAGCTTGTGGATTGCTCTCCCTCCGTCCGCAGTGGTGGAAATTCACAAGTGTGGTGGGGAGGGGAGGGGAGGGGGGGAGTAAAGATGCAAGTGGAAGTAATTAGCCCCATTACTTGAAGCAAGAGATTATAAAGCCATTCACAGCAGCCCGCGATTTCCCAGGGTGCCTTGGGAAGCCAGCCACACTCAATAGCTCACTAATTCCCTGGTGCTGCCCTTCGCCGAGATGCTTAGCTACTACACCGAACTTTGCAGATAACCACGGGGCGCTTGAGTGGATCACAGCTCCAATAAGGGGAGAGGGATAATTGTAGGCTCTGGGCCAGATCCCTACCTGCCCCGGCGGGGGAAATGTTCTATATCACTGACAGGGAACGCGCTCCCTTTGCTGCATGTCTTTTGTGGTAATACTAGATTTCAGGGCTTTTTCCTTTCTGCTGTCACAACCTCCCCTCTGGGAGGCTTTCCCTTCACTTGCACCCAGGAGTCAATTTAGCCCTCTATTTTGGGACGGAGGGGACCAGGGATTTGCTCTCTTCTCTATGCGCAAGACCCCGAAGTCACCCCCCACTGGGACCCTTCTCTCCTTAGCATCTCAATGTGCCACATTAGACCATGGATCCCACCACGCCTTGCCAGCGAGAGCAGAAACGGCATGTCGGCACCAGCAAGGTGACGCACCGGGTCTTGGCTATGCTGGGAAAGCCGCACCAGCTTACCTGAGCCAATTCCTAGGGTTGCCAACCCTCCCGGTTTGGCCAGGAGTCTCCCGGAATCGGGCTCCATCTCCCGGAGATTACTGAAGTCAAACCAGGAGATTTTAGGCCGCTAAAAGTCTGGCGGCACAGTGGGGCTAAGGCAGGCTCCCTGCCTACCCTGGCTCTGCGCCACTCCTGGAAGCAGCCGGCATGTCCAGCAGTGGCTCCTAGGCAGAGGTGTGTCCAAAGTGTCTCCGCGTGCTGCCCCTGCCCCGAGTGCCGACTCTGCAGCTCCCATTGGCTGGGAACGGGGAACCACAGCCAATGGAAGCTATGGGGGTGGTGCCTGCAGGCAAGGGAAGCGTGCAGAGCCTCCTGGCTGCCCCTGAGCCTAGGAGCCGCTGCCGGACATGCTGCCGCTTCCAGGAGCCACTCCAGGTAAGAGCTGCCCATCCGGAACCTGCATCACGCACCCCCTCCCACAGCCCAACCCCCTGCCCTGAGCCCCCTCCCGCACCCAAACTCCTTCTCAGAGCCCAAACCCCAAACCTCCTCCTACACCCCAATCCCCTACTCCAGGCTCAGCCTGGAGCCCCCTCCCACACTCCCAACCCCTCGGCCCCACCCCCCAGGCCAGAGCCCGCACCCCCTCCCACACCCCAACCCCGTGCCCCAGCCCAGTGAAAGTGAGTGAGGGTGGGGGAGAGCGAGCGAGCGAGGGGCGTGGCCTTGGGGAAGGGGGCAAGATGGGGGCGGGACAAGGGTGTTTGGGCTTGTGCGATTAGATAGTTGGCAACCCTACCAATTCTGAATCTTAGATAAACTGGTGCAAACCCTACTATTCCTGGCTCTGGACATTAAGCAAGTCACTTTCCATTCTGTGCCTTCTGTTTCCCCTAGATATTGAATGCAGTGGTGCAGAGTTAGGCCTTTAGGGTCTGATTCCAACCCTCTGACTTTTTTGGATCAGGTCTTCAGTTGTCAGGCAAACTCGTATTGCAAAGAAAGGACCTCAGGACGTCAGCTCCACAGATATTCTCTGAACTGCGTGATTCTGTATTTCAAATACACTAGGGACCAGATCCGTAAGCCCACCGAAGTCAGGCACTTGGGGGGGACGAACAGACTGACGAACACACACAATGTGAAGTCGCTGGAGCTACCCCGATTTACACCAGCTTGAGGATCTGGCCCTCTTTCTGTCTCGTGGAGGGCACAGCTCGTAAAGAACGGCAGCTGAATGCGTAGATCAGCACAACAAGGTTGTAACTTTGCAGCTGCCACAGTTTAATTAGCCACAACACATGAAGCATTGTGTGGCAGTCAAGGTCACTTTCTCAGCTCTGCGGGTGCGAACGTTGTATCCCCAAGTGGAAATGCTTCTGGATCAATTATAAAGAATCCAGACAGGCAACACATTTGGACTTGATTTGCACTGGGCAGCCAAAATAGCAGGGTCAGTTGGCATAGGGATTTAGAAGTCTTGAAATATCAGCTAGCAATGCCTCTGGCTTCTCCTCACTGAGAAGTGGGCAGTTTCCATTCGCACTCCATCCGTGAAGTAACAACCACTCGAGCTGGTCGGAACCCAGTGACAGGCTTGCCGTGAAAAACACTCCGCGGTTTTTCAAAATGAAAGAAGTTTCGGCGCAACTTGGAAAAACTTTGCAACCGAAACACGAGCGGCTCTGACATCATCATTTTGGCGTTTCCGTGGCAACTTCCATCTGAGGATCTCAGAGCTCTTTGCAAATGGGATTGAGATCCCCCCCCGCCCCCCCCCGCCGAGAGCAGTTGCTTGATTCCTTTGAAGTCAGTGGGGCTGCTCGAGTCAGAGGCGGCACCACAGTGGGAGAAAGAGGCTCACAGTCAGGCCTGAAGTAATCCTCACACCCTTTACCCTCTTGCTGAGGTTTGGGATTGTCATCGCCTGTGCTTTACAGATGGGTAAACTGAGGCACAGATGTCAAGGCTAACAACTTGAAACGTGGTCACTGATTTTCGGGGTGCCTTCGTTTGTGAGCACCTGGCTTGGGGAGAAGGATCAGGCTTGTTGTGAAGGGACTGGACTGGGAATCCAGAGCTCTGGATTCTGTTCCCTGTCTGCCATTGCTACTGTGGCAGTCCATCTCCCCTCTGCCATAGCTCTGGTGTTGGGATGTTAAATCCATAGTCTGTGGTGATGGGGGCTATCGAAACCTCGCTAATGTAACTGGCCGTCAGAGGTTCTCGGAGCTAACGGCTCCCATTGGCTGTTGTAATTAACTGCTAGCCTGTCGGAGTCTGGCCAGGACCAAAGCCAGACCTGCTTCTCTCTTGGCAGGGTCCTCTGGCTCGTCCCAAACTCCCTGGATGTGGCCTGTTGTGTTTTGCTCGTTGGCAACTGCCACTTCATCGACGTGCCACTTGGCTCCGGCCCGGCGCCCGCGCAGGCTCAACAGCGGCGTTCGCTGCCTGAGGAGAAGGTTCCTGGGCAGCTGTCTACGTTGGCATCGAAGACGCGTCCCAGTGAGAGGCAGGCCCAGAGAAGGGAATTAAGGGAAGGGCCGGTAGGGGACGTACCTGCTTCGGTACAGACTGGATCCGGCCTGATCCCATCCCAAACTGCTAGCCATGGTCCCTGGGAGCAGCGGTGCTTTCTCTGTCAGCAATCCCGGAAAAACCAGTCCAGTGAAGGGTCCTTCCCCGTCCCCACATTACCGCCGTGTATATCTCAGTGCCTCGCACAACAGAGCCAGGAATATTGCCAGCGTCCCAGCAACAGCCGTGGCTTCCGATCCTTTGCAGAACGTAAAACAACCAGGCCTGAGTGTCAGTGACGCCAGTCCTGTGCTTAGCACAGTGCCTCAGCACTTCACAGTCGGTCCGGTATTTATCCCAGTGAGGCAGGGCAGGGCAGTTACCCTCCTTTTCCGATCGGGAGCTCAGGCCAGTGAGACCAAGGGCACGTTTACACAGCAAAATAAGAATGGGCGGCCATGACGTCTCAGAGCCCAGGGCAGCCGACAAGGGCACGGAGGACTTGCGCTGCGGGGCTGAATATAGCCGTGTAGATGACTGCGCTCGGGCTGGAGCCTGGACTCTGAGACCCTTCCCCGGGTTTCCAAGCTTGGGTTCCAGATCAAGAGTCGACGCGGCTGTTTTGAGCACAAGCCTGAGTCACAGCCGGGTATAGAACTGGAGTCTCTGGCTAATCCCCAAACCACTGGACCACCCTCCAGGTCCTTCCGAAGTCTGCAAGGAAAGGTAACGGCTCTGCCTTGCGCTTCGGATGATCATTTATATCAGTTCGATGTCAGTGCAAAACACCGTGGGTCAGTTCCGTAGCTGGTGTAAATCGGCGTCACATCCTCGGATCGTGATGTTGCTCTTGGCCGGAGTGCTTAGTTGCACAGGCCAGTGCTACCCGACTCTCTTCTGACTGGCTGATTGTAACCAATGGAGCTACTCTGATTTACGTCAGCTGACGATTGGACCTTCCCATCCTGATCTGGTAGCATTTTACACCCGTTCTGCATAGGTGTAACTACTGGGCCCATAAGTTCTAGTCCTGCTCAAGGCTTCTTCTGTGTGTTATCTTGGTGGGACAACTCACTCGTTCTGTGCCTCAACATACCCATCAGAAACATGGGGATAATAATGTTCACCCACCTCCTAGGGGATTCAGGAGCCTTACTTGATTCATGCTGGGACTTCAGCCTGAGATTCGTGGATGAACGACGCTACATAAATGCAAAGTGTTATTAAGATTTCATGTTGCAGTGCAAATGTGCTAACGGGGCTTGTTACTGGAAGATAAAGTGATGCCATTAAGACACCTCCCGCTGGGCTCTGGTGGCAGCAGTGAAGGGAGCGGTTGTAGCGATTGATGGAATGGCTCATGAGTGTGGACAGAAATTACGAGGCTCCTGTTTCATTTCTGGTTGTCCCCACTCCCGCAGTGACGTGGAACGATGCAGCCCAGATCTCACCACAGGTGTGACGCTTGCACAGGGTCACCATCGCGAGCTACCACTCCTGTGAGTACAGTGCATTGATGTTAACAGTGTCGCTCTAACAAGCAAGAGCATCTATATGAGTCCAGAGACCTGATTCTCCACTGATGTGGGTGTAAATCAGGGGTTGCTCCATTGAAGTCAAGGGGGCTATATCCTCAGCGGGTGTAAATCAGCATAGGATCATTGGCTTCAATCAGATTTACACCCGCTGAGGATCTGGCCCTTGTTCCCTAAGTCTCTGCGCCTTGTGTTATCCTTTACCCCGAGTGCGTGCTTCGTGGGTGTGAACGGCTCCAAAGTCAGAATGGTGCCTTTTAAACTCGCTCTGCCCTGGTGCATAAAGTGCAGGGCAGCGGAGACCGGGGTTCCCCAGCTCAGAAAGGAAGAGACGTGTGGATTAGGCTGCTAGTGACTTAGGGCACGTCTATGCACCCTTCCTTTGGTGGCGTGTAGAGTGCGTAGGCGGGTACTCTCCTAGCCCGGTATAAATAGCAGTGTAGATAACGAGGCGTGGCTTAGGAGAGGAAAGACCTGCCTGAAGGGTGTGGCTACGTACCCGAATACGTACGCTGCCCCGCTCTCTACACGCCCAGGCAGGGCCTCCACGTCTGCACTGCTGGTTTTCGCCCTGTAGTGTCCCGCTGCTGGAGCGTTTCCCCCAGGCAGGGAAAAGCTCTGTGAGTGGAGACAGGCCCTGGCAGGGGGATGCGAGCGGGGAAAATGCTCTGCCAGCTCCCCATGGTGGAGCCTTTCCCTGCTGCACCCCCCCTGCCAGCACCTTTCACAGACACCCGCCATAACGGGGCTGCAGCTCGCTTTCCACTGTGGCGGGTAGCTGCATGTGTCCTGCCCAGCGCTGTGGGGTGGCACGTAGGTGCAGCCTTGCTCAGCTCAAGCCCAGAGCAGCTTCTAAAAGAGATGCTGGGGGTTTTTTCCACAGTCTGCCCAGCGTCTGCGCAGGAACTTGGCTTGATGCAACTACAGAGACTCCATAGGAAGCTCCCTTGCAAACAAGATTAAATACACAAAATCTCCGTTGGAGAAAAAAAGACACTTGGGATGAAATCCTGCCCCCGTTGGTGTCAGACCAATCACTGATGGGTCAGAGAGAGACTCCTCTGATGGGCAGGTTAGCCCAGAACAACAGGGCGTCTTGCATCTTTCTTTGAAGCAGCTGGTGCCAACCACTGACAGGTACTGAGCTAGGTGGGGCCCCAGGCTGATCCAGTGTGAGAATTCCTATCTTCTGCTATTCCCGAGCAGTGGTAACGCCGCTGAAGACAGCAGTAGCTCCATAGAAACTCCTCTGGAAATACCAGTGACCACACTGAGACTTCTGTGCCCAGCTCTGTGGTTCTCGATAGTCAAGCACGCACTTGGACTGCCTAGAACTAGCCCTGCCCAGGGATGGATGGATGGATGGGTGTGTATGGGGATGGATGGATGGGTTGGTGTGTATGGGGAGGGATGGATGGATGGATGGATGGGTCGGTGTGGATGGGGAGGGGTGGATGGATGGGTGTGGATGGATGGGTCGGTGTCTATGGGGATGGATGGATGGGTCGGTGTGGATGGGGATCATAGAATCATAGAATCATAGAATATCAGGGTTGGAAGGGACCTCAGGAGGTCATCTAGTCCAACCCCCTGCTCAAAGCAGGACCAATCCCCAATTTTTGCCCCAGATCCCTAAGTGGCCCCCTCAAGGATTGAACTCACAACCCTGGGTTTAGCAGGCCAATGCTCAAACCACTGAGCTATCCCTCCCCCCTGGTTTTCAACCCTGTCTGGGGCTCAGAAGCGAGAAATGATGGCAGAGCAGCACCTGGGTGGATAGATAGACTAGATACACAGTCCTCTCTGCAGGGTATTTGACAGACAGTCCGGGGCTGATCCGGTGTGTATGGGGAGGGATGGATGGATGGATGGATGGGTTGGTGTCTATGGGGATGGATGGATGGGTCGGTGTGGATGGGGATGGATGGATGGGTGTGGATGGGTCGGTGTGGATGGGGATGGGTGGGTGGATGGATAGGTCAGTGTGGATGGGGATGGATGGATAGATGGATGGGTATGTATGGGGATGGATGGATGGGTCGGTGTGGATGGGGATGGGTGGGTGGATGGATAGGTCAGTGTGGATGGGGATGGATGGATAGATGGATGGGTGTGTATGGGGATGGATGGATGGGTCGGTGTGGATGGGGATGGATGGGTGTGGATGGGTCGGTGTGGATGGGGATGGGTGTGTGGATGGATAGGTCAGTGTGGATGGGGATGGATGGATAGATGGATGGGTGTGTATGGGGATGGATGGATGGGTCGGTGTGGATGGGGATGGGTGGGTGGATGAATAGGTCAGTGTGGATGGGGATGGATGGATAGATGGATGGGTGTGGATGGGGATGGATGGATGGGTCGGTGTGGATGGGGATGGGTGGGTGGATGGATAGGTCAGTGTGGATGGGGATGGATGGATAGATGGATGGGTGTGTATGGGGATGGATGGGTGGATGGGTCGGTGTGGATAGGGATGGGTGGGTGGATGGATAGGTCAGTGTGGATGGGGATGGATGGATAGATGGATGGGTGTGTATGGGGATGGATGGATGGGTCGGTGTGGATGGGGATGGATGGATGGGTCGGTGTGGATGGGGATGGATGGGTCTGGATGGGTCGGTGTGGATGGGGATGGGTGGGTGGATGGATAGGTCAGTGTGGATGGGGATGGATGGATAGATGGATGGGTGTGTATGGGGATGGATGGATGGGTCGGTGTGGATGGGGATGGATGGATGGGTCGGTGTGGATGGGGATGGATGGGTCTGGATGGGTCGGTGTGGATGGGGATGGGTGGGTGGATGGATAGGTCAGTGTGGATGGGGATGGATGGATAGATGGATGGGTGTGTATGGGGATGGATGGGTGGATGGGTCGGTGTGGATAGGGATGGATGGATGGGGATAAATAGAAGTATGACCTCTTCGAATTACCAAGTCCCCCGTCCAGCTGAGATCAGTAGCAGCAGGGCGGTTCATTCACGCGCTATCAGGTAATAAAAGGCTGATACCCAAGGACAGACCTTTAACCACAGACTGTGCTGCTCTCACTGCTCGATCCTGGCAGTGATGTGCACAGTGAAGATGGGGGGCGGGTGCTCGCCTGTGACCACAAGCCTGGGTAAACGCTGTCTGTAGAGCGGACGTCAGGGAGCTTTCGTCCGCTGAGCACATGCAGCCACCATCTGCTCCGGCGCGTGCTGGTTGGTTTTCAACCCTGTCTGGGGCTCAGAAGCGAGAAATGATGGCAGAGCAGTACCTGGGTGGATAGATAGACTAGATACAGGGTCTTCTCTGCAGGGTATTTGACAGACAGTCTGGGGCTGATCTCCACTCTGGGTTCACTCCTGACAATCTCAAACAGCGGGACGCCAAAGGAGAGCAGCGTGGTCATCTGCTTGTGCTCTTGGTGTCTTCGAAGCAGGGGTGTGTGTGTGTGTGTGTGTGTGTGTGTGTGTGTGTGTGTGTGTGTGTGTGTGTGTGTGTGTGTGTGTGTGTGTGTGTGTGTGTGTGTGTGTGTGTGTGTGTGTGCGCTGGTGGGAGGCTCAGAAGGGGTCTTTACAGCCCCCGCACCCCCACTTACAGCCTCTATTCCCCCCCCCCCCCCCCCCCCAGGGGAACCTGTCTTGGAACACCAAGCACATACCTTGCTGTCAGGCGCGTCTGCTGAGAGGTGGAAGGTGTATTCCACCTGGAGTCATTTGCTGATGATAAAAAAAAAAGTCCATCATCCCTGACAGCTCAGCTCCCTTCCACTGGGCCAGCTGTCAGGCAGCGTCAAGACGGGGGCTGAAAGGGACGGAGGGAGAAGACAGGAAAGAAGCAGCGGGATCATCTAAGGACACCCGGACTGGCCTCTGGGAGAGGAGGCTTTGCCGGCCGTGTCCCAGCCTGTGTGTTCAGGCTCTGTTTGAAATAATCCTGGGATTTTTGTTCACTCGTTTCCCACCCCCACGCTCTGCAGTGCCCTGTCCCTAAGGTTAGGGTCCTTGGCTTTTTTTTTGTGCTGCTAGGAGCACTTGCCAAATTAACTAGCTAGGAAGGCAGCATCAGGCCTCAGATCCTCTTGACAGACCACATTAACCAGAGGTGCTAGGAAATTACCATGAGGATCCCCGTTCATCCGGCTGCGGCCAAGCACAGGGTCTGCCGGGTTAGATCATTGTTTAACTTGCCTGCTCAGGTCTTGGTCAGCAATGCCAAGAGGCAGGTAAAACGAAGCAGCTTGGAAGCCGGGGGAACTGCTGGTCCTTACAGAAATATCCCTGGGTGGGGGTGTCTTGTCAGAGTTCACAAACTAAGCAGACTCGGGCCTGGTTAGTGGTTGGATGGGGAGACCGGCCTGGTGCGATGGGCAGTGCTGTTGGAGATTCCATAGGGGGCGCTCTTCCTGCCGAGTCAACACGGAGACACGGGTGCCAGAGAGCAGGGGCTGGGCTGGTTTTTGGATGAGACATAAAACCAAGATGCAGACTCCTCAGGGTGGCTGACAAGCCCGAACTTTTTTCCCCACCAGATTTTTGGGGCATGAACCACACTGTCCTCTCCTGGCCAATTCCAAACAATTGTTACGTCCTACCGCTCCATATTCCCCTTTGTGCCTCAACTGGATGCCACTTTCGTTCTCCTTTCAGCTGTTGTTTTATGCTGGTAGAGAGCCTCTGTGCTCACAGCCAGAGGTGGCTGCAATTGTGAGGAGATTCCTTCAGCTCCAGGGCAGGGTTCTCTGCTGCCGTCTGGCCCACTTCGCACTGGCCTGGTGGCACAAGGGGGCTAGAAAGCCGCTAGATCACCCAAGCTGGAAGTTTTCCCCCAGCAAAGGGAGTGCGGCTGGAGCACTATTGTGCTCTCCCTGGCCGGCAGATGGGCCACAGCCCTCTGGTGTGGATTACAGCAACCCTGAGGCTGCTCTAAAGTCCACCAGGGCCGGTATAAAACTGGATCCAGAACTAGAGATCTACAACTTGTCCCTTCTTGTCCCTCTCAGTTATACCCAGAGGCCGTTGGCTATAGCTGGGCCATAGTTTGCAAAGATCTGTAGAATTCTTTGTGATGTGGGAAAGATGGAGGGGAAGGTCCCGGGGCATTGACACTGGTGACGTCAAATGAGTTACACTGGAGTAAAGCTGGGGGAGTCGGATCACATCAGCCCCATCTCTATATCAGCCTGGTCCCTTATGGAAAACCGTGCTCACTTCCTCCTCAGTTTGATGCCAGCGCCGACGGGAGCAGGAGTGGGTCGGCTCTCTGTGCTGGCCAGGGGTTGCCCAAAAGAGGCAAATTAAACCCAGAGAGCTGCAAACAGAGCCAGTGGTTTCCTCTGGTCAAGTCAGACCCCAGAACAGCCCTGTCACTGAGAGGTGATCCTGGAAGGAAACCTGGATCGGAGAGCCCTCTGCTGGGAATCGGTGGAAATTCAAATCCGGATCAGAGCTTGGATCTGTGTGTGCTCTTCATTTCAGGGGGTGCTGGAGTTTGTAAATCAGGGCAGGCCATACCCCTGCTTCCCGTCATGGCTGTTGAACGTGGTAATATGAAAAAACGAGCTCCTTTGATTTAAAATTGCAGAGCTCTTCCTCGGAGCCGTCACCGAACAACAGTGATTTACTTTACAGCTGTTTAGATGTTTCTCCACATTTTAAAAAACCTGGTGGAACTGCAAAGAAAACCGGCAGTCGCTACTCAGCTGATTCCAGGCCCTACCTGCATTCCCCCTAGCAGTGCACCTGATTAGTCAGACGATCAGGCAGCTTAATGACTCCTTATCGCTGCCAGTTCTTCCCTCTCCCTGCGCTCTTCCATCGTGAGCTGGCTTGCACCGGTTGGCTCTGCCGTGGGGCAAGCCCCTGGACATCGTACTTTTAAAGCTTACTTTTGAAATGCCCGAGGAAAGACTGCAGCCCCCTGGCCTGTGCTATGAAAAGCTCTTGGGGTTCCTTCGCGCATCATAGACTCTAAAGCTGGAAGGGACCACGGGGATCAACTAAGGCTGCTGCGTTGGGCAGGAATGAACCCCAGGCTTCCCGGGTGGCAAATGAGACGCGTACCGCCGAACCGCCAACGCAAAGGCATAGCATCGATCCAGGCCTTTGCGAGGATTGTCCACAATCTGAGCCCCGGACCCTCTTGCACCCAAGGGAGAATCATATCCTTAGGCCAACGAGCCGCTTGCGTGGGTGAAAGGGGTTAATGTTTTAAAAAATCATACTAATATATTCGTAGGAATGAAATGACTTTGTTGGGGTTACCAGCTGCTTCTCCCCTTCGGGTTTGCGCTGCTGCCCAGGGATATACATTGAATTAATCAGGGACAGAGTTGCGGAGGGCTAAGCATGCTGCAGTGGGGTATTGCAATGACCTTTCGCCTCTGACGCTTTCAGGGCCCATCAGATACGTGCCACGGAACGCCGGTTTGGGCTTTGCAAGGGGGTGAATTGGATTTTTATCAGAACTAGCAAAGTCTTGGGGATTCAGACAATAGGGTCCTAATTTGGCCTCTCGCTAGTTCAGTGGGATTTAGGTCAAAAGTAAAAATGACTTTGGTGTGTCCCTGTGCCTGAGCCAACTCCCCTGCCACTTGTGTATATTCGTCTGTTTTTACGTCTCGTGTGATGTTGCTGTGTGTGTAGCTGTTAAACAGCCACTGCGTTCCACACTAGAAGTGGCTGCATTTCAGTGATGGGAGAAGTAATTCGTAGGCACACCAGATTTTCCAACGAACTCAGCACCAGTTTATCTAGGACGCAACATCCACAATTGGGGCTACATTTTCTAAAAAACTCAGCTGCTGGAGAGGCACCAAAGCCAGGGTCAGAACTGCAGGAGTGCTCAGCACCTAGCAGCTCCCGTTGTGACTCTGATGGCCAGGGTTTCCCAAGAGCTAAAATCCGGCCTCAGTTTTGGGTGCTGAGCTTTGGTGGAAAATCAAGCCCGCGGTTTGTAAATCTGTAAGCGTTCCGGGAGCTCTCGCAAAGCGACGGATGTTATATAAGACCGGCAGAGCATGATTATAACATCGCAGCAGAGAATGGCCCAGTTAGCAACGTCCTCACAGGAGCAAAGAAAGCCTGCAGGCCTGGTGATTTCAGTCGGGCCTGTTACGTAAAAAGCATCGCTAGTTTGACTACTCATATAACAGGAATCTGCAAATCTTGCAGCATCAATTGGTTTTAAAAATACTTTGGGGAAACTTCCTTCCTTGGAGAGTCAGAAAAGGGCGACGGGGGAGCACAGAAGACTCTTAAAGTGATTCCCCCCAGAGACAACTGGATAAAAAGAAGAACCAAAAAACTCATGCCATGGGCTTCCAGGGCCAATCGCCTGTGTCGCTCCAGTGCGGTGCTACGCCACCACCTAGTGGCTAGCAGAGGTGCGACCGCAGGGCTGAACCCCTGGGGCTCCTGCCTCGGTCATTATATTTCTCTGCAAGGGATAAAACGTGGCGCACTGGGAACGATGCTAAGGCCCGGTTGTAGCGAGGGGAGTCAGACACTGCTGAAAAGGCTGTTAATTAATTCCCTGAGAAATAATTAACCATCATCACTCATTAGAAGGGGGAGATGAAAAATCCCCTCCAGCTGCTGGCATGCTAGACGATGTCATCTAAAAAGCGCCTGTTTGAGAGGTGAGGCTAACCTGGTGTGGAGAGACCTAGGAGACCGACTGCCTGAAACTCAAACACTTCAGGCTCCTTGATGCCACGGTGGCAACCTAAAGGGATGGAAATGGCCACTTCTGAGACTATCCCTTGCCTGAAGTCCTTCCTCTTGCCCTGCCCCAGCCCCTGGTGTAGGGGGCAGATGAGGGGCGAGGCCAGAGGGCACAGTACGACAGCTGTTCTCTGCCTCCCAGGGCCCATGGGAAGCAGCGCGTCAGTTAGAGCAGCCCTGGGGAGATGTGTGGTGTGCACACAACCCAGCCTGTTAGAGACCAAGGCCAGGCCAGTGGTTAGGACGCTAGCCTGGGGTCGCAGAGACCGGGGTTCAGTTTCCTCTGCCCCCACAAGCTTTCTCTGGGATCTTGGAGGAGTCACTGAGCCCCTTTGTGCCTCAGTTCCCCACCTGTAAAATGGGGATAATAGCACTGACCTATCTCCCAGGGGTGCAGATGTGATGCTGGTGAGGTAATGGGGGGTGGGGGGAGAACAAATACCATAGATTGCCTAGGGCCGTGCCTGTCTATCTCCTTTGATGGTCCTCCAAGCTCAGGACTGGAGCAATTGAGAACCAGGCCCATTCTGCAAAGGATGCTCCAGAGCTGGTCCCATTGCCGGGAGCCTGACGCTATTCCCCGCTCCTTGGCCTGCATCGGCTTTAGACGAAATACATTCCTGTGAGTTTGGTGCTAGCCTGGGCACCCGGGGGCCCAGAGTCCTCTCGGTCCCAGGAGGCAGCCATGGGGCAAGCTTCCCCTACGTCGTGCTCCGCCTGGAGCTGGAAAAGCCAGCCCTAGGAATGGGAGGGGAGAGCCGGAGCCGTGGCCCGCCGAGTCCTTCCTTGGCGTCTCGGCAGAGGTGACCGCTAAGGAAGCCGCATGGTGCCAAAGTTACGGCGGCAGTTTTGCAGCGAGGCTGGAGACCCGCCGGGCTCGTGTCATCTGCCCCACCAAACCGCCATTGCACGGTGAGTGACCCGGGCTGGACTCGGGAGAAAGGCTCCTTCTCCCATTACCAGTCCCCTGAGGCATGTCGTCCCCTCTGCAAAGTGAGCTGCTGAGCCGGTCTGAGAGCTCGTCCCAGGAGGAACATTTGGGGTGTCTTGCCCCCTTGCTCCGTAGCCTTTCGCCTCCCAAAGGGCACCGCCAGAGGCAGCAGGGGAAGGCTGCTGCTGCTTTGCTGCTTTCCCTGTGCCAACGTACAGCGCCGGACACCTGCTGCACAAGGAGCAGGCCCTGTGGGGGAAGGGCACTTGGATTAGGCTGTTAATGGTGTGCATCGTAACGGCGCACGGCCGCGCTGAGCCAAATCAGAGGGACGGATTCTGTGGTGCATCTCGCAGGAGGCACAACCCAGGGGACTAGGGGCACAAAGGTGGCTTTAAAGAAGCCCCATAAGAGTGGCCTGCAGTCTGGCTTTAACATATGGCAGCATTAGGCTGCCGGGGCCCGCGCCGCAGCGGGGAATCTCTATGGCTCTATGTGATGGAGACTCTTCCTCCTGCCCCCACCCCGGCCCCTGTGCCTGGGGCTGCGTGCACACCTTGGGCAGGGGGCAGCATTCATGGCCCCGGCACTGCTGGGCTGAAAGAGTCTCCCCCAGCCAGCCGGGCTGCCCTGTCAGACCTGGCCTGGCTGCAGTGCTCATGTTCTTTGCCTCGTTTTGCGAGCACCCAGGTGTCGGCTGAATAACGCCAGGGCCGGCTTGTATCGTGGCAGACCGCAGCCTCCATGGCTGTTTGCAAAGAGTGGCATTGCTGCGCTCCAGGTGGGGAGGTGTCTAGGGAGGAGCAGGGACTGAAAACCCTGGCCATCCAGTCTTGGGAAGGGGTGGTTTAGTGACATCTGCAGGCATGGCAGCAGCGGAGGGATCTGCAACAGGCTACCCCTGTGACCTCTGGGGATGGGAGGGAACGTATCATTCTCCATGGCCGGCATCCTCTTTGCTGGCACCGGGGGTACCGCTGGCACCGGGCCCTACATTACTTACATGACCGGCTGGAGGGCCCCCGCCAAGATCAGCCCTGAGCAATCCTGTTGACGCCAGCGGGGCTGCTCGGGCGAGTAAAGTTAAGCGCGTACCTTAAGAGTCTGCAGGATCGGGGCCTAAAAATGCCATTGGGACCAGCCTCCCCTTCCAGCAAGCTGGCAGCCAATGGGCATCTTGGAAATCCACCTTAACTCCTAGTCCCGCCCCCGAGAGGGCTTCCCTCTGAAAATTGCTCCTCCTGGCTCCTGAAAGTGCAGGGATGAACTGCACTTCAAGCGCTGCCTTGCGCTCCAAAGCCCCTGAAGGAAGAGAAGGACGTGCCAGGGGACCTCCCACCAGGTAAGGGGCATTCGCCAGGGGAGGGAGCAGCTGCTAGGAGCTGGAGCTAGGGAGGCTGCTGGGCTGGAGAAGGTCTGGGAGCCGGGGCGTGTGTCTCAGACACATGGGCACAGAAAGGAACTCGGGCTGTCGGTTTGTCTCGGGTTTATGCCCACAGTACACCGGAGAGAAGCAAAGCACCCCAGGCCGGTCCTAGGCATTTGCAATGCAGCGTGTCAGCGTGTGTTTCGTACGTGTCTGGCTCTGGAGCTAGCTAGAGGGGGAGTGAGAGAAAAGTTACTCCAGGTTTATACCTGAATACGGGCAGAATCAGCCCCATGGGCGCTGAGCGTGTGTCCTGTATATGCATGAGTGTGTGTATCGTGCATGCTGTGTTACTTGCTGCGGGTGCCTACTGGGGCTGTGTTGTGTGTGTCCGTGAGCCTCTATGGCAGAGTAATGATTAATAATGGTAGTTTGCATTCATGTAGCACTGTACAGGTGCTGCTCTCAAAGAGCTTTGCAAAGGACAGTGAATATCATCCTTATTTACTGATGGGGAAACTGAGGCACAGAGGTCCGGTGGCTTGTCCAATACACACAGAGATTCTAGGTCAAAGCCAGGAGTAGAAGTCAAGTCTCCTGGGCTAACCTCCAGTTCATTTCCCCACCCTCTATAACCTAGTGTAGCTTTTCCTAATCCTCCTGGTTCTTGGTTTGTGTCTGTACTGAGTGACTGTAGATTTCCCAGTCCCGCCCTCCTCCTCCTCAGCCTCCTGGTATTTATCCAGGCCGTTCCACGCTAGCCAAGCATCCACCTTGTGTGGGATGCAGCAGCCAGATTTATCAACATCCTTCCGCCCAGATTTTGTTTTGGTGCCAAGTTGGGATGTCGGTTGCCTGGCATACACCAGGTACCACCTCCAGTTGTTTGTCAGGCCTGAGGAATGAGCCTTCTGCTCCAAACGCACAGCACCCTAGCCTGGGGGGTGGAGGAAGGGCAGCATGGGGGATCTGGTTCGTGGCTCTGCCGCGATAGCACAGGTCAGATTCCCGCGATGGGAGAGGACCTTGGCATCAGAGTGACAGACTTATTGCATGATTCATCCCTTAGCTTGTTTTCTGGGTTGTTTTCTGAGGCTCTGCCTGGCAACTCAAGGCAAGTGAATAACAAATACTTTGGTAAAGAGGGGCCAGCCTAAGAAAGAGACGGGCGGGGGAGAGCCCCTGTGCTCCAAAACCCCTGAAATCTGCACCCAGGAATGGTCTCCAGAGAAAATGAGGAGTTTGGATTTCTTGCTGGCTGGGGATCTAACTCCATCTTACTGGCCATCTTTTATTCCAGTACAAGACTCGCCCAGTGGCTAGAGATGTGACCAAGAAAGGAAGGGACATGGAAGGGGACTTTGAATTAGCAGCCCCCATTCAGACGGGGAAGGGGGGTCACCCTTGGCCTGGGCAGCTCAGTGACAGAGTCTATTTAGATATTACCCTCGTCTACGTTGACCTCAGCCATCAGTCTGAGACGGCAGAGCTTCAATTGTAAGCTCTTTGGGGCATGGACCCTCTGTCTGCGCTAGGTGCGGTACAAGCCCAGACCGGTGAGGTCCTAGCAGGAGGGTGGGAAATGGACGAGGGGCTGGAGCTGCAACCTCCATGGGAGGGATGTCCTCTGGGCCGTCGATTCCCCACCAGGTTCAGGCGTGGCAAGTAAGTCAGCGGTATGGTTGGCTTGACCGGAAATGCAATGATCTGGCAGGGCGAGCCCGCTGAGATTGGGGCCAGTGCCCTTTGGGGTGGGCCTCACGGGACCCCGCCGTGGGAAGAGATAAGGATGGATGGGCGCATTCTGCACCCTTCACCCCAAAAGGCCTCCCGCCCTTTACTTGTTATTTCGAATTGCCGTCGTGCCTAGACGTCCCAGTCCTGGGCTAGGACCCCACTGTTCCCAGCTATTGGAGGGGAGGGAAGTCTAGTGGCTAGAGCTGGGGAAGAGTGGAACAGGAAGTCAGGACTTTCCCATCTCTGAGAGGAAGTGGGAACAAGTGGTTAGAGCAGTAGGGGCGGCACTGGGAGGCCGGACTCCTGGGTTCTCTTCCCAGCTCTGGAAGGGGAGTGTGCTTAGAGCCGGTGCCTGGAATATTGATTAGCATCTCTTTATTTCTTCCCCTTGCAGATCCAATTAACAGGCGCCACGGACCATGAACTGGGGTGTCTTTGAAGGGCTCCTGAGCGGGGTGAACAAGTACTCCACGGCCTTCGGGCGCATCTGGCTCTCCCTGGTCTTCATCTTCCGGGTGCTGGTCTACGTGGTGGCGGCGGAGCGGGTGTGGAGCGACGACCACAAGGACTTCGACTGCAACACGCGCCAGCCCGGCTGCTCCAATGTCTGCTTCGACCACTTCTTCCCCGTCTCCCACATCCGCCTCTGGGCCCTGCAGCTCATCCTGGTCACCTGCCCCTCGCTGCTGGTGGTCATGCACGTGGCCTACCGGGAAGCCAGGGAGCAGAAGCACCGGGAGGTAGCGGGCGAGAACTGCCGCCGGCTCTACCCTGACCCCGGCAAGAAGCGGGGAGGGCTGTGGTGGACCTACCTGCTCAGCCTCGTCTTTAAGGCTGCCGTGGACGTGGTTTTCCTCTACATCTTCTACCGGCTCTACAAGAACTACACCCTCCCCAGCGTGGTGAAGTGCGAGATCCCCCCGTGCCCCAACATCGTGGACTGCTTCATCTCCCGGCCCACGGAGAAGAACATCTTCACCCTCTTCATGGTGATCACGGCCTGCCTCTGCATCCTGCTCAGCTTGGTGGAGGCCTGCTACCTGGTGGGGAAACGGTGCCGAGAGTCCCTGCTGTCCAGACGCGAGAGCGGCCGGAGGGAAACCAGGCAGTTCAGGAGCGTCGTTCACGACAAGGACTGTTCCCTCTCCCACGGCGAGCCAGACAGCCTCGAGCTGGGAGGGCAGGTTTTCCACGCGGCGGATTGCAAGCTAGTGCTGGCTCCAAACACAGCCAGCTCCCAGATAGGAGAAGATGTTCTCTCCTAAGCAGAGGGAAAGACCAAGGGAAGGCTGCCTCTGTGCACAACGGCCCTCGGTCGAGACCAGGCCTCCTTGTTGGCTGAGCCTTTAGACATCACGAGCCAAGATCAGACCCGGCCTCTGCTGGCAGCTCTGCTCCCATCACACGCCCGGGTGTTAACGACATTGGGTGTTCCCCCTGCATTGCGTTGGTCTGGTGGAAATAAGTGGACTCACGCACTTTAGAGAAGAATGGCCTCTCTAGTCAGAGGAAAGCTTTATAGCAACCCCAGGCTGGAGAGAAGCAGGGAGAAGGGGAATGTTCAGAGGATGTTGTGAAGGCCAAGACTATAACAGGGTTCTAAAAAGAACTGGATACGTTCATGGAGGACAGGGCCATCAATAGCTATTAACCAGGATGGGCAGGGACGGTGTCCCTAGCTTCTGTTTGCCAGAAGCTGGGAATGGGTGACAGGGGATGGATCACTGATGATCACCTGGTCTGTCCATTCCTTCTAGGGCACCAGGCATTGGCCACTGTCGGAACACAGGATACTGGGCTGGATGGACCTTTGGTCTGACCCAGTCTGGCCGTTCTTATGTTCTTAATGCCAGCCTAGAGTTATAGGATTTAGACTTAGGAGATTTGAGGGGTTCTTGCACCAGCTGCTGCTGGCTGCTACTGGAGACAGGACACTGGACTCGAAGGACCCGTGTTCTGACCCGGCCTGGCAGTTCCTGTGGTGAGATCTCATGCAGGATTGTGCCCTCCTGTGCCCAGCCTAACTTGAAAGGCATTCCTCAGAAGGTCAAGCCTCAGAGAGAGGAGTGGGATGTAAGGAATAAGCCAGACTTCTCAGCTGGCGGTGAGAATTTCTCAGCCAACAGCGCTAATGCTACTGTGGAAACAGAGCCAGGCCCTTCTGTCTGTCCCTGCGGTGACATGCCAAATGGTAGGGGGAGGTTGGAGAAACCCAGCCTGGCCGTGAATGCTCCTTGGGTGGGAATGCCTTGGCCAAGTGGGTATTTTCTCTCCAAGCCTGCTGGGGAGAGGGGCGTGAGGTCTCCAAAGTGCCTCATTTCACGAACACCCCTTCAGCTTTGCTTAACCCAACAGGACCAACTCGGGGGTAGCAGAAGACCCTAGAGAGAACAGGAGGCTTCCCAATGAAAACAATGCAGCGTTTTCCCATCGGTGGGAAACGACCAATATTCCATCCTGCCAGAGATTCAAGGCATGGAAACGAAACACCTGCTCGTGTTGGTGATGGGGAATCCATTCGCCCTTAGGGCATTAAAGAGTTTTGCTGACGGGGGAGGAGGGTACGGTGGTGGCCAAGGGGAAAGAAAAAAAATATCTCCTAGATTCACTGGTTTTCAAGGCCATTACGATCATCCCGTCTGACCTCCTGCATAACACAGGCCAGAGAACTCCATCAAGCCCATAACTTCCAGTTGAGCTAGAGTTCATCTTTTAGAAAGGCAACCAGTCTTGATTTAAAGACTCCACAGGGTGGAGCATCCACCACACCCCTTGCTAGGAAGTCGTTCCACTGGGTCATGTTCAGACAGCTCCTTTCATTGACAGAGCAAGAGCAGCTGTGTAGGTGACCCTCTTCCTGCGGAGTCATTTGTCATTTAACACCCCATAGCATCCTTCAGGGAGTAGCTAGTGACGGTAGAGCCAAAGCAGGAAACTGCATCCGGCCACCCTAAATTCTCAGCTACCTCACTCCCCCTCCTAAAAAGAAAATGATGATTTAAGGTCACTGGCACTGGATGGCTGCTGTGTCCCACCCCAGAGATGGGGGCATTTCAGGGATGATCCGCCCCCAGAGGGTGGAATTCTATGCTCATTCCATGTCCGCAGAGCTAAGGTAGCATATGTAGCACTGGTGGCCTTCTGCAAAACCATGCGGTGCGGACATGATAAGTATTATTTAAAAGCCCAACGCGAACAATTCATTTAGCCACTGCACTGCCCTGTCCATAGGCTGACCCCTCAGCCGCTATGAATCCGCTCAGCTGCGCTGTAGAGAGTGGAGTTGTGCCCATTTACACCTGCTGCGGATCTGACCCCCGTATGTATTTCTTGTCTCGTGTACCCTGGCAACTAATAAAAATGTCTCTTTATAAGAAATGGGCTTTATTTCTGTTTCTCGTTCCTTGTTTTAGCTTAAAACCAATACAACACTGCAGCATAAATGTTTGTGAATAGGATTTTTCGAAAGGTGCGCCCCAACTAAAACATTTTTACAGCGTTGAAGCTTTGTTTGCGGAGACGGGGGGAATAAACTCCCTAGTTCTCCAAAAGAGCTTCTCGTCCTTGGAAATACGGCCCTGTTTCATCTTCCATTGAAGCAGCTGCTACGGGCCACTGTTGGGTGTCGGAACCTAGACAACCTGTGGTCTGGCAGTGCCTCTGTTCATGTGTGTGGCTTGAGAGACGCCTTCTTGTAATATAATGCACGGAAAACAATTTTCTAAACACTATTAAAAACGGACCTTTACTTTTATAAAGAGCCAGGATTCACCTGCACACAGCCAGTGAATCAGAAAAAGAATAGCAGCATCCTCATAGCTAATCATTGTTGATTAGCAGGGTGGGAGCTGAGAGTGGTTGGAGCAGAGGACAGGGGACCAGGAATCTCTTGGTTCAGTTTCCAGCTTCACTCGTGTAATGAATTGTGAATTGATTATTACCTGCCGAGTGCGGGTGACGTGCCTGGCCCTGACTCTGCTCCAGGACCTTGGCTGGGTCATTTCCCCTCTCAAAGCCGTGGTCTTGTTGTCTGCAAAATGGGGAGAGCACCTTAGTGGATCGCACGAGTGGGGTTGGCACCTTAGTGGATCGCACGAGTGGGGTTGGCACCTTAGTGGATCGCACGAGTGGGGTTGGCACCTTAGTGGATTCCTGCTTCCAAAGCAATTTTGCTAGGAAAGGCAAAGCCTTATCCTTCTGCTCTCACACATTGTGCTACGTGTCAAAGCCCAGAGAAGGCCAAGCCCTTGTCTCTATGGAGTCCACGGCAAAGCTCAATGGTCGCTGGCTATAATTCTCAGCTAGCATGTCAGGTCCATTTTATTTTTCTCTGACTCTAGGCTTTTTAAAAAAAAAACAAAAACAACCCTCTCTGAGGAAGGGCTGCTGAGCTTATTGGCGAAAGGGAGGCACACCCAGCAGGTGTACGCATCCCCGGTGCATTAGCAAAGGCAGCGAGACCTTTCAGACTGCGCGGCAACGGAATAGCTAGAGAGAGTTGATGGGCCTCTCTACCGTCAGGTAAGAGGCATGGAGGGAGCTCGCGTGGGCTAGGGGAAATACCCTGGGTGGGAAGGTGCAGTATGATTTAAAGGCGCCTGCATGCAGGATGATAAGCTTTGCAGTATTGCAAGCTGGCATAGTATCTACTCTCAGGAGGCAAGTGGTGTGAATATGTAACAGAGACATTCACGCGACGAGACACACGGTGTTACTGCTTCCAATGTTTCACGCTGCTAGCGCACTTTGACAGCGCAAAGTTACATTCCGGTGGTCGTTTATTGTCACTGAGGTTCTGATCGATTCGTGAGTGTGTGTATGTGTTACACACGCACTAGGCGTTCAGGTCTCAAAGCGAAGTGCAGGGCATGGATAGATCGGTAGCTCCAGATGTTGTGAATATGATAGATAGTGTTGTCGACTTGCTAGAGGGCACACTGTATGTTCCCGTGATTTCATGGAGGTGAGCACTGTTGTTTATTTGCTATGGAAAGCTATAATCCAATTACTGGTAGTATTTAATATTGATATTGTAGAAGGTCCTCCAGCCTCAGTTGGGATCAGGGCCCCATGTGCTAGGCGCTGCACCAACACTCATGAAGACACAGGCCCGGCCCTGAAGAGCTCAGAAGCTAAGGATGCTAGACATTATCTCTAAGGGGGCATTTTCAAATGTTCAGAAAAATCTGGGTGCAAACTGCCAGTCTCCACCAGCAGTGGCACCTGCTTTTTTCACTAACACTGCAAATGTGTGGAACTGGATGGAAGGGTATGTCCATTGCAAAGCGCAGACCCAAACCCAAGGGAAACCCCTTACAGAGTAATCTTATTGCATTACCGGAGCGTGTAGGGGCCCCAACCAAAATCTGGTCCCTGTTATGCTAAGCATAATACATGCTCCAAAGAGTTTATAGTTTAAGAAGACAAGACAGCCTAAGGGTGGCAGGGAAAACAAGTATAGTGACATCAAGTGACTTGCCAGAGGACACACAGCCAGTCAGTGGCAGAGGGGAGACTGGAATGTAGGTCTCCTAGTCCTGTGTCCTACATCATGCTGCCCCTCCCCCGATTGTTATCTCATAATTTTCCCTTTTTTTTCGCACACTGAATATACAGAGGGCCAGATTTTGCCCCTACCTCCCTTAGCTGGCACAGCACCTTGATTTCAATGGCTTGCTCAGAGTAAGGCACTACACAGCAGCGTACACTTTAAGACTCTTCCTGCAAACTCTTCCTCTGTCTCTTGACTAATCAGTGGCACTACCCATCTGAGCAAGGCCTGCTCAGGTGAGTAAAGGTTGACAGGGTCAGGCCAACAACTGGAGAAGTAAGTGACCCAGTGGACTGAAGAATCTATGAACAGAGCCCCATGGAAACACATTAACACAACATCTCCATCTCGTTAATAAACAAATATTGATAAAACAACAGCACTAAATGGCAAACCCTGATCTGATTTACTGTGGTCATCTGTCGTGTTCTGCAGCGACTCGGGCTGCACTGTAATTCCTGAGGACCTCAGTCCGTACCTGAACGTTTTCTGGAATAAATAATGAACAAGAATTCCACTGTAAGCGTACTCATCAGTAACATTAACGTTGAATGTGACGTTCAGTTTATTATTGGGTTTTCATTGTTCTCTTGGGCCAAGATTTTCCTAAACCACTAGTCATTTACAGAACTTCCATTTTGTGGGGGTGAGGGGGTTCTGACTTTAGGTGCCTTAAAAGGGCCAGTTTTTCACTTTTATTTCTGAAAGGTGAGTTTCTTTAAGGTGTCTGAAGTTGGACCACCTGAAATCACTAGTCCCTTTGGAAACTCTGGGCCTTTGAAACACACACGGAGAGAAAGGGACTTTCTGAAAACTTCGCGTCTCTTCAAGAGAATTTGGAGGGGAGGGAATTTCATCCCCTGGTGTGAAACTGTCAACTCAGATTAAGTCCCGGGTATGTCACACCCAGAGGCAATGATCCTGGTGGTTTATGTTCTTTTCTTCAGACAGGTGCACCCATTTTGCTCAGCATGGCATTGTGGGAGACAGTGCGGGTTGGGAGGGGGACCGGGTGAAATGCATGCTGGGGAAAACAAGCACAGGTATGTGAGCTACGGGTGAAATCCAGCCCTGTCCAACGAGCCAGCCAAAGGACTAGCCACCACTTCAGTCCCATGCAGGGCTCTGTTGTCTTAAGCATCAGTCTGTTATTTGCTATAGGCAGAAGTCAGCGCACAGGAGGGCTTAAATGGGGCCTGAGCTTGGTGCTGCACGGGACTGAATTTCGTCCTAGAGTACCAGAGGGCTGTGGTCTGCATGCTGGTCCCATTACTGACCCTTGCTTGCTTTCCTGAGGCCATGGGCTTTATCTCCAGCCACATGTGTGGCGCCGATCAGTGCAGGCCAGATGGGAACGCTCTGGACTCTGTCCTGGTGGGGAGGCGAGAGCAGTGGCAATGGGGCTTGTGCCAAATCCAGGGGTACATTGTTCCTTCAGACACAGCCCTGAGCAAGGCGTGTGTATTAGCGGCACCGCCCCAAGAAGAGCTGGGGAGGGAATCCTAACTCAGTGACCCACCTGTGAGGCACAGTTCACCCCTGCCTCTCCCTTGCTCGGGGTGAGGGATTTACTGTTGGCTGCACCCCTGGACTGTCTCCACTGCTGGCCAAGGGAGTAGGGGCTGGTGCCAGGCCCCAAGAGACCCCAGGGATGTGTAGCCCCCGCAGGGGGGTCCTTACTCCCTTGGGCAGGCGCGCAGTGCTTCCTGCAGTCTAGCGCTCATGTAACCCGTTCCACTCACTGCAGCTTGGTTGTCTCTGCTCTAGCTCCTGCTCTGCGAACCCCAAACGAGAGGATGAACTGGTCCTGGCTCCAGGAGCTCCTGAGCGGGGTGAACAAGTACGCCACGGCCTTCGGGCGCATCTGGCTCTCCGTGGTCGTCATCTTCCGCTTCCTGGTCTACGTGGTGGCGGCGGAGCGGGTGTGGAGCGACGACCAGAGCCACTTTGAGTGCAACACGCGCCAGCCCGGCTGCGCCAACGTCTGCTACGACCACTTCTTCCCCGTCTCCCACATCCGCCTCTGGGCCCTGCAGCTCATCCTGGTCACCTGCCCCTCGCTGCTGGTGGTCATGCACGTGGCCTACCGGGAGGCCAAGCAGAGGAAGCGCCGGGAGGCGGAGGGAGAGAACTGCCGCCGGCTCTACCCCGACCCCGGCAAGAAGCGGGGAGGGCTGTGGTGGACCTACCTGCTCAGCCTCGTCTTCAAAGTTGCTGTGGACGTGACTTTCCTCTACATCTTCCACCGGCTCTACGCCAATTTCAGCCTGCCCCGCGTGGTGCGGTGCGCGGAGCCCCCCTGCCCCAACACGGTCGACTGCTTCGTCGCCAGGCCCACCGAGAAGAAACTCTTCACCTACTTCATGGTGGCCACTGCCACCCTGTGCATCCTTCTCAATCTCTGCGAGATGACCTACCTGGTCGCCAAGCGGTGCTGGGAGCTCGCCGCCCGGCGCCAGGGCAGAGAGCTGCTGAGCAAGCCCACGGGTTGCCATCACTGTGCACAGCAAAAGAACTAGAGTCTTTGTGCATCCTCCTCAGGGCAGGCTCCATTCAGGTCTGTCCCTTTATATAGCGGGCGGGGTGCTGCTTATGAAGGAAGACGAGGCTCCTACATCATCTCCCTGCATTCACAATCTCTTGCATCAACCAGTGCAAACTTCTCACCAGCTTCATGCCCTGCAGACTCATCGACAAAGGAATCAAAGGCTTATTAGAATCATTTCTCTGAGGGTTTTCAACCCAGTGCCCACTGAAGGCAGGATCACGCTGTGTTTGAAAAGTACATTGACAAATAGCAGAGCCAGTCAGCACATTCCAAATTTCTTTTTTTTTCAACAACAACAAAATTAAAAAGGGATGAAATTTGTGAGAAAATTTGCCGGTTTCTTGATCATCTTCAATAAATACTTTACTAAGGGTTGATAAATGATTTGTAGATGTTCTAGGCATGTTACAGGTGGAGTCATGTGTTTTTTAAATGGGCGAAAAACACACTAGTGGAAAGTGTCACGGGTGGTTTGAAGCCATGTCTAGAAGCAGCCTATTGATCTGTTGGACTCAATAACAGTCCGCAGACATTTTAATAAATGGTTCCTCAAGTGCCATAAACAAAGTCCTTCTGTGACGATTTGGGAGCTCTTTCAATGTATAGCTTATGAACTCTGTTTGAAACCACGAACATTCTTTGGACTGCAAACACCATTTTGAACGTGGGGTTTGGTTGCCTTCTCTGTTGTCCTTTTACCTCCAAGATGGACTGGGATTCCTAGGGGTAGTAGCACAAAGCTAACAATAGAGGGTTGTTAAACCTTGATGACCCTATATTCACATAGAAGCACCCTAAACAAAAGGCTGGCTCCTACCTAGGAGAAGTGGGCTATCCAGGGAGAGGTCACCTGGTTATAAAGTCACCTGGTAGGGGTCTGTGCTCACCTGTTGAGGCTGATCAGGAGGTCACCTGACAGAGGTTATAAAAGGGCAGGAGCTGCTCTAGTCTGGCTCTTCAGCCATTTCCGACAGCTGAAGATGAAGGGAGAGGCTGCCAGAACTTGATGAAGTAGTGGAGAGCCCTGCCTTGAAGACAGATGGACCCCCAAGGACTCCCAAGGGAAGGGTGAGCCAGAGTGAGGAGCTGTTTTCTAAATGATAAGTGTTCTCTTGTCCTTTTGCTCTTTACTTAAGAGGCACTGAGTTACAAACCTTTTGCTACACCTGTGTCCATTTGCTTCTGCTGTCCTGCATCCCTGTAGCCCTGCGGGAGGTTCTGGGAACATGCAAGAGCTGGGGAGGGGTGGTGTAGATGGCTTTAGTCTCAGGGCCCAGGCAGTTGGACTGCAGGGGCCTCAGCGCTCAAAGGGGTGTCAGGCATGAGACCCAAAGCCAGGAACAATGTGTAACCTCTGCCATCCCCAGCAAGCTAAGGGCATATGGGATTCAGCACTTGGATCCCCCTCACAGCAGTCTAGGAGCTCAACCAGATCTGTGACACCTTCCACTGTCTTCAATGGGGCGCTGGGTTGGGCCCAGAAACCTATCTGTTTTATGCAGCTTTCAACACAGCACCTGCCAGATGGTTGCAATGGATCAGCGCCTGCTAATAAATCTCTGTGCATCTGCCGCTCATAGCTTGTGTGAGATTCTCTGTATGCCTTGGCCTAGCCATGGGATTGGAAGTTACTTCATGCACTGCCAATGGTGCAAAAAGAGGGAGGGGAGGACAGGGAGAGCTGGTAGGTGGAGACAGGACCTAGTGGGACAAGGGTAGGGCGTTAATTGCGTGAGACTGACACCCCAGCAACACAGCGTGAAGGTGATTGGATGGCAAGGTGAGTTTTAAGTGGATCGCGTCACGTTGCTCAGCTTGTCCCCTGGGTGGAGTGTGTGATCAGTTTTCCAGGGAGTCATATTCACGTTTCTGAGTCTGAAATTTGCTTTCTCCAAGTAGCCAAATCCCCAGCTGGTGATAATCAGCATAGCTCCATTGGCTTCAAGGGACAATTGAAACCAGTCGAGGATCTGGCCCATAAGCACTAATACATTGTTTCCATGGGTGTTCCTGCTAGTACCACTCGTTTGCTAGAACAGTCATGGAAGGGGAATCAGCAGAGTGGGATTTGCTACCTTAGGTACTTATCCGGCCCTTAGCATCTCAGCCTCTCACTATCCTTTTAGTGTATTTATCTTCACAATACTCCAGGAAGGCAGGGCAGTTCTGTTATCCGCATTGTACAGATGGGTAACTGAGGCACAGAGAGACTAAAGCCCTAAGGGACTTGCCCAAGGTCCCAATGCAAAAGCCCCTAGCAGAGCAGAGACTTGAATCCTGGTTTGTCAGACTTCCCTAACCATTGGATCATCCTTTCTCTAATGGAAACTGGGTCTCCAAATCCCTTAGGCAGCTTTGAAAATCTCAGTCTGAGTGTTCTTATTCAAGCAAATATGGAAACATTGCTAATGTGCTAGCCCATATCTAATTGATGCTCACTATATATAGTACAGCTGAGCATCATCTGGAAATGTGATCTCCTTAAAGGCAACTCCTTTAAATATCAGCTGACACAAGTCACTCTCTAAATCAGCTTTACTGTAACTTTAGGAGGTTGTGGAGGTTTTGTTTTGTTTAGTTTAAATTATGAGACATTTTGACGTTTCCATTTCACAGGGTTTGAAACGGACCGTTTTGTTTGTTGGGAGTTGTTGGTTTTTTAAATCTGCATGAATTTTTTTCACCTCCAGTGTTATTGACAACACTGTCAAAATGATCATTGAAATTCTTCATTTACGGCCATATCAGGTTTTCGGTAAGAGCAAAATATCGCTAACAGTTTCAATTAAAAATGTGAAAAATGTCTAAAAAGGCAGCTGTGCTTTGTGAAACTTTTTTAAAGGGCTTTTAATTAAAAAACTTTGTTTGGAAAATGTTGACCGGCTCTAATTCTAACTGAGCAAACTCTGCCCTTGGCTGAGCACTGAATCTCTCTGCCTGGCTGTTACCTGCCCTTACCTCAGAGCAGTCTGAAGTTTGCCTTTATGCTGGGAAATTAAGACAAACTGATTCAGTTGTTGTTCTGTGGCGCTCCCCTTCTATTTCCAACATGCATGAACCTGTCCGTATTCGGGCAGTGCCTGCAAAAGAAAAACATGCTCAGAACAGCCGTTTCTGTAAACATCAAATGACTGGTATGTGAAATATCTCCTCGGCTTGAGCCAGTTTTTCCGTAGGCACCAAATCGCCTGCAAGCCGCAGCCCGTTGTGAGACGGGGTGTGACGTTATTGACAATAACTGGGACCATATAGATCATTGTTACAACCAAGGTCCTGCAGTGGCACCAAATCTTATATAAAGGGGGTCAAATGAGGTGTCTAAGACCAGATTATGCTTGGCTGGTTATGATTATGCCATTTATATGCATGTATCAGTTTGGTAGTTGAAGTTATGAATATTGGCTTTATACTGTCTGTATTTCAAACTGGGGCTGGGCTTCTGGGACCACAGACAAGCTATCAGCTCTGCCAGTCCTGCTGATGGCCCATTACGGACCATCGACGATACAATGGACCCATTGAGAGAAGGCAGACACGCCTGTGACTTAACAAGATACGCAGGGACTTGCCCATGTGACTCCAGACTCCATTTTGCTGTGATTTTCCACAGTAAGGAAAGAGGTGTCTTTACACCTGGAAGAAACTATAAAAGGCAGCTGCCTCATCTCCATTTGGTCTTCATTCCTGCTTCTTACCTCTGGAAGAACCTTTCTACAAATGGAAGCTTTGAACAAAGGACTGACGGACCCATCCCAGCTGGGGATGTACTCCAGAGACTTAATTTGAATTTGAACCTGCAGTTTATTCCATCTCTGCAAGTCTGAGCCAAGAACTTTGCCATTACTGTATGTAATTGATTCCTTTTAACCAATTCTAGCTCTCACCTAGACCTTTTTCCTTTTATGAATAAACCTTTAGATTTTAGAGTCTAAAGGATTGGCAACAGCGTGATTTGTGGGTAAGATCTGATTTGTATATTGACCTGGATCTGGGGGCTTGGTCCATTGGGATCGGGAGGACCTTTTTTGTTTTACTGGGGCATTGGTTTTCATGACCAGTTGTCCCCATAATGAGTGGCACTGGTGGTGAGACTGGGAAACTGGAGTGTCTTAGGGGATTGCTTGGGATGACTTGTGGTTAGCCAGTGGGGTAAAACCAAAGTCTCCTCTGTCTGGCTGGTTTGGTTTGCCTTAGAGGTGGAAAAACCCCAGCCTTGGGCTGTAGTTGCCCTGTTTGAAGCAATTTGTCCTGAACTGGCACTCTCAGTTAGGTCCCGCCAGAACCAGCATCGTTACACGGGGTAACAGCAGTTCACCCTTACAAGCAGCAGCTGTAAACCAGAAAGTACAGTGAAGTAGTTACCAAAGGATGGATGAATGATGATAAAGTCAGGCTGGTTTTGTTCCTCTCTTTTGGATCTCTGATGCATATTATACAACTAGCCCCACACAGAGCATGTGCAAGAGGGACAGGGCAGGATAGGCAATGGGGCCTTGATGGGCAGGATAAGAGACCCAGGCCAAGGTTTTCAGTTCTGACTAGTTGTTTTGCGTGCCCAAGTTAAGACACTCTTAAAGGGCCTGATTTTCAGAGGATGGGTGCTCAGCACTTTCTGAACCTCAGGACCTTTTAAGGTCTCTCAAATTGGGCACTGTTGCCCGACTCTCTTTAATGGTTAATCATAATTGTGTTGATTTGTGGGTTGATCCTGATTAATGAGCTGGGGATACCGGGGTTCCCATCCCAGAATCAGGCCACACAGAACTCAAACCAACGAGTTCCACATCTTGTAGGGACCTTCAGGATGTACAGCAAGGAGCCTTGCACTGAGGGCAAAGCAAAGCCTGGGTGGGTTTCATTCAAACCGATAATAGAGACAGAAAAGCTCCAACCCTCATAAACAGATAGGAATAATAGACTATGGGGAATATCTGTGGTATCATTCCTTGCATATGTTCTTAGACTTGTAAACTTACCCCCTTCCTTGAGGACCTGGTGGTGAGAGACAAACGACCAGCCCTGCTCTGCATGCCAAATGAGTCTGATGGTCCAGGTTCCCCCATGCCCAAGACTGGTGGTAGATAACAATAGAGCTGAAGGGTCAAATGATGGGAAACTAACCCCCACCCCTCACCCCCATGTGGTGGTTAGGCCTATATAGGGCCTGAGCGCGACCATGAATATTCATTCTAACACCCAGCCTTCCACGTCCAAATCTAACTTCCTCACCCTCATAATCCTGGGTGCGCTTATCCAGCAGGGTAACCCATTAATGCCATTTAACTCATTATCGTCGACATCACCTATTGCTCAAACAAGCTGGGGGTTAGATATCTGCCAACGAGGGTCCTAAAATAGCCAAACCCAGGATCACGTCCGTGTTCCTGAAGTGGCCGGGTCCCATTTAGTTCTAACTCTTGCTATTGAGCAAGCTATTCCTAGTTCCCCCAAATCCAAGGGTAACCGTCAGGTCATTCATTAAGGCAAAGGTCACAGGCCTACTAGGCTTGGCTATACTTATGCTAACTTGCTTAAACTAATGTCTACAGGATACAGGCCCGTAGGTTCCTTGCATTACTGCTGACTATAATAAAAGGCTAAGCTAGGTCTATGGACTACAAGCACCCAAAATCACTAGTCACTTGATAATCTCGGCCCCAGAATTTTGCCCTTAATCTGTAAAACCCCCTTTTGCTTCCTCTCCCTGTACTATTAGCTCCGTTACCCTCACTTGCCTCATCTACAGGTTGGGTCTTGTTGTCACAGGCCAGCTGGCCCTTTAAGGGATGTGGGGCCCAGCCTCACCTGTGACTGATCGGCAGCCTCCCAACTGAGACCGATCAAGTGATGATAAAAGCCAGCAAGTGGCTCAGTTTGAGGGGAGCAGCGGGAAGCAGGTGAGTGCTTGCCTGGTTCAGGGCCTGCAGCCTGCTCTGGTCAGGGGAATAGCTTTGGTTTGGGATTACTTTATGCCTCTTACAGTTGACAAATGAAGGGCCTGAACTGACTCTGTTTGTGGCGTTAGTCCTTCCCGGGTTGGGGGAGACGGAGCAGCAGCTCACACGGCTCTTAGACTGGGAGCACTTTGGAGCAGAGACTGTAGTTTTCTATGTGTTTGTACAGCACCTCGCACAATGGCACCGGATGTTGCTGAGGCCCCTTGGTGCTCCCAAAATATTATTTAGTCAGTACTTTCTCTGCCTCGTCTGTTCCCACGGACACTAGGAGCCTGGTTTTCTTCTCTGCACCAGTGTAAAGCCTCAAGAACTGACTGGCTTCTTACCCAGTCTGTCTTTGACTGAGGTCCTGCTGGTGAGTGAGAATTTCAGCGGTTGCCCCCAAGGAGCATTTCAGAACCCCCAATTTGTACAGCCAGAGAAATGTAGCCCATGAGGAAAATCAACCTAGGGACATCCCAGATCTGAGCCAATTACATGAGATTTGAATTTGTTTTCTGAGGCCTTCCATTGGCTATAACGGATACTGGGCCATGCCCTCTGCTCTGTATAGAGCACCATGTTCAGTAAAGAATCTGACAGTACATCCTTCTCCTAGGAGGCTGTAGGTTGCTGGTCTCTTCAGGATGCTGGTTGGCTGAGCATGGCAGTTTTTAGCATAGTTCCCATCCCAGTGTTCATGTCAGGTGTATTTTAGGGACACTCATTAATAATGCTGTAAAAACTAATTGAGAGCCGCAAGGCATGTTTCACTGCGCAACCTGAAATGACACAACAAGTGTAAACAAATGGGGAAATCTGTATAGCCGGATGGCTTTGTGGGGTGTGAAGTGGTTTAAAAGAAAGGATGATATTAAAATGCACAAAATCTGCGAGGCCAGAAATAACAAACCTATGAATTTTCACAGCTGTGCTGAATTATTCTGAGCTCTGTGATACTGTACAGTGCATTTCCTTCTCTCTCCTGTTTCCAAATCACAATTATGAAAGGCAGCATGTTAATATAATATACCTGCATCCATATAGAGCCAAATCTTAGAGATACAACTCACCCCTGTATAAAGAAGCAATCATTGCACCTCCTATGGTAGGCTCATACAGTATTTTAAAGATAATGATGATGCAAACCAGGTGTGACTTTTTTCCTGGGGGTTAAAGTGGTGCAGACCTTCTGCACATGGTTAATTACTTGACTCCTGAGTCATTTCTTTCCCATGGAAGTTAACAATAGTTTTGTTTAGTGGTTTGCCCACAGGGGTGGGAATAGAAACCAGGAACCCTGACACCACTTTTCCTCTTATAACCACTAGACAACTCTCCCTGTGTTTCTTCTTACCAGGCAATAAGGAGAAGTTCGGGAGGAACTGAGAGCAAACTAAAGAATACAGATCTGCCAATGTCTCCTTGGAAAAAGTCTGGTAGAGCTTCATGCTGTTTATGCAGCATTTCTTTCCTCTGTTTCTTATCCCTTGTTCTCAGTTGAAAAGGCCAATTTGTATCAACATTAGATCACTGCATCCCAGGAGTCTCTCTGCTGCCACCGCTTATGGGTCTGCTGATCAGCAGGCAGGACCAGCATGGTTCTGCTGTGGGAGGGTGTGGCACCGCAGCAATTTGTGGTTGAGCTTCTACAGTGTATCTTTTTGTTTAGGGCAAGGTTGGGCGTCTTTCTAAAAGACTCTAAGGGGTAGAGAATTTAGCACGTCCCTTGGTAAGCCGTTCTGATGGTTAGTTACTTTGACTTGAGCTACCTCCAGCCAAGAGTGAATTCCAAAGTTAATCTGGAACATGCTGCCGTGTTCCCTTGTGGGCTCTGTTTCAAGTGCCTTTGTTGATCTCCACTGAAGTATGGGAAGACAGGCTGTTGCATTGTTTCCACTGTAGCAAGGCTTCCAGATGGAATGTTTGGGGCGTTTTTTTCAGAGTGCCCCCATGAGACATCAGCTCTCTCCTTCTTGGCTAACATCCAGGTGTGTAGCAGTTTAATATCTGATACTGGTACATCCTCTGTCAGGAGACTTGTGAGGGGATGATTCAGTGACCTAACAGGGCTTTTCCATTATGGGCTTCAAGATCCCAACGGCCAAAAAGGCTGGGGGTGGGGAGGTTGGAGTGCACTGGTTAGATCTCAACCACCAGAGACTCCTAGAACTTAGAGGTGGAAAAGACTCATTATGACACCCAGACCAGCTCCCTACCAATGCAGGATTGTTCCCTACAGCACATTGAATGGTGTCTGCTGCTTTGGATTAGTCCTAGTTTCATCTGCTGGGCTGCAGTGGTCATATCCCCACTGCAGCTCTGCAAGAAACTAAAGGCAACCTTCTCTTCACTCTCCCACCCTGTCCCCCAGAGACACAGCTTAGAACTTCCATTGAGATCAGTAGAAGTTTTGCTGGTGGAACAAGAATCCCGTGTCCCTTGCAGTGCTCAGCTCAGGGGCACACCATGCGGCTAAGAGAGGGGAATTCTGCGTTCTGATTATAGAACATTCTGTCCTCTTTCATGTGCCTCTTACCCAGGGGTATCGTTTTTAGTTGGCTCCCAGGTGTCGTGGCTTCTTTGTCTCCCTTTTGTTTGTCTTCTCCTGCAGTCGTTTGTAATTCTTTATTCGCTGGCTTCAGACCAATGCTCATACCATTGTCCTTCACGTCTTAAATCTTGCCAAGAATTTCCCTGTCTAAAGCGTGCTGATCTCCCGGGCTCAACTTGGCTACCCCACGTAAAGCTTCATAAACCAGTGCTCCAGTTCCTTTGTCCCTCCTGGATGGAAATCAACCAATATTAAGATGCCTAGGACTTCATTACAGCATGCTGATGTGGCTAAGAACTCATTGATATTATGACTATAATTGAGTCAGTGAGTGGGGGAGGGCTGGAAACAAGACACTTGGCCTTCAGTCCAATTCCAATGTGGTTAAAAGTAAACTAGGTCCTGTATACATTCTAGTGTTCCACCAAACAGAGACCGGCTCAGAGGACAACTCTGTTATAACTCAGTACCCTCACTCTCTAGGGTTGACTAGTCTGAAAATCAGTGGTAGGTAGATATAGTGGTAGTTATATCTGCCCCTGGACATTTCCACTGCTTGCATCCGAAGAAGTGGGTATTCACCCACGAAAGCTTATGCTTCAATACCTCTGTTAGTCTATAAGGTGCCAGGACCCTTTGTCGCTTCTACAGATCCAGACTAACATGGCTACCCCTCTGATAGTGGTAGGTAGGGTTGCCAACTCTGACTGAAGCTATTCCGGGAGATTTTTTTTCCCCCAGCATGACATAATGTCATATTCTTAAAATATCCTATTAAAATCTCCTGGATGGCTTTCAATAGTCATCGGGAGAGAGAGGCCAATTCCGGGAGCCTCCAGGCCAAACCTGGAGGGTTGGCAACCCTCGTGGTAGGACTGAGGGACCTGATGTTCAAAAGTCCAGTGTACCCAGTCAGGCCACAAGTGTTCAAGCTGTTTATAGGTTTATGGACTTCCAGGCCAGAAAAGGCCATTCTGATCCTTGAGTCTGACATCCTCCAGAGCACAGGCCAGAGAATTCCACGCAGTAACGCCTGCATCTAATCCAACCATTTGTGCTTGAATCTGAGCATATATTTTTAGGAGGGCATCCAGTATTTATTTAATGACTCCAAGTGGCAGAGAGTCCACCACACCCATGCGTCAGCTGTCCCAGTGGGTAATTACCCTGTCTTTAAAATGTGCGCCTTATTCCACTCGCCTTGTACTTTCTGTCAATGAATGTAAGGTGACGTGCGGAGGTCAGAGGGATGTGGTATAATGCAGTTACATGAATATGGTATAAACCATTGCGCTGAATGTATGTTTTTTAAACGTGTCCTTTCATCACTCGAGTGTATTTAATTCCTGTTCAGAGATATTGATTTGTTCTGGCCTGTTGACGCTGTACAAAGAGCTAACGCTCTGCTGCTCAGCTGCCCTGGCCTAACCTGTTTGGGAGATTAAATGCGGAGTTTCACCAGTTCCTACCTTCACGAGGGTGTAATGCAAAAAGTCAGATAGGGCTTGGTTGTGTCACTTAAAAAGCTGATTAAATTAGGGCATCTGTCAGCTCTCGTTCCCTCAGATATGCAAACATGCCCAGCCATTCACCTCTGGGGGTGTGGCGGGGAAGAGCCCAACCCCAGTCAACTGTGGGCTAATGGGGATTATCGGTAACGAGCCAATGTTAGCAGCTGGGGTGATGCACATACACCAGTGATCCAGGCACTGCCAATGCCGGGAAACTTTTGCAGAGTGCCCCACTCGATTTACAAGGGGAAGGCAGCATGGGTTGAGTGGTTAGAGCTTGGGGCGGGGGGGCTGGGAGTCAGGATACCTGGGTTCTATTCCTGGTGCTGCCACCAATTCACTGTGTGAATTTAGGCCCGTGTTTACCCTCCACAGGTTCCAGTTCCCTGATAGAGGGACGATAATTCCATATGTTCTTTTACAAGATTTCTTTCTTTACGCCCTGAAGACATGGCCAGTCAAAGCTAGTGATGGGCAAACCTCCGAGGCCGAGTGGGGATATAAACAGCTGAAGCCTGAACGGGAGTCTGAACCCTTGGCAGTGAGGGAATCCGCGTTCTCCCGAAGCGAGGTGGTGAAACGGGAGGTCTAGGAGTCTATAGTGGAGGGGACTCTGCCTAGGGGGGGAGGAAGATTGAGGAGGGAGGCTGGAAGGAAGGGTCTGTATGGGAGGCCTGAGGGTTTTGGTGCTGTCATTAGCGAGGAACCCCAGACCCAAACTGAACTCTGCCATCTTTGGGACTTTTCCAGGCCAAATGTCACAGCTTAGCCCCATCCCCAGCTCAGATGGGAAACAGGAACAATCAGCCGGGCCAGACCCTCAGCTGCTGTGTAAATCGGCCCAGTGGAGAACCTGGCCTGCTACTGCCAGCGGGCTTGGCTGTGGGGGGATGTGTCCGAGAATGAAATCCTCACTAGGTCTTTCCCATCCGCTGCTTTGTTCCAGAAGGAGCGGAGGTGCCGGCACTAGGGGTGCGGAGGTGCTGTCGTCCCCCTTGGCTTGAAGTGGTCTCCATTCTATGCAGGGTTTATAGTTTGGTTCAATGGCTCTCTGCACCCCCACTCTACCAATTGTCCCAGCGCCCCTGAGAAGAGGCCAGGGATCTGATGAGATAACGACTTGACTCGGCATTGAGAGACATGTAGGTGACCCCTGGAGTGACACTGCCAGATAGTCTGGTTCCCCAAAGGCACCAACTTTCTCCCAGGAACAATGCCGCCGCGCTGAGTCCTTGCGAACTCCCCGCTCGGAAGGAACAGGGAAGCGCTGTGGTCTCTTTCCCTTTCCTGTCTCAGTTCTGAGTCAGCAGCTGGGTTGTTGCAAGTGCTGAGCTGTCAGAGGAGTGACCGGTGCCACCCGCTCTCGGCTGCCTGGCTTTTCCTGCTGCTCGTGTTCTCTCTCCGGGTAGCCTGGATCAAAGCAGACCGAGACTGGAGAGTTTTATTACTGGAGTGGGGAAAGCGATGGAGGTAATTACTGCTCCAGTAAGGAATAAAACCTGTTATTTCAGCTGGGTATTTCTCAGTCCAGCACCACACATCTGTCTTTCACGTCTAAGGTCACAGCCTCAGTTTAATCTCATCTCAGCACTTAGCTCTCGCTCATGTGTAAAAACGTTGTCCCGCCTTTCTCAAAAATCACTGAAATTCCTGGTTTCTCTGCTATAGGCAGAAGGAATGTACAAAAACAACTCTCTCACACCCGGGGGGAGATCACTCTCCAGCTATAAATGCTCCGTGCAAGATACCCACATCCACACCCCCTCGCCAGGTAAAAAGTTGACCATTGCAAGACACCATTTCTGGTGGGATACAATCCAGATTCTGTTGTGACAGTGAAAAGAGCACAGGTCATTTCTATCAAGCCATCTCGTCCTTCTCACAAACCAGCAGATGGGTCGGGGCAGGAGGGAGAACGTGTTTCCCCAGAGGGCATGTGTGAGATTTACAGAGACTCCTGTTCAGTGGAAATCAGCGACATTGCCTCTCCACTTCCACCAGCGGAAATGAGATCCGAATCTGGTCGGTGTAGTTTGATATCGTTCTCCACCAGTACAGGGTGTGTGTCCACCCAGATGAAAGCAAACTCCGACAAGTGGATAGATCTGTTCCTGTATTTGACCACCAGTTAGACTGAATAAGATGCAATATTTTCCCCTTGTTTTCTCAGGAAGTGGGATTAGAAGGTGAGGGAGCAACTTTTGTGATTTCAGATGTTACCTTTGTGGTATTTCTCCAAGCAGAGTCCTCTGGCAACTAGCTTTCTGCTGCCTGTTTCAAACGCAGATCTGACCGTGCAAAACAAGTAATGATCGGATATATGAACAATGAATAAACATCTGGGGCCAGATCCTCAGCGGGTGTAAATCAGTGTCACTCTGAGTTCAGTTTACACCAGCTGAGGCTCTGGCCCCTGAATTTGTAGGGGTTCATCTAAACTGAACACAACGGTTGTCTGTTACAGGAACGATGTATTTAAATACACCTAAAACCATTTTTAAAGTCAAACTTTAATTACACCAGTGTAAACCTGGAGCAACTCTGTAAAAGCTCACTACGTTACTCTGGAGTCACACTGGATAGAAACTGGCCCAGAGGCCTTTCCCTGTGGAATGCAACAGTTGACTATGGAGCCCAACATAGAGGAGTAAATATGGTCAGAAATAACGACCCTGGTCAGAGCATTGCTTTACTGGGGAAATGGCACTCCGCTTTTCCTTCCCTGTTGCACGTCTTCACGCCAGCATCCATGCAGACTTCGCTTCATTATTGATGCAACAGCCTGTAGAGCTCCCACCAGAGATTGTGCTTCTGTGGGCGCTGTGTATTCACACGGTGAGGGACAGTGCCGGCCCCAGAAAGCTTACAAGCTAACTAGGACTTGACTTGCCCAGTGTCGCACATTAGCAGCAGAACTAAGGATCAAAGCTAGGTCTCCTAAGTCAAGGTCTAGTGCTGTAGCCACAGTACTGTACTACCTCTAAGGTAGCATGGGACAGAGCCGTCATTGCTCCAGGGGAGGGGAGAGGGAGAAGGAAGGGCACCGAATTTCCTTTTTTTAACAGCTTTCTCAGGATCACAGCTCTCGAGCTGGAAGCAGAAATGTGGGCTTTTATACCTCAGTGACCGGCCCAGGTCCAATCAACCCCCAGAGTTCGCAAGGGGGTTGAGTTGCAGCATTTGGGCTGGGTCCCAGCTTTGCTCTGGATAACAGATTTTAGAAATCCACTTTCCTTTCAAGCATTCTCTTTTGCCAGCACACCTTTGTTAATTCTTGATCACTCCCCATGAGTCACCTGGTGCGCCCATACTGCCAGACAACATTACAGGCAATTGGTTGCGGTGTGAAAGGTCCAGTTAGGATCCCCCAAACCAAGGTATTAACAATGTCCTGCCAATACACTTTTGCTGCTGTGGTTTCTTTACTGTGTGGTTGGGTTAGTGACAAGGGAATATAAAAAAGTTCCAGGCTGATTCAGGTTGTAGTTCCTTTGACTAATCCAGGAACTAGATGGTGCTGTGGCATGTCGTTTACCAGCACTTTTCCTGAGCATCTGAACACTGTTCAGGCTTGGAGATCATGCTGTATTGTTGTTAGATTTGATGGGATATTCCTTTTGGGGGGAGCTGTTGCACAGAGTGAGGGAGTTTGCTTTCTGCCTTTAATTGCTCTAACTGGAGTCAATTCTTGGGGCAGAATTGCTCCCTGGGAACCAGTCATTGGTGTTGGGCAAAGGTTTCTGAAAGAGCGGACTTGCTGCATGCTGTTTGTGACCACCATGTTCCAGGACTGGTGCAATACACGATAGATAAATAAAGGTGTGCTAAGAATATACTCAGATGCCACATTACTGATTTTTCCTACAATGGGAACACAACCTGCAGGACCCAGAGGTACCAGCCCCAGAGGTAAGGGGTACGTCTGATCTGCCTCATATGGACACACGCCAGCTCCTTTGCTGATGGCATTTTGCACCTCACATGAGTCCTGCAATATTTCCATTTCTCTCATTTCATTGCATTTCTTCTGGCAATGAAGCTTTCCCCCATCTCTGCACTCTTCTCTTCCTTTGCCCACTCCCTGGGCTGCTTGCTCAATGCTACTCCTCACTCCCTCCACACCCTGCCCTGCCCCGCCACCCAGTACTTTAAAGTTTAGTGGTTTACATCTTGAGTGTCTGCAAAGCTGTGATTGAAAGGATAGGAATGCACAGGCTCTAAGCCTGATTCTGATCTCACAGCACTGTACCTCGGACGTCCGCGTGGTTCCTCCCGGCTCACGCCACTGTTAAGTGAGAGCAGAATCGAGACTCTTGTATTGAAACTCTTGGGGCCAGATCTTCAGCTGATGCAGACTGAGGGAGCTGCACTGAAGGCAACAGAGCTATGATGATCTGCCCCAGCAGAGGGTCAGACCTTTAGACGTCAAAACCACTTCTGCCCTGCATGGGAAATGAAGTTCTCCCCCGCTGGCTAGCCAAAGCCAGGGGAGCTGGGGCTAAGCGGCTTATGAGAGCAAGCTCAGCTGTGTGTGCCCCTGCTGTGTGCCTGCACCAGTGACCTTCTCCTCCCCAGACACACCAGCACTGAGGCGCTTGTTCCCCCTTTGCATGCTGATTGGCTCCAAGAGCTTTTCTTCCATGGCCCTAAACGTTTTTGCGAACTGCAAAGCGAGGGCGAGATCCAAGCATATAAACCAAAGGGGGAGAGAAGCCCGTGTTCCACCGGGGAAAGGAAGGTGCATCAGAAAACATGGTCAGTGAGATTCCCTTGGGAGCTGGCATCACTCACGTCTCCGGAGGCGTTTCAGTGGCCTGCGAGAGCTCCGTTTCCAAACCCCTGGGGGACCAAAAACATTGAGCCACGCTGGGTAGATCATAAAGCCAAATGCTTCCTTCTGAGCAGGTAGGGGCATGGTGGGGCTTAGAGCAGGGATAAAATCTAGCTCCTGACCAGCTGTGGACGTCAAAGATCCCATGCTGGTTTTGTTAAGACCAGTGGTGGTCATGCCAGGGTGCTGGCCCAATTCTAACCCAGGCAGGCATGTTTGGCTGACCTATTTCCCCATGCATTTTCAAGTGGAGACAGTTTTCTTTGTCACTTTCTTTCCTAGTGTAGGGCTGATGGCTCAGAATGACGGCGGTGCCCCACCCCAGCGCTGGACGCATTTTAGAGGTGGCAAAGGAATGATCCCTCTATGTACTCTGCTTGCAAAGTGCTTTGGGCCCCTGCACAAAAGGTACCATAGACGTTATCATAGGGCCGGGTGTTTCTGTCTGAGGCAGTGGGAGAATAGGGCCCCGTATGTTTTCTAGAAATCTGGAGGCATAGGATGAGACATGGGGGTCGTGTTTGTGTCTGAGCATGGCCAGGTGCTACATTAGGGTTGGGTCCCTTTGCCCGTCTCTACTCAATGATTTTACTTCTCGGCTCTCAGATTCTCCCTTCTTCTCTCTCGTCTGCATGTTCCCCTTTACCTGACCCTTGAGCGCAAGTCCCAGCAGAACCCCTTGTAACGCTTGGCACGCATTCAGGTAGCGCCTTTCCTCCACTCCCCCACTGCACATTCCTGCAACAAAAACTCTCTGAAGAACCTGGCACGCACGGCACGTGTGGGAGAGGGCAAATTCTGTGCCTGCCCCAGGCTTGCAGTTTGGGGGGGCAATGCCCCCTCCGTCCCCCCTCTCCCCCCCCCCCCCCCGCATGCACACACAAAATACCCCTCGTTTGGTCAATGTCTGCAGCATGGACAAAAAAAGCCGAGCTGAAGTGAGAAGACGCGCCATCGAAGTGCAGCAAGAGGTGGCCTCCGGCGAAGGAATACCAGGGAAAACACCCCGCATGGCTAAGGAGAGGCTCGCCCCCGCTGCGTGTTGGAACAAAGAATCCTGCGCGGGTGCGGGAGGCCCTGCTCTGGCTTCTTTGGGGGGTGTTTCTGAGTGTCAAGGTAAATGGCGAGGGATCCCCGCCCCCAACCTGTGTCTATTCAGACATGCACGCCACTCACTGCTCCAGTGCAAAGGGACAAGTAGCTATCGCACGCCTGAGAAGCTCCGAGCTGAGAGCCGCCCCACTCAGAAATGAATCCGCCCCGGGCAGGAGGAAGTTGTTTCTTCCTGGAGGGGAACTCAAGATGCTCCGTGAAAGCTGATTTTTTTTTTTAAAGGGGTGGCAAGATGTAGACATCATCTGCCTGTGAATAAGAGCCTCTCTGTGAACAATCTCAGCTTGGGAGCCACAAATTCCATGCGTTAATATCGTCTAAATAGAGATGGGCCAGAACCGACGCTCTGGCCCTAAACACACCTGCACATTGACTCCTGACCCAGATTCAGATAAGCCCGTTTATTGGGGAGGTTTAAATCTGGATCCAGATCCCATCTCTAATGATACCTAGTTATTCTGCTGTGGAACTAATTTTATAAGGCCAGTGAGCACCCTTGCAGAAATGACTGGAAGGGAACGGAACGGCCCATTTTAGTGGACAGCTGTAGCCAATCGGCATCTCTCTCAACATCCATGAGCTTTTAAATGGATCCTGGGAGCAATGTTCCCTTTAATTTTTGACAGGCCATGTGCGCAAAAAATTTCTTCTGTGCTAATTGTTGTGCTTCTGTGCAAATTTTTGTGCGTGCGGTGTTTCGGCGTGTGCACGGGTTTTAGGATCTGTGTGCGCGCGCACATGCGCACAGCTTAGAGGGAACAGTGCCTGGGAGCAGGGTCTTGAGAAAACAAAAGTAACAGCTAAAGGCAGACGTTGGCACCATTAGTTTCAACAGGAGTCGCTGCTACTCAGTACTATGCAGGGTTGGGCCTCCTAATGATTTTTTTCCTACAGGGATCTGAGGTCTTAACCACAACACTGCATGGGAATGCCCTACCTTTGTTTTTGCACAGCCCATCCAGCATTAAGCAATTATTGTCAGTAGTGTGGCTGCTGTTTAGGAAACCCTGACATTGAAACATTGTCAGCTAGGAAACCCTCCAAGGCCCTCAGGCCACCCATGTGTCTCTGCAGCCATATCACCAGGTGCTGTGATCCTATCAGCTCTGACACGTTAGGCTGGGATGATGAACACCGGTGCTCCTAGGAAACGATGGTCGTGACTCATTACTGACTGGTTTTATCATTCACCTTGGACTCGCCGTGTTCAGAATGCCCCAGGGGTGCAAAGCAGTGATTAACCCTTTGCCACTGCAGGGGATGGGTTGGGTGTGTAGCCGCTGTCCACCCCAGCCTGATTTAAAGAGAGAGTTTTCATGCAGGGAATCTGATGCCTTCGCTGGTCTCCTCACTAGAGCAGGGCGCATCGCTGATTTTTGGGTTCAGTGGCTGTTTCGAAAAAAGAGGGATACCTGGGCATCCCTGGGATGAGAATCTTCCCCAGCCAATGCAGCGACAAGAGTTCTTCCTGCCTTTATTCTTCAGCACTTAAAACGCACCCACAACAAGATCTGGGACACAGGTGTGAAAACAAGACCCAGCCCGTAACGAAAACGATGAGCTAAGTAGACTCCCCCAGGAAATCAGAGGGTAATCAAACCACCTCCCAGCGCCTATAGCAAAAGCCTGCTCACTGAGATGGCACGATGCCTATGGGGCAACAAACCCAGGGCCAAGGAAGAAGAGATTTCCAGAGCCAAGGGCTCACCACCAAACCGGCGCTAACACCTGCCTCCTGGTGCTGAACGCTAGGGGCAGTTAGCTGTAGCGCATCGGCTAATGGGGAGAGGAGTCGCTCAGGGAGCACGAGCTGGAACCATATCGGGCTGCAGAGATTTAATACCGGTGGGGCATGGCCAAGCCCGCTGTGCAATCAGCCACCTCCTTGTGCACCAGCTGCGTTCAGGTGCTCCGCAGGGTCCCGCTGAGTGGCGGCCACACGGCAGGTTGCTTTGGGCACGATCGCTCAGGGACCCGGGCAAGCTGCATGCGATAACCCTACCAGGAACGGCAGCTTCCCTCCCAGCCGAGGCCTCCACTGGGTTTGCGATGAACTGTGGCTACATCCATGCTCCAAGCGCGGGGTGTGATTCCCCTGCTCGCACACACGTGCGTACGCTCGCTCTCAGCACGCTAGTGCCGGCGTAAACAGCAGGGCAGCCGCAGCAGAGGATATGGCTGAGCTGGGCCGAGAACGAGCCCACGGGTTCGTACTCAGCACGGCCCAGTCGTGCCTCTGTTGCCGCTACCACAGCTATTTATACTCGGGCTGGCTCAAAGCTGGGCACACGAGCAGGGCGATTAGCTCATAGTGTAGACACAGCCACGGGCAGACACCGCAGTCATCGGTGGGGATCAGCCCTCCTGTGCCTGCCCATTGCACGCAGCGGAACTCCCTTAGCTGTCAGTAAGAGGCAGGCTTTACGGCTGCCGGGGCCTGGCACTAAGGGGAGATCTGACCTAAGGCAGCGGGTTACGTTATCCTCCCATGCAGGCTTTGTCCCCGCCCGTCCGTGGGCCGCATGCAGCACAGCGCATAGATCAGTTGTGCGCTAGTGCAACTGAAGTGAATTGCTGGGCACAGCCCCCCGAAGTCCCCAGCATCTGGACCAATCCCGGCTCCCACCCTCTCCAGCACACGGGGGGCAGAGGAGAGGGTCCAAAGAGACGTAGGCAGTGGAGGGGCTGGGCTCTGGGCTCCCTTCCTAGGGCCCCCTGCGCTGCAGCCGGAGCAACCTGGCTACCTCCGTGCCAGATCCAGCTCTCCATCCTGCTTGTCCCGCTGGATGTTGTGCGGCCAGGCACAGCAATCCAGGCCTGCACTGGGCAGAATCCGGGACACAGGGCCGAGAACACGCTGCCGATTTGGCACATGTCGGCATCAGTGAGGGTGCTGTCCCCTGGTCTGGGGGTGTGATGGCCTTTTGCTTGATGGAAACTAGCTCCCTGCTCCCCAGCTGCTCCAGGTGAAGCTCTGGGAAGGTTAGGCCTTGCCCTGGCTCCCCCTGGCTTCTTATACTGGTTCGCCAGCCTGAGAAGAATTCTTTTCCCTTTGCACACTTCCTTCAGGGCCCCGCCTTTCGGGCTGGGCAGAAAATCAGGGAGGTTGTTGCATGGAGATGAGCTGGAGACCTCATGCCGCCTTTCTCTCCCTGTCTTCCTTCTGCAGGGGAGGCAGTTCAAAGGCATAGACCTTAAACAGGGCTGCTTGGGGGGATCTGGCTGCTTTTTCGTTAAGCAGGAAGTGTTGGGACAGAGAGCTGTGCAGGTGAGTGTAATTTACCTTCAGTTTCACTGGAGTATTGAATATGGGACTCTAAGCTGGGTGCCAAAGAATAGCACTAGGAAATGGTGCTGACCTGAGTAGATCAGTTAATGATATTCTCAGCTCTGTCTGGAAGGAAATATACCCCTTGGCAGAGTATTTTCACTAGGCAGATGAGCACATTCTGAGTAAATCTATTCCCGTTTTGAACCATTTGTCATATTTTGCAAGCAATGTCCAAATGTTAAAGACAAAGTAGACAATTTCCCCCTCCCTTTCGAAGTAGAGTTACACACAGCTGTGAAGGAGCTCTGTATTTATTTCAGGCTGCTGGGGTTTAGCTCTGGAGAACAGAAGAGAATGCAAGAGTCTGGGGGGAGTGAAAGGGAAAATGAGGCTGGGTTTTTTCACATTGCCTCATGCAGGATTTATAGTGCGTGGTCTATAAAAAATAAATAACCCGTCCCGGATCACTAGAAGGTGCAACGTGTCTGAAAGGTTCCTATCTCCAGCGTGAAGTGGTGAACTGTCCAATAATCAGAGAGAACGAAGGGAGCATGAGAGAGTGTCTCAGAAATGTTGCTAGGATATAGAAAGAAAACCGCACGTAGGGCCCAATCCAAAGTCCAGGGAGTCTTTCCATTGGCCTCAATTGGCTTCCGATCAGGCTGTTATTTTCTGAAAGCTTCCGTGTCTCAATGTTGGAAGGCATCGGGGGCATTGTCCTCCATCTGGTGGGGTTCATGCCCCTCTTTGGATGCTGCTAAATTATCCAAGCGCAGGAACTGATGGGTCCTATCCCTGGCTCATAAAGATTCTCCTGGAATCCAAAATGTCTTTGCCACTGGAGGGCACCAACTTACTCTGAACTGCCTCTAATTCCCTATAATGCCCCAGCATCCCCCTATTGGGCTGCGTTCCCCACCCAGCCCCATCTCTCTTTGCATACGGGCCTGTCCTCTCCTCTCACTCCACCTGTAACTGTCAGCTGGACACTGCACAGAAGCAAACACCCCTCGGGCCTCCGTTTGCAGGGGCAATTTCTGTCTCGGAGGGATGGGTGAGTCTCCTTGCTCTCAGTAGAAAGCAGAAGAGCCTTCAGCCTCGTGGTATCAATCCACTGAGGAAGATTACGTCCATGTGTGCATTACGGAGATGTGAATCAGGAGATCCAGGCAAAGCACTCTTGTCCCTCAACATGCTTACAGCAAGACCGCATTGTGCCCTGGAGATGGGGCATCAGTCATGTCCCTGAAATGTTCTAAATCCTAGAGGACATAGATAAGGTCCCATGCCCACTAGCAGTGTCCCACTGAATAGTTTGGGGGCCTTCTAGTGGGCCTTTCTGTCTTCTGTTGCAGAAGCCACCAGAATCGAACGTATTTGTGAATCAATCCTTCTACCATTCAGCCAGCTCTCACGTTCACTAACTTCCTTTACGGAGGCTTAAACTGAATGTTCTTTTTTGGCTCTGATCCAAAGCCCATTGAAGTCAATGGGAGTCATTCCAATAGGCTTTCAATCAAGGCCTTTGTGTCTTCTATAAAATACGCCTGATATCATCCAGAACCGGCTCGTCCGGTCCAGGGAACCTTTATTCCTTCCCACGGTGCATTTCATCACCATGGGCACATTCTTTCCGCATGAATAGTGCAAACACCCAGTGATCAGACGTTTAAAGAGTAATCAGGGCTTTTGGTTACAGAACTTGCTGCTACCTCAGGACAGGGATTAGAGCGCAGAAGCCGTTGGTTGTCTCTGTTCTGGTTAGCAGCATCTGAAAAAGATGGCGCATTTGCCCATGAATTTTGGGCAACAGTGGCTTTTCAGTTTTATTCCAGCACATTCCACAGCTGAGCAACATCATCATTTCTGTAAAAAGGCCAATTTTGCAGGGAAAGATTTTGAGCATTTGCCCTTTTGCAGGTTTCAATATTAAAAAAAATAATTATCCAAATGAACATTTGCAAAATATAGAGGTGTGTGCTCAAAAACTGTACAATTTTTCAGGACAACTGGAAGCATGTTGACTCAAAAATGGTCCTGCAATTGGCACAAAGCAAGGCAAACATCACAAAACCCTCCCTGGAAATTCAAAACAAAATGCAAAAGATCTCTGCTGAGGGTTTCCAGTGTCATAAGAACATAAGAATGGCCCTACTGGGTCAGACCAAGGGTCCATCTAGCCCAGAATCCTGTCTTCTGACAGTGGCCAATGCCAGGTGACCCAGAGGGAATGAACAGAACAGGGAATCATCAAGTGATCCATCCCGTCACCCATTCCCAGCTTCTGGCAAACAGAGGCTAGGAACACCATTCCTGCCCAACCTGGCTAATAGCCATTGATGGACCTATCCCCATAACCATTGCGTGCATGGCCCTTGCTGTGATTATTTGCCCACTGCTATTTTCAAAGGGTGAAATTCACCCCAGTCCAGAGGACCAGTAAAAGACCTCTGTGCCACTTAAGTCCCTCGCTAGCCTGCTTCAGTAACGCGTGGACTTTTTACTGACCGACTGCACAGTGATTGCATAACAATTAACACGGGGCTACCCTCTTGAGGCTGTCTCCAAGAATCTCATCTCCAAGGAGACACATTGATACCTGTAAAGGTCATTTTGCTAACTTCCCGTTACGTAAAGTCAAGGTAGGATTTTGAAAATGCAGCTGTATCCTTTCTACCTGTAACACCGCCATCACCAGAAAAAGACTCTGCGATCAAAATCTAGCTGACAATTGTCTTGCTGAAATAAGAAGCGCATTAGACTCCATCCAGCTCACTCTCCCTATAGATGCATTCCCTCCTCCTCCCCCCCACCCCCCTCCCCCACGGCTATAATCACAGCAGAAAACCGCTTGCCTTTTGTCATTTCAGTGAACAGCTCTGATTCAGTGACATGGGCCTGCATGCTCAAAAGCGGGAACCACTTTTGCGTGCCCAACCTGAGACATGTTAAAGGGTTGTGATATTCAGAAAGTGCTGAGCACACCGCTGGGTAGGACATGGTTTCCGTGTCTGATGAACATTTTTACAACATTGAAACGTGGTCCTGTCGCAAATTGGGATGGAAAGTCAAAATTGCAAAAAGGATCACAAACCGGGAGGAGGCAAGGCGGTGGGATATGGGCAGGAGCTGACTGTTAAGGGCGAGATGGAGTTCGTGTGGTGCTTTCTGATTCAGAGATTTGCAGCGTGATTGTGGCAGGCAATCCCAGGAGGAGCAGCCAAAGAGCTCTTCGTAAGGCTGGTCATAAATTTTCCATCTAAATTATTTTTGATGGAAAATTGGAATTGCAATTAAACCAGTTTTTCATGAACAATGTCTGCTTTCTGTAGATGCTTTTTTTGGGGGGTGGGGTCAAAACACTTTATGGCCAGAAAACTACAATATTTCAATTTTGAAAGGCTGCTGCAGTGCCTCTTGGGAGTTATAGTTCAAGTGCCTCCTGCTCCCATTCTCCTCTACAGGCTGGGCTCCCCAGCTGGACTTCATCTCCCATGGTGCACTGCAGCCAAGCAACTGCCATGATACACTGCCCCCTACCAAGAGGTATTATGGCAGATGTGGTCCAACCAGGGAGCTTGGTCTATAGAGGTGAACAGGGACATGAGGCAGCTATGAAAATGTTATTAAAGCTAATCTTTAAAGTCAAATGTACACCAGTTAAGGAGGCAGGTACTGTACATCTGAGGTCAGGCTTAGGTTATGAGAGATTACAAGTATCGGTTACAAGGTTCACAAGATACGTACATAGTACATAACCAGATTGGGGCGTGGGAGGTTTTAAAGTGCCAGTGGATAAGTGGTCTCGGGTACGCCACCCATGGAATGTTTTTTAGAGTCCAAGACAGCACGGGTGTAGCGAATGGGCACATGGGTGGGGTGCGTCCCTCGGTTCGTCAGGGAAGGAGGTGGGTTATTTCCCTAACCGGCATTCTCGGTTACTCGACCTGGTACTGGCGGTGTCCCGTGATGTGTTCTGTGTAGATGTCTCTGGACCACCTGATGGTGTCGGACACCATGAGCCGTCTCATGAGCCGGGCGTAGCGTCGACCGACTCCGCACGCTCTCAGCACCGGCTCGTTGTGGGGGTCCCACGCGCCCAGGGCTCCCACGACCAGGGCGTGAATCTGAACCTCGTAGCCCTGGGCTTTCAGGGTTCCCATGAGCACCACAGCAGCATTTCAGCATTGAAATATCTCAGGATTTGGCCAAAATATTTTGGGTTTCCATTTTTTTTTTTTAATGAAAACGACACTTTCGGAGGGGGTGGGGAATCCATCTGCTGAACAGCTCTAGTTATTAAATTAAGAAAATCATGTTGGATTAGGATTTGGACCTACTAACTTTTCCACAGGATATTTCAGAGACCTTCTCCTTAGCATTGTCCATGGACCTCCCACCCTAACCAGTGCAGTAATGGAGATCGACCGAGGGCCATTACTCAGCCTCTTCGCTTGGGCCAGGAGCCAGCATGTTGCTGTGCTTTATGCATCATCCTAAAAAGTGTGGGCTGCAGCGGATACAATTAGGGATGATTATTATTTATCTCGGGGTGCTTTGAACACTTTGTCCCTGTGCAAAGAGGCTAACCCAGGCCATTAGGAGATATGAGGCAATCATTTAGGAAGGGGACAGCGCAGAGACGTCACTGGCAAAGAATTCGGCGCAGGAAGGCTTTGAAGTAGACGTGCGTTAAAAGGGGAGCGCTGCCTGGCACGTGTAGCACAGGGGCCTGTTCCTAGCACAAGTGGCAGCAGGAGAGAAGGCCCAGAGCTGAGAGTGCGAGGAGACAGAGGGAGCAGAGGGGTGTATGGAGCGAGAGGAGGAGCGGGGATCTATAAGGGAAGGGTTGTAGATTGCAATGAAGAACGCCAGGGCCTCCTAGGTGAGACTGGGGAGCGGGATCTGGTGCAGAAGGAAAAGGCCAGGGCACTGATGGCTAGTACTATGGAGCTGCTGCGATTCCTATTCAGTGGCCTTTTAAGCACTGGGCAAGGCACTGGTTTAGGCCTCGATTGGGCCATTCCATGGAGAGGTGATGGTGTCTGGAGTGACTGCACTGCAGAGCATCAGCAACCCCGACTAGCCACGGGGCAGCTACTGGGGGAAGGCGCCAACGCCCTGCTCCTGTCTCCGTTCCCGTAAGAGAGTTCCTGACTAGCCAATTACATTCGTGTTCAGCCAGACAGCAACCCAAGGCGTGATTCATCTGCAAATGTTACTTGGCTAATAAGTTGTTTTGTCTCCCAGCCTAGATTAACACCACGGGACAAATGTTTTTTACTAACCCTAAAGGAAGTGCCCTAAATAAACACCTAGTCACACAGGCACTTTGATGTAATAACCCTCTTGTTTTCTCCAAACAAAGCCAATTAGATCATTAAGAACATATTTCTGTAGGGTTAAGCATTATAGATATCAGCCAGTGGTAGCTTTTGTGGGGGCGAAGCAGGAATGGGATGGGTCAGTGCTCAAGATGGTAATACACAGGAAGTGCCATTGGCCATCCAGCAAATGGCAATTTTGCCATGAGTCACTGGGGTGTTTTGCCATCTTTCAGAAGGGACCCAAAACCAAGCTCTGATCAATTAATGATCTCATGGGAATAGCTGCTAGGAGATAGGACTTCTCACTGGCCACATAGGTCTGTGTCCCTACAGGGACGATCAAAAATGGGATGTTTCCGTCAAAAAAAAATTCCAAGGAAATGAAAATCTTTCATTTCGTTCCATATTTTTCAGGAGTGTTGTGATTAAATGAATTGAAACGAAACCATACCGCTCCATTCCAGATCCATTTTTCATTTGCTTTAGATTTTAAATGAAAATTTTCTATTCATTTCGTCAAAAACTTGAAGGAAAGGGAAATTCGTCACACAAGTATTCATTTCCCTGGAAAAGCCAATTTTTTGTTTAAAAAAAAATCAGTGGAAGTTTTTCAACCAACTCTGCTTCCACGTTGGGTGGTATTTTAATTCTCACACCTGCTCTGTAGTGATCAGTCACCTTTATTAGCATTGCTACTATTATTACTATTTATGTGTGTTACCATGGCACCTAGTCAGGGACCAGAACTTCATTGTGGTAGGTGCTGTACAAACAGAACCAAGAGACCTTGGATCTGGCTCTTCCAGGAATGGTCCCACATTAGTACATGTTGCAAGATCCGCACCCCAATAGCAGCAAAGGGTTAATACCTTTCTGACCCTCTAGACTATTATACTCTCCTCTTGTTTCCAGGTGTTAATTGCTAGGAGTAAAAGTTTACACCCCAGTGTAAATGAGCGAAGAATCAGGCAGTTAATTGTCCAGGGCTTTGGTTTGCAGGTAGGTACCTTGCCCAATTCGTCATCTCTTACTAACAAGCCTTTGTCAAGGCCATGAGCAATACAGATGAGTCACTCCCCAAATCAGCTGTGACTCAGCAGACTAAATGAAACGGTTCAGCACTTCATGAGTTAATGCCGCCAGCTGACCTAGATGTAGCCTGGGTTCAGGTGGGAGGGCTCCCCTTTGCTCTAAGGGGGGTTGTGTTATCCTCATCCCCAGGCTGACTTTGGTGGCTGAGATTTGCAAAGCGGCCTAAGGAATTAGACGCCCAAATCCTATTGAATTGCAATGAGAGTTGGAGGCCTAAATCCCTTTGGAAATCCCAGCCTTGGTCACGAGGGAACTGGGTCTGGATTGGGCTGATGATCTGTCTGTACCAAGAGGGAGGAAGGGAGGGAAGAAGAATGTATTGGGTGCCAGATCTAGGATCTACTTCACCTCTGGCCTAGTAAAACCCATGAGCCAATAGGAGCTGCTCCCTCCTGAGCCCGGGTGCAAGGCCCTAATGGCACTCGGCAAAGCCTCAGCCTCATTCCTGCTCCCAGCTCCAGGATGGAGCATGTTGGCCGGTTTCCAGATTCCACAAGGAGACGCTCTGGAAGCAGTTCTGGAGCGGGGCAGCCACATGGGGCCATTCTGGAGCTCCTGGCCTCCGAGCCACCGGTTCTCTTGTCACCAGAGCCCCTGCAGCCACAACGGTCAAGGGGGAGAAACTACACTCTCAGTGGCTGCAATTCACCCCGTGCAGAGGGTTATCACAGTGACTCTGCCGGCTAAATCCCACTCCCAGCCAGAGTTCTGCCCCGAGGGCTTCGGGGTACGTCTACACACTGCAAAAAAAAAAACCAACCAAACCCGTGACAGCGAGTCTCAGAGCCTGGTCAATGGGCGGGGGGAGGGGGCCATAGTTCCCCATAGTCTGCCTCTTGCTGGGAATGTTTCCGCTTGAAGGGGTTGAAGTTACAGATCCCTTCTTAAAGGGGGGCCCCCCGGGTGTGTTTGATCCAAGGACAGGGGCAGCCTGGTGTGAGGATCAAGGTATTGAAATGTGAGTTCTTCCAAAAGCAAGAGAATCGCTGAGCAAAACTCCATGGGCCAGTTCCCAGCTGGGGTACATCAGTGAAGCTCTGCTTACTTCAGCTGAGCTGCATTGATTTATACCAGCTGGGATCTGGCCAGCTATTTCCCATTGCGTTGCCTTCACCTGCTATTTCTCTGACTTAGGTGAGTCTGGCTTCCCCCGACGCCCGTCACCATGGACTGGAAGACGCTGCAGGGCCTGCTGAGCGGGGTGAACAAGTACTCCACGGCCTTCGGGCGCATCTGGCTCTCCGTGGTCTTCGTCTTCCGGGTGCTGGTCTACGTGGTGGCGGCGGAGCGGGTGTGGGGGGACGAGCAGAAGGATTTCGACTGCAACACCAAGCAGCCCGGCTGCACCAACGTCTGCTACGACCACTACTTCCCCATCTCCCACATCCGCCTCTGGGCGCTGCAGCTCATCTTCGTCACCTGCCCCTCCCTGCTGGTGATCATGCACGTGGCCTACCGGGAAGACCGGGAGAAGAAGAACCGGGAGAAGAACGGTGAGAACTGCCCCAAGCTCTATCGCAACACGGGCAAGAAACACGGCGGGCTGTGGTGGACCTACCTCCTGACCCTCTTCTTCAAGCTGACCATCGAGATCAGCTTCCTCTACATCCTCCACAAGATGTGGGATAGCTTTGACCTGCCACGCCTGGTCAAGTGCGCCAACCTGGACCCCTGCCCCAACATCGTGGACTGCTACATTGCCCGGCCCACCGAGAAAAAGGTCTTCACCTACTTCATGGTGGGGGCCTGCGCCATCTGCATTGTCCTCACCGTCTGCGAGATCTTCTACCTCATCTTCAAGCGGGCCGTCCGGAGCCTACACAAGTGGAAGAAGAACTCCACCAAGCACTTGGTCAGCTACAGCAAGACGGCCACCTGCCAGTGCCATCTCAAGCTGGAGCAGCAGGACGGCAAGGCCAAGAACAAGCCTTTGGATGCCCTCCGGGCCTCCGCTCCCAACTTGACTCTGATCTGACAGGGCGTGTCGGGGAACAGAAAAGCCCTGATGTTGGCCAGAGACAATGGACTTCCAAGATGGCTGCCTGCCACGCCACAAGTATTACTGGAGTACTTCAAGGGGACCTCAGTGGCTGTGACAAAGCGAGGGAGAGGAGGCGCGTCGCCAAGGCAGGAGCTCTCCCTGTTCTGCGTGGCTGACTGAGTTTTGCAGGCGGCGATGTTCATCAGACTAGGTGCTGCTGCTGCCACCATTTTGTTGGGGCCGGGCAGAAAGGACAAGGCCCTGGCAGTAAGTTGCTGCAGCAGGTCTTAACATGCAGGGCCCAGGTGGGTGGTTTGCCTAGCCAAGGAGGATGTGTGAATCCAAGAGTCTATGTTTTTCATTAGTTACATGCTATCAAGCCACTCCGTGTGATCCTGCAGGTTGGAGCTTCCATCCCTCCTACGTGCTCAGACAGGCCACAAGGGAAGGGAGGAGACGGCTGGCTTTTAAGTCTTAGGAGAAATGACTAATGTAAAGTTGCCAAGGACAATATTTGTCTCCTGTTCTCTCCCCCACTCTGCTAGACTCACAGCTGCCACGCCCCAGATGCCAGCTCCCTTCGCAGACTCCATCACATTGCGTAGAGAGGCCCTTGGGCTCAGTACCTCAGCGAATGGTTCATTAACGAGGACATTGATAGAAGGGGCCTTATTCTGACACTGAAGCAGTGAGCAAATCCCTGCCTTTCCCGTGAACCATGACCTTACCAAAGAACCAAGTCCATGGGGTCTAGCAATACGGTGGGAATAAAGTCATAGGCACAGAGTGGGATTGTGGGTGTGTCTCTTAGAAGAGTCTCTGTAGTTTGCATCTATCTCAGAAACTTCAATCTCTCCCCAAAAGCACTCAGATCAGAGAGCAAAGAAGCCCCCTTGTTGTGCCTTCGGGTGCCTAGGGAGGGCATTAAACTTTGCCTGGGAGAGTTTAGTCAGTAAAACATCCTAGATCAAAACCTTGAGTTAATGCGCCAGGCTAGTGCTAGAGAAAGAAGCAGATGCAGTAGCTAGAACAGTGGTTCTATGGCCCAGCTTCTCTGTTCTGAACGGAGTGACAGGAGTCACAATGACTCTGCAGGGGAAAGAGTTTTGTATATTTTCAAGAAGCAGCGGAACAACCCAGTGGAGTTGTGGGGTTTGTGACCTGTTCTGGGCCAGATCCTCACATGCCATAAATGGAGCTAGGCTGACTCCCACCAGCCAAGGTTCTGGCCTCATAACTTTTCGTTTAAGTTGTTTTCCGTTCTAATGTTCAAACTTTGTCCGAACTCTGTAAATCCCCATTACCGAGTAGCTTCCGGCTGAAACCAAATGAGTTCTCCCATTCCTGGTTGGAAACGGGATTGGGGTATAAAATTCAAATTAAAAGTGTCAAATTCATCCCTGGGGTAACTCCAGTCAAATCCAATTGAGGTGTCAATCAAAATACACCAGAGATGACACTGTCCCAGTGAGTTTATTGTTAACCATGGTTGGAAATCCATACCCATGCTCCCAGGTAATTGATGTTGCATAGTTGACTAGGACAGTGCATAAGCCCATAAGATATGAGGACTCTGAGTGTATATATATTTGCAGGAAGTTCTTGTTCTTTGGATTTTTTTTAATAGTTTGTCAAGATGTTTCTGACTAAAATAGAGTCCTGAGTGGCTGCCCCTCCAGGAAGATGTCCAGACCCTCACAAAGCAAACTCCAGGAATGATGCACATGTTTGTGTATATTAACAAGCAGTAGTGTTGAGTGGGAAACGTTCTCCCTTCCCACAAGAATTTGAGATTTCAAAAAAAATTCCCATCCTGAATCAGGACAAAAAGTCAAAATCATGAAAATTTTCATGAACTGCCAATCCAGAAAGAATTTCAGATCTGGGCAAATGAGAGATTTCCTTTTGGTAACTTCCAAACTTTTTGTTTTGACGTTGACCTTTTTAATACTTTTTTTTAACTTAAATTATTTTTACACAATTTAACTTAAATTTTGAAACAAAAAGTCATTTTGACCCCAAAACCAGAACTTTTTTGTTTAGGAAATGTAACAGGTAAGTAACAAGTGTCTCGGATTCAGCTACCACGAATTCAGGAGGTCCGAAAGGCAAACATTGGCTTCTGTGGGGACCTTAAGCTCTGTCGATTGCCAGGCTGATATTTAGCGACAGGTCAATATCAGGCCATAAGGACCACTGTCATCCTTGAAGGATCTGCATGGAGAAGGTCAGTCTGTTTGCTCGTACTATTGTGCCCTAATGGCCACACAGCTCCGTTAGAAATCCCAGGAAAACATTTCCCTGCGGCAAGAGGACGAGACTAAAAGAGATTCAGAGGCCCAGCCTGTTTAGAAGTGCTGTTTTATTTCTCATTAGCTCAGCAGCTGACTGGCCTGGACTGCGAAACAAAAGTCCCAGCTCCTCCCTGACACACACGGCCCCAACTTTCTCCCTTTATGCGCCCAGAGCGGTGTAAAATGGCCTGCATGCAAATGAGAAGCAGGCCCACTCTGATGCGCCGGGTTTTCCTTAACAACCAGCCATGCCTCTAAACCAGGCTTCCGCTGCCCTGCGTGTTGGGCCCAATTCTCTGTTGCCCTGGTAACGTTCTATACCCACTTGGCACCAGGGTGAATGCAGGAGAACACAGCCTCTTGGGCCAGCCGTTCACTGCTGTGTAAAAAGGGCTGCTACTTCTGATCTGCTAGCCCTTTGCACTCCCTGTGCAGCAGGCGCAGGATAATGGTGAATCAAGCCTCTGATATTAATAACTCCATCTATCTCCCCTGAACATGAATGCCAGGTAGCCACTCACTGGCTCTATCTACATTATAAACCTGCATAGATTGCCCTCTAGTGTAGATGCAGCATACTCCACCAGAAGGAGTTTTTCTGTCTGTGTAAAAGCACCGCCTCCCTCCCTTTGCCGACAGAGCACAGCTGCATCTGCCCTGGGGGGTTTGTCAGCATGGCTTTGTCTCTAGTGTCTGGGCTACACACAAATTGCCCAAGCTGTGTTGCTTAGGGCTGTGAAACCCCCCTAACCCCTGATGTAGATGTGACGAAGTCAATGGAAGAATTCTCCCGTCCACAAAGCTCCCGCCGCTCAGAGGGTGGATTAACGACACTGACAGAAAACCCCCTTCGGTCTCTGTAGCACCAGAGCTGGGGGGCTGTTGTGTGGACATACCCTAGGGGTGTGGGCTTTTTTCACACCCCTGCCCACCATCGCTGGACCAGAATAAGTTTTAAGCGCAGAGCAGGGAAGCCCTCGCTCCATTTTGCCGAGTGGCTGCAGCGTCGAGGGAGTTCTCTCTCGGGCAATGCACAGCTCAGAAAATGTTATAGATAAGAAACATTCGGCAGCTACTTGTCAAACACCTTTGCTGGGTCCAAGTCACATTGGGACGAGTTCCTAAGCCGGAATGAACCAGCGTAGCCCGTTTCCACCAGCTGAGGATCCGTCCCTCCGGGTTTGGATTTGTCAAACCCAGTCAACGTCTTTTGTTTTCTTTTTGTAAATGTGCCCCGCCCTCACTCCTGCTGCCTGGGACACGCCGAAAAACGCTTAACAGCAATACGACTAGTATTTTGTATTTTACAGCTATCCTGCTTCCTGCTGGGCTGGGGTGGGACGCGTGTCCCACCCCCGGTGGCCAAACAAGCATTTGATTTGTGTCATCGACCATGTAATGGAATGGCCAAATAAATGCTACATTGTTTATAGGTACATTCCTGCTTTCTCTGAGGGATGTATATGGTGGGACAGGGCCTCTGCTGGGGACCACTTGCCTATTTCAGCACAGGACCACTGTATCTCATTTTGGATATGTTGCGCCCATTATTAGGGACTTATTGTGCTCGGTGCTGTACATGCATACCATAAAAGATAGTCCCTACCCCAAAGAGCTTACAGTCTAAATAAACAAAGGGTGAAATGGGAAACTGAGGCACGGAGCGGGGAAGCGACTTGCCCAAGATCACCCAACAGGGCAGTGGCAGAGTCAGGAATAGAACCCAGGTCTCCTGCGGTCCTGACCGCTGGACTGTGCTGTCCCCGCTCCAGATTGCCCATGGACATTGGCCTGGATTTAAGTTTGCTAAACACAAAGTGCCCCGGGATTGACATGGAGCCCAAAGGGGGTCACCTGCACAGTCTCGTTTTACCCGCTTGCAGCTTGACGAGGATCAGTGCAACGGTGCTCAGGAGTGGTTAGAAGCATTGCCGTGGAGAATTGCTACCAAATCTGGAGAAGAGAGGGGATTGTCTCTGACAGGGGAAACGGAAACCCCTCTTCTGCCTCTGGTTAGTGGATGGCTGAGATACGGTAGGGATGGGACAGAGAAAGGGAGAGAAGGGTAAGTGCAGAGATAGACCAAGGTGCAGCTGGGGATGGCTGGATGCATGAGCCCAAGCCAATGGCTTTAAGGGACCGGCTCAGCCCATAGCAGAGTTGAGCCCGAACCACGAAGCAGGGCTCTAGACGTGGCCGTGCCCCGGGCCCACTGATGCTCAGCCCTGGCGTTCCATCAGCCCAGGCCCGGCGCCGGGACGTGCGCTGCCCACTTCGCCACGTGTCGTTAAACGTTAATTCAGTAGAACCAGGCGCTACCACCCCAGGAAATCAAGACGGGATCGGCATCAATTATTCACTAACCCTTGATAAATATTACACTAAACAGGGGTGAGTTCCGTTTAATCTGTTCTTAACCAGCCCTGGCTCTATGTAAAGGGCCTGTCAACTCTCACTCCAGCTGGGGCCGCCAACTCCCACTGGCCTTGCTGGGCACCATCTCCCAGTAGGCTTTTTCTATTAACCCTTTCATGGCACCATTCCAGGCGTTAATGCTCCGCTGAGGTCAGTGGGATGTGGCTCCCAAAGGTACCGGCAGTTCAGAAATTCATTTCTACTTGGCCGCACCTGTAGCACCTATCCCCGCTTTTAGGGGCCGATCCAGCACCCACTGAAGTCAATGGGAAAACTCCCCTGGGCTTTGGCTCAGGTTCTAAGACAAAGAGGGAGAGAAATCCCAGACTCCATACTAATTCCCTGCTTCGAGCAGCACTGGTCTTTCCCCTCTGGCCTCTGGGAGACACCAGCACCCCTAGAAAACCTAGCACTGGTCTTGCCAGCACTGTCATGGCTCAGTCATACTGGCAGATGTACTAGAGAGGCCATCCAGAGACCTCCAGCCCTGGGGGAAAGGTAGACATCGACCTCGTCACCAATGAGCATCAGAATCCTCTTTGCTTTGGTGATTTTGTCCCTCGCTTTCACTGCTGACAAATGCCGACGCTTCTGGGGCGTGTCTGCAAGGACGATGCATCCTAGACCCGCGCGCCAATGAGTCCCAGGAAAAGGCCAGGCCTGTGCAGAGAAGAGCATGTGTCCACGTTCCCTGCACCAGCTCAAAGCGCAGAGTGACATATCACGAAGGGAACGTCAGCTGCTGGAGAAACAGAAACTCGCAGAAAAACCAAACCTCCAGGGCGGAAAACGGGCCAGAGACGAGCTTCAATCCAGCTGGAACGGAGGAATTTTATATTCTCAAGCAGAAAACTTTGCTCGGAGCAGCTAAGGCTGCCATGAGCAGCAGAAGGCCTGATTCTGCACTTACACCAGCACAAATCAGGAGTAACTCCTTTGAAGTCAGTGGTCCCGATCCTCAGCTCTGATGTAAGTCAGCCGAGCCCCACTTCTTCAGTGACAACAGTAACCACTTTCAACTCAACGGAACTGCCTTGTTTTACACGTAGGACTCGTAAAAAAGGAGAGGAGAATCTGGCCCTGAGGCTACTAATCAGAGTTGTTTGAATAAGGGGGAAACTGTGCTAGGGCATGACCATACATCAGATAAAGGAACCACACCATCCTTTGCTTTGTGTCTGTACAGGGCCTAGCACATCGGGGTGCTACCAGAAACAGTATTATTTATTATTGAATAGTAATAACTTATTATTATTAGCAGCAATGCTGAGGTTCCTGCCCCACCCTTCTCGCTGCCCCTCCACCCTAGTTAATGTGCGGCAAATCCCACTAGTTGCTATTTGAAACTAACCCGTTCCCTTTGGTTGGCATGATTTGCCCTAGGTCTGTCTGTGGTTGCATGACCACAGATCCTGACCCCTATTGGCCCAGCCCAGGTACAGGGCAGTGGGAGTCTGTGGCCCGTATGCGCCCGGCCGATAGGGATGAGCTGTGGCTGAGAATAAAGGGATTAGTGTGTGGGCTATCCAGTGGATACTCCACTACTACCGGGCAAGATCACACTCAGGGGGAGGCCATTTTGAGGAGCACACCGCTCTGCCCCACTGGCATGACCTTGCACGCGCTTCAAAATGGTGCCTCTTCCCTCCCCGTCCGATACGGGACAAAACCACGTCTGGGTTTGTCTCAGTACCAGACGGGGGAGAAACTTTAGAAAAGCAGGATCGTCCGGCTTCAAACCAGACCAATAGCCTGCCTAATTGCCACGTCTGTCTAACGTAGCTACATGTCCATGGTACAAGGCCATGGTACCTGAGTGCCTCCTAACCTTTGAAGGGCTGTCACGTCCATTGTACAGATGGGAACTGAGACCCAGAGAGATCCTGGGGGACATTTTCTAAAGCGTCTAAGGAGCCTAAGGGGACACAGGCGCTACTGGAAATGGAAATAAACCTAGATCTCAGTGGAGTGGGGGAGTATGGCCCAGTTATTAGGGTGTTGGCCGGGGTGTATTTCCCTTCACTGCCACAGACCCCCTGCATGATCTTGGGTCACTTTGTGCCTCGGTTTCCCCATCTATACAATGGGGATAGCAGCACTTCCTTGCTGCACGGGGCGTTGTGAGGATAAACACATTACAGACCGTGAGGTGCTCAGAGACTATGGGGAGTGGGGGCTGGATAAGTACCTTATACGGCGAGATGCTTTGAAGCTGATCTGCTGGAAATCACCCACCTTTCAGACCTGCCTGAGAACTCAGTGTCTTTCCTCTCCGAATGCAAGCAACTTGCCCAAGGGAGTTCAAGAAGCAGAGCAGGAAAATGGAGGCACCTGGCTAGTGAAAAATGGCTGAGAGTAGCAATATAGCCTGAAGGAGCTCACCGCCACCACGGCTGAGCCAGGGAGCTGTGGCCTCTCGGTACCTCTGGGAATGAGGCCACTGTCATCTAGTAGCCTAAATATGGATTTAGGAGCTGAACTTTAGGGACCCAGGTTGGAAAAAAGCAGCCCTAAAGTATCACCTCTGTTTGGGGGAGGGCAGAGAGCGAGGAGAGGGGGAGGGATGGTGGCGTATTTGGGTGGAGGAGAATAAACTAGAGGGGGGGAAAGGTCTTTTCATTCTTTTAAAACCCTCTATGATCCAGTGCAGAGAATTCCTCTTGCCAGTGCCTTTCTCGTTCTGTCCAAAGGGTGGTGCTGCTCCCTTACCTGCAAAGTGCCTGGGCAGTTAGGAATGCAACAGACCAGAGGGGACTGGGAATCGCCTTTAGACTGGTACAGCCGTCCACAGAACTAGGGTTTGTACCAAAACAATTGTATTGGGCGGGGGGGAAATCACCCCCCTAAACCAACACAGTACACTGGTACAACATGTGTGTGCAGGGCAGGTTATAGCCAGGGAGCGAGGTTTGGGGCTTGGCTATGCCTCGCCTCACGCTGCGTGTTGTCGTGTACCCCCCGTGCAAAGAGAGTGTAACGTGGGTGTCGAACGCTGCCCCATGAGGCGTGCGTGTGCATGTGTGCACACGTGTGTGCGTGAGAGAGATTCGGAGTGCGGCAGAGAGAACGGCCCGGTCTAGATTAGGGAAATCCTACGGCGCGTTCTCAAAGGAGTTATCAACCCGGTTTTAATTCACCTGGTTTTAAACCCCAGGGCACCTAGTGTGGTCAGGGCTTTATCGCCTCTGGTCATGGTCAGCCCAGCAGGGAGTGGTAACCCTCTAACCCTGGCTCTCAGCCCCGTCTTCCTTTACTAGCCACCTCTGGGCCAGTTCCCCTGCCATAACCAAGCACATGCCCCCTTGCCATGGAACCCGCAAGTGCCGCCCTCCCTTTCGCTGGCAGCCACCCCTCCATCCCCTCTCAACTCACTCGGCCCGTCGCTTGGAGCCAGTCGCCTCCTCCCCTACCTTCCTGAGCCTGCGATTGAGTCTGCACCCACACTGCCGTCACACAGCCCTCAGCCAGGTGACTAGTCCCTGCCCCCCCGGCAAGCGCTGCTCAGTGCGAGCGAGGGTGGACGGATCAGGCCCTTTATGGTGGATCGGGTCCAGCTGGGCGCAGTCTGCCCTGCTCCCGAACTCCGAGCGTCGCAAACCCTTGCGTGCGTCAGCCAGCCCCAGCACCAGAGAGAGCTGCTCAACTTCACCCCCCTGCTAGGCACTTATCCTGCGAGATCAACCGCCCCAAGCAGAGCCCCATGTGAGCTCACGGGGCCAGGGCCTTACCCCTTAGGACAAGGGGAGACGTACCCTTGGCAAAGCATCTGAGCGGGGGGCACTTCCTAGGCTCCCAGCTCCCGTTGAAGTCCAGCTCTCCTAGCCCCCAAGCTAAATCACTTGTGCACCAGCACATTGGTTCGAATGCCAGAGTTCTCCCCCGGCTTCAGGGGGAGACGGCCCCAAAAACAGAGCTGTATCGGAGGCCTGGTTGTCCCCAGCCTCTCACAGCTCAGGCCCCTGGCCCGGGATCTTCCCAGCAGCCCTTCCCCGTGTTGGTTTTGGCTCCGCTGCGGGGGAGGCCCTGACCTGGCCTGATAGTAGTATTATTTCAGCCCTGTCTGGCTTGTTTTCCTCCATTTCCTATTTCCAGGCTGCCCCGTCCCGTCTGCGACTCCCTGGGAAAGAGGAGGGAGCCCAGCAGGGCTGCTCTCGCCCCCGTCCCCGTGGCTGCTCCCCCCTCCCGGTGTTGTGCTCTTCCCCCAATACTGCTGTGATTTCACATTGCATGGGCGGCCAGGAAAACAACAAAGTCACACACACCCCCTCCCCAGCCACACACCTGCCAAGGCAGCTGCCCCTTTAAAGGAGGGCTCTGCGGCCGAACTATTAATTTTACCAACCCCCCGTTTCCTGCGGCTCCTCCCCCACCCCCCTGTGTAACTCTATGCAGGGTCAGTTTCCTCCTGCTCTATAACAGTCTCAGGGATTTGCTGGGCGCCACAGCCGGCCTGTGGAACAAGCCACAGGTTGTAACCCCCCTTGCCCCACCTGGGGCAGAGCCTTGAGTTGGATTCCCAGCCTGTGGGCCAGCAGGGTGCCTGGGGCTGAGGTCACACAGCTGTGCCTGGCTTCGGTGAGTAAACCCAGCCTCCAGCTGGCTGCCGGGTCCCTCTTCCAAGCAAGCCGAGGACGTTCGCCCGGTCAGCGAGGGCTGGGCAGCCCCTCTGCTCTGGGGCATGGCTGGGACTGGGGCCAGGGGCTGGGCACAGAGGCTGCAAGCCAGACAGTTGCTGCAGGGAATGCAAAGGGGGGCTGTGTCCTAGCCCACTGCATGCACCTTGGAGCACAGGTGGTGCATGCCTTAGCCCTGGGCTTCACACCAGGCTGACTCAGTTTAACCCTTTCATGACTGCATCTGGCCCCATCAACCCATCCCCACTGGGAGCCCTTGCTTTAAAGAGCCAGCAGACCCCTTCATTGGTTAATTGATAGGTGTTCCTTGCAAATGAGATTTCTAGGTTAGGGGTGTGGTGCCGCAGGGAGGCAGGAGTCCCTGGCCGCTGTGCTTAGCTCTGCAGTGCTCCTGGCAAGTGAGTGAGACCCTGGGAAGGATGTGAGTGAGTGAATCTCCCCTTGGGGTTGTTAATTGCTGCAATGCCTTGTCTCTCCATTGCTCCCTTGACTTCCCTGGGGGACTCACACCAAGGTCTGTTTCTGCTGAGTTGGGCTCTGACTAACCAAACTCTGCAGCCCAAAGGGTAAGAAAGTGGTAAAGTGTGTTTGGGGGTCTCTGCTTTGTCTGCTGCTGTGACCCTGGGGAGAAGGATAGAGCCCCTGGAGCTTTCTCATCCTGCTCTTGCACCCCTCACCCCTTCACTTTCTCCCCGGGCAGGGGTGCTGCCTGGGGGGCTGGGCTCCAGTCCCAGAGGGCTGCTTAAGCCCCCGTGCTGTTGTGTCTCTAACAAGCTCTTCAGTAAGGCTGTTGAAAGGGGGGCACACGGTGGGGGCACAGCTGTCTGTGCCCAGCCTCCAGCTCAGCTGCAGGGGAGGCTCCTAAAAACGGGGAGGTGGGCTGGTCCGTTGCTAACCTCTTACACCCAGGGGCTGACTGCTGCCCTGTGCTCTTGCCCAGGGACAGGGGGCCCACTGGGCACCTGGATGCCTTGGCACTAACCTGCCCTGTGGCACTGACCCGGCTCTTACAAGAAGCCAAGGGACTTCTACAGTCTCTGTCCTGCCTCGGTGGCTTCTCGGCTGGATGCCCTTTGGCTGGTGCTGTTGCCAAGGGCTGATGGGAGAGAGGCTGTGCTAAGCCCCTAAATTCTAGGGGTGCCCATGCTTTGCCGGTGGCTGGCCAGGAAGCTGAGGGCTGCCCTTAACTGGCCCTGCACCTTTCACTAAAAAAGCATGCCCCCCCCCGCCCCTGTAAGGTGCTGCTTTCTGATGGACCCCTGTTACAGCTGCACTTGCTAGTCACCTAACCAGGCTTATCAGCACCCTGCGATCACCTGACGACAGGGGGTGTCCTCCTCTCCCCCCCCCCCCCCCGCTTCAGTGGCTAATGCTGTCTGGTGTAGCTTTCTCTGCTGGATATTTGTGGTCTCCCAGTGTGGGGGGGGAACGGGGTGGGGGTCTGGGTCTCTGGGAGGCTGACATCTTGCTGCAGCCCTCGTATTTTGGCAGAGATGGTAGCCTGCTTAAATCCCCAGTGATCAGCCTTAGGGGCTGATAGCTAGCCCAGGACTCCCAGGACGGAGCAACACTCCCTGCGCTCTGATGGGATGACTAAGCCAGCAAAGCAAACTCCTGCCCGGGCTTCAGCTGGGAACAAAATGTCTTGTGCTCCCCTGAAGCCCGACTAGGGTTGCCAAGCGGCTGGTTTGTGACAAGAAAGGGACCCTGGTGGCTCCGGTCAGCACCGCTCGGCGGGGCTAAGGCAGGCTCCCCGCCTACTCCAGCTCCACGCGGCTCCCGGAAGCAGCCGCCAGCACCTTGCGGCCCCTAGACGCCTGGACGGCCAGGGAGGCTCCACGCGCTGCCCCCGCCCCGACGTGCTGGCCAGGAACCGCAACCAATGGGAGCTGCGGGCATGAGGGCAGCGCACGGCGCTTCCCTGGCTGCCCCTGCGCCTAGGGGCTGCAGCGATGTGGCAGCTGCTTCTGGGAGCTGCAGAAAGCAGCGCTGGGACCCCAAACCCCCTCCTGCACCCCGCCCCCCTCCTGCACCCCTGCCCCACCCAGAGTCCCCTCCTGCCTCCAAACGCCCTCCCGGAGCCCTCATGCCCCCCATCCCAGCCCGGAGCCCCCTCCTGCACCCCAAACCCTTCATCCCTGGCCCCACCCCAGAGCCTGCACCCCTGTCCTGCACCCCAACTCCCTGCCCCAGCCTGGGGAAAGTCAGCAATGGAAGGAGGGGAGGGTAGAGCAAGAAGGGGTGTTCGGTTTTGTGCGATTAGGAAGCTGGTAACCCTAAGCCCGACCCCACCAGCCACTTAGCACCCAACATGAGCTGCCCATCTGAGTCCTTCCCTCTCCTGCAGAGCTGCCTGGTCCTCAAAGCAATACCACCCACGGCGTTAAACCTAGCTCTGTAAAACCCAGAACCGCTTGCTGAGCTGGCTGAAACCCAGGGTCTCGGCTCAGGATGGGGGCGGGCAGGCTGTGGTGTCCGTCTGGCCCTTGTTTGGGTTCCTAGTCGAACGGAACAGTAGCCGTGGAGGGAAGTGCTGCCAGGCCGTGTGGCAATCTGGGAAGCCCCGTGTGTCTCCTGCCTCTTGTTTCCATGAAAGCCAGGGCTGAAAGCTCAAACTGTCAGGTTGACTTAACTCTTGTTCTCTCTCTGCCATCACTAGCACAAGACCCCCTAGAAGATGGGGGACTGGGGCTTCCTGGAGAAGCTGCTGGACCAGGTCCAGGAGCACTCGACCGTGATTGGGAAGATCTGGCTGACGGTGCTGTTCATCTTCAGGATCCTCATCTTGGGCCTGGCCGGGGAATCGGTGTGGGGGGACGAGCAGTCGGACTTCCTGTGCAACACCAAGCAGCCGGGCTGCGTCAACGTGTGCTACGACAAGGCCTTCCCCATCTCCCACATCCGCTACTGGGTGCTGCAGTTCCTCTTCGTCAGCACCCCCACACTGGTCTACCTGGGCCATGTCATCTACCTCTCCGGGCGGGAGGAGAAGCTGAAGCAGCGGGAGAGCGAGCTCCGGGCGGCGCAGATCAAAGACGTGAGGGCGGAGCAGGCTCTGGCGGCCGTGCAGAAGAAGATCTCCAAGATCTGCGTGGCGGAGGACGGCCGCCTGAAGATCCGCGGCTCCCTGATGTGGACCTACGTCCTCAGCGTGATCTGCAAGAGCGTCTTCGAGGCCGGCTTCCTCTTAGGCCAGTGGTACCTGTATGGCTTCTTCATGCCGCCCGTCTTCGTGTGCGAGAGGGCCCCCTGCCCCCACAAGGTGGACTGCTTCGTCTCCCGCCCCACCGAGAAGACCATCTTCATCATCTTCATGATGGTGGTGGGCCTGATCTCCCTGGGCCTCAACCTCCTGGAACTCTTCCACCTCTGCTGCAAGAACCTGCTCAGCCGCATGAGGAAGGCCTCTTCCTCCTCCTCTCCCAGCCCAGCTGTGGACCTAGACTCCTACCCAAACGGCAAGCAGTGCCACTACCTCCCCCTGAGCCAGAGCCACTCCCCTCCCTACCTGGCCTACAACAAGCTGTCGAGCGAGCAGAACTGGGTCAACTTCAACACCGAGGAGAACCTGGCGCTGCACAGTGGCAACAAGCCCTCCCCGGAGTCCTACGCCCCGGGAGCCCAGCCCCTGCAGGAGAGGCAGGCCAGCCGGCCTGGCAGCTCTGCTTCCAAGAAACAGTACGTCTAGGAGAGCCCTGAAACCAGGCGGCTGTCTCAGGGGTACCCCTTGGCCATTGAACTGTGGTTCTTGGGCATCTTGGCCACAGGACCTGTTTGCTATAGAGGCTTTAAAACAAAAGCTCCTGTTGGAGGCGCACTTTGGTTGACTGGTAGGCACCTCCTGCTCTCCACTGTCCATTGTGTGTCTGTGTATTTAAAGTGTGGGTGCTGTAGATGTGCTTTCAGGTGTGTGCACCCCTCTGCAGACTGGCCGTGTCCTAGGTCCTGCCTGTGGCTCAATTGCATGCTGCATTGTAGCCCGCTGGCTGCCGTTTACAGGGTGCGAGGACCCTTCCGACCATTCTGCCAGCGAAATGTACTTCCGGCTCCCTTGGGGAGGGTAACTCTCTGGTGCCTTTGTCTGTACAAAAGACCCTAAGTAACCGATGTCACGTGATACCAATACATTCGCCTTTCTCCAGCTGCAGTCCCAGGAGAGCGGTTGCTTTCTCTTTTTTTAAACTGTGTAGACATGGAAACCAAACAAAATCCCTTCTTCAGCTGCAGAAGCATCTTCGGTGGAAAGCTGCCTGCACTGTGGTGCGGCTTGCATTCAAATCCAAGGTGCTTTGCCTTGGGGTGGACCAGCTACTGAGTCTTTGGGGCAATGAATGTGGGGAAATACCCTTAATGTAACTAGGGGAGATTCCCCTTTCCTGCCCAATGGTTTCCATCCTCTCTGGTCAGAGCTGTGCCTTGTAACCTGGCCTCTAAATCTCTCTAGCCAAAATTTTTCATTCCTGACTGGTGGAGTTAATCTGGCCCAGCCTAGGTAAAGGATTATCCTTCTAAAGGAGCGGGTGGGAGAAGCCTCTGTGCCTCTGAGATCTTAGCAGCTGCAAGAAATTCCATAGGGCAGTTTGCTGTAAGAATTAATTTGGGGGATGAGGGCACTGGAGAGTCAAAGCAGCTGGTCCTGCTCATAAACCCAACATCTCCTCTTCTTCTGGGTCACCTGCCAAAATAATCCCGACGTCTAGATCTTGCCGCACCGAGTTGCATGACTCATAGCTTATCTGTCCAAGCTGAGGTGCCAGCCCAGGGTGAGGAAACCCTGATGCACTAAGGAAAGGCTGTGTCCCAAGGCTTCATTCCTACTCCCCTGAGTTCAGTCACCCCAGAGCAAAGTTATAAGCACTGTTCCCCATGTACGTTCAGAGTAACTTGTTGTCCAGGTATTTGTAGGTGTAAGGGATCCCCATGGGTAGCTGCGGTAATAGCCCCGGTCCTCTGCCCCAGATGGCCTCATTTCTGAGGCCCAGATTTCCATTGGTTAATTATTGCTGGTCTGACTGTAAAATGACTGCCCTGTATTTGCCACTGGCTCTGTTAAGCTGTTGGTTGGCTAGCGCGAAGTGTGAGTGTTCACTTCCCAGCCGCTTTACAGGGATCCCACTGTGGGTGTTCAAATCTGCTGGGAACCAGGGGCCTTCACTTGTGGAGGGTGAGCACTGGGACTCCGCCGGAATGGGGCTGCCCCCAGATTCGGCGAGGGTGGAGGGGAGCGGGGATGTTGTGAGTAAGTGAATTGCCCCATTCAGAGACCTAGAACCACTGATGGGGGTGGGGGCTTAAGGCTGATCACACTCTTCCTAGGTTCCCTTTCCTCAGCCTCTCCGATAGGGACTGATGGCACCGGTCAACAGAATTGGCCACTCCTGCCCAGCAGAGATCTGATACTGGAGTAGCTGGGGGGGGGGGGGGGCTGGTTTGAGGTATGGAGCTGCATGGCTGAGTGCTCATATGCGCTGTTTAGACTGTTGATTATTTCACTTTAATGAGCACCAAAGTCACTCAAAAAAATCTTAATTTGAAAAAGGGGTAAGGAAAAAACCTAGTAACTTTGTTTGTTTGCACAAATGTCCTCTCCTGCTGGGGTGTGAAATGCTGGGAGGGTGGTGGGCTGAGGGAAACCTGCTGTCCCTCTTCAAGAGAGAATTGTGCCTGGATAATCCCAAAGCTGTGAAACCAAAAGGGTCTAACCTTCTGTCCTTCTGATTGTTTGTTCCATTTTTAATGTAAGCCAAACCACCGCAGATGCCTTCTCAGTCTGTATTCTTCTCTCCGAAGCGTACAAGCCCCAGGCTGAGAGAGTAGCAGATGGAAGTTGCTCCTCAGCTCTTTCTGGCAGACTTAATGTTACATTTTTGTCAAATAAAACTTTGGCGTAAAATACCTCCTGCCGTGTGTGTGTGTGTTGCTTTCTCACAGCATCTAATGGAACACGTCTAGGCTGGTTGTTCGCCGTCTAATGCCCCCAGCTTTTTACTGTGAGAAGCTGGGTTTCTTGGCTTGCCCTCTTTGTAATTATCAGCAGTGCACTTTGAATGAAGTCTTAGCCTGACACTATAAATTAACGTGGGGTCTAGTAAATGTGGCGATCTTGTCAGATTACTGACGACATTCACGACTTGGGCTGAAATGGTCTTGTTTGAACTTCAACTCCGGGTGCTGACCAGATGTATAAAGAATGGGAATGACCTCAGTTCTCTCCATACGTGGGTTCCAGAGCTATAACTCACTGCCTTAACCCCCCCAGTATCATGGCTCAGCAGCCTTTCTTCAGCCCTTCCTCACAAGCAGTCTCACTATGATTTCAGTGTGACAAAGGGCTGCAATCTTCCCCCACAAAAAACTTTATCGCTGATAAAGTTTGCATGTGACCCAAAAACCGAAGGAGTGCTAACTAGTGAACAAGACAGATCAGTGATTCAGAGCTAGCCGGATGGCTTGGTAAACATACCCGCAGTGCTCTGGTAATAGGGCTAAATGCATGCAGTTAAGAAGGAGGCCATACTCCCATGATGGGCATCTCTAGCCTGGGAAGCAGGGACACAGATGTGGGGGGTTGTGGTGGACAATCAGCTGAACCATGAGCGCCCACTGTGACACTCTGGCAAAAGGCCTAAGGCAATCTTGGGACCTATAAGCTGGAGGCGGGGGGGGGGGTCTCAAGTCGCAGTAGAGAGGTTGTTCCCATCTCTGTCTGGCACTGGTGTGGCCCCTGCTGGCGTGCTGTGTGGAGAACTGGTACCCGAAGGATGTTGATGGATGGGAGAGGGTTCAGAGAAGTGCCACGGGAATGATTAAAGGGTTCGAAACCCTGCCTTAGTGATTGAGCTTTTTGAGTCGATTTTGCTTAACTAAGAGAAGGTGAAGGGGTGACTTGGTTACAGTACCTACTTGGGGGGGTGGGGGCGGGGTGGAAAATTGGATCATGGTATGCTTTTCTCTACTAGATTGGAGAACCCATTATTCAATGTCTGAAACAGGAGCTAGACAGATTCAGACTGACCAGGGGGACGTTTTTAATGCTGGGAGTAGTTAACCATGGGACCAACTTACCAAGGGTGGGGGTGGAGTCTCCATCCCTGACCATTTTTAAATCAAGGCCGGATGTTTCACTAAGAGATCTCCCCTGGGAGTTATTTGGGGGATGTTCTTGGGCCTGTGCTCTACAGGGGGTCAGACAAGCTGATCACAATGGTCCCTTCTGGCCTTGGGATCTATGAATCTTAGGGTGACTCTATTCCTGGCTTCTCAAAGCCTGGGCTGGTGAGGAACTCTGACTAATAGTTCAGACTCTTGCGTAGAGATTGTCCTAGGGCTATTTCGCAGGGACTGGCCTGGGGGGTAGGCCGTCCTCACCATCCTTGCCTCTCTTGCATTGTTCCTGTGCTCTCCAAGGTACAGTGATGAAGTGCAATTCGGGCCATGTACTCACCCGTTCTGACATAATTGGTGGAAATGGGCTCTACATAAACTGAAAACTCCTATATTGTTTTCTGCTTCTATAACCACAGGGCTTAAAATACACCAGAACAGGCCATTCTCTCTGGCAAACTGCTGTGTAAAAAGGGTTTCAAAAATAACTCTGAAACATGCATTTTCCCCCCCTTCCAGCTGTGAACTGAATTCATGTGCTGGATGAGCAAATGGGAACAGTAGCGCTGCAGTCAGCTGTGGAAGGAAATCGAGTGAGGCCATAGATGCCCTATGCCTGTAAAAATGGCACTAGCCTCCTGTGTTTATCCGCTTGGTTGCACATTGAATGTGCTCAGGATCCAGGCAGAGGTGTCTCTTTTCTCTGGTCCACTGGGGGATCCGAGCGTCTTTCTCGTGTGTTATTGCAACTAACACACATGCTGATGCCCTCAGTGACACTGGTGCAGCCTTGTTGCTTACTTGGAAACTGCAGTAAACAACTCTCTTGATGTAGGGGGGGCAAATAGATGCTAGATTGAAGAACCCAGGCGTTGCCCTCCTGTTAGCCTGACAGAACCAGCACAGCAGCTGTTGCGTTATGAGGTTCTCTCCCCTTCCCTGGGGTTAACAGCCTTGTATCACTGCAGTAAGTGTAGCAAAGGGAGCAGAGCCCTTCCTCTACTAGGAAGGTTGCCTTTTTCATTCCCACCCCAGCTCTCTCCTTCTCGGACTCCTACTTTGTTCAAGTGCCTGTCACGCTGTTTCCTCTTGACTCTCGCTGCTGTTGTAAGGGTGATAGGTGGCCTGGGGCTGGGCTGCAGAAGACCTGGTGTTTCTGGGTTCTCTTTCTAGTTTGGCCACAGATGCGCCACGTGACCTGGAACTAGTCTCCGTGCCTCGGTTTCCCCATCTGCTAGAGAGGGCTAATGCTTATCTACCTTGTGTGCTTCAGGCACGAGGCTGCATACAGCCTGAGTACAAGACATTGGCTATTAGCAGGGATGGCAGAAGAGTTTGTGGGGAGCTGCTGGTGCCCTTCCAAAGAGAGGTGGGCTAGTCATGTGTTTCAGGTGCTAGTCTGTGACTTGGGAGAGCTGGGTTCAATCCCCAGCTCTGCCACAAACTTCCTGTTTGACCTCGGCTGAGTCGCTTAGTCTCTCTAGGCCTCAGTTCCCTACCTGTAAAATGGATAATAGCCTACTACACTATCGCTAAGCATCCCTAGAGTTACACAAGTGTGAGTGAGACACCAGTTAGGCCCCGCATCCTTCGCAGGGTGCTGCTGTGAGGTATCATCATGCGTGACACACACAGATATGCAGAAATGTCTGTAAGGGAGGAGAAGTAGATGCTTTCCAGGAGGGATTCCCACTGGAGCCAGTCCTGGATTGGGGAAGAATTTCTATCCTGTCAGTGAACGGTTTTGTAAACATGTGGAAAACATCCCCATGCTGTGCCTCAGTTTCCCCTAGGTGCTATCATAATACTGATGATAAACCCTCCCCCGCCCCCCGCCAAAGAGCGTGCTGAAGGGAGAGGAAATGCCTCTGTGAAAGGTAACTGTACAGATGCCTCTGCCACCAGAGTGCTTAGTCTGCTATTTATTTGGGCTGCTCTCTGTTTTTGCTCCCTCTCCTGGCCTGGAGTGTATATTTTTATTGGCACAACCGGGGCTTCAGGCTTTTCCCACTGCTCCAACAAGGTGAAAAACAAGACAGCGGCGAGCCCCCTTGTCTGGAACCTGCAGCCACCCCTGCCCTAGCCTCTGAGCTCCCAGTGCCAGCTCTGGCAGGGAGGTGAGCTAGAATAATAACGCGGCCGGGCGTGCTATTGTTTCATGTTATGATGAGGCTGGCCCTGGCTGCCCTGGTGACCCAAAGTGCCGGCCAGGGGCTCGCACAGCTGTGGGAAGCGGCCTTCATTGCACTCCAAGAACAACAGAGAGGAGTTAATTTTCACAGCGAGCCGTTTCCAGGGGCCAGCCAGGGCAGGCTTGGGAGCCGAGGAGACAACCAGGCCCTGCTTCTGCACAAACACGGCGTGTTTCCCGAGAAGGAGGGCAGGCGGCCCTTGTGCAAATAAACGGTTGCGGCTGATAAGGGTGATGGATGGAAAGGAACCACTTGCTCTCCCCTCTGCACGGGCCTGGCGGGCCGATAATACGCTTCCGTACCGAGGCCTCTGCTCCCTCTGTGCAGCAGCCAAGGGGCGAGCGGGGCCGCGGGGCCGCAGGGCCGCGAGCTGACCCGTGGGACCGATGAACTGGGCCACGAGCAGAGCCTGTTGGTCCCGGGGTCTGGATTGAGGCACTAGATGCCGCGTTGTGATTTAAACCCCAGAGGAGCACAGCTCCGCCATCGGGGGCCGTGTGCTAGGTGCTGCACGGACACATAGAAGGAAACGGTCCCTGCCCCAATGAGCTTGCAATGGAAATGGGGAACCAGGAGGGAGGACGCCGAACATCCCCTGGCAGCTCGGTAACAGAGCCCAACCCCCAGCCCAGCCCCAGACCGCCTCCTGTGGGGTGTAAGCATGCTGCTTGGTGGCAAGGGCTTTCAGGCTGAGACCCATAGGCAGTGCAATGAGTGGAACAACCCGCTCACACCTCTGCATGTAGCTGAGGGCACTGCGCTGGCCAGAAAGCCACATTATTCCTCCATCTCTGCCGTGCTGGCATCCTGGCTGGGCGGACGTTTGAACTCAATTCCTGTGCACGTCAGCCCTTTTGCGGTTTCCACGGCCATGTGGCACACATGCAACTGCCCCAGGATGTGCAGAAATGTCTGCCAGCATGGGGCAGTAGATGCTTTTTAGGAGGGATTCCCAAAGGAGCCAGCTTGGCTCTGAGGGAGCCTTTCTTGCCTCTTCCAAATGGCCACAGAACAGGTCAATGACAGCCTGCCCCAGGCTGTGCCACCGTTTCCCCATCTGTGAAATGGGGATAATGATACTTAAAGTGCTTAACTGAATAATCTTTCTAGGATGGGGTCAAAGGGCAGCTACTCTTCAGAGGCAGTGTCCTGGGCAGAAAAGGAGCAATGGCGCTCGTGGGAGAAGTCCAGCCCGGGATTGGCTGACATCCTCATGTTGTCTCCTGGTAACAGATTCTATTGTCGTGGTATGTTTTTGTCCTTGGAGTTTGCGAACTGGCTTGTCCCACTTTTCCTGCAATACAAAGTTGGCGGCAGGGCTGCCGCTGCCTTTGTGTGATCGCGTGGGGCAGGCCCAGCCAGGTGACCCCTCCCGTTCTCTTCAGAGCTCAGGAAACAGCTTCTTGATAACACCCACCGAACAACACCAAACAAAGCCCGGCCTGGGCCTGGGGATGTGCAGACACTTCCGCTCAGATGCTGTAGCCTAAAAAAAAGCCCCGGCACTTAGGGTGACCAGACAGCATCAGAGCTGATGCCTTTCTCCCAGCCCGTGTTGGTCTGGCCCAGACTGTTAGCGCTTCGGGGCAGGACTGGCTCTTACTACGGGGCTGGGCAGAGCCAGCGCCACATCATAATCTCCTCCTCCGTGCCTCTAGGGCAGAGACTCATTGACTGAGCGTTTTCCTAGCCTGGTGCGACCCGGCCTAGAGCCAATTGCTCCAGGCGTTAGAAAGGGGCTCGCTCTCCGTTCGGTTCTAGCAGCATGTCGCTAGCACCCCGATACGTTTCTGTAAGCCCCTCGGCTCCATCCCTAGCAAAGTCTCTAGGTGGGGAAACCTTCCATTTCTCAGCAACCAGCCCCCGGGCTCATGTCTAACTATAGGTACAGTGTGTAAAAGTGCCCCCCTCCCCCGCCCTCTGCCTTTTGCTCTAAAGGCTGGGGTGACCCGCTGGGAGCTCGCTATTTCCTCTGCCCACCCTATCGCTCCCAGCAGCGCTAGCGGGAGACTATTTTCTGACGCTACATAAACAGATAAGGGCTATTTCAGCGTTGCAGTTCCTGGAACGCGCAGTGACTCCCAGGCCCTGGGAACAAGTGGTCACCAGGGGATTCAAAAGGGCTGAGTCGCAAAGAAAGAAACTCAGGCGTGTTCTCCAGGCAGATTTTGTACCTGGGGGGTGGGAGCAGAGAGCCGGCCTCATGGGAACGGAAGCAAGGGGCAGCAGAGGACCTGGTGGGGGGAACAGACACAGCAAGCAGCTGTTATTCCTAGAGAGTTAAAGGGCCTGGGGGTTAGCACAGGCTGCTGGGAGCCTGCAGGGCTACAGTGACAGGGAGGAGGGAGCCGCAGCCAAGGGGGAGTTGTCAGAAGGAATTTGAAAAATAACCTAAGTCGGGACCTGTTCAAGAGTTCTGCATCTGTGTGTGTGTGTGTGTGACTGTACATCTCCCTCTGTGTGTGATTGTGTGTGTGTGATGGTACATCTCCCTCTGTCTGTGTGTGAGAGAGACTGTACATCTCCCTCTGTGTGTAATTGTGTGTGTGTGATGGTACATCTCCCTGTGTGTGTGTGTGTGTGTGTGTGTGTGTGTGTGATTGTCTGTGTGTGTGTGTGTGTGTGTGTATATGTGTGAGTGGCTGTATATCTGTGTGTGTGTGTGAGAGAGAGAGAGAGAGAGACTGTATGGCTCCCTCTGTGTGTGTTGTGATTGTCTGTGTGTGTGTGACTGTACATCTCCCTCTGTGTGTGTGTGTGTGATTGTCTGTGTGTGAGAGAGACTGTACATCTCCCTCTGTGTGTGTGTGTGTGATTGTCTGTGTGTGAGAGAGACTGTACATCTCCCTCTGTGTGTGTGTGTGTGTGTGATTGTCTGTGTGTGAGAGAGACTGTACATCTCCCTCTGTGTGTGTGTGTGTGATTGTGATGGTACATCTCCCTCTGTGTGTGTGTGTGTGATTGTCTCTGTGTGTGTGTGTGTGTATGTATGTGTGAGTGGCTGTATATCTGTGTCTGTGTGTGAGAGAGAGACTGTATGGCTCCCTCTGTGTGTGTGTGAGAGAGAGACTGTACATCTCCCTCTGTGTGTGTGTGTGTTGTTGTCTGTGTGTGTATATATGTGTGTGTGTGAGTGACTGTATGTCTCCCTCTGTGTGTGTTGTGATTGTCTGTGTGTGTGTGACTGTACATCTCCCTCTGTGTGTGTGATTGTGTGTGACGGTACATCTCCGTGTGTGTGTGTGTCTATGTGTGTGTGTCTATGTGTATATGTGTGTGTGGCTGTATATCTCTGTGTGTGTGTGTGAGAGAGAGAGAGACTGTATGGCTCCCTCTGTATGTGTGTGATTGTCTCTCCGTGTGTGTGTGTGTGTGTGTGTGTGTGTGTGTGTGTGTTCCTCTCCCTCTCTGTGCGTGGGGGAGGATGGAGGGGAGTGAGAGAGTATCCCTCCATCTGTGTATGTGACTGTACCTCTCCCTTTGTGTGTATGTGTGCACACGTGATTGTGTGTGAGAGAGACTGTACCTTTTCCTCTGTATGTGTGTGATTGTCTCTCCAGCGGTGGGGGTGGGGGGGGGGAGCGGGTGTCTGAGAGAGAGAGAGAGAGAGAAACAGACTGACTGACTGACTGACTGTACCTCCTCCTCTGTGTGTGAGAGAGTGTCTAGCTGTAGGTATGTGACTGTACCTGTGTGTGTGTGACTGTGTGAGTCCCTCTTTCTCTCTGTTTTGCCCAGTCCAGTTCCCCGTAGTCCATTGAAGTCGATGAGTTTGCAGCAGGGATGAAGGACCGGGGCGGTGGGAGGGCACACTGTCATTTCAGATGTCACCACCCCCATCCGCCCGCAGGCCAGGCCGGCTGGAGCCGATAGCCGACGCAGCGCTTCCTCCACAGCCCTAGGGACACCCCAGTCTGCATTTTCTCAGAGGAAGGGCCGTGCAAATCCTTGTGCCTGGGCCAAGCTGGGTTTCCCTGCATGCTGGGCCCGCGCCAGGGCACTGGTGGTTGGGGGGATGGGTTCCCTGAAGGATGCTCTGGGGGAGGGTGGGTGGGATTGCTTTGGGGCGTTCCCCTAGTCCTGCCTAGGCTGTATGTGCCCTGCAGGGAAGAGAGGCCACAGGGCCAAGTCCCAGCTGTCCCATGGCACCTATAGACCAGCAGCCCACTGGGGCAAAGTGGCTATAAATGCCCCGTGGGGCATCCCGGGGGAGTCCTGGCAGACATAGAGCTGGCATGGCTGGGTCCGTGCCACCCTTTGCAGGCCTCGCTCCATCACCACCCCCCAGCAGAACCTCGGGGGGAGCCTGGCCCCGCTCGGTCCCAGCAGGGCGGCCCTGGGGGAGCCCTGTGTGACGAACTAGAACTGTTGTTAAGGTTTCCCTGAGTACTGTGTGGGTGCCTCGGTTTCCCCTATGCAGTGCTTGAGTATCTAGGTGGTGGGACAACGGTGCATGATTGTTACAAAGCCCTAGAAGGCAGGGGTGGGCAGAGGCCTGGACACAGAGAATGGCCCTGTCTCCTGGCAACAGATGGCCCGGCCCCTCCCCTGCAAAGGTGAGAGATGAAGGTGTTGAAACAAAGGAATCAGGTGCCCTCCTGGCCCGGAAAGAAGACAAAGGGGAAGGAGGGGCTGAAAAGTTTCAGTTTGGAACTGGCTGGAGAGGAGGGGAGAGAGGCAGACAGGGTCTGGCCTCCCTGCCTCCGTTTGGAGCTGTGGGGTGAAATGCAGGGAGCCCCGAGCTGGGGTCTAAGCTCCCTGCCCCCCGGAAGGGCCCGGCTGAGGGGCCCTGGTTGTACTAACAAGCTCTGTTTGGACTGTGTTCCTGGGATCTCTAATAAACCTTCTGTTCTACTGGCTGGCTGAGACTCCCAGTAAATCTGGGAAAGAGGGGTGCAGGGCCGAACTCCCCCACACTCCGTGACACCCTGTGACCCAGTGAGTGAAGGGTGACTTTCCGCCGTGTCAGCTCCCCGTCCTGCTCCCAGCGCGCAGGACCCCAGAGCGGCAGGGGAGGGAAAGCCCAGGGCAAATGGACCACACCCAAGAGGGGCTCTCATGGAGCGGCAGGTGCGCGGCATCCCCACCCCCTCGGGAAGGCAGGGCTGAGCGGCGCCAGGGAGGGGGTGTGGGGGTGTCTATTTTTAAACTTTCCCAGTATAAGAAAACGAACACGCTCCCGGAGCAGATTCCCTCGCCAGACACCGAGGACAGAAGCAGCAAGCCAAGAGCTGCTGCGGGGTGGGACGTGAATTGCCCCGCTCGGAAACAATCTCACCGGCTGGGAGGAGAATGGGTGTCTCGGCCACAGGCCCCTCTGGAGCTATCGTACCCACCCCCATGCCAGCTCTGTGCCAGGCCAGTGCCCCGGGAGATGGGTTGGGAGGGACCCTGAGCAGCCTGGGAACGGGCTGCTGCTGGACCAAAGGTGCTTGGTGCAGGCGTGACACGTGGTGAGCCTGCTGGGCACTGGGTGGAAAGCAACCCGGGGTCTCGGGACACACAGGCAGTGCCCCCTGGAGGGACACTTGCAAATGGGTCCCCGCCAAGCCCAGCCGTGGCTGTCCCGAGGGGAGGTGCGGCAGGTCAGCGGAGGCTTCCTTTCCCTCCAGCTCCGCTGGGCTTTGGAACAAGCCGAGTGGCTCATTTCCTCTTCCTCTATTGCTGCAAGCCGCAGTGCTGGGGCAGGTGCCGTGTCCCCCACGGGAGACCGCGGGGCTGGGCATACCCAGGCCTGCAGGTCGTGTACCCAGGCTGGGGCAGAGACCAGCTGCAGCCAGGAAACACAACCTTTAAAGCCCTTGTGACACTCCCCCCACCCCAACCCAGCCAGGGCTGGCGCGCTCACTAGGTGACCCTAGGCAGTCGCCTAGGGCGCCAGGATTTTTGGGGGCGGCGGGTGGCTGCCACCTACCTCCACGGTCGGCTCAGCGGCTGAGCGTGGAGCCGGGAGGCAGGGGGCGGCTTGCCGCAGGTGCAGGGGTGGAGGGGGAGGCTGCCGCGGCCCACAGGGCTGCGCTGCTGCGAGCAGGGGGGTGGGGAGCTGGCTGCCAAGGGCGGGGTGGGGGGAGGCTGCCGTGGCCCACGGGGCTGAGCTGCCATGAGCAGGGGGGTGGGGAGCCACCTGCCGCGGGTTGGGGAGCTGGCTGCCGCAGGGGTGGCGAGGGGGGGACGTAGGACTGGTGCAAGGAAGTTTTGCCCTGCCTCCAGCCCCGTCTTTGCTATGGAGCCCTGGCCAGCATGGCCCAGAGACCCAGCACATGGCAGGCATCTCTACCGCCGGCTACCCCAGCTGCACACACGACTCAACGCAGCCTCCCGGCTGCTGGGTCAGGGCCCATTTGAACAGGGAGCTACCCCGCGGCACAAGAGGGTTTAACTGACTTGCTTACAGCCACCAACCGACTTGGAAATAGAACCCAGGCGTCCTGGCACCGAAGCCCTGCTCTACCCACTAGACCCCACAGTCCCCTCAGAGCTAGGAATGAAATCCAGGCTCCCAAGCCCCTGCTCTAATCACCAGGCCACATTGTCCTTGCCGAGCGCCTGTAACCCACCAGGGCCTCGTGCCAGTGACAGGAAACTGAACTCCTGGCTAAGTTACACCCTTGGGGTGGCAGTGTCTTAGCCTGCCTGTTCCCGTCCGAGGTACAATGGCAGCAACGCCAGCACCTGCCCCTGTGGACACAAACACTGGGCCGCCTGCACCCACGTCCCTGGGCCGCCCATTGTGCTGCGAGCCATAACAAACCCCAGTCGCCCCAGCCTGGTGCCAACAATGCACAATAAGGGCCCGCAGGCCCCAAACAATCCCCCTCACCCCACCCCGTCCCAGCTGTGGGAGTGGGGTTATATATAGTGCGCCTCTCACAGGGGCTGCGCCAGACAATGCTGAGCCCCGGCAGAACCCGGCCCGCCTGACAGCTGTGTGAGAACCACGGTGCTGGAGGAAGTGCTCTCAATAGCGTCCACGACTTCCCGTATCCTGACATTGTCAGGCCCCTCCAACCGCGCTTCCGCAGGCTTCTTCCCGCACGGGGGTGCCGGCTTCGCCTTGGGGGGCAGCGGCTCACATGCCCCCCCCTCCAGTGCCCCCTTGAAACCGTCCCCCACCCCAGCACGCCATGGCACCCACAGGATGCTGGGCCGCTAAGGCAACACATCGCTAGCTTGATGTCCTGGGTGCAGCCGAGGGGGTGTGTGACTGGGAGTCAGGACGCCTGGGTTCTCTTCCTGGCGCTGGGAGGGCCGTGGGCCTGTGAAGTAGGCCTCACACATACTGTTCTTGGCTCTGCGCATGGGGGCGGGGGAGGCAGGTGGGTTAGCCCAGGGGAGAGCGCACGCCCGGGGTCAACTCCTAGCTCAGGGGAGTGGGTAGCGCAAGGGACTGGATGCCAGGCCTCCTGGGTGCCCTACCAGTGACTCAGCCAGGCAGGGAGCCCGGTACTTGGCTTTCTACGCTGTGTGCATGAGCAAGAATGCAAACTAGCCCCTCGGGCTATTGATATGGCACCATGGCCAAGCTAAACCCATCCGGAGCTGGCCAGCGTAACCCCTGAGACGCGAGGGAATCGGCGCCTTACCTGGAAAAATAGGCAGGAAATAATGCGCCAGCCCGAAGATTTCTGGGAGAGGACAACAAAGTCTGTGGGAGGCCCCACCCCATATCCTCCCCCCACAATCTGATTGGAAATGCCCCCCACCCAAATGACGCGATTGCTGAGTTCCTGGGCGCTGCAAACCCCACTGCCATAGCCACCCCACTCCCAATCCAGAGTCTTTTTTTTCTCTCTCTCTCATACACCCCCCCACACACACACACCCCACACACACACACACACCCCCTACCCCTCTCTCGTGACACCAGTTTACCTGAAGGCCCCCTGCGTGCAAAGCCCCTTGGTCAGCCTCTAACGCCGTTTCCCCCAGTGATTTTTCAGCCCCCTTTGCTGTCAGCACCTGGGCTAACGACGCCAGCCTGCAGCAAGCGCTCTGGCCATTGGGTTTTCGGTGGCCAGAAAAACAAGCAGGGCAGTGCAGGGCATTGGGAGGGTCTCAGGGCATCACCCCACTGGGCCTCGCCAGCGCCAGGCCCACAGTACAGTGTGAACACAGAACAGCTCCTCTCAGCAGCCACGCGCATGTGCGGTCCCTGGTTGCCGGGGCCGAAGGCTCAGCTGGCGAGCGCCAGGCCCACAGTACAGTGTGAACACAGAACAGCTCCTCTCAGCAGCCAAGCGCATGTGCGGTCCCTGGTTGCCGGGGCCGAAGGCTCAGCTGGCGGAGGCAGCTCCAGGGCCGTGGAGGGAGCCCACGCCAGGAAGCGCGTCTCCCGGAGAGAGGGCTGTGCAAAGATTCCCACAAGCTCATGGGACAAAGGGCAGAAAGGGAGCCTGAGAAACAGGCCAGTGCAGCCATTGACGAGATGGGGCAAGGAGCAGCCAGGTCCCCTGGGGATTGCCGCGGGAGCAGCTGCTTTGTTTTGTGTATCCCTGGCTTGGCTCTGGGGGCTTAGGTGCGCGTGAGTTTTCCAGCCTAGGTTCCCATGCGTCGGGCCACAGCTGGGTGTGCAGCATTGCACCGACACCGCCCACCCCGACACCAGCGGCTCGCTGGGTGTGGCTTCAGTGCCAGGGCGAGCGGGTGCAGTTACGCCAAGCCCATGCTTGGGGCAGGGATGGAAGGGGCATGAAGCTGGCTTTACCACACCTCTATGCTCCTGGTAGCCTGGGCCATGTGGGGCCCTGTCTAGCTCCCAGTGTAAGGTAGAGCAGTCTCCGGGCTGCTCTAATGCAGCGTCCCATGGGCCCTGGGAAGCAGAGCCTAACCATGGTATGATGCACGCCACCCACACCCCTGCCCATCCTCATATGCCAGAGGCTAGTGCAGAGCTCTTACACCAGCACCACACTCAGGGGGGCAGTCCTCTGTGCAGGGGGGGCCTCTCAGGGGGCCCTTCCCCCCCTTTCAGGGCTCATCATGCTGCCAATGGGCAGTAATGAGGCCTGAGAATAGACCCCTGGAGTTCTAGCCCCATCCAACATACGCACAGCCAGCTGCATAACAGAGCCCCACCAAGAGACACACCCCCCCAACCCTGATGGGGGGGGTCGCTATCCAGGCTTGGACGGAAGGGAAGGGTCCTATGGCCCCCCCCTCCCCATGTCGCTGTACCGCTTCCCCTCTCCTTTTCATTTCACACTGCAGCTTTCCCCCTTTCCGTGCTTCCATGTCAGAGCGCACGCGCGCGCACACACACACACACACATACACCCCACATCCCCCCCCATTAGTTGCACTTTCACTCTGCAAAGAGCTTTGGGCCGCTGGTCACATGAACGATGCTGCCTCACTACCCAGCCGCCAGCTGTTCTACCCGGCCTTCGGGCAAGGTCAGGTTACCTTCAGCTGCATCCTGGATGGCAGGCAGGGAGGCGGGGGAGCGTGCTAGTCTTGCAGGAGGCCAATCTCCTTGCAATGAGCTCATAGGCCTTCCCCCACGCTGCCTGCTGGGATCCTAGGCCAGCCTGGTGGTGATACACGCCACAGCTGCCCAGATGTGCTTAGCCAACTGAGGCTCCAGCCTGAGCTGCTGCAGCTGGTGCCTCGGGGCAGGGGGAGTGGCTGGCTTGCTCCTGGGCCCCTGGCAGTGATGAAGTGGGTGTGCTGGGAACGGAGGATGGGGTGGGGGGTTGGCCGCACTTCATCCAGGCGATGAGGAGCTGGGAGCCCCCGGCTGTGCAGAGTGGACAGCAAAGGGGCTTCGTGGATGTCAGCCTCCCCAGTAATGGAAGGGAGGTGGCCTGATGCCGCAGCCCTGAGCAGCTGACGCTGGCTGGATGCTCCCCCAGCACTAGGGCCTTTTGCCCCCCCTCCGGCCTGACCCCGGAAGCAGCCCCCTTCCCGTCCCCCAGCACCTTCAATGACCTGTCGTCAGCAACGCCCCAGCTGACAGGCCACCCATGTCCCAGCCGAGCCGGCCCCAAGTCCAGGTCGGCAAACCAGGCCTGGTGCATGCACGTGCAGAATGGACTGAGCTGGAGGTTCTGCATCGGCTGCAGGGGAGCCGTCTCCTCCTCACCCCCTTGGGAATTCCTGCCCCCAGAATCTGGAAGGGAATCCCTCAGACAGCGTGTGCGCCTTCAGCCACCCGGGGAGATGGAATTTCCGGCCATTGCTTTGTTGCCCTTTTGGACAGGCGATGCTTTGGCCCTTAGACGGCTAAGCTGTTGCTACCGGAAATGTTTTCTGACCCCTTTCCAAAAGGCTCTTGCAGCAGGGCGGCTACATCCCAGCTGCATGATAACAGCCCGGGAGCTGATTTGTTCCTTGAATGGTCCCATGTAAGAGCTGGCAAGCAGTGTGCGGCAAGCCTGATTCTTCACCACACGTTACCACGAATAGTCCTGCCCCCGGTTACTTTATTTGCTGCGTATTTCAGGGAATAATCCTTGCCTGGTGGATTGTTCACAGCATTGCTGGGATTTATTGGGACTCTGAACCGGGACTCAGGAGCTCTGGGGTCAACGCCCAGCTCTGCCACAGACTCCCTGTGTGACCTTGGGAAAGTCACTTCATAGCTCTGTGCCTCAGTTTCCCCATCTGTAAAATGAGGCTAACAGACCCTAGCTGCCAGTGAGGGGGAAGAGCATAACACAATTGATGGGTGTTGGGTGTGTGCTGAACATGGACTAATCTAAGAATCCTGAGATGTGAGAATTTAATGAACACTGGAGGGACCCGGGCAGTGAGGTGACGTTATTGAATATTGGGTTGGAAGACTTTCCTGGATGAATGCATTGTTCTAGTTTAATAGGAGGCTACTGGAAGCAACACAATGGAACCAGCTAAGCAACTTCCAAACACACACTTGGGGGGCAATTAAAAGACAATGGAGGAAACTATTACCTTCCAGGCTCCTATATCCTTTCGCCAGCCAGTTGCCAATGCTGGGAAAGAGCTCACGGGGCGCCACGCTGCTAAAAAAGTGACTTGGTGTCTGGGTAGCAGGGTGATCAAAAGGACGGTGCAGCTTTTACAGACGTCACTCCCTGCAGCAGGGGGGCAGGTGTGGTTTGGGAGTTAGGGAACGGGATTATGCCCCCCACACCCCTTCCCAGTGGTTTCTGGGGGGCTGTAGGAATCACAGACCTACCAGGATCCTGCTATTGAAGATGGTTAGATGCCTGGTAAACTATGGCCAGGAACTACAAGAGGGTGGCTCAAACAATGCTGCAAAGGGCCAGGTAAACTAGCTACTTAATCTGAATATGGGACCAGATCCTCATCTGGTGTAAATCAGCACCGCTTCATCCACTGGGCTGAAGTTACACTGATTTACACCAGCTGAGGGGCTGGCCACTCGGTGTGCTGGGCTCACGACGTGGCGAGGTTCCTGATGCAAAAGCCTCACCTTTGAAAAGGCAAAAATAGGTTTCCCAGCAAATGTTCTGCATTGGTGGGCAGTGACCACTGGGTGGCAGCAGATGGCCCCCTGGGTGAGACAAGGCCGGCAACGAGGGGGTGAGGCTCCCTTGCTGAGGTGCTGGATTCACACCCAGAGGCCCAGCGGCGGGGTAGCAGAGGCGGGTTGGCCAGCTCCAGGAGAACCCTTCCCAGCTCCATAGTAAGCTGGTAGGGCCAGGCGAGGAAAACATGCAGGCTTCTGGTCTGTCGCTGGCCTGCAGGGTGATCTGGGCCGACTCCCGGCCCCTCACCTTCCCCCTCGGTTCCGACGGGGATAATAAACTCCAGAGGGCTTCTCAATGCCTGCTGGTGAGGAGTCCGGGATTCCTGGCTGGAAAGACAGCAGGGCAGAGGGTTATTATTACAGCCCGACTTGGGAGAAAGCGCAGGAGATAAACACAAGCGGCAAGTGCTGCTAATAAAGCTGTCAGCCGGGGGATCAAGGAGCCAGCGTGAATCTGGCTGCTAATTCAGCTATTACCGTCCATAACATCTGTGGGAAGTAGGGTGACCTTTAACCCCCGAGCGCTCGAGGAAACAGGGCTGGAGTGAGACAAAGTGCTGAACAGGCTGCTGACATCAGGGATTCCTGTGCTAGAGCCAACGGACTGATCGCCATCGGCAGTGGAAAGCCCTAGTGCAGAGAGCGAAGGCGCCGAGAAAGGAAGACGGGGGGGGACCCCAAGAATCAGGAATGTTTTAGCAGCCCCATCACGGCCAGATCCTGCCCCCGCGCGCTGAGTGTGCCAGCTGGAGACTCAACACCACAGCGTCAGATTCGATCGAGGGCACCAGAATCAGTCGGGATAGTTCAGGCGTTTCAAGCCCTGGCATTGCTAGTGACAGTGGAATGAATGAATAATTGGAGTTTACCCAGCCCCCGGCATTCACGGCCTCAAGCGACATGAACTGGCTACGGGGCCCGTGCCTGGCAGAGATGGAAATATTATACCGCCGCTCTCATCTTGTAGATGGGGAAACCGAGGCACAGAAAGGGCCATGGCCAGGGTGAGTCAGTGGCAGTGGCAGTGTCAGACTAGAGCCCCGGGTAGAGGCTATTCCCTCTCTGAGGCCCACTGTGTTCCTCCTGGGGTCTCTGGGCCAAACTCACACCTGGTGAAAGCCGCCGGCATCAAGGGGGTTAGAGTGGCACTGAAGGAGGCTCGTTATGATGGAGCATTCCTAGAATCCTTTGCGGGGTGCTCTCCCAATGGGTCAGCGTCGCTCTGTGTCCTCTCTCCTGGCAGGGCGGAGATCACTGCAAACTGCACCTCTACACACACGCAGCAAACGGCCAAACTGCATACACATGGGTGTGTGCGTACACGTGCTCACACACGTACACACACACGCCTGAGCCACAAGCAAACACTCCGCACCCGCCCACCGGGTGCCCAGAGATGCTCAGCACTCACCCCGCCCCCCACTGACTTCAGGGGGAGCGGCAGGTTCCCAGCACCTTTGAAATGAGGCCAGGTCCCTTCCCAGGTGACAGTGGCTGAGCTCTGTGCCTTGGGCTGGTGCCGGGTCCTTGTAGCGGAGACCTTAGGAAGAAAGTTGTGTCTAGTCTGCGCCGACATTGCAGAGCCCGTGTGAGACCGGGAGGCTCACTGCACTGTCCTTGGCTGAAAAGTGCCACCTCTCTGCTCCTGCGCCGTGCCCGGGGTGTGCAGCGCAGGGGCCGCGCCCCCCGCCCCACCCAGCTGCCGAGCGAGTGGCGATATCAGAAGGAGCTGGGTCAGAGGGGTCGGTTTGCAGTTCCAGGGTCACCCTGAAGCAGGGCAGCACCCCACACTCGCTCCTCCCTAACCCCCTGTTTTGTGCTTTTTTCCCTCTCTCGAGGGGCAAAGCTACGTGGAAGCAGCACGGGTGCCAATGCACCTCACTGCCACTTGGGGGCGCACCCCTCGTGGAACAGCCAGGCCCAGGGCAGGGAAAGCGCCAGGGGGCTTGTCTGTAGATTTCAGGCATTTGCCCTGCTTAGATTTGGGTTTGCTTGGGCCAGGCTCTCCCACTGCCATGGAGAGTCAGCTCTACCGGCCCGCAGAGCGGCTCTGCTCCCAGCACTGCAGGGGCCGCACCTGCTGGAGACCACCAGAGTTTTTTCCAGGCCCGGGTGCTAGTCAAACAAGCCCCCAGACGATGCACCGGCGAGGTGCCAGGCTTTCATCGAACGCTCCTCTTGGCCTCCTGCAGCTCCCTGACAGCCAAGAACCAGGATCGCCCAGCCGGACCCCAGGGGGCTGGGAGGCTCACCCCAATTCATCTCCACCCGCAGGGAAGCGAAAGGCCCCAGGAGAGAGCGGTCTGAACTCACCCCGTCCGGGGCAGGCAGCAAGACACAGGGCCAGTCCCGGCAGCAGAGTGTGCCCGAGGGGACAGCGCCCTACCTGGACTCAATTCAAACTGCCCGTCCAGTGGCTTTGAGAGCGACCGCAGCCACTGCAGGGGGAGGCCCTCTCCTGTGCCAGACCCACTCCTCCCCCTCGCTGCACGGGCCAGCCACTGGCCTCCAGTCCACCCCCCTGGCCCTGTCTCCTCTGGACTGGCATGGCTACTCTCCAGGGGCACCAGCTCCCCTCCCTACGGCCCCGGCTAGGTGCTGAGCCACCCCTGCCAGTGCACGAGGGAGCACGGCACGGATACACCCACTTTCCAACCCAGCTCACGCTGACATCCGTGGCAGCGTCCCAGCAGCAAGCGGGCGGCAGGGTCAGGGCCGGAGGGGTCAAGGAAATATTAGTCGGGATTGGTGTGCGGGTGAAGGGGAGGCGCCACCCTCCCCACAAATCATTTAGTGGCAATGATTGACAGGCACAGCTCTGTGCAGGGCAGGTTTCTGGCCGAAAGACAGCCACGCAGCTGGCTACGAACCCAGGCGGACGGGCCAGCGCTGTGCAGCATGCACGGAAGGTCACGCTCTTGTGAAAGCGGTTGCACTCATCTTGCAAAAGCCTCTTTAAAGCAAAACAAACCCCACCCTTGCCAGCCCCCAGGAAAGGGGTGGGCGGGCAGCAACCAGCTACAAAGATCTAATGCCTTCTCCTGCTAATGCACATTTCAGCCCTTGGCACCCCCCGGCTCCTCCCAGCTACCCTTGTTACAATGAAGGAAAAGCAGCTTGAAATACGTTCCTCTCCCTTTAAAAGTGGGGCAGATTTGGACCTGGATAAAGCTTCGTGGGTGTTCAGCCTCCAAGTGGCAGCTGATTGTGGGTGCCCGGTTTCTCTCTATCACACTGATCTGACCGGGGAGGTCCTGAGCTCCTCCCAATCTTTAGTGTTTACTCTCACAACACAGTGCTCTTAGCCCCATTTTACAGATGGGGAACCGAGGCACAGGAGGATTGAGTGACTTCCCAGGGCCTGCCCATATATGTGGGCGAGCAGGAATTGAACCCAGGTCTTCCCGCACAGCCCAGGCTAGTGCTCCGACCATTGGACAAGCCTTCCCCGAGACGCCTTAAAGGCACCTGTTTGCTAGAAAATAACCAAACACCCTCAGCACCTCCTGCATTGTGCCTTTGCAGCCCCTGAGAACTGGGCCCCTTTAAGGGGGTCACCAGTCGTCCCCTCCCCCCAGTAGCCGCTAGCCTCCGCGAGGAAAGCCGGCCACGGCTTGTGCACAGACGGCCTTGCTGGCATTCCCCACCCCACCTGGGCTGCTGGGGAAGCGACGCAGCCGCCCCGCTGCGTCAGAGCCAAGCAGCTTCACACTGCTGAGGCGAGATCTTTCCCCAGAACGTCCCGCACGGCTGCTGAGTGTCAAGCGGGGGCCGGAACGGCACCAACCGGGAGCCGAAACGCTCAGAGGGAAAGAAGAAAACGGAGGCCCCCGAGTGCTCAGGCTGGTTTAATCTGGCTTCGTTCCACACAGCTGCGAGGCCATTTCATTCCCCAAACCTCGGCCCCCCAGCGTCGCGCCCAGAGCTCCCTGCCAAGGTACCGCCAGGGCTCCCGGGGCAGGAGGGTGAAATGGCTTCCAGTTACCCCCACCCATCTCTGGCCTGCCAGGCCATTGCAGCTTCCCTCACGCTGCGCCCCAGCTGCCAGTCCGACGCCAGGGGCGCCCACCACAGCGAAGGGGGACGGAGCCCTCAGGCTGGGGAGGGGCCGGGCCTGCTAGCCAGGGTGAATCTGGGGGCCCTGAGAAGCGAGGGGGAATCGCAGCCAGGAACAGGGAGGCGTGCAGTGTGCAAGCCTCCTTCCACCCCCCACCAACAACCCCAGTCTCTGGCCAGCGGCAGCCACACTCCGCCCCCTGGGCAGGACGCAAAGGAAACCTGCCGAATCCAGGGAGATCCAGAGGGCTCCGGGACAGGGCGGGCCGAGCGTCAAGGGCCTGGGAGCAGAGCCGTCTCCTCCAGGAACTGCGCGGCCTCTGGAGCGCCATCCCTCGCCCTAGCCGTGCGACTGGCTGCACCAGGGAGCCTTGGCAGCAATGGCCAAGGCTGCCCAGCTCCGCCTCCTTGGCCATGCCGCCGTCTCCTCCATCCCTGGGGTGGGAAACTCCAACAAGCAGCCCCCTCGGAAGATAGCACCTGTGAGCGCCGGAGGGGGCAGACGCCCAGCACGAGCCAGATATTGGTGGATTGGGGTTGAAAACATGGGTGAGATGGGACAGTCTCCAGGAGCCCGGCTCAGGGACCTGCAGCCAGATGGTCTGAGTGCTCAGCTCCAACTCACAGGAAAGGGGGGACCAGTCACGCCAGGCGGGCAAGGCTCCCACCCCCGAGGGCCCTGGAGGTGCCCAGGCAGCCTGGTTAACTCTTCTCTGGTCGGTTCCTGTTCAGCACGGCCCTGGGGGTGAACTCCAGCTTCTCCTTGAGGCTCACCACCTCGGTCAGGTCCTTGCCCGCGAGCTCCTGCAGCTTCCGGTCCTCCCGCCGCTCCTTGATGCTCTTCTCCTCCTCGGCCGGCTGCGGGCAGTCACCACGGATGAACCACTCCAGGTGGTAGCCCACCGCCCCCACCACAAAGGCCACAGGGAAGGTGACGTAAGGGGCGTAGGCCCGAACCGTCGTCCAGAGCAAGGGCCACATGGCGTCGCCAGGAGAGAGAGCGCCGGACGTGTTCTGGAGAGGGGGGGGCAGAGTCAGTGTCACGGCTGCATGGACCCACCTCCCTCCTAGCCCCCCACCCAAGGGAGAGTCGCCCCCTTCCTTCCCCACCCCCAAGACAAACCTCCAAGATCCCAAACCATCGTCGTCCCCCTCACGTGACCCAGCCCGCACCTCCCTCCACCCTAGGGGAGCCCAAAAATCACCACACACACTTGACCCTGCCCCTTGGCCCAGAAACACCCAGCTCCAAAGCCCCAACCCAGAACTCCAGACAAGTCACCCCCAGGTGGGTAGATATCTCAGCTACACGTGTGTCCCCCCAAACACCCACCTGGGTGGCAAGGGTCAAACTCCCACCTGGGGTAACTCGGCAACCAGGATGCAGGGTTCCAGGGCAGTTAGTGGGCGGAAACCTCCACGCCAGCCACCTCCACGCCAGTCCTGACAGCTTCTGGGGTGCCTAGGGGAAGGCAAGGGGCCGTGAGCCTCTCCAGGGTCTCCTGCTCCAGCAGAGCCCAATTCCTAAGAGAAAGGGCAGAAAAGCACCCCCCACACACACCCCGTTCGTCTCCCAGCGCCCGGGAAACAGCTGCTGGGAGCGCTTTGAGCTAGGCTTGGAATCCAAGGTATAAACAGGAACCCCAATCCTGATCCCTGCCCCCAAGGGGATAACCAAGGCAGCGGCTGGTTAGTCTGGAGCAGGGAGAGGGAAGGAATTTAGTTCTGGAGGAATCTGGTCAGTAATACGGCTGGACAGCGCGTACACCACTCTGCCGATGAGGGATGCCCCTCGACCCTGATCCACGCCCCCCCCCCCCCATCCCAGCCCCAGGCTCCCCAGACCCCCAGCTCAGACCAGGCCCCTCGACCCTGATCCACACTCCCCTCCCCACTATCCCAGCCCCGGGCTCCCCCCAACCCTGATCCACGCCCCCCCCCATCCCAGCCCCGGGCTCCCCACGCCTTCAGGTCAGCCCAGGCCCCCCAATCCTGATCCACGCCCCCCCCCACTGCTATCCCAGCCCCGGGCTCCCCCCGACCCTGATCCACGCCCCCCCGCTATCCCAGCCCCGGGCTCCCCACGCCTTCAGGTCAGCCCAGGCCCCCCCAATCCTGATCCACGCCCCCCCCCCCACTATCCCAACCCCGGGCTCCCCAGACCCCCAGCTCAACCCAGTCCCCCGATCCTGACCCACGCCCCCGTCTCCCCTAGTGTGACTAGACTGCAAATGTGAAAAATCGGGACAGGGGGTGGGGGGTAATAGGAGCCAATATAAGAAAAAGACCCCAAAATCGGGACTGTCCCTATAAAATCGGGACATCTGGTCACCCTACTCTCCCCCCCCCCCCCCCGGCTATCCCAGCCCCGCCCCCCCCACACACACACAGTTCAGCCCAGGCCCCCCCAATCCTGATCCGCCCCCCCAATCCTGATCCACCCCCCCCCTGCTATCCCAGCCCCGGGCTCCCCAGACCCGCAGCTCAACCCAGCCCCCCGAGCCTGACCCACGCCCCCCACCCCCCCGCGGGCAGGGCCCCGCTCCCACGCTACTCGGCCTTTGCCGAGCTGGGCCCACGAGTCACCCTGACTCCCGGGGCCAGGAACACGAGGGGCAGCGGCTCATTCCCACCGGGACCCAGGCGGAAGCCTCGGCCCGCTGCCCCCCCGCCGCAGCCAGGGGGGGCCCAGGCAGCTCCCCCCCCACCCCCCCGCAGCCGGGGGGGGGGGGCAGGCAGCTCCCCCCCCACCCCCCCACAGCCGGGGGGGGCCAGGCAGCTCCCCCCACCCCCCCACAGCCGGGGGGGGCCAGGCAGCTCCCCCCACCCCCCGCAGCCGGGGGAGGCCAGGCAGCTCCCCCCCCGCAGCCGGGGGAGGCCAGGCAGCTCCGCCCCCGCCCCCGCAGCCAGGGGGGGCCAGGCAGCTCCCCGCAGCCGGGGGGGGGCCAGGCAGCTCCCCCACCCCCCCGCAGCCAGGGGGGGCCAGGCAGCTCCCCGCAGCCGGGGGGGGCCAGGCAGCTCCCCCACCCCCCCGCAGCCAGGGGGGGCCAGGCAGCTCCCCCCACCCCCCCGCAGCCGGGGGGGGCCAGGCAGCTCCCCCCACCCCCCCGCAGCCGGGGGGGGCCAGGCAGCTCCCACCCCCCCGCAGCCAGGGGGGGCCAGGCAGCTCCGCCCCCCCCCGCAGCCAGGGGGGGGCCAGGCAGCTCCCACCCCCCCGCAGCCAGGGGGGGCCAGGCAGCTCCGCCCCCCCCGCAGCCAGGGGGGGCCAGGCAGCTCCGCCCCCCCCCGCAGCCGGGGGGGGCCAGGCAGCTCCGCCCCCCCCCGCAGCCAGGGGGGGCCAGGCAGCTCCGCCCCCCCCGCAGCCAGGGGGGGCCAGGCAGCTCCCCCCACCCCCCCGCAGCCGGGGGGGGCCAGGCAGCTCCGCCCCCCCGCAGAGGGGCTTTGCACCCGGACAGCCAGGCCAGAGAACTGGGGGGGGGGGCCCGGGGCGGCCCCAGGCCGGGAGCCCCCCAGCGGGCCCGGCCCCGCTCACCTCTCCAGGCGGGCGCCCCGTCTCCTCCCCGCCGCCGGCTTCCGGGCCAGGCCCCGCCGCAGCCTCCCGCCCGGATAGGCGGCCGCAGCGCCGCGGAGGCAGGGCCGGAGCCAGCCGCGCGGCCAGGCGAGCCCGGCCCCTGCTGGCGAGCGCGGAGACCGGCGCCGAGCCGGATCCGGCCCCCAACCGCCCATCCCCGCAGCGTCTGGCCTGGGGCTTGATTTCCAGCCGGGCTCCCCAGGGACACACCGACCCCCCCCCCCCCATCGCACCCCGTGTCCCCGCGTAGGGCAGCCCCGAGACGCCTTGGACCCTCGTTTGCTCCGCAGGAAACTCTGCGTGTCTGTTAGCTCTAGAGTGACCCGATGTCCCGGATTTATAGGGACAGTCCTGATTTTAGGGGATTTTTCTTATATAGGCTCCTATTACCCCCCCCACTAGGGTGACCAGACAGCAAGTGTGAAAAATGGGGGGGGGGGGGGGGGGGAATAGGAACCTATATAAGAAAAAGACCCCAAAATCGGGACTGTCCCTATAAAATCGGGACATCTGGTCACCCTACCCCCAACCCCGTCCCGATTTTTCACACTTGCTGTCTAGTCACCCACTTAGCTCCGACCCGGCTGGGCAGCTGGACTTTGGGGCTCAGGTGCAAAGAACCCCCCTTAGTCAAAATCATCCCCCCCCCCACCACCTAACCACTGGTAATCTTCCCCTCCCCCCCGGCCTCCTCAAAAGGGCCACAAACCTGGCGAAGCCCTGGCTCAACCTGGCACCAGGCAGCGGGCTGGGAGCTGGGTTGCAAACGGAGACCTATTGCTCTGGGCCCCGACCAGGTTGCCAGTCCTCTTGCTGCTGCTGGAGACTGGGTGGAGGCCACCTTTCCCTGGGATCCCTCCTGGCAGGCACCAGTGGACATTGCATCCCAGCTCTGCCTTGGGTCCAAACCAGCAACCGCTTGGGAACAGGGAGGGAGGGAAGGTGGGTATCTGTCTATCCAGGCCGGGCACCGGGGAGATAACCGAAGAGGATTGTTCCTGCAGGAAGCTGGAATGCTGTGGGACACCCTGGCCAGGTGGCTGGAGGATTCTCCCACTTCATTGCGAGGGCCGGTTCTTGGAGATGGTCCAGCGAAGACCATCTCCAATGCTGGCACCCCACCCTTTCCCCTCGCTCCCTGTCCCTTTGGATGGCTCCTCGTGGGTCTAATCATGGAGCCTCTCCCACACCCGCCGGGGAGCTGTGTTTGCTGACAAGGGATGAACCTCGGGGCTACTCAAGCATCCGGTTTGCCCGAGGATGTAGCCCTCTGGTTGGAGACAGTTCCTCAAAACCACCCCAATAGCTTGGGAGTGAAGAGCAGGCTGGGCCAAGCCCCTCAGTCCCCCCACCCCCATCCCCTCCCAACGGTTCCCCAATTCATAGCTCTGCTGCTCTCTCTCAATACAGACTCTGCACAGCTCCGGGTGGCTCAGGAAGGAGGCACTCGCTGTAGCTCCGCTGGTAAAGCTGCTCCCTGCACTGTTAGGAGCCCCCTTCTAGTCTTGTCTCAGCCGTGGTAACACGCAGGGCCCAGCCCAGCGGCTGAAGGGAGCCCTCTGCTAACAAAGTCTGTTCCGGTGACCCTTGCAGCAGACTCGGCAAGCCACCTCCCCGCGTAGCGAGGTGTGCAGGAGAGATGCGGTCAGCTCTGCATCTTCCCCAGCATCGTGACAAGCCCCCTCGCTCCTGCCCCCACAGAGAAGAGCAGCAAGTCCCCACCGTCATGAGCTGACTCCAGACTCAGCCTTCCCCTTCCCTTCAACCAGACAAGAGAGTGAGACATGGGACACCGAGGGTCAAAGGTGAGACTAGCACCGGCTGGGAGAATGGTGCCAGGCCCAGAGTAATCAAAGAGTCGTCTTTATTACAGTACGGCTAAGTTTGTTACAATAAAAATGAAACCACATGGCACAGTCACTGTACAGTATTGTTTGTCTTACAGAACTTACAAGTGGAAGGGCTTCCTCTTCCAGGCACATTGCTAAGAACTAAAGTGTGGACGGAGGCAGAGAACGGGTGAACCAAGCTGATGGTTGCTTTCCTGGCTGGGACGGTAACAGCAGCGTTCGGGGAGTATTGGATGCTGAGCAAGGAGTCGCCTGCCTTTCCCCTCCTCCAGCTGGGCCAGGGCTCACGCTGTTGGGTATTTCTTTCATGATTCTGTGTTCCAGGATATGCTGGTTGGATTCCCCGCTCCTTCCCTTTAAACGTCTATTTTAATGTAGTAACCCGGGGCCATGATACGATTCTTTCAAACCCTCCCAACTGGACAGGCACATAACAGAGGCCGGGGGAGGTTTTAGCACCAGGCCAGGGAATGGATCCCATCCAAGGGGGGGATGTAAAGGCCCCAGGGTGAGTGGTGCATTGCGCTCGGTGGAATTAAGCTTTCCTCCCTCCGCCTGCCCAAGCCAGTATGGTTGTGGAATCTCCCATCTCTCAGTACATCCTACCTGCCCCAGGTGCTACAGGGAGGTATCCCAGCATGCACCAGGCAGGATGTCCCCTTGGGCTGAAATTTACTATTGGCGATTATTACAGTGGCACCTGAGGTACCCAGTCAAGGATCGGGACCTCCATAGTGCTAGGTGCTGTACACTCCCTGCCCTAGAGATCTGGCCGTCTAGGCTGTGGCTGGTGTCATGGCTCCTTCCCTTGCTGCCCCTCTAGCCACTCTTCTTGGGATCTTTTCTCCCCTTCTCCTGTCTGAATCAGGGTGTCTCCAAGACAGCTGAGTGGGCAGGGAGCAGGAGCTGGTGTAATCATGGGGTGGTGAGAAGAGAGGGGGGTCCCCCTTGAAGGGTTTCACAGTGCAGGGGGCTCTTCAGTTGGAAGGAGGGACAATGTGAGAAGGCAGCACTGAGGTTTTTTCCTTGAACTTTCAGAGTGGTTGGCCTGGCAACCCCGTTTTCCCAGGGCAGGACACCTCGCTCAGTGGGTGAACTCTCTCCTCCCCAGCCTTACAGACGTCAGGGCAGGTGGAACAGACTGTGCTTTGGGGGGAAGCGAGGGGTCTGCACGGCTGGGAGCAGCATGAGTGAAAAGGAGAGAGGAGAGACGACTCCTGAGAACCAGCAGGAGGATCATGATGACACTTGGACCATCTGATCTCCAAGACCCTGGCGGGTACCCACCCTACAGGGCCCCTCTGTTTATGCCCCGTCTCACCTGAGAGGGCCTAGCCTGGTCTGAAATCACACCCCCGTTCGGCACGCTCAGGACTACAGCCCGGTGGAGAAGGTGCCCCTGGTGGGTAATGTGAGGACTGTGCAGCCCAATCTTTGGCTCGTGTGCAGGTAACGATGCGCGGAGGGGGCCGTGGACAGCAGGGGTGTCAGGGGTGACGGCTACGCGCTAAAGGGGGCCTTGAAGAAAGCTACTCTGGCCGCCATGCCAGGAAGGAGGAGGGCATCTCCATTGCGACTCCACAAAAGAGCGAGCCCCTCCTCTACTGTAGCATGAGTGTGAGGGCATTCCTCATACCCGGGAGGACAGGGCACTACTAATGCCGTACCATGGGACGCCCATGGAGGAGGGGGCTCTTGTAATGCGATATCCCATCTGCCACTCCCACGAGCAGGAACTCAGCCTAGGGAAGGGCAGACCCACATTCATGGCTTGGGTCTGTCTCCAGTGACAGGGACAGACGGCAGCTTTGGCGTCGTGCCCCCTGGGCTCCCTGTGCCTCCATTTCCCCATCCCCTAAGGAGAGCAGCACTTACCCTGCCTCCCAGCGGGGCCGGCGGTCAGGGAGCCGGTACAGCTGCTGGGGGTGATCGTCACGGAGGTGGTCTGAACAGAGCAGGGTCCCAATCCTCCACCGACCAACAGGCCACAAGCCAGAGCCCCGCCGCCCTGGCAACCTCCAGCTCCACTTGCCCTTCCCTGCCAGGGCTTTGCTTTTCCAAGTCACTTTCCCAGTGACTGACCGGGGAGTGCGGTTCCTGGAATGCAGTGACCAGGAGCTGCTGTCCCTGGGCGCTATTGGCCAGATAGAGACTGAAGGCCAATGCCGGCTGGCCTGCCCCAGTCCTTACTCAAGCTGAACCTAGTGAGGCCTTCAGGCCTTGGCCCTGCTGGACTCTCTTTGTGGCCTAACCCGGCTGCCAGCAGCGAGGGCCGCTGCCCTGCTCGGCAGGGCACCATGCTGCGAAGGAGGGGCCCTGTCTTGGTGTCTGTGAGCCCAGATGGGTCCCCGGGACGGGAGCAGCAGGTGACACTGAAAGCTGCCCCTGAGCAGAGGACAACGCGGGCTGCACCACTGGGCGGCAGGAACCAAATGGAGGCTTTGGCAAAGCTAGCGTTTGTGACGGAGGGAGAAGGAGCAAAATGCGGTGGGCCTGGCTGGCGTTGGCGTGACTCACTCCTGAGTGCCTCCCGCTCCCGCTGGTTTGCTGTGTCGGGGAAGGGCTTCTTTACGGGCTGGGCAGCCCCATCGCAGCCCGGCTGGGATAAAACCTCCCGGTCCAATGCTCAAGGGTCCGCACGGTATCACCTTTGCCATGGCTGCTATTGCACAGGAGTTCTCCAGCTTTTCCATACCAGAACCCCCTCCCACCTAGCTGAGACCCCCACCCCATTCAGCACCAGGGGTTTGTGACCCTTGGCTTGAGAAGCCCCGAAACAGAGGCTCTGGGATCATCATACAGAACAGACGCGGCAAGTAACAACGAACCCGCGTTTCACCCCACAGGCGGCCCCCGAGCCCACCCCACCCCACACAACATTCAGACAGGCCAGCTCTGTCCACAGAAACGTCATACCCTCGCCTGCTGGACTCCGTCTGTGCGCTTAACAGCTCCAAGGGTTTTCTCACCTTCCTTAACACTGGTAAACACAATGCAAGGAGCCGGCCCAGCAACACCCTGGGGACACAACAGCAGGTTCCTCTTCCTCCTAAGGCAAGATGGGTTGTCAATGGCGCATTTGCCATTCCCTGCCGTCTCCTCTGGCCTGGCCCCTGGGGACAGCCGTGTCTTTAAACCGGACGCAGAGGGGTCAGAACCAGTGTCCTGCACTTGGCTCAGGACCCTGCACGGTGGATTGGTCCCTTGAAAGGCCCAGGCTTGTTTCTAACAGGAGGGGGGGGAAGCAGCAAGGGAATCCCAACCCAAAACCAACCCCAAAGACCTCAGCTTCTGCCAGCCCTTGCCATTGCCAGACAGGAGCCAAACGCTGCTCCAGACACTGGCTCCCCGCCCCACAACTTCACCCTCGAATTTCACTCCCAGGATAATCTAGTCAGACCAGCAGCTGGTGGGGAAACCAAAGAGGGATCGAAAATAAAGTGACCGGCCACGTTTTGACCTTCTCCTAGCGTTCCGTGGCGAACGGCCGCACCCCAACGCAGGCCCGGGATTCACGCTTGCAGGAAGGGAAAGAAAGAGCGAAAGGAAGAAGAGAAATCGTAGCGTATTCTTACTGACGATAGACGTGTAGGGAAAGCAGGGGCTGGTTTTGCTGCTGTCACGGATTTCCTGATGATCTGATCCCAGGCTCACCAGCAGGAACACAGCTGTGGTCATGTGTAGTTTTTGATTTATTCCTTCGATTATATGTATATATGGATATAGGTCTCTGACCATGGAATTCCCCGAGGTGCCCAAGCAAGAGGCAGGGATGGGACTGACCCATAGTCGGGGTGCGTGCCCCTCATGCCAGCAAGGGGAGCCGGCCCGCCGGGTGCCTGGGAATGGTGACTTTGGCCCAGTCTCCCCCTCTGGTGCAGCGCGGAGCTCGGCGGCGCTTTCCCCCCGCAAGACGCTTTGTTTGCATTGAATTGAGGAAATGGGAGATGTTAAAGGTGGCACAACTGTGGGGGAAGGACACACAGCGGTGCGGGGGAGGGCCTGCCTCCCCCCCCCATCAGCTGAGCTGGGGGGGCTCCTCCCTCTCCAGTATCAGGGGGAAAGTGGGAGAAGAGGGGGGGCGTGAGGAGAGGAGAGGGAGACACAAAGGGGATGGGGGCTGCAAGGAGCAAGGTACAAAGAGCTCTGAAAGGAGGGTACAGGAGGCCACCAGGGAAGGGGAGATGGGCTGGGAAGGGGACAGGAAGGAGCTGCAAGAAGCAGGGGAGATGCGGGGCAGAAAAGGCTTCAGGACAGAGGGGCTTGGGGAGAGGGCAATGGGGAAAGGCCAGAAAGGGGCTTGTGGGCAGGCAGGGTCGGGAAGAGCCCTGCCCCACAGGGAGGGGCATGAGAACCAGGCTCGTGTTAATTCACCGTCGGATCCATGAATCGTAGACAATAAAACGTCGAGAAGCTGTGAGTGGGCCAAGAGCTGCCCCGGGCGGGGGGTCCCTGCGGCTCGGGCCCTGGCCATCACAGTGAGCTATGTACTCTCTCTGTACAGTGCGGGTAGAAAAGCCAGGGCGCCGTTCACAGCCTGGTCTGGGCCTCGGGGATGTAGATCTCGATACTGTCTGCGCTCTCGGTGGCTGAGTTCTGGCGGAAGGAGGCAGCTCTCTTGGCCGCCAGGAGCCTTTTCCTGGCTTCCTGCCTCTGCCGGTCAACGGAGTCCAGGGAGCGCTCCTTCACCGGGTGCACCTTGGAGCGCGGCGGCTTCTTTGGTATCGGGGGCGGGACCTTCTTCTCTTCCTGTGCAGACAGACAGACAGACAGAGCAGGGCTTAGAGGGGGTTCAGGGAGGCGCTGGACGTGCCGTGTTAGACAGCGTGTGTGCATGGCTGCATGTGCCAGGGGTGCGCTCGTGTGTGTGCGTGCCTGTGTTCATCTGGGGGTGTGTGTGGATGTGTGCCCAGCTGTATGAGTGTGTGTGAGACCATGCAAGGCTGCACACAGTGGGCGTGCACATTCATGTGTGAGCCTATGTCCGTGTCTGTACATCCAAATGTGTATGTGTTGGGGCGCATATTCGTAGACGTGTACAGCTGCCTGCGTGTGAGACCATGCAAGAGAACACACCGTGGAGCGGGTGCCTGTCTATGCGCTCTCATACCTGCAAGAATCCGTACGCGTATGTGCAGCTATAAACAGACGTGTGCTCACACATCTGTACGCAGCTGTGTGCACCTGCATACATGCGTGCATCCCAGTGTTTGTGCGTACATCCGCATCCATATCGGAGTGCATGTGTCAGTGAGCGGAGATCCCCAGGTGTGTCCCTATCTCTATACAGGATAAGTGGGTCAAATTCTGTGCTGACTGATGCGCCATTCAATTCCACCAGTCCCTGGGGCTGAGTGCAGTCCCTGGGGTTGAAAGTCAGCACAGGATCTAGCCCCATGCCTGCGTACATGCTTCTTGTGTGCTGTGTTCACACAAGGCAAACGAGGGCTGCATCTTCTGCCTGCCACACAGGCTGGCGATTGTGCTTGACCTTGGGAACATTCCACCCGGGTTGGAATCAGTGTGATGGATGGCAGGGCTGCCAGGGGGTGAGAGGGCTGGAATTGCTTTGGTTTGTCCTACGCGGTGCGTGTGTGCACAGAGGATATCTGTACCTTTGAAGATAACATCAAACAGAGGACACGCCGTAGCTGTACGTGAAAAACACAGGAGAGAAAAAGGCTCTATTTGTTTGGGTTCTTTTTTTTTTTTTTTAAGTGTTAACTAAAGATGCCTGTAGATTTTGCCGGGCACAGATCAGCAGCGCCAGCTCAGGAGCAGAAGTGTGTATGGAAAAAGAAGAAGGTCGCTGGGATCACAGATTTCTCTCGCCTCCCCCGACTTTTTCCCCAGGAAATCCCTGAGACACAAGCCAGGACGGGACATGCATAGCAGCGACTTCTAGCTGAGCTCAGCTGAGCTCCCACCAGCTCTGCTAAGGGGGCGACTACGTTTAGCTCACTTGCGCTATGCCTGCACTTACGGCGGTGCGCGGAGTACTACATGTGTCGCTGCACGCCGCAGGGAAAGGCACCGGCAGCAGGACGCTAAGTGGTAAAAATAGCAGTGTAGACGTGCGAGGCACTGCCTGGGTATGTAGAGAGCGGGACAGGGTATAGACCCCGGGGGTTCGGGTGTGTAGGGCACTCTGCTCTACTCACCTGAGCTGGGCCTCGCTGTCTACACTGCTGTTTACACCCACGCGCGGAGTCGCTCCCTATGGCTCACAAAGGCTCCATCCGCAGGCCGGGTTCAGGACAGAAGGCCGAGGGCTCTGCTAACTGGTCCTGGCCGAGCTCACAATCTGGCAGGACTCCCACCAGCTCGCCCCTCTCTGCCCCTCTGCTGCAGCAGCCCAGTCCTGGTCACCCCCCACCCCAGCCCCACGAATCAGTGAAAGGGGAAGAGCAGGTTAATCTCTACCGAGATGTGCAATGGGGCCCACGGTGCATCTGTTTCCTGGCCTGCACCTTCTCCCCACAAGAGGGGGCTGAGGAGAGCATCAGGGATGCAAAGCAAGGAGAGAAGGATCTACACCCCGTAATCCACACACACACTGGAGACGCCAAGGACCACAGCTTTCTCCTGGAGCTGGGAAACAGCCGGAGTGCCTCAAGACAGTGCTCCCTTTCAGCGCGTCACTGGTTCCAGCCAGACCCATTTCTACCCAGGGGGGCTGGGAGCCAACTCCTCTTTCTCTGCATTCTTTTTGCATGACGGTGCTCGAATGCTATGGGGAACACACCCGATATACACAATAGATCCAATTATGTCCCCTCTCCCTCTCCCTCAACAAACCCTCTGCTCTTCTGCTAAGCCACGAATACACCCGCTAACAATGCCCCACATGAACAACGTAAGAGCTGCCATACTGAGTCAGACCATGGTCCACCTTGCCCAGTATCCAACAGTGGCCCACACCAGAGCTTCAGGAGGCATGTACAAAGCAGAGCAATTATGGAGTGATCCACCCCTGTCTTCCACCCCCGGCTTCAGGCAGTCAGAAGTGTTAGGGTCATCCAAAGTATGGGGTTGCATCCCTGACCATCTTGGCTAATAGCCATTGATCGAGACTGATCCTTCATGAATTTATCCAGTTCTTTTTTTAATCTAGTTATATTTTTGGCCTTCACAACATCCCCTGGCAATGAGTTCCACAGGTTAGTTGTGTGTTGTGTGAAAAAGGACTTCCTTACATTTGTTTTAAACCTGCTGCCTCTTAATTTCATCGAGTAGCCCCAGATTTTTGCATTGTGTGAAAGGATCAAACACTTCTCTACTCACTTTTTACACACCGTTCATGATTTTATAGACCTCCAGCATATCCCACCTCTCTCTTCTAAGCTGAAGGACCCTAATCTTTTTGGTCTCTCCTCGTAAGGAAGCCATTTCACATCCTTGATCATCTTTGTTGCCCTTCTCTGAACCTTTTCCAGTTCCACTATCTGCTTTTGGCAATGGGGCAACCGGAACTGGACACCATATTCAAGGTGTGAGTGCACCATGGATTCACACAGTAGCAGTATGGCCTATGCAGTCTTTGTTCTCCTGCAAGAGGCCAACAGAAGCTGACTTTGTGCATTGTGAAGTGAGAGCTACCCCACCCCCGCACCCTAGCTGCACCCCCTCCCCCTTCTCAGCCAATTGGCGCTCACGGTCTGATCCCCCTACCTTGGGCTCGATGAGTTTCCATCCGTTGGCCTTGAGCTGCTGAAGCTCCGCAAACTTCAAGCTGACGTCCTCGATGGACAGCTGCAGGAGATCCCAGAATCCAGCCAGGTCTTGGAAGGTGGGCATGGGGAATGCATTAGGGTCCTTCCGAAGGGGGAGAAGACAAGACCGGTTAGCTCCTTACATACCATGGGGTGCAGAGGACTCCAGGTCTTCCATCACTTCCCTACTCAAGCTGATGAGGAGCAGAGATGGGCTGTCTGGGCCTTAGTGGATTAAAAATGTGTCCAAATGCTGCCAGTAAAATAAAAACCAGGCTGGCCTTTCAGCCCAGAGCCCGAATCAGCTCCCAACATGGGAGAAGGCTGGGAATGGTTATAGCTGTTTAATTAAAAGGCTGGTGCAGCTGTTGCTTCCAGCCAGCGATGAAATAAAGCCATTTATTCCCTACAGTACCTTGGACCCAGCCTTAAGAGGGTCGGGGTGAGCCGCCAACCCTTGGGGTAGCACCTCCAAATGGAACCATCGCCAGCTGTGAAGTGTCATGTACCTGCTTCAGACCCCCGGGGACCTGCCGCCGCCCCGGCCCCGTTGCCCGTCAGACAGAACACGTCCCTGGGAAACCCATAGGGAAGGAGGAGGCGCTCACCATGTTCTGCTGGCAGAGTCGGAAAAACTGTTGCACCTTCTGGGACATCAGGAGCTGGGTGCTGCCCACGGCGCTCCGGATCTTCTCCAGAACTGGTAAGGCATGCAGAGAAAAAACCAATGGGTGAGGAGTTTGCTAACGACATGCAGCTTGATTACCTCCCACCACGCCCCTCCCAGCTCCAGGGATGCACCATCAGGAGCCAGAGAGAGAATTTCTTGCCACTAAGCCCAACCCCCTTAACCCTTTGTGAGCCAGATGGCACCATGTGCAGTCAACCACTGGCTCAGGCTCCAAAGGGGATATACCCGTTACTCAGGGCTGAATAACACACGTCTGGCTGCAGGAGGCATTTGGGGGATAGCCCAGGCTGGGGGGATGCTGAGCAAGACTCCAACCCCCCCGCAGCCCTAGGGGAATCCTTGGGTGCCCTGCACCCCCTTTCCAATCTCACAGCCCCGTCGGACTCACTCTCCTCCGGCAGGTCGTAGTCCTCGGCCTCCCGCTCCATCTGCTGGCACCAGCCTTCCATCTTCTCCACCTCGGCCTGCAGTAGCTTAATGAACCACTCCCCGTCCCGGTGGCAGGGAGAGGCCCGGCCGGAGTCAGGGAGGCTGCGGGAGCCCCTGTCGATCCAGGAGTCCCGCCGGGGCACCTCCACGGTGTCATACTGCATCTGGTAGTCCTCCCGGTAGGCCCACTGGCCTTGCGTGTGCACCGTCTTGAACACCGAGTACTGCCGGCTGGAGGCGTCTGGCTCTGAGGAGTGCCGCTGGAAGGGCCGCCCGAACTGCAAGGCCTTGTCCTCTGTGGCCACCGACAGGCCTGTGAAGCCTTCCAGCTCCAGGTCTGCCTGCACGCCGGCCGTCACGCTGTTTGAGCGCTTGAACCGGGCCCGCCTGGGGACAGGGAGACAAAGGGGTTATGGGAACGGACTCCCATTCCCACAGCCAGGGCAGCGACCGCAGTGCAAAGCATTCAAACCCCAGCGGGGGGGGGGGGGGGGCATCGGCACAGCTGCAGGGGCTCCAGGACTGGAATAACGGGGAGCTGTGGGTTGGGATTGAGGGGCGGCAGCCGAGCTGGGGGGCTGGAATAACGGGCAGCTGTGGGTTGGGATTGAGGGGCGGCAGCCGAGCTGGGGGGCTGGAATAACGGGCAGCTGTGGGTCAGGATTGAAGAGCATCAGTAGAGCTGCAGGGGCTCCAGGACTGGGATAACGGGGAGCTGTGGGCAGCAGCAGAGATGGGGGGCTGGAATAACGGGGAGCTGTGGGTTGGGATTGAGGGGCGGCAGCCAAGCTGGGGGGCTGGAATAATGGGGAGCTGTGGGTTGGGATTGAGGGGCGGCAGCCGAGCTGGGGGGCTGGAATAACGGGCAGCTGTGGGTTGGGATTGAGGGGCAGCAGCCGAGCTGGGGGGCTGGAATAACGGGCAGCTGTGGGTCAGGATTGAAGAGCATCAGTAGAGCTACAGGGGCTCCAGGACTGGGATAACGGGGAGCTGTGGGTCAGGATCGAAGGGCATCGGCAGAGCTGTGTGTGGGAGCCTGGAGCTGGAGTAGTGTGGGGGGGGGCAGAAAAGGGGGGGTCTAAGGAAACCTGGCCAGTTGGAGGGTAACCCCTAGTTCAGAGCTCACTGGCTGGGGCTGCCCCTCTGCAGCGTGACCCTGCACCTCCCCACCCTGCCCCGCCGGGACACCGCTCCCCTTGCAGGGGCAGAGCGCGGGGCCCCGCCGGGAGGCTGTTGAGCTCCCGGCTGTCCGTGGGGACAGCCCGATAACCGCCGCTTCCTCGTGTTCCCTCATTTCAGCGCCTCCTCTCCTGCTTGCGCGCTAGTCTGTTTCCATGGTGACGGGCCCTGGATGGATGCTGAAGGACGGGGAGAGGAACACGCGCTCAGGCCCCTGGTGAAGCCAAGAGAAGGAACATTGTGAAGTTCCCCTCAGATGCCTCGTCCGCGGTGACTCGGCCGTGGGAGGGAAGGTGGGGGGGGGGGGCAGGGATGGTGAACAAGCAGGTCCAGAATAGCCCAGCCCAAGCCGCAGCGGCCCACGTGAAGGGCCCCTTTGGCAGCCGTCTCTGGGGGTCTCAACGTCTCAGCTTCTTTGTCCGAGCAGCTGAGTCACGGCTACGCCCGCGTACCCAGCCTTGCTCAGCCCCAGGCCCGGGTACCGATGGCCTCAGACAGACCCTGCAGAACCGTACTTCGGGGCCCCTACGATGGGCAGATCCAAAGCCCTGGAACTGAACCCCAGATCTGGACCAGAACCGCGGGCAGAGAAGAAGCCGCTGATCTGCAGGCACACACACACATCCCGTAGGGATCAATCCCAGAGTCACTGCTCACACCTGCAGCAAGAGGGAATCCAGACAGCTGCAAATCCCTCAGTACCAGCCCAGCGGGTAGGTTAACACATGCTTTGTGAGGGCTGGTGTTCTGGCATATCACTCAGGGCCCCCAGGGTAACAAACATGCTGATAAGAGAGTGAGCGGCTCAGGAGGGGGCCATAACAGGGTACCAGAGCCTCTGGCCTCTTGGGTGCAGATCTGAATCTATCAGCAGTGAGCAGAAGTTGTGACGAGGTGAGAGCCACTTGCTGACCTGTGTGACGAGAGTTTGCTGGGCCTCAATCCATTTTGCAGCAGACGAGTGCCCGCAGCACAACCTCCCTGCTCATCACAATCAGGGCCTTCTTTGACAGCTGACAGACCAAGCAGCTTAACGGTCCAGAGCCTGACCTACCTACCCATCCCTAGGATGACAGCAGGTCAGGGATGAGGCATGTTGCACAGGGAAGCTGACCCGGCTGCTGCCTGCATTGCCCATTGATTTATGAGCTAGCGCGGAAACACAGCTGTACTTAGCAGTCAGCACGAGAAGCTGCCGAGCTCTTGGGACGCTCAGGAGAAGAGGCACACGTTAGGAGTTTAGTTTGGGGAAGGCATCGTGTGAAAACAATCCCGCCGGCACGGCGGCTGCGCTAAGCCCTGCTCCTGGAGGGATGGAGCGATAAAAGCTGCATTTAACCAGCCGTACCTTTTGTCTTCCTCCACTTGCACCCCGATGGAGTGGAATTCCCTCTGGCTCCTGCTTTCTGTGTCGGAATCAGATATAGTCTCAACCTGCGGGGGTGATCAGAGGGAGAGCATGTCGGGGAAGAATCGCTGCACAGCCTCGGGCGCATCAGACTCGGGCTTTTTTATTTCCGTCAGCAGATGCAGCGGCGCGGCAGCGGGAAAGCCAGAGAAACAAAGCGTGGACGAAAGCAATGGCCAGGCAGCTCCCGGAGCATCCAGCACAGAGACGAAGGGCCACAGAGACTGGAGTCCCCTCTCGCCCCGTTGGTCAAGGACGAGGTACGGCGGGGGCGGGGGGGCCATGGCAGGAAGGAACCTTGTGCTGTCACTGCCTGTTGGCAAAGACCGTTCCATGCGGACATGATGCCACTTGCAACAGTCTTGGCAACGGCCGCAAAGCCAGGTCGTGGTGGTGAGACCTTGGTCTGGAGCAGCCCAAGATTCACTGAGGGTAAGAGAAGGGATGGCTGAATGGGAGGCGAGCCACCATGCATTGGGACCCTGCACAGAGCCCCAGTTGCCAAGCCTGGAAGTGCCAGCGCTGGGGTCCCCAGGAAGCCCTGAGTCAAAGTGCTACCGTTCAGCGTTGGCAGCTGGATCCACATGGGCTTAGGCCCAGGTTCAACACCGGGAGGCTCCGGGGAGCCAGGCGGGAGCGACACCTACCTGAACTCCGATGGACGGGCGCCATTTCCTTTGCCGTGCCAAGCTCCTCAGCTCTTCCCGGCCCGGGATGGCCTTGATGATGAGTGTGGAAGGCTTGGGAGAGCCCCGGGGCTGGACGGGAGGCCGATCCAAGGAGATGGCTGTCACCTTGGAGTTCTCCAAGCTCTCCGTGGAGTTGCAGCGAGCCGCGGCGTCTTTGGACCACGAGGGGCTCCGGGCGACCTCGCTGGGGAGGTAGCTCTCGTGGGTGGACTCAGTGCTGCTCTGTGCCGTGACTGAGATGAGGGGCTTGGCTTTGATTCCTGGCGGGAGGGGAGGCGGCGCTTTTCTGTAGCTGAAGGCTGTTGAGGGAGAGGCACAGGATAAAAAAGTCACGTGAGGAAGAGACACGTTCTCATTTCCTAACGCGAGTGCCGGCCAACCCGGCCACTTCCTCCGGCATCCGCACAGGGTGCCAGGCCTAGCGGTCAGATCCTCGGGTCCCAGTGTGGGAAAGGGCTGGGGTGGGTGTGAGGTCCCTCTGGGCCCCGGCAGGATTGCCCACCCCGCCCGCCCCTGTACGAGTGAAGGGCCCCGGGGAGCAGTGCCATGGGGCAGGGGCCGAGACTCACAGGTGCTGGGCTTCAGGATGCTGCTGGTGATGGCCGGCCTGGGCAGGATGGCCATGGAGAAGAGCGAGAGGCAGTCGTCGTCCTGGGAGCAGCCCGCCTGGATGGCCCGCAGGTAGCTGTGGCTCCGCATGCGGAAGCAGCCGGGCAGGTCCAGCGCCTCCACGGCCTGGGACTCCACCTCGCCGAAGACGGACTCGCAGACCGCCTCAAACTGGTGGTTCAGCTCCTCGTTGATCTGAGGGGAGAGTGGGGCAGATGAGGGGCCCGGGCAGCTCTGACAGGGTCCAGCACTCCCAGGGCCATCCTCCGTGGAGATACCAGAGGGGCTACAGGGAACGACTCGCCCTGGCCCCAGCATCCACCCCTCCCTAGTCACCCAGACCCTGCGACTCCAGCCAGCAGGGAACCCTGGGGCTTCACCGGGGCAGAGCAATGCACAGCCAGCCGCTGCCCTCCCCCTGCCCAGCTCCCTCGGGGGGGCCAGATGGGCGCTCGGTCTCCACACCCCAAGCAATCCCTGGCCCCTGCTGAGCCTGCCAGGCAGCGTGGCACACGCTGGCTTCGCTGAGGCGGACGCCTGTCCGCTGGGAAGCCGACCGAGACCCACCCAACTCATTGCACAAAGGCTGCCAAGATGCCAGTTGTTCCCGTCCCCCTGGCTGGATTTGACCCAGCGACCTAGAGGGGAAAGTCTGCCAGTCCCATTGCCACGCTCCCGCCAGCTGCCAGGGCCCCTCCCCTCTGCTGCAGCTCTTGAGCCCTGGTACCAGGCGGCTACCTCCTCTGGTGCACGAGACTCTGCCATGAGGGAAAGGCCCGACTGATCGTGCCGGGCTTTAGTTCAGTGCAGCTGCTGCCTGGAGCCCAGCTGTGACCCACTGAGGGGGAGGCGACTCCCAGTCACGGTTTCCATCCATTGCAGCATGTCCCTGGAGCACCTAGAAGGTCTCTCTACCTCTGCCCCTGCCAGAGAGCAGGCAGACACCATGGCCCAAATCCTGAGGCCGGGCCCAGGCGTTAGCACTGTGACTGCCGGGGGCCCTGGTGTTTGCTGGGGAAATGCGGCACGGAGACAGTCCCCCAAAATTCAAACCCATTCCTGAGGGGAGGCGAAGTCTGTCTGGGCAGCACTGGAGAAGCAGCACCGGGATTGTGGGAGAGACCCGCTCTTCCCTAGATGTTACCAGCCAGGCCTGGCACAACCAAGAGGCTCAGAGACGTTAGGAAGCTTATCCGAACCAACTCCGAATTCTCACAGCGCTACGCTAAGGTTACTCTTTGGTGCTGGATGGCTCGGGGAGATGGTAATAGGGGCCAGGGGAGCCCTGCACTACTAGGTCGTTGGTTTGAATCCAGCTCACGTCACTCCAACGTCATTAGCACCTGGTGCTCGTTTGCTGCCGTATCTGTGGGAGAGGAAACCTCAGCTGGCGAAAAATGTGGAGCTCAGAGAGGCCAGCAAGTGAAAGGGCTCCAGAGGCTGAAATCCCCTCACCTCTTCTGGGGGGGCCTCAAGATTGTCACGCTTTGGAAGGGCAGCCTGGGGCGGCTGACCTGGCCGCTGTCCGGGCTGCCCCCATCCTACCGTTCCCTGGGGCTAACATGCACGCAGGAGGGGCAGATAAACAGCCCATGCTGGGAGCAGAGAGGAGGGGCCACGAACCAGAGTAGTGAGCCCCTGGGAAGACATGCGCGGACACTGCATCACCACCAACGGGAGGGTCCCGGCCGGCCCAGGCAGGGCTGCCGGTAGGGTGCAGACAGCACTCTGCGTTACCGTCTGAGCAGAGAAAGGGCAGCGCTGGCCGGACGGGGAGGACACCCGGGCAGCATGGCTCGGGGGGAGCAGAAGCCGAGGCATTGCGGGGAAGGGGCAGAGCCTTGCTGGTACATGCAGGGCAGCCTGCCGCCTCCCCAAGAGTCAGTGTCCCCATGCTGCAGATTAGCACATGCAATGCAGAGGTGGGTGGGACTAGCCCCCGGGGGGGGGCAGGTGTCCATGCGGCACCGAAGGGTCAGTGGAGAGCAGCCAGGCCTGTCCCGCGTCTCAGAGGCTGCTGCCACTTGGGAACCTTGAGTCCGATGCCCAGCTCCAGATGGCTCCACTCAGCCCCAAGCGTGCAGAGCTCTCCTCGGCTCCGGCCACTCCTTCGGGAGCCCAAGTGGGAGCGAAAAATCCAGCCCCAGGGTGGGTGCTGAGACTGCCCAAATACCATCCGCCCCCCACCCCCACCCCCAGGCCGAGCATCTGAACTCCAGCGACTGAGGGCACAGGACAGCCAGGGCACGCGCGCCAGGTGCAGCATCGGGCACTGCCCACCTTACCTGGCCGGTGGTGAAGGAGCGTCCATAGCCCTGTCCCCGGGGGTGCATTCTGGGTGGGGTGCAGCAGCTGGGACAGGTACAGATATATGAATCAGAATAGTGCCTACTTGCAAACCTAATGAGAGACAGTGGGGGGAAAAGGATTCGGACCAAAAGCAACACGTCCAAGCAGAGCATTTGGAAACGGCCCAGTGCCTGGGCTCCTGTCTGCAGCTGCTGCCGCCCTCTGAACCTGGCAGATCATCATCCCCGCCCGCACCCACCCGAGCTCACCACCACCTCTACAATCTCCCCAGCCAGCCCCGGAGCAAGGAGGGGATTCCCAGACCCCCCCCCCCTTTCTGGCTAGGCTGGGCTCACAGAACTTCATGCACAGCCCCAGCAGAGGGAGGTGTCGATAAGCAAGGCAGGAGGGCGAGCAGCAGACCCATGGTGGCACTGTGAGGCTGGCAAAGAGGCAAGGCCACTGAGCGAAACAGAGCAGGTTAACCAGCAGGTGTGTCCTTACCTGGGCCACCAACACTTGAGAGCGAGCACTACAGCCTTGTCGACACAGGGACTGGTGTGACCCCCTAACACAGCACAATGTACACCAGCCAGTGCAAACTCCTACTGCAGGCCTGATTTACACCACTCTAGTGCAATGGTGCAAACCTCTAGTTTAAACGCAATTTGCAGCATAACTGACACTAGTGCAAACTCTTAATACAAACACTGTTTTCACCAGTGCACTACGCTTTATGCCAGTGCAAACTCCTAGTCTAAACACTGCAGCATGATTTGCACTATTGCAGTTTACCCCAGTAACGCTCCCCTTTTCCCTGCCCCATTCCTGCAACAGAGATAAATTGCACCAATGTGAAATCGCCCTGTGTTGGTGCAAACTGTGTTTACATCCCTCTTAGCAGTGGCTAAAATCCCAGCATAGACAAGACCCAACCCTGAGAGAGACCAACAGTTCAAACTTTCTCTGAACCCCAATACAGTTTATTTTAACTTTGGGGTTTCACTCACTGTCCTGGTTTCACAGATCTGCATGCACAAAAATGCCCAGACACTTGTGCACCTAAGCCCCGATCCTGCAACCAGACCCCCTCATGTGCGCCCTGCATCTACACAGAGCCTTCCTGAACTCGGTCTATGCCCGTTGATCCAAGCACGGGATCAGGCCCTTATATGCAAATGCAGCTGCAGTAATTGCACATGCAAATGTCCACATAAGCTGGATATCATCTGTGCGGACTTTTAACAGACCCACACAATCAAACCCACGGGTGTTTTGAACAAGCGTTTCTGAAAATCTGGGTCCTCTGAAAATAGACCGAACACTTGCATTTCTTGTTTCTGGCAGCCCTGCAAAACTGACCATTTCCCACGGCAAAATCTACTCGCCGGCACTCATGGAGGACAAAGAAAATGGAAAGATTTTCATTGCCTGGAAATTCTCCCCCACACCCCGCTCTCCCAGACTGAAAGATCTATGGGGCAGGGTCTTTCTCCTTTGATGTTTATGTGCAGCACCTAGCACAATGGGGTGCAATCACGAGCAGGGTCTTTGGGCACTACCTTAGCACACATGATAAAGAATAAATACAACAGGCGAGTAGGATTTTGTAAGGCTGGTCAGTTTCATACTCAAATGTCCCTGTTAACCTGTGCCTAGGATGTTTAAGTTGCAAATCTGCAGAGGGGTGGGATGCGTGGGAAGGTTGCTGGAATCCATGGTTTTGTGGTTCTATGGAGTTTCACTTTAAAAAAATAAACTGTGTATTTTAGCCTGAATTCCCTGCCAGAAAACCCTTGGAATCCACCTCTCACTGAAGCTGAAGTAAAGCAACCCCCAAGTCCCTGCACCCACCTCCCCAACATCCTCCCTCAACCGTCCCTCCTCCACCTTGCACCCCCCTCCCCAATATCCTCCCCCACCCTGCACCCACCACCCCAACATCCTCTCCCAACCACTCTTCCCCCACTCTAAACCCACATCCTCCCAAATCCTCTCCCCAAGCCCCACCTCCCTGCCCCTCTCCAAGCCTGCCTCCCCAGAGGAGGTTCCTAGCAGGCCTGACCCCTCGGGCCCTCTCTTACTTGGTCCTGGCCTGGTCTACGCTGGAGGAGCGGCGGTAGCCATCTCGCCGGGACAAGCCCTTGGGAGACACCTTGGCACTGGCCTCCGAGTCGCCACTGTCATCATCCCCCATGGCCTTGATGTAGCTGCCGCTCCGCATCCGCCGGCAGGGGATCTCGCCGTCCTTCCCCGCCGCTGGGTAGCTGCTCCACTCGTCCTGCGGCACCTGCGGCGAGGCAAGCCCCATGGAGAGGGGTCGGGTCAGGGAGCCCGGGGCAGTGGAGTGCATGTGGGGGCAGAGACGACGTGTAACAGTTGATAGTGGCCGGGGAGGAGGGGCACGCTTCAAAGGTTCTGGTGGTGTGCATGCAGCAGGGGTTCCTGGTAGAAATCTGGGGGAGGGGGCTGTGACCCCACGTGACCCCCCACACATCGCCTCTGCATGGTGGTGGAGCAGACTCAGCCATCCACCCCATGGCTGCACAGTCCAGCGGGGGACACTGGGGAGACGCGACGCTAGGACAGAGAAGCTAGAGAGCCTGAAGGAACCGCAAGGTCTGTCTGTGTCCAGCAGCTTGGCAAGAATCCTCTTTATAGCCGTTAGGGACGGGCCTCTCTCCCCCGCTGGCTGCAGGGTCCCCTCCCCATTAGCCACTGGGAGCACCACACCAGGGAGGGGCAAACCATACCCCACAGCCTGCAGCTCAGACCTGTGCAGGCCCGAGCCCCAAAGTCCGGGGCACCGGATCTGAACTCCGAAGCCCAGGGCTCCTGGCCTTGCCGGATTGGATTCAGCCCCGTCTCTGCCCCAAACCGGGTCAGTGGAGTTTGGTTCACTCCCTTCCCTGCTCCCTCTGCTTTCCAGGGAGGTGAGATGGTGTGAAATGGGCCATTCTCCTGCTGATGCTAGAACCAGAAACTGGATGTTCTGCCGACCGCTCCAGCCTGGCTTGGGCACTGCTCAGGGGTTCCTGGAGCCGGCAGAAGCATCTGATCTTCTCCGCGCCCCTGTGAGCCTTCTGCGGCTCAGCCCCCACCACCCCGCCCTCCCCTTTGCAAAGGGGAAGTGGAGTCGGAAGCCCCGTCTGCCAGGCTGGGGCTCCTTTCGCTGTCAGGCGCAGCTCACGACGGCAGGGGCCCGGGTCCCAGCACTGCACGGCCGGGGTGCTGTTTGGGGTCAGAACCTGCCCCGAACTCCCAAACAAAGGCCAGCTGGCCTGGGCAAGTTCAGTGCCCTCAGAGAGCCTCGTTTCTCTCCTTACTCCTGACAGCCTCCGCGCTCAGCGCCCCACAGCCCCCTGGGCATGGCCCACCCCAGTCTGGTCACTGCCCGCCCCTGCCAACCCCACCCCACCCTTGTCCCTTCGCATGGGCCCTCTGGACACAGGCTGCAGGGAGACCAGCTGGCAGGGGCATCTCAGCTAAGGAACTCCCCGCATGTGCTACTCAGAGCTCCCCCGTCACAGCGCCCCCAGCAGGCAAGGCTGGGCCAAATCCCACCCATCGCCAGCGCAGCCACGGCCAGGCCCTCTGCCAAGGGACCGTCCCGATGGCGCCAGCGCCCCGGGGTCCTTACCAGGTTCCGGCGAGGGGACGGCATGCCCCAGGCTCTGAATCAGAGAATATCGGTCAGAAGGGCCCTCAGGAGGTATCTAGTCCAACCCCCTGCTCAAAGCAGGACCAACCACAACCAACTCACGGGTGTAAATCCAGTATAGCTCTGCTAAAGCCAGTGTAAATGGGGGCAAGATTTGGCCCGAAGTATCTCCTGTCCCTTGGAATGACACCAGGGTGGGATCCCCCGGAGCGCTGGGCTGGCTCCTGACAGGCCTCCTCTCAGACCTAGGCCGGCAGAAAGGGACCAGCCCACGGACAGGATCTGGCCCCAGAGATCTCACACACAGGCCCCCTCCCTGCCCCCTTGGCAGCGCACGCCAGGCGCCTCTACCATGGAGAGGCTGGAGCTGGGCCAACGACAGGAGGGGAAGGCCCGGCGCTGATGGGCTCGTTAGGAAGGCAGATCATTTACATTTTTCCAATCTGTGCTAAGTGGTGCGAAACAAACAGCAGCGCCGCTCAGCTAAGAGCCGGGACACCTGGCCCCGCGAGGGGCGCGGGACACGCACGCTCGCAGGCCTGGTTTTTCAATCACAGCTCCTCAGCCAGCAGCACCGGGGAAGACTCCTGGATCTGGCCCCAGAGCCATTTGTGAGCTGAGAGTCTCAGTTTCCCCGAGGCTGGAGGTAGCCCAGGGCCTGGGCGGAACTGTAAGCGCTGGACAGGTCATGTCACCGGCTGCAGGCCCAGGCGAGGAGGGTGCTTTGGGGTTCGGAGAGCCCCTGCCCTGTTACGCTGCACACCTGCAGCATGCCGCTGGGGCCTGGGAGCAGAGCCAGCTCACTCCCCATGTGCTCTCCACACACAGGCTGGGACAGGAGCCATGGCCTCAGAGCAGCCTGGAAGTCTGACAGCAAGCGATGGAGAGAGCCGGGCAGAGCACGGGCCAGCACTAGGCACGTTTCCCTTCAGCTCTGCCGCTGCATCTCAGTCCTGACCCACAGCCCCGGGCTTCCACACAGCTCTGCTGATGCCCCTCGATCCTTACCCGCCACCTCCTCTCTAGCCCAGTCCTTGGCACGGCTACGGATGTGGGGTGGGGCCCTGGCGCTGGAGTGGCAGGACAGGCGGCAGGCCAGGATTGAGGGGCACGCTTGCAAGGCTGCCTGCAGGAAGCCAACACTCAGTCCCTGCCCATGGCATGCCATGACATCTGCCGCCCGCCCAGCCCACCCAGAAGCATAAGCATGGTGAGGAAGAAACCAGACTGCGCCCACAGGGAGTGGAAGGGAGGGGGTCTGCCTGCCCTGCCAGCTCCCCATGGATCACGGCCTGGGAAAACCACCCAGCAAAATCCAGACCATTTCTTGGAGAACCCTGACTAGCAAATCCCCTCCATGCCCAGCCACTCTGAGACCCTGGGGAGAAAGATGTTCCCAGTGTAAACGCTCCCATGGGCCGGCTGCCTCCTTCATGGTCCTGCAGCGACAGCAGTAGGGTTTCAGTGGTGGAGACATCTCCATCTCCACTCCGCTCTGCGCTCACCCTGCTATTTCTCAGCTGCCAGGCAGCATGGGTTTCCCCTAGTCACCCACAGAACAGGGTCACTGGAGTGAGGCCACAGCCTTCCTTCGCCCGGCTGCCCTCAGATGGGAACAACGTTTAGTTACTGAGAGGATGGTTTTCAGTGGCCCTGATTATTACTGGCGTTATCGTAGAGCATCAGTTCTCAGACTGTGGGGCTGGCCTCCCCAGGGAGGTGGGGGAATGTGTCAAGGGAGGCCCAAGCCGTGTGCTTTCTTTGAAGAGCTCTGGCTGTCAGCCCCGGATGGCTGGGCCTCATGCAGAAGGGCCGTGAACACCCGAGAGGCGGGGATTAAGGGGACAGCCGGAGCCCCCACACCCGAAGCCCCCACACCCGAGGGCTGACAGCCAGAGCCCCGTCACCCAGGCTCTCCGCTCTGCCTTCAGACCTGGGCGCCCGGCCAGCAGCCGCTGCTCTCCCCTCTGCCTTCAGATCTGGGTGCCCGGCCAGCAGCCGCTGCTCTCTACTCTGCCCTCAGAGCTGGGTGGCAGCATATGTACATATGGGTCCGGGGGGTGGCGGGCTCAATGACTACAGACACAAAGAAGAGGAGCCTGATCGAATAAGTCTGAGAACCACTGTCATAGAGCCCAGGAGCCCAGTGGAGATTAGAGCTCCATTGTGCTAGGTGCTGTACATACACGTGGTAAACACCTATTTCTAAATAAAGAAACCCAGGGCCTGATTCTGTACAGAGTCATCCTGGTCTCATGCCACTGACTCCCACATAGGCTGGCGTGGATGGGACACAGCGGGGAACCAGGTCTGGAGCCTCTTCAGAACCTGTGTATCTGCAAAGCAGGCTAGATGGATCACGGTGCCAACGGCAGCAGGGTTTCAATGGTCCATGCGGGCCCAATCCTCCCCTTGCCCCGGTGCCACTCCACTGTAGTTACTCCAGATTTACAATGGTAGGAGAGCAGAATCCGTCCCCAGTTTGGGCACTCTCTAGTCAGGGGCTGCAGGACATTAGCAGGGAGAGGTGGGGTGTCAGGTAGAAATCTTGCGCTGCTGCTACCTAGGCCTTATATGAATAGGTCCCTCTGTGTGTGAGCACATTCTCCAGGGCTCTCAGAAGAAGCATGGCTTTGTGGCTAAGGCACCGAACCGGGAAGCAGGAGATTGCTTTGTGTATGCCCTTGAGTGAGTCTCTCTGCACCCCAGTTCCGTAGAGGGAGAATGGTGACCCTCCCCTTCCCCAAAGGGGCCCATGAACATGGGTGAGGTGCTGGGCCCTATGCGGAGACAGAGAGATCCAGCAAAGGACGCTGTGAAGAAGGATTAAGATGCATTTTCACAAACCGCCTCTCTCCTGGCTGCCCCCGTTGCTCTGTTTTCTCCTCGTTAGAGCTGGGAGCTCTTTGATCGGGCCTTTGGGGCTTTGTCTCCCTCTGAGAGCCAAGGACCCCGGCTCCTTCTCATTGTTTGTTTGGCTGTGATTAGCAAGAGCACCAGGGCTGGGATGTGCAGAGCTGAGGAGCCCCGGCACCTCGGGAGCCGGCTGTAGCCGCTGGCAGAATCCCGTCCCTTTTTCAAATAAAAGCCTTTTGCTTTGTGCCTTTGGAGGAGAAGGCTATTACAGCCCGACTCTCCTCTAATCGCAGACATCAAGGCTCTGGACCGCCAGGCATTGTGGGAAGACTGGGGAGAGCAAAGCCATCGGGGAACAAAGCTGGAGGAAAGAGCCACTTCAGCCTCGCGTGGGCCCAGAGAAGAGTAACATGCAGCCTCCAGCTGGGCTCGCTCTCAGCTGAGTCCTCGTGCCTGACAAGGGTCCCCTCAAGGCACGTCCACACTGCATTGTGAACCAGGGTCTGTGGGGCCCAGCCTGGGAGCTTGGAGCGTCCACACTGCATTGTGAACCGGGGTCTGTGGGGCCCGGCCTGGGGACTCGGAGCATCCACACTGCACTGTGAACAGGGGTCTGTGGGGCCCGGCCTGGGAGCTTGGAGCGTCCAAACTGCATTGTGAACTGGGGTCTGTGGGGCCCGGCGAGGGGACTCGGAGCGTCCACACTGCATTGTGAACCGGGGTCTGTGGGGCCCGGCGAGGGGACTCCGAGCGTCCACACTGCATTGTGAACCGGGGTCTGTGGCGCCCGGCGAGGGGACTCGGAGCGTCCACACTGCATTATGAACCAGGGTCTGTGGGGCCCGGCCTGGGGGCTCGGAGCGTCCACACTGCATTGTGAACCTGGTTTTACAATTGCAGAACCCAGGTCTCACAGACCTGATAACGTGTCCATACTGCACTGTCCAGACCTTCCGACTCGGCTGTGGCTTGAGCTGCGTCCACACTGCAAAATGACAGTTGGACCAAGTCTCAGCAGACCTCGGACTCAGACTCATCCCCACCTCCCCCCAGCAGGATCCTAGGCCCCGGGTCCCGAGTGCTGGCTGACCCGAGTCAGACTGATGTGTGTGTGGACGGAAGGGGGGCTGCGGCTCAAACGTGAGTCAGAGCTTGGGCTCAGGGTGCAGGGTAGACGTACCCTACAAAGCTCAGTGCTCACCCTTCCCCAGCCACGGGGGAGCTGCCATCAAAGAGCCAGTCCTGTTCCCAGAAGCACAGCGACCCCCAGCACCACCCCTCCCATTAGTTAATCCAGGGGTGGATGGCGCCGGCTAGAACCCCGGCTGAAGCAGGAGAGCAGGCTGGGTGATTCAGGCGAGCAGGGAAGCAGACAGCTACTCCCCACAGCACCCAGCCAGCGACGGATAGCCCTGCTCTGAGCCCCGGCTGCAGGGAAGACTCAGGCAGATGCAGAACAAGAGGGGGGGCTTCCCTCTGTCGCAGCGCGGAGCCAGCTCCCCAGCATGGCACTAGGGGGCGCTGTGCCACCAGCCATAGCGCCATCAGCAGGTCATGGGAAACCCAGGGCTTGAACTTCTGTCCTTGGTCTTTAACTCCCATCCCCAAGGGCATCGTCTGGCTGCTCTCACGTCCCCTTCTCTATGCCCTCCTCCTACAATCGACGAGGGCAGGGGACCCAATGCTGAGCATCTCCTTCCCCCAACAGGGGCTGAAAGGGGCATGCCCAGACCCTGCTCCGGGGAGGCCCATGGGAGCGCAAGGTCTGTGATCCTCCCAGGGCTCTACCAGACCAGCCATCTCGGCCTTGGCCCTGTCGCCAAGCTGTCACTAGTAACTCCTTGTAGCCGCTGAAAGGTCCCAAGCGCCGAGTTGCCAGCCCGTCACCCTGGTCTTGGGGCTCCCATGGCACAGAGCAGAGCAAGCAGCTGCCCCTCTGTGCCTAGCCTAGGAAGCCGCTGAGCAGCTCTCAGGACCTGGGGCGGGCTGGGGGATCACTCAGAGGAGCATGAGGCAGAAGCACCACAGAGCGGAGCTGGGACAGGACCCTACACACATTAGTAGGACACTGGACCCGATTCTGGAGAGGGAAACTGGGGGGGGGGGGAGGCTCGGAGGAGCAGGAAGCTGGGAACCAAGCCAGGGCCTGGATCCCGTCCCACTCAACCCAAACCCAGAGGGGAGGAGCTCAGTCCTAGGGGACGGTAGACAGTCACGGGGCTACATGCCCAGCTCTCGCCACCCGTCACACAGGCGGGGTGAGGGCCTAGCCCTGGTTCATCACCAAGCTATCTACGCCCCCCCCCCCCCCCCCGTAGAGCCGTATCTAGCTAGACAGACCGACCGACCGCCCTTCCGTGGGCAGACACGTGCCTATCCACATGCCGTACCTGCCACAGCTCTGCCCTGGGTCTAGACTCACATTTAAAGGAAGCCGTGTGGGGTGACTCTCTGAACCTGCCATGGCAAAGGCGTCCTTTGAAAGCAGCAGGACCCAAGCCGGAGCCGGAGGGAGAGGTGGTTTGGCAGAGACGAGCTCTCGGGAGGACACGTTAGGAGGAGGGGAGCTTTCCCTGGAAAGGCGAGTGCTCGTTAAAAGCAGCCAACGCCGGCCAGCTGGCGGGGTGCGTGGGTGAAGCTGAGCGTTGATCCCGCCGCTCAGAATAAGGGCGGAGAACCTCTGTGCCCTTCTCGGCCAGCTCATTCAATCGCCCCCTCGCCCCCGCTCCCGTCTCTGGGAGCCCCCCGGCACTAGGGGGCGCTGTGCCGCTGGCCACTTGTGGTCACCCTTTTCCCCCTAGTGCCGGGCCGTCCCGTGCAATCCCCTTTCACCTTCCTAAAACCACCCCGGCTGGCTTCATGGGATACCATGGGCCTCGCTCCCTGCCCTACACTCCAACGGCAGTCACAGCGCTAGCTGCCATCGGTCTGGCAGTGCTGCTTAGAGGGAGGGTCCCTGGTGCCTGGTTTTGGACCGGAACACCCGGTCGAAAAGGGACCCTGGCTGCCCTGAGCCCCCCCTCCAAACCCAGAGCACCCTCCTGCACCCCAAATCCCTCATCCCCAGCCCCACCCCAGAGCCCGCACCCCCAGCTGGAGCTCCCTCCCACCCTGAACCCCTCATTCCTGGCCCCACCACGGCGCCTGCACCCCCAGTTAGAGCCCTCACCCCCTCCTGCACCCCAACCCCCTACCCCAGCCCTGTGAAAGTGAGTGAGGGTGGGGGAGAGCGAGCCACCGAGGAAGGGGGAATGTAATGAGCGGGGGGAGGGGCCTCGGGAAGTGGCGGGGGCTAGGGTGTTTGATTTTGTGCGACTGGAAAGCTGGCAACCCTACTTAGAGGCTGCAACCGAGCTCAGGGCCCCAGTGTGCTCGGTGCTGTACAGACCCATAGTGAGAGACAGCCCCTGCCCTACGATCTAACTAGATCACGGGCAGGCAAATGGAGGCAATATCATCCCCACTTCACACCAGGGAAACTGAGGCACAGAGCGGCTAAGCAACATAACCACGACCACATGGGATGCCTAGGGCAGAGGAGGGAGCTGAACTCCCATTTTCTGATCCCAGCTCAAGGCCTGAAGCCCGAGCCCATCCCCCACCTCCCCCAGCCCCCTGCTACCCCGAGAACTGCAGCTGCAGGGACAGCCCGGGAGGGAGCCGGGGACACGGACGCTGGACTGGCAAGAGGCTGGGAATCTGCTAAGTGCTCTGGGGCTCGCCAGAGGCCCAGTCCAGATCAATAAATAATCATAATTCAGCGCGGGGGTGGGGGGCAGAAGCGAGCTGTGCTTGCGGTTAGCGGGAGAGGCAGGCAAGACACCTCTGGAAGTGTCTCCCCGCAGGGCCTGGTGTGACGAGCCACGGGAGCGGTGGCGGCACATGCCTGCTTGGCCGTGACCTTCCCAAAGTCAGACCCATTTCACCGGGGAATGGCGGGACTGCCAGTTTGTTGGACAAACGCGGGCTTTGCGGCGGAAGCAGTGAAGCCTGGTCTTCAGACCAGGAGAACAGGAGTCAGGACTCCTGGGTTCTCTTCCTGCCGCTGGCTCGCTGTGTGCCGTATTGTTGTAGCCGGGGTAGTCACAGATAGGAGAGAGACAAGGTGGGTGAGGTAATGTCTTTCCTTGGACCAGCTTCTGTGGGTGAGAGAGAGAAGCTTTTGAGCTCCACGCAGCTCTTCCTCGGGCCTCTCTGAGTGACCTTGGACACGTCCCTTTCCCCGCTCTGTGCCTCAGTTTCCCAGGGTCCAGCAGCACCTACCAAAGCATCCCAGGTGGGAGGATTCGCGTGGTGCTCTGGCCTCCTGGGATGAAACAATGCCAGGATTTGCACCTGGTACCACCTTGCAGTGCCTTCACCCTAATCTCACCACCCAGTCATCTCGGGCCCCTTGAATACCCTACAGTCTGGAACAGGGAGGTCCCCCCACTGAAAATGGGAGGGGCCAGGACTGATGCCCCTAAGTCAGTGCCGGGTCAGGAATGTTTGCCCTTTGCACCACATGGTCATGCGTGGAACAATCCCCAGGCCCCCACGCAGAAGAAATGGAGGGAGGCCTCACCCCACCACCGACAGCCCTGCAAGCCCATGAGGCTGGGTGAGGAGAAGCAGAGAAGGCTGGCGCTGGCTGGGCATGGTCCTTTCCCTGACAGAAGCCCCCCCCTTGGCAAACCAAAGCCCCTGCCAAGTGGGTCAAAGCAGGGCCTGGGCAGTCTGGCTTCTGGAAAGCAGGCAGGAAAGAGACTTCCCGCTGCCCACATGACTGTTGGTGGGGCCACAATGAAACCAAGACTGAGTGGCAGGATTAGCACCCAGAGCAAAGTGTGTGGGGGGGCACTGGGTGTGTGCGGGGCAGGGGGTTGGCAAGGGTGGGATATGGGGGTGTGGAGCGCAGTGGGAGCGGGTTTGGGTCCAGCCCTGCATAGGGATGGGGGTGGATCGTTCAGGCCATTGTTCGGCATTCGGCTCAGGACCCGTCTCCCTGGTTATGCCGCTGGGAAGCCGGTGACCCTCAGCGGGGGCTTCCTTGGTCCAGCCCAGGAGGGCGCTGGAGGCAAGAACCATCCCCTTTGGACCCACAACCCCCAGCTTCTCGCCATCCCATCCCGGCCTCCCGCCCTCGCTCCCGGGCTCTACGTGCTATGACAGACTCTTGCCCATAGGTGGCAGCAGCCCACTGGACCTGCGGCTCCGGGAGCCCCGAGTCCGGGGTGTCAGCCACCCAGGGACATTGTCCGGCTTTCCACGGTTCACTTGCCTTCCCGGCTGCGACCGCAGGCCGGTGCAGTGAGCCCAGCCCTGTCCGCAGGCCCCGCAGCACAGCTCCCCGGCTGCCACAACACAGGGCGGGGAGTTTGCCCCTGGGGATCCCATCAGAGCATCACAGCAGCCACTGACCATGGTCCGGGGGCATCGTGCTTCTGCGCAACAGCGCACGGCGCGTCAGAGACAACGCCTGGGTTAAGGCCACGGCAGCCTGCCCGGCCAGCAGCCCGGCCCACAGCTGCGGGCTCCTAGCGGAGGTTGCAATTCACCGTTGTCGAAAGCTGCCTGTGCGCCCGGGGGGGTTGTGTGTGCGGAGGGGAGAGACGTGTGCAGCGGGGCGTCCGGGCCGAAGGAACTGGATTTGTCAGAAGTTCATCCCCAGATCTCCGGCCCATACAGAGGAGTGCATGGATTGGCGCGACAGAGGGGGGAAGGCCCCTGACAAAGGTCAAGGAGCATCCAGAGACTTGTCTGCGCTGGGGTATTTTTACCAGGCGTTCCCATTGCTACGAGCCCTAGTGTAGAAGGGACACCTGCTCTCGGTGCTGGGTCTGGCTAGCTCTCTGCAGGGCTGGGAGACGCAGCGCTGATGATGACCGCCCTGTGCGCTAGGGCGGCGTGGCTTCCAGACACCGCAACAAGGCCGGAGGGGAACCAACGATCGACACCTGCAGGCTTGACCCCCACCCCAGCCAAGCCAACCTGCCCCCCAGTGCACACCTCACCTGAAGGTAATGGTAGCCTCTGTCTTTGGCCTTTGCCTCCTGCAGTACCAAGGCTTTCTCCTGGCTGCTGCCCGAGCTGGGATACGCCTCCCGGGCTTGGCTGACCGTCATGGTGTGCCAGGCACTCCTCTTCATCGTCTGGCCGTCCAGCGACATGGACATGCCGGCGCAGGCCAGGCACTTCCCCTCCCCTCCGCTTTTGAGACTCTTCAAGGTCAAGTCTCTGAAGGCACTTTCGGGGGCATCCACACAGTACTGGGTTCCCTGGTCCACGGCGTGCCGGCCAGACACCAGGTAGCTGCTGTCGCTGTCCAGGTTGTCGTCAGAGCTCCACCAGCCCATCATCTTGGGCCGGTGCCGGGAGTCCAGCTTGCGGTCTTTGCTCTTGCTCCTCTTGCCGTGCCGGGACTGGTGGTGCGGGTGGTGATGGTGGTAGCCATCCCCCCGGCCCTCCATCTTGGTGCCGTTGTACTCCCGCTTGGCCGGGGCCTCCAGGGAGTGGGACTTGGCGAAGAGCTTCTGGACAGAGTGGACCAGGTGGCGAATGCGGCTGGGGCTTTCGCTGCGCGGCTCGGCGGTGCCGGCCCGCTGGTACTGCAGCGTGTGGAAGCCGTCATGGTGCAGCGGCAGCTGCTTCTCGAACTGGTCCAGCAGGGTGGGGGGCAGGCGGTTGATCTTGCTGGAGGGGTGGGTGGCCGCCATGCACTCGTCGCAGGAGTCGTACTGCTGCTGCGTGTGGTGCATCCTGGGGAAGGTGCTGCTGCTGCTGGCGGAGAGCGGCTCGGCCAGGCTCATCGGCCCGCCTGGGCACTCAGCCGGGATCCCAGGGCTCCGAGAGGGGCAGTAGCGGTGATCCAAAGAACAAGGCTCGCTGGGGCCGAGGAGGAACGACTGCCTGGATTCCTGGCCGTGGCGGATGTAATCCATGGGCTGGTCACAGTCCTCCGGGATGCAGTGACAGGGGTGCCCTGTGGAGCTCTGTGATTGGCTGCGCTCCCCATGGTAGCCCTTCATGGTGTCAGAACCTTGCCCGGAACGTCCTCATTCTGCCGGATGATCCCTGCGGGGGTCCCCTGCGGAGACAGGACAGACACATTAGCCATCTCCCACCCCACTGGCTTGCGGGAAGGTTTGCGACCCCTGCCTCTCTTGGCACCTGCAACCTGCCCGTGCGGAGAACTGAACCCACCTTTCTACGTGGGCAGAATTTCTGAGCCCGTTCGTCAGCTGGTGTAAGTCAGCCCGGCTCCTCTGACTTCGATGGAGCTGCACCCAGCTACACCAGCCAAAGATCTGGGCCGCCGAGTCTAAAAACCCCACCGCACCCGCCAATCAAGTCTGAAAGGACGGCGAAATTACGGGTGCTGAAAAGGGAGCCCCCAAGGAAGGCAAGTCTGTGAGCCCAGCCCAAAGTCGCGCTCACGTGCAGAGCCAGCACAGGACGGACGACCCGTTTCACACAGAAAAGACATGTTCGAATTGGAAAAGGTGCAGTGAAGGGCAACCAAAATGATTAGGGGGGTGGAACAGCTTCCATCTGAGGAGAGATTAGAAAGACTGGGACGTCTCAACTTGGAAAAGAGACAACCGAGGGGGGTATGAGAGAGGTCTGTAAAATCAGGGATGGTGTGGAGAAAAAGAGTTATTTGCCCCTTTCCATAACACAAGAACCAGGGGTCACGCAATGAAATTAACAGGCAGCAGGTTAAAAACAAACAAAAGGAAGTATTTCTTCACACAACGCACAGTCAACCAGTGGAACTCCTTGCCAGGTGATGTTCTGGAGGCCAAAAGTCTAACTGGGTTCAAAGAAGAATTAGGTAAATTCACAGAGGATAGGTTAAGATAGTCAGAGACACAACCCTGGGTGTCCCTAAGCCTCTGCCTGCTAGAAGCTGGGACTGGACAACAGCGGGATGGATCACTCGATAAATTGTCCTGTTCTGTTCATTCCCACTGAAGCACTGGAAGACAGGACACTGGGCTAGACGGAGTAGGTCTGACCCAGTATGGCGGTTCTTAGAATCAAAAGGATTTTGAGGTTTCAAAATCTGGCTTCACTCCCAATCAGAACAAACCCCAAAAATGTCAAAGGTCTCCACAAAAGAAATTGTTTTTAAAAAAAATGTGTTTCGGATCAATTGAAACATTTCATTGTGATTGTGATTCTGGTCAGTGTTCTACTATCATACATACCAGAACACAGAATAAAAAGCGATCAACATGAAAAATCTAAAGATTTCATTCCAACATGTCAAAACGGGACATTTCAACATTGTCAGAACATGTTCCACACACCCCCCCGCCCGGTTTTCCTCCTAGATGAAATTTTAATCCTAAGCGTTTTGATTTAATCACAACTGCACTGGCCGGTGGAAAACGGTTCTGCGTTTTTCCAACCAGCTCTACTCACATGGCTTACAATGTGCTGAAATAAGGAGTCAGAGGAGAGAGGGGGCCCACTGTGATCTGAAATCTCAATCCATCCTCATTCTACCTGCAGATCTTCAATCAAGCCGTCCAAATGGCACTTCTGCCGTGTTCCAGTGGAGGTTACAGAGGTATTTATAGAAGCTACCTTGAAACCTCAGGAACCTATCAGTCCATTTATCAAAGTGCCTGCAGTTCCCCATTCAAAGCAGGCAAACAATAAGAAGAAAGAAACTGAGCAAAGAAAGTTAAACTGTACCCAGGGCATTTTATTCAACATGAGGCTCAAACCAAACGGCCTGGCTCCTCTAAGCGGCTGTCTCGTGGGCTCTGAGCCATGAACTGAACAGTCTCCCGGGGATTGAGGAGGCCTTGGCATTTCTCTCACATTGCTTTTTGTATGATTATTTCCTTATACATTGGTGAGGGACTGGCATGAGTCGGCACTGGCTGGAGCTACCCAACGTGCTCACCTGACTCTAAGCTGTTACCCCAGCATTGCATCCAGTTCCCAGACACACCCACGGCTGCAGGGAACAGCTGTTCCATGCCACACCCAGTGGTTACCAGTGAGAAAGCGGCTGTTTTCAGTCTCTCAGAAGCAATGGGAGTCCTAATAGCAATCTATGCCACCTACAGCGATGCTGCTTTGAGCTGTGATGTTTCCATCTCTCCCACGCTTAGCAGGGGTGGGCCAGATCAGTACTTGTATGGGAAAGCCATGGTGTTCTAGGGCATGATGCTGAGTCACTAGGGGGCGCTGTACCCTCTTGAATCCATATTGATTCCAATGCCCCAGCAGTCCTGCTAAAAAAATACTCCAGCATTCTGCCCCAACCGTAGCACTTCTGGAAGACATAGTGGTGCTTTGGGTAACTCTTTGGGGTTTTGGCTGAGATGTAAAACCAAGCTCTTGACCCCATGTTGTCATTAAGGATCCCAGGGCACTTTTCCCAGCAGCAGAGGGCATTGACCCCAATGTCCTGGCCAAATTGAATCATTATAGTCTACCTCCTGCCATTCTCCTTGCAGTTCCAAGTGGATTTGGGATCTTTCTTCACTTCCTGTCCTAAATCACTGAGTCATGTTGCAGAGTGCTGTTAAACAGCTGCCATGTTCCATCCTAGAGGCACCTGCATTTCCATAGGGTGAAAGGCAGGACCCGTAGGGATACCTTGTAAAGCGTTTGGGATGAATTGTGTTGTGTGTGTATTTTTATACCCTGCCTCTCAACCAGAAGGATCCCAAAGCACTTTTCAAATCACTCACAACAATCTGTTAAACAGAACACAGCGCCTGCTTAACAATAATAATACCCAGCTTTCATATAGCAATTTTCATCAGTAGATCTCAAAGCACTTGATCTCCAAAGTATCATGATCCCCATTGTACAGATGAGGAAACTGAGGCACAGGGGGGAGTAATTTATGCAAGGTGACCCAGCAAGCCAGTGGCAGAGACAGGGATAGAACTCAGGTCTGAATGCCAAGGCAGCGCTCTAGCCAATAGGCAATACTGCCTCCCTATAATACACCGGAGTTTAGGCGTGTGCAGTTTCTTGAGAGGCAGTGTGGGCTGTAGGGTTGGAAATCCACAGGCCCTCCGTTCTAATGCTGAACTTGGGCAAGACTCACCACCTCTCTGCCTCAGTTTCCCCCATCTCGTCTTGAGAACAGTAATGCTCCTTTACAGGAGTTAATGGAGGTCTAGCGCTTTGAACGTATACAGTGCTCTATATGCTAAGTATCGTTAGGAGTAGAGGTGGAGAATACCCCTTACAAGGGGAAGTTAAGGAAGCAGAATGCAATTACCCCCATTGAAATCTGGGCAGGGCATAAGATTACGTTAACCCTATCATTGCATGGGATCTCTAATGACCACAAGCAGGGAGAGTTTGGTTTTGGTTCCCATTCCCCACCTATACCAAACTAGGGCTCTGTGCTCAAACGAATCCTACTGATCCAGCAGTGCTTGGAGGCCTCCCCTCCAAACACCAACCCAGCCTGAAACGACTCAGCCAGTAGTTAGTCAACCAGATCAGACGGGAAGCGCAGTGCAAGACTGAGTAGTGGGGCTAGGTACTGCCAGCAAAGTAGAAGGGGAGGCAGAAATTTCCCAACGCAGTAAAATCTGTGAGGAAATGTGGTCTTATGGGTCCATCACTGAAGTGGGTTTCGGTCCTCAGCTCTGCTACAGGCTCCTTGGACAAGTCCTTTCATCTCTCTGCGCTCATGGGTCTTGTGAATTTCACCTAAGAGCGGCTGGGGTAGGGGAGGGGTATTTTTCCTCACCCTGAAATATTTCCCAGGAGCAATTGAGGGAGGGGAACTGGCTTGGTAAAACTTGTCAACCTCACTGCGTCTTTTCTCCCCTTCACCCTTTCTTAATGATTCGTTCTAGCAGCTCATGAAAAAATAAAAGCGCCGTCTCCAGAGACACAAGGAACAAGGTCACCTTATTCCCCTAGCAGATCTTTCAGAGTTTGGTTCACGTGGGAGCCTATAGAACACAAATCATTGTTTAATTATTAATCAATATTAAACCACCCATATTAAAGGGGAAGAAAAGCCACATGGGAACACATCTTCTCGGCAGACAGACAGACAGACACCAGCCTGCCCCGGACTGGGCTGGACAGCTGGATTGCAATGGCAATAGCTTATGAATACGTAGCTTGACAGCTCAGAGTGCCTGGTGCCACCATAAAGCACGAGTCGGACAAATCAAGCCAGATGCCACAAGAATGGTTTTTTACAACAGCTTTTGAAAGCTGCCGGCAGTGTCTTGACTCAGCTGTTTTGTGTGGCTAGAAAAGTCAAATGCAAAGTGCCCCACACCCAGGTCTGCTGATGGTCTTCAGTTATTCCAGTCCAGAGCTCCCCCCACATAGCTCTGCCAATGCCCCTCAGTCCTGACCCACTTCACCCCCTGCTGGTTCAGCCACGGACTCCCACACCCGCTCTTCCCCCGACTTGCAACTCCTCTTGCTCTTCCAGCCTGGGCCTCCCCATACAGCTCTGCCAATACCCTTCAATCCTGCAAAGTCCCGTTCTCTATCGGCTCAGTCTGCTCCCGGTCCTAACAGCCGCTAACCGAAAGCTCCAGGGAGCAAGCAGGACAGGCCCAGTCTGACCAGTACACCTGGCCACTCATTTGCCTGGTTAATATGAAGAGCTTCTGAGTGAGATTTTAAAAGCCATTAATTCCAAAGGGGACCGGCCTAGTTGCCTAGTTGCCGAGCTGAGGAGCCAGAGAGGCCTCGGAGCATCCAAGGTTGAAACACGGACCCTGGGACCATCACCGGCTCAGCTGGCTCGGAGGCCAGACGTTCACGCTTCTGAAAGGATACTGACAAACCAGAGAGGGTTCAGAAACGAGCAAAGAGCCCTCCTGTCCCCCTGCGAGAGACGTGAGAAGCACCATCTCTTTAGTGTGTCCAAGAGAAGGGTTAAGAGGGGACTTGATCACAGGCTACAGGTTCCTAGATCTCTGATAGCAGCTGGCTTCAGATGCTAATTCAGCAGCGAAAAGCAGAATGAGACACAACGGCCAAACGCAGAAGCTAGAGAAATCCAGCCTAGAAATAAGACCGAGTTTTCGACCAGTGAGGGCTAATTAGCCTTTGGGCCAACTTCCCAAGGGATGCGACGGCGCCGCCGTCACTTGAAGTCTTTACATCCAGCGATATGCTGTAGCTCCACCAACGCTGCAGGCTTGATGCAGGAATTACTGGGCGAGGTTCTACGGCTTGGGTCAGACAGGAGGTCAGCCTACATGCTCATAACGATCCCTTCTGGCTTGAAAATCTATACCTCTATGAACCAGCGCTGCAGGGAGATAGCACCGGGAAGACGCTTAAAACAGCTGACAACAAGGAAAACGCAGAAGGAGGCTCTTAATAACTAAGCAGCAATGATGGGGGAATGCGGCAAACCCAGAATATCTGCCCGTCCCCCTGTTTGGGGTTCAGGTTCTCCCCTTGAAGGTGCGGAGAGAGCAGCTCTGCATTGGAGAGGGTGAGATTCATGTGGTCGCCTTCGATCCCGCGGCCACAGCCTGCACCCCAGACACCGTGCAAACGCCCGATGGGGTCGGCATGGGGGATGGCGTGTGTATTTTTTACCTCATTAGAACCCGTCAGAGGGCTGGCTTTGTTATGACTATAAACGAGGAAATTACTTATTCTCCAGCGTAGCTTGGCTCATTAACAGGCGTCATTAGCGCTCTTGTTAGCATATTTAGCGAGGGCGCCTGGGGCAACCTGTCTTCAAATCATATGTTAGGAAAGGTAGACTGCACTTGAGACAAAGGTAATTGCAAAGAGGTGGCTTTTCCTAGAGAGAGAAGGGAGGATGGGAAGCCGCTGTCTTCCCGTTAGCCCACCTTCCTCAGCCCTTCAGATCCTGCGCGCGGTACCTTGTGGTGGGAGTTGAGTCTGATGCAGATCAAGGGCGTAACAGGAAGGGAGGAGCCGGTTCAGACTGCAGTTGTTTACAGAGATTCGGAGCTACACTGTGGTCCTGAGCCAGGCATGGCTTGACCCTAGGGCTGGGCAAATGGGATCAGAAAACAGATCCCTAATCTTCAGGCAAAATCCAGGAGGAGGGATCCTCCACTGATGCAAATCGGCCCAGGTCCACTGTCACCACAGCCATTTACACCCGCTGAGGGTCTGGCCCCACATGGGTGCATCGGCAGAGCTGGGCTGGGTTTGCGGGGACAGGGAGGGCTGCAGATCAAGAGTGAGGTGGACTGGCAGAGCTGTGTGCCCACGTGCCCAGGCGATGCCAAGCTCTAGCCAACGCTCCATCTCTCACTTTCCCAAGTGCCGAGTTTTCCCTTTGAACGATTCCCCGGGTCACACGACTTCTGAGGCCAAGGATTCACCACAGGGACCCAGCTCCGCCTTCAGGCTCTGGGAGAAACGGCCACTGGCCACGAGGGGCCTGGCAGAACAATGGGAGGGCTGCGGGTGAGATGCCAGGAGAGAGCCGCTCATGGCTCAAGGCTGGGAGCGAGGTCTCTTGCTGGCAGCGGGGGACAGAACAGGCCTCCAGAGGGCCAGGACCACAAGCAGCACAGAAGGCCGAGAATGAAACAGCCTGGGGACACAGCTCCTCTAATAAGCTTTTCCACTCGCCATTCCTCCATCCTGAAGGCTGGATCACTCGGTCCCGCTTCCCTCCCTCCCAATCCAACTCCTGCTCTAATGAGGCTCCCTAATTGCTGCCGCCTGTTAAAAGAAAAGGCAGCTGTTCCCCCAGGGAGAGGCCGCATGGCCGGCCTCCTCGCATCCCCACTCCCGACTCGCCCCACGGAGGTTGCCAGGGGGTCCGAGAGGAGGATCGGGCCCGGAGGACTCCCACAGGTGTGAGCAGGGTGTAAAGTGAGGGGAGAATCAGGCCCATCCTCTTGCCTTAATGACTCCGAGTTCTTTATTAAAACGGCGGCTGCTTCCCACCCACACCCCTCCCCGCCTGACGTGAGTGAGCAGCGAGGGCGCGCCGTGCGCACGGAAGGCGCATGCCATGAAAAGCAGAACGCTACTCGGCAAGGCTTCGAGCCACATGCCCACCTGCTCGGCTACGATTACAGGAGAGGCCCCGGCTCCATGCAGAGGCAGGCTGGAGCCAAGGGCCCAGAACCGCCCCCAGATCCAGGGGGAGCTCAGATCTGCACTCCAATGCAGCAGCTGGCCTCAGTATATGTGGCCAATAGGGGCAGTGAAATCTCATGCTCCAAGGCATAGGCCGATCCCTGCAAGGGTCAGGAAGGAACCTGCCACAGCACAGAGGACTGTGCCTTCCTCTCAGGCATCAGCCAAAGGCAGGATGAGGGGCCAGTAGTCCAGCTGGCTATGGCATATGGGTATCCCAGCCCAGGGGACTCCAGGGTCTCTGAACTCAGGATAAAAACCAACGGGGAAGAAGACTGAGATGAAAATCCAAACTCTCCATCTGGAGAGCCGTAGTGAGCGTGGAGGGGCACGAGGGTGCCTGGGCCAGGCAGGGGAGGGCGTTGTGTCTTCATTAGGGACAGCTGAGCTGAGCGGCTAGCCGACCGGAGATCACTGGATGGATTTCACTGCTGCTGCCGTGAGACCCTCAGAGGGGATGTCTCCAGTGGGGGGGTGAGCCTCCAGCCTGGGTCGCCGGACTCACGTTTGTGGAGTCCGAGGCAGGCAGTGGACAGGTTTCGGCTCCGGCGGGGACTCAAGCTAGCCACCCAAGCTCAGACCCAGGGGGGCTGGAGGGAGCTCGTCCAAGCAGCTGTTTTTAGAGCACCAGCTGCAGTCCCACCAGCACGAGCCCGCTCACCCGCCTGGAAGGCCCACTCCCCGCTGCTGTGAAGACGCCCCCAGAGAATGAACGGCCCCTGCCTGGATGGGGCTCAAAGGGACTCCCGGATGCAACCCCTGGAAAAAGGGCCTCCAAACCAGCTCCCAGATGGGGACTCTGCTCTGAGCGAGGAAAGTCATAGACTCACTCCAGTTTAGCGACTTGTAGAATGAGGATAATATCAATCGGCCAACCGGGCGCCTTTTCCGAGTACTGAACTCAGGTGGAAAATGTTGGAATTTAAGGGTCCGTCAGCAGGGGAGACGCCTAGAGCCAAGGTTTGTCACACAACATGAGGTTTCCATAAAAACAAACTGCTGCCCTCTGCCGGATGGAATCACAACCATTCCCGCGTGCATCATAAGCCCCATACTGCCGACAACTAATGGAGATTCTCCGTGAGCTCAAGTAGTCAGGGCCTGTCCTTTTGGAGCAGAGTAGAAAGCCAGTGTGTGCAGCACAGGGGCAGTGGTTAGGTCTTCGGGGCAGTGATCAACTTGGGGGTGAAAAGCCGATTGAGAGAGGAGAGGGAGCTCTCACGGAGGAGGAGAAGAGCTGGTGGGGTGGGGGGTCCTCCAAGCTACGGCAAGGAAGGGGAGCTCCTCTCTGCTTTTAGCAAAGGCACTATCATTCTGTCCCATGTTTGTACAGGGCCTTGCACAGTGGGGCCTGCTCCACAGCTGGGGTTCCTAAGCGCTATTGCAATCCGGATAATGCCTGAGAATAGGACACTGTGCTCCCCTCACACACACTGAAGAATCAGGCCACGGATTTATTGTGACCTCCTGCAGTGCCCTGGCTGAGCCGGGGGTATGGGGCAGGAGCGGGGAGCAGACGTATCATCTCCTAGCATTAAAGGAAGCCAGCAAATCGATTTAAACATTGCAAACATGTTGGTAAGAAGGAGTCAAAATAGCAGAGGAGCCAGCTATTACGCGCCGCGCGGGAATAGCGTGCCGGGGAATTAGCTGAATTAAACAAAGCCAGGCCCGGCCTTTGCGAGACAGCTCTGTAATTTTCTCATAAAGTGCTGCCAGCTGAGCAAGAACATTCGCCCAGCCTGTAATGAATCCAGGCAGCCGGTGGGGGAGAGGTGGGTGCGGCAGCCGGCACCTTCCCCCTCATGGGGACTGCGGAGGGAGAGGCAGCAGCACGGGCTGCTGGGGTCCCCCTCCCGACTCTGCCACAGCTGGAAGGGGCCATGGGGTTCGGCTGCCCTGCTGGACGGCTTATGAATCCTAGAAATGTAGGGCTGGAAGGAACCTCAAGACACTGGGATCAGCCTTGCAAACTAAGGTGCTTTTCTGAACCCCTTCACATATGCAATGCAGGCCTAGAAGCAGGGCCGGCTCCAGGCAACAGCTTTCCAAGCTGGTGCTTGGGGCAGCAGTCCGCGTCCCATGGCGGCAATTCGGAGGCAGGTCCACCGCTCTTCCCGCCGCCGAATTGCCGCCGCGGGACTCGGACTGCCGCCCCATTCTCGCCCGCCACCGAATTGCCGCCGCGGGACTCGGACTGCCGCCCCATTCTCGCCCGCCACCGAATTGCCGCCGCGGGACTCGGACTGCCGCCCCATTCTCGCCCGCCACCGCATTGCCGCCGCGGGACTCGGACTGCCGCCCCATTCTCGCCCGCCACCGAATTGCCGCCGCGGGACTCGGACTGCTGCCCCATTCTCGCCCGCCACCGAATTGCCACCATGGGACTTGAACTGCCACCCCATTCTCGCCCACCGCAGCGGCAATTTGGCAGCAGGTCCACTCGCTCGCCACCGAATTGCCGCCGTGGTGGCGACTGCTTGGGGCGGCAAAATTGTTAGAGCCGCCCCTGCCTAGAAGCCCCATGAGGTCAGCTCATCACAGACACCTGCTTATTTTGCACATGGCATTTCCAGAGGAGCACAGCCCATGACGGCGCCGGTTCTAATCCCAGCTCTGCCGCTAGCCCCCTTTGCTGGGTAGATTTACCTTCCCTAGTTTTGTGATGTCTAAAAGAGGGGGACCCCTTGTTTCTTCCCCCCCACCCCCAACTCCATGGGCTGTTATGAGGCTTGGCTATTGAGTGCGAACCAGATTTATTCCAGAGGCAAGGGGAAGAAATGAGGAAGCTAAACAAGATTTTCTGAAGCTTGAAAGGTTCATTTCAAGGTTGGGTTGGAGAAAGGTCCCGGCCAATTGCTTCACCCTCCGGAACCCAGGAACATGGCCAGTGCCTGCCTATTATACTAGCTGCCTGTGGTTCACTGAGCAGACCAGGTCTCCTCTCACCGGTGTCTTGCGCTGCGCTGACTCACCCCGGCTACGGGCTGCTGAGATGCTCAATCAGCATTTTCTTGACTCTGAACAGGGCCCCGCTCTGGTCACCATCTGAGAGCCTGCTTGAGAGGCAGCATCTGCGTTTGTCCCCGGGGCCACGCCGGGGGGACCCCAGCTGTCAGGTCTCGTAACCTTGTCCTCCAACTCATCATGGAGCAGATCTAGGTCAGTTCACTTGAAAGATTTCGAAGAGGTAGCAAGAAGGGCTGCCTCCGCCCAGAGATCACGAGGGAAGGACGTCCCACACACAAGCCAGCCCCAAGGGCCGGATTGCGGGGTACGCTGGGCTCAAGAAACAATACACGTTTCGAGGCGGCTGAATGTAAATGTGTACGGCTAGGGTCACAGAACACAGGCCCAATCTACAGGACAGGGGAAAGCAGTGACTCAGAAAGGACGTTGGGGGTCGTGATGTATAATCAGCTGAACATGAGTTGCCAGTGGCCAAATGGGCTAACACGATCCTGGGATACATAACCAGGGGAATACTGAGTAGGAGTCGAGAGGTGATTTTACCTCTGTCTCTCGACTGCGGCCGGAATCCTGCATCCAGTTCTGCTGCCCACCACTCAGGAAGGATGTTGATAAACTGGAGAAGGTTCAGAGAAGAGTCCGGAGAACGATTCGAGGATTAGAAACCCTGCCAGAGAGTGAGTGACTCCAGGAGCTCCATCTATTTAACGGAAAGATACGGCTAAGGGGTGAGGATCACAAGTTATAAGTAGCTACCATGGGGAACAACCATTTGATAATTGTCTGCTAGCCTGAAGAGCCCAAGGTCTAACAAGAGCCAATGGCTGGAAGATGAAGCTCGACGAATTCAGAGTGGAAATACAGTAAATAACCATGGGAACAGCTCTCTGGGGACTGGGGTGGGCTCTCCCTCACTGTCACCTTTGAACTCAAGCTTGGAAGTTTTTCTAAAAGAAATTCTCTGCTTCAAGCAGGAATCAGTTTGGAGCAGCTCTCGGGCCTGCACTACATAGATCAGACTGGATGACCACAATGATCCTTCTTGCCTTATAATCCATGAATCCAGAGGGGCGGAAGACAGAGCACGGATGACGCCTTTGCTGACAGCCTCCAGGAAAATGTGGTGGGTTTCGGGCAAATTACCACCCTGCTCAGCCCACCTGAAAGGGAATCGAGCAGAAGGGAGGAGAGTTGGCCCCAGGGGGAGTAAGGGGTGAAGGGCTGCCGGGTTAGGCCAGCTTAATGCTCATTTCTCAAGACGTTATAGTAGGATATAAACATCTGGCCATGGTCAGAGACAGGCGAGTGGATTAGAAGAAGCAACGGGCTGGGTTGGCCAAGCGATTCCAACCTTCCTAGCTGAGGGAAAGGTCCAAACCTCAAACCCAGGGAGAGCCGATGGCAGAATGGCTCGGGAATGACATGGAACGGAGGAGTGGGGACGAGGCTGAAATTCACTCCTCAGGAAATGGCTCCCGCCAACAGACTGGAAATGGGGGTTACTAAAGCAGGATCTTGGCTTGTCAGCTGTTGATAAGAATGGAATTTGTTACAGTAAACTACAAAAAAAAAATACGTCTTAATATTGTGCCATTTAGCACCAGGGTAATTACCACCATTGGGAACCTGACGCCCACACAATTATGTGCTAGGATAAACTGGAAGAGCGTAATTACCATTACAAATAACTCACTTTCTTGCCTTTATTGCATCTTAGGCCGGGATAAGCTCCCATCAGCATTCCCCCACCACAGAGTTAGTTGCGTACTTTTGCTTCTGCTGCATCTTTTCCCCATCGGAGCAGGGAAGGCAGAATGCAAACTGGGACTCGTAACCATGGGGCACTGGGACTTGGGCAGGCGAATATATGGCCCATATGCCAAGAGCAGACAACTTTAATTTCCCTGGGGGGCCACAGACCTTATGGTGCTATGCAGGGGGGTATTCTGTTCTTCACGAGCGACTTGGCTAGATTGCTCTGTCTAGCGACGTGCGCTGTGATAGCGACCGCCTTGTGTGCAATGGGACATCTACCATGGAATGCAATGGGGCAGGGAGGGGGAAACAAAGCAATGAAGCAACAGCACAGATTGCAAGCGGATAATGGGCTTGGAATCAAGGCGCCTGGAAAACTTTGGTTAACTTGTTTTCCGCCCCTGCTTTTCCTTTACACCACCTCTCTCTGAGACCGGACGAGTCAGACCCTGGGGCACAGCTCCAGCCGCCTTTGGGGGCGGAGTTCTGGTCCATCCAGAACTATCGGAAGTGTCAAGAGAAAAATCAAATTCCCAGCCCAGATTCATGTGGCTGAAAAGTTTGGTACGTGGCTAAATTCCCTTCCCGGTTACAGCTGAGACCAGGGTTTGGGCTCAGGGTTAGAGACGCAGCCAGTTGTCCAAATCTCATCGGTTTGTCTCAGCAGCGCTTGGTTGCCGCACGCCTCCTTCCCCATAGAGTCTATGTGGGTTGGAGATAAAAGCAGCGGTGGCATCAGCTCCAGGGAACAGTGCGAAAGGATGCACATCTCTGCATGGGTGTAATGTGTTGGCATGTCTCACTAACAGCGGCTGTTCCATTGGAGGGTAACAACCGACTACTGCTACCAGCTAATGAAATTACTCCTTTAACTCAAGAGTTGGAGGCTGCAGGTTCAATCCTTATTATACAGGCAGCAGGGGCTGGGAAGCCAATCCAACAGGCAGCAAGGCCCAGCCTCCAAAGAACCATACAAGGCTTTTTTGCATGTCCTGTTACTACCGTTTGCAGGAAGCGTCGAGTGGTCAGTTCGGTGAATAATGGGGACACTCTGCTGCTGCCAAGCGGATCGTCCAGGGCCGTTTCCAGAGAAGTTCACCTGCAGAAGCTTCCCATAGATTTATTCCCCTTTGAGTGGGAGGGATGGAGAAGCAGTTGTTCTGGGAGCAGAGGGGGCACTGACTAACTCCGGTGGCCCTGCAGAACACACTTCAGAGACAAGCAGGATCATCTCCCCCCATTTCTACAGAGGGGCAAAACGAAGACACAGGGGGCAGTGTGACTGGCCCAACAGCAGACACCGAGTCAGTGGCAGAGCTGACAAAAGAACTCAGGAGTCCGGGCTCCCAGTTTCCTGCTCTAACCACTAGAGCCCAGTCCATCCCTTTGAACAGAAATGTACTCCATTGCCTGTCTGGGGGGGATAGGACTCAGACTCATAGACTCTAAGGTCAGAAGGGACCATTATGATCATCTAGTCTGACCTCCTGCACAACACAGGCCACAGAATCTCACCCACCCACTCCTGGAATAATCCTCTCACCTATGTCTCAGCTACTGAAGTCCTCAAATCATGGTTTAAAGACTTCAAGATGCAGAGAATCCTCCAGTAAGTGACCCAAGCCCCATGCTGCAGAGGAAGGCGAAAAACCTCCAGGGCCTCTGCCGATCTACCCTGGAGGAAAATTCCTTCCCGACCCTGTCACGGAGTGTGGGGGAGTCCGGCCCTGCACCCCTCTTCCCCGGATTCACTGGGAGTCTCAGCCAGCCAGTAGAACAGAAGGTTTATTAGAGATGCCAGGAACACAGTCCAAACAGAGCTTGTCAGTACAACCAGGACCCCTCAGCCGGGCCCTTCCGGGGGGCAGGGAGCTTAGACCCCAGCTCGGGGCTCCCTGCATTTCACCCCACAGCTCCAAACGAGGCAGGGAGGCCAGACCCTGTCTGCCTCTCTCCCCTCCTCTCCAGCCAGTTCCAAACTCCAACTCTCCAGCCCCTCCTTCCCCTTTGTCTCCTTCCCGGGCCAGGAGGTCACCTGATCCCTTTGTTTGTTCCAACACCTTCATCTCTCACCTTTGCAGGGGAGGGGCCGGGCCATCTGTTGCCAGGAGACAGGGCCATTCTCTGTGTCCAGGCCTCTGCCCACCCCTGCCTTCTAGGGCTTTGTAACAATCATGCACCGTTGTCCCACCACCTAGATACTCAAGCACTGCATAGGGGAAACCGAGACACCCACACAGTACTCAGGGAAACCTTAACAACAGTCCTAGTTCGTCACAGACCCCAAATATGGCGATCAACTGAACCCCGAGCATGTGGGCAAGACTCACCAGCCAGACACCCAGGAAAAAGTTCTCTGTAGTAACTTCTAACATCCCGTCACCGGCCATTGGTCCTATTTACCACTGATGGCAATTAATTGACCTTTGACGAAGCTCATGTTATCCCATCAGTCAATCCCAGCTGCAGGGCAGAGACACGCCGGCGCGACCCGCCTCCCAGCCCACGTCTTCTGAGCGCGAGGCTCCAGCCGTGGATGCAATGGTCCTGGGAGGGTTCCCTTGGCACACGAGCTGGCGTCAGCATACCCAGCCCTATCCCCCCTCCTGTGCAGCCCTCAGTGCAGGAGCATGCCAGGCTGAGGGGGTGGGGCTGGAGCGCTCGGGCACGGCTGGTAAAGGAGCGCCGTCCCCCAGACTGCCCTGATTTACGCCCCTCCAGCCCTGGAGCAGCTCAGCAGCTGCGAGGCACAAAGCCAGCTGCCTGGGCTGTCTCTCCAGCTCTGCAGCACAGTGGCTGGCCCCTGGCTCCTCGCTGCATTGGCTGCGCATTGGCGGCAGCAGACACCTGCCCGGCAGCCCCTCAAATGAGGTGGCTAACAATTCCATGCGGGCAGCAGGCCACAAAGCATGCAGGCGCGGCTACGGCCAAGCTGCTGCAGAGGCAGGTTTATTGCAGTCGGTCCGTCCAGGCTGCTGGGGGAATTCAGTGCCTCGCTTTGGAGAGGGGACAGGTGCCAACTTCCCCGCAAAGCCTCTTGCAATGGGACTCAGCCCTGCCCAGAGCTGTTTCCACAGCCCATTCAGTCCTTGGCCCGTCTACCGAGGTTCCCAGCTAGTGCCGGGCTCAGGGGCGGATGTGTGCTGCAGACCCCTGTCCAGCAAAGAGGACCGGACTCCCCCACGAGCCAACAGCCGTCGTGGGTTCAATTTCAAACTCGACCCCGGGGTTATTTTATCTGAGCCAGTTTGAGAGGCCTTAAATTGCAACCCAGCTGCAATTCGCCTTTGATTAAAGCGTTTAAGCACAGCCTAGCCAGGACACCTGGCTTCTATTTTCAGCTGTGGCAGGGGTTTGGTCCAGAAATGAGATCACGGTGCTAGGAGCCAAGACTCCTGGATTTTTTCCCAGCTCTGACACTGTCTGTGTGACCCAGAAATTCAGAGTCTAGGCCAAGCTGCCCCTAAGCCACCCCAGCCTGTGTGGCTGGCGTCTCATCATCACAGGGCCCCACCCCAGAGACGGGTAACACAGGGCTGGCTCCTCGTATCAGCCAGGGAAGGTTTCCACATGGCCCTAGCCCTACCCTCAGTTGTCCATAGCCCCTTCGCTCCCAGCTGTCCTTTCCAAACCCAGGGGGCCCCCCGTCCCTGCACTGCTATCTCAGACTGAGCAGCCAAATCAACGAGCAGAGAGCTCAGAGGAGGATTTATGACCCAGGCCTTAAGTAACAGAGTGAATCAACAAGAGAACTTGAGAATTTGCTGCTGGGAAGGCAGGACTCCTGGGTTCGCTTCCTGGCTCTGCCACTGTTTCCCTGAGCAAGCCACATCCCTGCTCTGTGCCTCAGTTTCACCACATAAAGGAAAGGAGAAACAAGTGCAGGGAAAACTGGGCTCGGTGCCTGCTGTGGCCCTACCCAGGGGTTTCCCTCACCAGCGGCCGCACGAGCTTCTTCCCATCCCTGCCCGCCCATCTTTGGCAAATGCCCAGGAAACGCTTCCACTTAGTCCCTGGCCCATGAAGCTCCATCCCTCCCCCGGCACACCCATCCGCTCCTGCCCCCCGAGTAACCAAGACAGCCGTGAGACGCCAGCAGGGCTCCGTGAGGCGAGAGAAAACAGTGTCAAACTCCATTAGAGCCTCGCCTGGGGCCGGGGGGGGGGGGGGGGGCGCGGGGGAGGGGATTTGTCCTTCTCTGCAGAGCCTGGAGGCCCCTGGATTGAAAGGCAAGCGAGCAAGGAGGCCTCAGCATCCCCGTCAGCCAATCACCGAGCCCAGCGCTCACTGGCGGAATTAGGATAATCAGAGGGGAAGATTGAAAGACGCACAAGGGCTGAAAGGAGCTTTGAGGGGAGGGAGGGAGGTGGCAGAAGGGGAGCGCCGGGCCGTGGGCCGGGAGAGCAAGAGGGGCTGATTTCGGGGGGACAACAGACTGCAAGGGGCCCCGTGCATTGTGGGCATAGGGAGCTTATCCTGCCATCTTCTTTCCCTTGGCCTCCCATCTCGATTGCTCCCTGAGCCCCGGGGCCCTTCCTCGGAGCCTCCAGCAAGGGCCAGTGGCGGAGACGAGCAAAACGCCGGGCCATCCGTAAAAATGTGGCAGCATCTGTGGCCTTTTGATCAGGTCTGTGGGGACTTTTTACCATTGCAGCCCTGGTCCATCCAGAACTTCCCCGCCCCAGCACCGAAGCCAGAGGCCAGATTTTCCAAAGCGCCCGCATTTCTTTTCCACTCAGTCCCCAACCTTGCCGGTTTCCTGCCCAAGCCTCCCGGGCCACAGAGGCCGAGGGCTGAGTTCACTGCGGACGAGGGCAGGGTGATGACCCCTAGCTCTTACATAGCGCTTTTCATCAGGAGATCCCAGAGAGTGACACCCTGGAGTTCAGGGGATCGCCCCTCTGCTTCACCTTCGGCGTCGCTGCACTAACCCCCTGCGCATAGGCCAGCACCGCATAAAATCACCCGATGGGAGCCCTGTAAACCCAGACAACACCATTCAGGTTCTGACCCCACTAAAGGTCCCAAAGCAGCGTTAACAAGAGTGAAGACTCCAACTCAGCTGCTCAGCAACTTCCTCCTCCGTTCCCTAGGAATAGGGTACCCTTTTTCACTTCCCATCCTAACCCACTAGGAGACGCTTCGTTGTTACAAGTTACGCAGGAAGCCAGTTGTGCTGAAATGCACCAGTAAACATCTGCCAAGTTCCACCCCAGAGACAGCTGCATTTCAGTGGCAGAGGAAGAGAGTCCCTTATACAAACACCTGACCTACCTCAGAGGGTAGTGAGGCTTTGCGAGCTGATGCTGGCAAAGCGCAGAGCCCTTGGGCGCCAGGGGAGATAGGCATGGTCAGAGGATCGATACTACAAGCACTTTTACTGCTCTATGCCACATCTGTGTTCTCATTTGCCTTTTCATTCCCTCCCCACCCCGACCCTTATCAGCAAAACCCCCTGCTGATGATCTCCACTCACACACATGTACGCGCAGCCCCTAAAACGTATCCTGCTGTCTGTTCCCTGCTACGCTTTGGCACTTCTGTCCAAGAGCATTTCTGACCTCAGGGCTCATTACTGCGCTTGGCTCTCCGCAATAATCTCGCACGAGCCATGTCTCAGCCCTGTCGTTTGGCTGGCTCGTTTTCAATGAGCTCGTCCGAACTGTCTGCTCCAGTCCCCTCTCCAGCGGGCGGGCCCCGGAGTGGGCCCGAGGAGAGGAGTTGCAGAGAAGGAAAACAGCCCCCATCTCACTTACCCCCCAGCGCTTAGACGGCTCGTAGCCTCATGGTCCCAGGCGTCTCGGTCACTCGCTTCCAGGGAGATTCCTCCCTCGGGCGACAAGGTGCCGCCATTCTGGAGGGACGGAGGGCAGAGAGGTGCAGGGAACAGAGTGGGGGCGCTTTTCTCGGGAAGGGCTTGTCACGGAAGCCAAAGCAACCTGAATCCTCAGCCCATAGCAAGCCCACGTGCGCCGACGCACACGAGAGGAAGGGGGCAAGCCACCCGTCCTCCCCTGGCAGGCAAGTGCCGCAGAGTTAGCTGGCCGGGGCTGAGAGCTGGGCGTGGAACCCAGGCAGGTGTCCTCGTGGGGCAGGAGGGACAGACGCCCGGGGACAAGGCCACGGAGCTTCCTGCTGAGCTTGCTGGGGGATAGGACTGCCCCTGTGCTGAGCTCGCAGGGGGCGACAGGCTATTTTGAAGCCCTGGGTGGGGGAGCTTTCCCGAAGGGCCCTCTGCCCCAGCTGTCTGAATCCAAGTCAGATGGAGCCCTACTCAAAATATCACACAGTGGGAAGCCCCATAGATCCTCGTGGGGGGTTTCTATACATATACGGCCTATTGGAGGCACCGGTGCTGGGGCCTAGCAGAGCACGACAGGCGGAGGTTTCCTTGTATGGGCACATGCCACCATTCCCTCCCCCCCCCCCCCCCCCCGTGCTGTGTCCTTGGTGCTGAACACAGCACGCCACTCCAGCCACCCCAGAGACATTATCTATGAGGCCATCCACTCGGGTCCCCTCTGTCCCCTTTAACGGTCCCGCAGAGTTAGAAGGCAGCATGGCCTCATTGTCTGCAGGCCCAGCTAGGCACCACAAACTTCTGGGTTCCTGCCCTGGGTCTACCACATGATCCGTGGACAAGTCACTGTGCCTTGATGCCCTCACCTGCACGACGTAGGCAATACGGCTGACTTAGCTCGAAGGGCCTGTTACAAAGAGTAGCCAGTTTTTATGAGGGGCTCTGGGATTAAAAACAAGTATTAGTGTGAAAGAATGTCAACATTCGGAGCCACATGCTAAGCTGGCGGGAATCCGCCCCATTCCATTGACTTCCATGGGGCTACACTGATTGACACTAGCGGAGGATGCCACCTGGGGGATTATTTTTTAACCCATTATAATTTAACAGCTGATGCTTTTTGCTGCTGTGGCTCTTTTCCCCCCACCACGTCTGTAATGTATAAACAAGCTGAAGTGTATTGGACAGATACATTTCTGCCCGTTACCGAAGGAACGATCTGTTGCAGCTAGATAGAAAATTAATTTCAGAATCAGAGGGACCGGATTTTCAGCTGGAGTGCACCTACCCTGATTTCCAGCAGCTGAGAACAGGCCTGGGGAAGTTGGCTCCGCTTGCGTTTGTCTATTTTAAGGCAGTGCCTAACAGGGATTTTTAAAAAGCCATTTTAAACACAGCTCAAACTTTACTCATGAGGGGAGAGAGTTTTTGAAAAAAATTCTATTCAAAACAACACCCAGCTGTTACAGAGCACTTTTCATCTTCAGCTCTCAAAGTGCTTCACAGTCTTCAGTGTAGTTCCTTCTCAACACCCCTCTGAGGGAGGGAAATAGTGTTATCCGCATGTTATACATGGGGGAAACTGAGGCATGGAGCGGCTAAGAGACTGTCTCAAGGTCACAAAGGAAGCCTGTGGTAGAGCAGGCAACTAGAGCTGGCTGCCCCAAGTCTTAGTCTAGTGGCATAACCATTAGACAAGCCTGCCTCACCAAGAGCACACATCCTCTAACAAGGGAGCTCTTTCAGGATCTGGGACAGTTATAGTCGGATTTTTTTTTATAAAGGAGCGGACGCTGATGGCAGGCGGAGGGGTGCCACTGCAGCGTACAAGCATTGTTCTGCTCAAAGTGGTAATGGGCTCTATTCCAACACCCACTGATGGCAAGGTGAGGCTTGCCATGGACTTCAAGGGGCGGCAGACTTCTGGAGTCTAACGGTGCTGAGCACATTAGCCCTGATCCACCATGCAGTTAACTGTAAGCGTGCAAGTTCCTATTTGAGTCAATGGAACTAGTCACATGGTTCAACCTCAGCCTGTGCTTCTGTGCTTTGCTGGGTCAGGATCCAAGTGAGAAAGGCCCCATCTCACTCCATGTGCCTTCAATGGATGTTGGATCAAGACCAGTGGAAATCTTTCCAGCTACTTCAACTTGCTTTGGATCGGGCCTTATGCCCCCTGTCCAGTCTTCAAGTCATCTCTGCTTACCAGAGCAACAAAAGTGAGCTTTCACCGCCCTGTGCCCTGAAGAGACAATACACAGCTATGGGAGACCATGCCAGAGTCCATTCTGTCTTGTGAATGTCAAAGGAGTTCCCATTGTGGGATCTTTATGGCTGGTGGTGAAAGAGACAGAACAAGCTCACAGCTTCAATTCCCAATACTGGGTTAACGCTGGAGTGGCAGCAGGTAGAAAAATGGTCTTTCCACTCATGAACTGAACAAATTTGATTTACAATCATCAGAAGAACATAAATATGGAATCCCACCAGGTCATTTTGACTGCACTTTTAATCTACTTACTTTTTTTTATAATGAGTCATAAGTGAAAAGAATTATAGGAAGCAAATATTTGAATTTATTACCAGTTTCAGTGGTATTTTATTAGACTGCGTATTAGTAAAATTTACTCAGTCTAAAAAAAACTGAGTTTAGTAAAGAATCACCCAATTTAGTACATAATTTTATATAGTGTAATTATTTTCTTAAAACTTGAATTAGCTGAAAGCAGGTCATGGATATTTCATTAGTCCTTTCGCACAGGAAAGCGATCGCATAATTAGTTAGAAATTTGTCATTCCTGTAAGTAATTACTTTACAAACAAACGTGCAAAATACTGCACCCGTGTATTACTGCGGAGGAGGGGAAATTACAAGAGAAACAAAGGGACTGATTCAAAGCCCACTGAAGTCACCGGAAAGACCCCCGCTGGTTTCAGTGGGCTGTAGATCAGGCTCTCATGTAGGGGATTTTCCCCTCAAAATAAATTTGCTTGCAGTGGAAGGAAAGAGCCAGAATCTGTGGCGAAGGAGCTATCCCCTCTTCCCCAGCTATTCCTGCAAATCGCTGATACAGTGCGTCACTTCTTTATAGTCAGACATTTGAATAAGGCATGTGCCACTCAACCTCTGAGCACAGGGCTGGGAGGAAGGTGCCAGGGGTCCTCTGCCACCCAGGGTCACTCGCTGCCCTTCAGTTTGCCTCATGGCCCCTTCAGCTCTCCCTCATTTTACTCCTCTGGAAAGACAGGCATATTTGGACAGCCACTAACGTCCAGGGGTGGACTGATGTTCTGTTCACTCAGGGTCAGAGATCCCTGTGAAAGGCACCACTGACATTATCGAACATACACAGGGGTAGATTTTGTCTACACGCCGACCGAGTGAGTCACTTCACAGTCAGCCACGTGTTGCATTTCACTCTGGCTGGGAGAATGGCCAGCAGGTGCCTGGGTCCTTTGGCCAATCAAGATTCAGCCCTGGTTTGCATGCAGGTCTCTTGGCTTCTTCTGTTTCTCCCGCCTGCAGAAACCCAAAGGACACTGGGGTGGAGGAGGCAGATTTTCTCTCTTTTAAGGCCAAGTTTTCAGAGCAGGGAAATAAATGTTGCACTAGCATGACCAGATGCAAGGACCCGAAAATCGGGACTTGGCGGGAGGTGGACCCCTCCCACCGGACTTGAGCAAAAAAAAAAAAAACGGCGAACGGAAGAAGCCCAGATATCGGAACAAATGGCATCCCAACCATGCATCGGTCGGGACGCGGGACATCTGGTCACCTGGCTCTAGACATGCCCAGGATGTGACGGGCACTTTCTCAACACAGAGTAGGTTTCATATCTAGCCCCCTATTAGTGTAGTAACGGAGCATGTCAACTTTTAATGGGTTTATCCTCCTCACCCCTGTGGGAGATGAAAGTTCTATTACCCCCATCTTATGGGGTGGTACCGAGCCCCAGAGAGTGTAAGTGACTTGCCCACGGTCGCACAGAAAGCCTCTGGCAGAACAAGGCATTGCACGCTGGTCTCCCAAGTACCAGTGGAGGTCCCCCAACCACTGGGCCATCCTTCCCCTCCATGGCCCAGGGATTTGGGAGGGAAGATTGGCCTCAGAGGTGCTCTCAGTCTAAGAGAGGCCTGAGAAGGGGAAGAACCAGAGACACTTCAGAACTGCAAAGCGTCCAGGGTCGGGGGCCTGGGGGATGAACTAGGAGTTCCAACCACAAATGGAGTCGTGCCCCCGCAGCCCCCTCTGCACATGAAAATGCACGACTGGCCCCTGCTGCACCATCATGCGCCACACGCCGCACAAGGGTGTGCGGCTAACCCCGCTCTGTACACGTGACCATTTTGCACACTCAGATCTGCGGCTGGGTGCAGCTTGCAGAACAAGTGTCACACGCACCTTGGAAAACTGGGCCCAAGGTTTGTCCAAGGCTCTTAAACGCTCCCATTTATACCCCCTCCGAGCGTCTTCTGCATCCGGGGGGGGCGAGCCTGGGGGTTTCCACGAGCGGCTCTGCCGCCCAGCCCCCAGGCTTGGGAAACGCGGCCCGTGGCAAGCAGAGCCTCCCGCTACCACACACAGCGATGCAGGGACCGGCCCGGGGCATCTCTGACAGATGAGCATTTTCTAGCTCCTTGAAGAAGATTATTTGTGCGCTTACTGCACTGCAAGGAAATGATCCTAACCCTTGTTTCTCCTCAGATGAATGGAGCCCTTTAACATGGGTGAAGGAAGCCGTCCAAGGACACCCCAGAGAGCCGGGGCTGCCTCTCGCTCCTCCGGGATAACACAGGGAAGGCTGGCCTAGCCTCAGAAGACCTTGAGACGAGAGAGAAGGGTCACCACGCTCCCCGAGGACAATGGGGGCCCTGTCTGGCCCCAGCTCTGAGAGAGGCCGTAGGGCTTCACAAGGGGCACTTACAATGGAGAAGGTGAAGGAAACGGAGCACAGAAAGGGGAGCAGAAGTTCGAGGCCAGGGGGGTTTTCCCTTGTTCCCGTATTCAGGACAGTCTATGCACTGATTTTCCACGGCGGCTGATGGTACTTGGATTGCCATGCTGCCTTCCATCTGGAACTCCCACCGCATTAACCCTCCCCATACGGCACTCCACAGGACTTGAGACGTATCATCCCCATGCGACAGATGGGGAAACTGAGGCACGGAGACATGTTGCTTGCACAGGTCAGCAGCGTATGAGAGCTAGAACAAGAACCTGGGTCTCCCCATCTCCGACTCTAACCACTAGACCACAGTGGCAGAAAAACCTTAGGAGGAGCACTGCTCCCAAAGTCAAGTGCTGCCTGTTTGGAAAGCCCAGCAGTTTGCCCTTGGGTCCCTTCCAAACACCATATTTTAACCTCCGTCTCCAGCACTGCGAGTCCCCGGGGCCGCCTTGATGCTCAAACCAGCCCGGGCAGGGGTTAGCTTTTACCGGTCGCTGGCACAAGGACCGCGTTGCTTCTGGAGAAGGGGCCTGTGGAAGCGCTGCCCGGCTGCTGGGGTCTGAGCACCAGAAGGCCCAGGCCGGACCCAGCTGGCTGGGGGATGCTGCTAGGGGGAGTTATTCGGGGACATCGCATGCTGAACCGTCCTGGCCTCAGGCCGCTGGGGGAGGAAGCTCAACATGCCCTAAAGCCTCTATGGAAACACGGAGATCAGCCAGCAGTGTCCCCCCCACCCCCCGGCACAGGGCTCCCAGCAAGGCTCAGAGAATGGCCACTCCGGCCTTTGGAGCCACCCGTGCTCTGAAAGACAATCTCCCTCCATCCTGGCGTCTCCAGCAGGGCTCGGCCCCTCCTCTCCCAAGAGCACTGGTGCCTTGGCAGGCGGCTCAATGCACACTAAGAAGGCATCTAGTGGAAAGGTTGGGAGAGGGACTGGGGGGGGGATAGAGAAGCGGGGTGAGCAGGGGGACTGCAAGCGGCCTAAGGCAATGGGGTGGGGCGCACACAGGAAGGGTGAACCTCTGCCCCTCTGGCTAAGTCCTAGGCGTGTTAGAGCCCACATGCTGCCAGCATCTCCCCCCTGGGCACAGCCGGCCCGTAGGGCCTACAGCCAGCTAGAAGCCACAGGATAGCCACACAGTGGGGAGGGCTTGACCTAGATAAAGCAGCTTTTGGTTTCCCATCTACCCCCATCCCGCAGCATTTCCCGGTCTAGGGCTCCCACACTGCCCCCTGAATAGGACATGGGTGGTAGGTATGGGCACGGTTAACAGCTTAATCCGGGCCCCACCTGTGGCTGCAGCCCTCCCTGCTCCCGCCCCACTGACGAGCTCTGATCCCCCTCCATGCAGGGACGGACCCTCCCATCCTCCACCTGGGGAGAGAGACCTCCCGTTAGAGCTGCTCAGAAAAGAAACGGAACGTTTTTTTTTTTTTTTTTTTTTTTTGGTTTAAAAAAACCAGTCATTTATCCAAATCATATTTGGTTCCCACCCACCCCCGTCCCCAGCCTCCCAGTGCCACCTGCCCTCTGCCTCGCACATGGGACTTGTGTCATGGGGGGCCCATAAAACCTGGGGCCGGCTCTGGTGGGACAGAGAAGGGTCGCGCCGAGGACTAGGTGGGGTCAGGACCCCTTGGGTGCCAGCTGTCGCTGCTGTGGTGTCTTTGCACCTGAGGCAGCAGAGGCCCGCCCAGGGGATTAGCCCCTTGGTGCTGTGAGAGCGAAGTCACGCCCCTGTGGCAGCCCTCGTGCGGGCGGCACCGTGGCCTATGCACGGACAAGCACAATTGCACATCGCTGCTGCTGCCGCCCACTGCAGCGTGCTCGAGATTTGCCAGGCAGAACAGGCCGGGATTGTGCTTTCAAATGGCCCACCGAGCAGACGGGGACAGCCCATGGGGGAACAGGGAGTACGGAAGCAGCTGGGAGGAGCCTGCAACGGAATAATGGGCAGGATCCTCAGCTGTAGCCAAAAGGCACCAGCTGAAGCGGGGGCACTTGCTAAGCTGGCTTCAAGCTCCTTCTGAGCCCAGGGCAGCTCGGTGCATGGCCCACGGGCCTGTGCTGGGCTAGGGCAGCTCCAATGGACAGAGCTGCAAAGACCAGGAAGGGCTGAAAAGCCAGCTGAGGACTGGCATGACAAGGGGGCATCCTGACTGCACCCCTCTCCCCTGCAGCACCATCAGCGGGCAGGGGCTGGATGGGACATAAGAGCCTCGCATGGGTCCTTTGCCACTGGAGGATCATCCCCAGGCTGCCTGGCCATTCCCAGGACGGTTAACACCGAGCTAGAGCAAGGGGAGTTTTGCCATTGGCTCCCAAAAGAGCAGGGTTTTCCCTGCTGGTCTGTTTTCTACCCAGTCCGTGATCAACGCAGAAGCTGCTGGCAGGTTTGAAATCTCACCTCCATCAAGTAGCATTAGCCCAGTTTTAGAGATGGGGAAACTGAGGCACCTGGCGGTGACGGGCCTTGCCCAAGGTCACCCAGCGAGTTAGCAGAGCCCAGATGAGAATCTCGGATTTCCCAGCTCCTGTGCTGAGCTCAGATCCTAAGATGGTGTAAATCAGCAGGGGGGGGCTGCACTGATTTAGCCCCGCTAAGGATCTGAACCCCATCATGGAACACGTCTCATTGTTCCGAAAGGCCCCCCCATGCAGTCTGGGGCTCCAAGAAGCCAACATCAGGGGGTGGGGCCGAGTTAAGCAACGACTTCCCCTCTCTGCACTGCATTTCCCTGGCCTCGCCACCAGCTCCTCCGAGGACAAAGCAGGAGGGATTCTTGGGTACTTCAGTATAAAGCACTTTCCTCTAAATCTCCCTTCAGTAGGATGAAGTGGCCTGAAAATTTGCTTAGCATTGCTCCTTGAAGGTTTTAAACACACACCCACTGTTATCTTATTGCTTGGTACATTGACCTACATAATGGCTCACTCCTGTTTGCTGATTTTTTTTTCCCCCTCCCTGTTTCCCTGACAGATGTTTTGCTGCGGCTGGTATTACTGAATCACATAAAATGACACAGAGGCCCAGAGCCACCTCAGAACCTATCACTGATAGAACAAGAGACATTTCTATCTCCAAGCCTCTAAGTGAAGCAGACAAGCCGATATCCCACAGGTCTGCAGCTCTCTGAAGCCAGAGGTGCTGTATCAAAACTCCAAGGCAAAATGACCTGCCCAGCTGTGCTGCCTACATCTTCTTTAGCTACTGACTGGGCATTTTATACCGGTCCTCAATGCACATCTGGCCTGACTGCCCTCTCATACTGCTATAGATCAGGAATAAAGCTGTTTAAATCAACATCAGGTTAGCCTCCCTCCCTTGGATGGTCCCAACCCCCCTACAAACAATGCAGAGAGCCCCACAACATGCCTAAGAGGTGGGCAATGAATTATCCCCCTTTTAAAGATAGGGAAACTGAGGCACAAGGCACAAAGTGGCTTATTCACAGTGTCGCACTGCAAAGACAGTGGCAGAGTCAGGAATAGAACCCAGGAGTCCTAACGTGTAGTCGGACATTTCAGCCACAAGACCGTCTTCTCCCTTCTACAGAAACCCAGCTGGTTTCAAGACTCCCAGTGCCATTCAAGCTGTACAAATTAACTCCTTCACCGCTGCTATTCTCTGCAGCTCTTGTGGAGGTACATTCCCAAAGCACGGCCGTTTCACTGGAATTTCCATTCGGTTGAAAGAACCAACCTAAGCATTCACTTCCCCGCTCTGTGCCTCAGTTTCCCCCATCTGTAAAGTGGAGAGGATACCAAATACATCAAAGGGATGCTGTGAGGCTTAGTTAGTCAACGTTGGCACAGGGCTTTGAATGTGTAGAGTGCCAAGTTTTATTAAGAAGGCAGATGGAGCGGTGCAGCAGTAACATGCACATACATGGGTGGGAATGTTCTGAGATCTTATTTTTGTTAAATATTTATAATCTGGTAGCACATATGTAATAATAACGGATTGGGATGATGTGATTAATGGTCTAGAGGAGGGAGATCAGGAGCTTCTGTTCTCCCTGTCTCAAAAGAGCAAGAGGACATTCAATGCAACTAAAAAGGTGGCCAATTCAGAACTGATTGAAGGATAACATATCGTTAGCCTGTGGAACTCATTAAGACCAAGAAATCAGCGAGATTCTGGGGAAAAAAATCTAAATTTTACACAGATAAGATCAGAGTTATGAGAGTTACTGTCAACAAGCATTTGGAAGGGATATTAACGAATTTGGGACAGGATTATGGGACCAAGTTGCCTGCAATAGCAGGGGACTGGACTCTATGACCTAGGTGGCCCTTTCTAGTCCTGTGTCCCTATGCCTCACGCTCCTGAGTTAAAGCCAATCTCTAAGTAGATGCCACTAGGATGAGATCTAATATGAGGGCAGATTCTTCCCCATCTGCCTACACCTGCTCCTTACTGGTGAAGGCAGTAGTGACTTCAGAGTGACCTTCCTCTGAAGCAGTCACTGCTGAATGGACCCATGGCAACTCCCCAGGGGTCCTCTGAAGTCAATGGCCAAACTCCCATTGATTTAGCCCCAGGCAGCCCAGCTTGGTTTCAAGGGCTAACTCTGACCCAAAGCAGATAAAAATCCAGAGAGAAAGAAAACTGGGGCACACTGAGTTAGCAGGGTGCACAGCTCACCGCAAATACATTTGATGTCACCAGGAAATCCGAACCAGCTACTAGTCATTAAACAAAACCGACGGGGCCACAGACAGGCCACTGCTCGGGAGAGGGGCAGAAACAAACCGCGAGGCAGCTATAAATAAGGGATGAGGCAAGATTTTAAAAGTCATGAAGGACAAATATCAACCCAGGAATTGCAAATGGAAGCTAAACGCGTAGTCATTTCAGAGCGAGGTGGGGGCGGGGGGGGGGGCAAAGGAGCCCTCCGAGCGCATGGCGACGAGAGAGGGGCTAACAGGAAAAGGGCTTGAAAGTGCAATAGAGGCAGGCGCTAGAATAGGGAGCGAGAGCAAAGAAATGCTAAAAGGCAGAAGCCATCAGTGGGGCGGAGGGATATTATATTAGAGGAGCGACCAAGATCAAGGCCCTATTGCGTAGGTGTTGCAAGGACACATAGTGAGACCGTCTCCGCCAGGAAGGGCTTACAGGCTGAATAGACCAGAGACAAAGGGGAGAAGGGAAACAGAGGCACAGAGAGAAGGGACATGCCCAAGGACACACCGCAGCTCAGTGCCAGAGCCAGGGATGGAATCCCCGAGGCTCAGCCCAGCGCCTGACCCTCCCGGACCATGCTGCCCCAAGCAGGGCGGTTAGCAAGGCCACTGCCACTTGGTTAGGCCACGCGGTTCAACCCACGCGAGGCTCCCCCCCTCCCCCAGCAGCACTCAGACACTGGCACGACCCCCAGGCTAGGGTGGTTATTCACGCCCTGTCACCGCCCCACGCCCCGTTAGCAAGAGGCGCTGGAGACGGAGATCTGCCTTCTAACGAGCCAGCACGGCCACACTCGCTGGGCTCCCGATGCATGGGGGAGGGTTGAGAGCACAGGAGAGAGTCTCCACCACTCATTAAGAGCGCTCTCTCCTCTATTACCTGGCTGGAGGTCGCACTTCTGTTGGATCAGCAACAACATCGCTTCCTCCCCCCACCCCCCGATTCCCTCACTTCCCAGGGCCACAACCCTGCCCAGACAGGCTGAGGAGTTCATTGCAATTCACTGGCTGAGTCTCACCCTAAAGGTGACGTGTCGTCCATCACGGCAGCTAATTAACTCTCTTCCCACAAATGCCTGAGCCTGGCTATTTATCATTCCGCCTGCCCTGTCCCCCGTCCCGCAGTTGGCACAGAAAACACTTCTCTATCATGCCACAGCACAGGGCGATGTAGCACAGCTCCACGGGGCAGCCATGTGTAGGGAGAAGCATTCAACCAACATAGAATCATAGAAGATTAGGGTTGGAAGAGACCTCAGGAGGTATCTAGTCCAACCCCCTGCTCAAAGCAGGACCAACCCCAACTAAATCATCCCAGCCAGGGCTGTGTCAAGCTGGGCCTTAAAAACCTCTAAGGATGGAGATTCCACCACCTCCCTAGGTAACCCATTCCAGTGCTTCACCACCCTCCTAGTGAAATATCCAACCTAGACCTCCCCCACTGCAACTTGAGACCCTTGCTCCTTGTTCAGTCATCTGCCACCACTGAGAACAGCTGAGCTCCATCCTCTTTGGACCCCCCTTCAGGTAGTCGAAGGCTGCTATCAAATCCCCCCTCACTCGTCTCTTCTGCTAAATAAGCCCAGTTCCCGCAGCCTCCCCTCGTAAGTCATGTGCCCCAGCCCTCTAATCATTTTCGTTGCCCTCCGCGGGACTCTCTCCACTAGTGACTGGTGCACAGAGACTAACAGCGATGGCAGACTTTGGATTAGAAGAGGTTCTCTCAGGGATGGGAGTGGGAACTTCTGTACCCGCAAGCAAGGGCAGTTCGGTTGGGACTTCCCATGCTGCCCTCTGACCTGGAGTCTTTCCAGGCCAGTTTGCAGGATGTTAGGATCCCAGTGGCTGGGAGAGGCTTCAGCCAGTGCTGGCTTAAAAGAGGAGAAACTATTTGCCATGAAAGAAATTTAAAAGAATCAAGTTTGCTTTAAAAAAACAAACAAAAAAAAAAAAACAACAACCACCCTGAAGTCTTCATCATGCACAATTTTGATTTTGTCAGAATAGAAGGCAGCGTTTGGAATCCATTCAAAATTAACAGGTGCGGGTCCCTCTCCCCTGCCACCCGCCTGCGGAAGGATTTGGATTTAAAAAAAAAAAAAAAGTTTCAGGCGTGACTATTGTTGTACCATCCATCCCCAAACCCCGATAAAGAGATGGACCCATTGTAACTTCAGCGCGTCCAGCCCACGCAGGGGCACGTCCGTGGCTTGCCAGCCTTGGATTTGGATCTAAGTCACGCGGCCTTCCCTCCGTCCTCCTCCCCCCGGATTGCTCAGGCTGAGCTCGACTCGCCAGCCTTCCCAAGCCAGCCAACCCAGGCTGGAGATCTCCCAAGCAGCAGCCCTGCTCAGGCCACTCCCTACTTCCTGGGGGGCTGCAAGAACTGCCCCTGAGAGCATTCGTACCATTTCTATTCCCAGCCCTGGAGTTGGGGGGCGGGCAGGTTGGAACATACAAAGTCTCCACAGATGCAGCCACCCAGGAATGCCCCCAACTCTGGAGTAACCCAGCGTTCAGCCCCACTCTCTGTGCCTCCTTCCCCACAGCCATCCCTGGCTCCATACGGCCTCCCAGCTGGGTCCGCGCTGCCCCGTCAGCTCAGAGCAACGCAGCCTCACCCAAACG